>JAHLJT010004567.1:149037240-149662688 GCA_031308135.1 Acheta domesticus
CAGCCGACACCTGACGGCAGTCTGAAGTTGGGAGCGAGCCCTGGAGAGCACGAGTGATATTGGTGAGTGACGAGCCGGTCCGGGAGAGTCAGCGCCATACGGAAGCCGTCGTGGGTAACTACAAGCGCAGCAGCGTGAGCGTCCAAGAGGCAGACGCATCACCCGGAGGGCATTAGGGATTTGCCCGGGGTACGAGAGGACGCATGGGGTGATTGTCAGTGACCGGCGTTAAGGCCGATTGTAATTGTACATATGTGGGGAAAAACCATGTTAATTACTGCGAGCAATGTTTAATTTTATGAACATAACAAAACCTCACTACCCACCCATGTTGGGATCAGCTGGAGATTAATACTTTTGCGCTTCAACGTCTGTTGAGGAAACGAAGAACACCCAGAGTGTAAAGAATACAAAAAACTTTAATAATAATTTCACAAAAACTTTAATAATTTCACAAAAACTTTAACAATTTCACAAAACTCTTGCAGTGTTGCGAAACACAAAATTAAAGGCACACACTGACCAAGCGATGCTACCTGACTAACACAGCAAACAAAAACCAAATGAATGTAACATGAAAGGTTACGAGGCACACATGGCCGGTTGTCGAACCACACCACTGTCACAGCACCACCGCTCCTACAAATCACACCGCTGTCCAGTAGAGGGTCTCAATGCAGAAATCGTGAAAAATGCCCTTCACCGCCGTGGATGCTTCATGCTCCCGGTCCACCATAGCTCCATCCGCTTGGCCCACACTCCACCAGCTGTGTCGCCCGCTGGCCGCACATGCTCTGGGCGGTGCCCCGGGTTCGACCCGGGCAGGGCTCAGAGGGGCGGGCAGCCGGCGCTAGCTGGCGGCGGGGGGGGGGCGGACGTAGGCAGGGGGAGAGATACGGGCGCGACGGCGCGATGGTGTTGGTGGCGGCGGTGACGGTGGTGATGTAGTGACGTCACCGGTGTCGGCGGCGAGGGTAGCTGATTGCAACCTGGCAGGGCGGCGGAAGAGCTGTCACATGCATCAAGGCGCGGGGAAACAATGATTTAATTAATGTCTTCATTCCATCTCATTGATTGATTGATTTGATGATTTTTTTTTTTTTTTTAAGTGGGACGCGCGAATTTGGAATTGGCGCCCCCATGACACCCTGGTCTAGCATGGAACTCCCATAATTTAGCGGGAAGCACTCCAAAGAGTGCCCAGGTGGGCGGAAGTCGCAGGAACTTGTCCGCGCCGAGCAAATGTGCTAACATTTATTGGGGCCGGGCGCATGGCGATGCTCGGGTTCGGCACTGTCCGTCTCCCACTCACTTCTTTCAGCAACAAGCACTGAGAAGTCCACCACAGTTCTGCATTATCTTGAGAGACTCCATTCCTACTATAAAACGAGTGAGAGGGCATACAACAAACGAAAGCATAGGCGTTTGCCTAGCGTACATATTGTAATCACCTCGAACCATTACTGAGTACCTCGTAACAATTACCTTAACTAGAAGTAACAAAATCACATAGAATTTGTAGCAGTGCTTAATCAAAAAATTATACCAATTAGTACAACAAGGAATTAATAAAAACGCATAAAATGTCAAAGAACACCAAAAAAAACCAAGTGGCAGGCCCACGCAGTATGACCTAAAAAATGATAGTGGTACGCCTGTTCACCAGGCGGCGAAGCGAAAGAAAAATCAGCTGAGCATCTCTGGTCGACAGAGGGGGAAAAGTAGAGATAAATATCATGGATTGGGGCTTACTCGTGGGAGGATCTAGCCAGTGCACATAACTTTTGTACTGGTCGCAATAACTTGCCCTGGCTAGTTCGTACTTCAACAGTACGCACGACTCCGGCTTGATCAGGGAACAATTTCTCCACTACACCTAATTTCCAGTGAGAGGGCGGAGATTCCTCAATTAAAAGTACTAAATCATTTACAGCTAGTGGTGGTGACTCCCTTTTCCACTTCACCCTTTGTTGCAAGGTGTGGAGGTAATTTCGCGACCAATATTTCCAAATTATTGCTAATTTGTTATTAAATGGCGGAACTGTTGTGCAGGAGTAATCTGCACAAGAGGCGAGTCAGTATCTATAGGAAAAGTATTAAGCGCGTGCCCGTAGACTAAGTGATTCGGGGTTAAAATCAAATTCACATCCGTATCTGTAGACGTGACTTCAAGCGGTCTTGAGTTTAAACAAGCTTCTATTTTGGCTAAGAGGGTGTACAATGTAAGCAAGGGCACAACTTGTTGCCCTAAAGCGCGACGCAAATGGAATTTAAGACTTTTAACACAAGCCTCAGCTAACGAGTTTCGGTGAGGAGCGTAGGTGGGACAAAAGTGCCAGGAGGTACCCTGCACTGATAAAAAATTGGTGATAACCTCTAAATCCCGAGCGGAAAGAACAAAGCGATTAGCCTCGGCTAGGATACGACTAGCACTTTTGAATGTACTAGCGTTATCACTGTACATGTGCACAGGATAACCTCTTCTCGAACCAAAACGTTCAAAGGCCGCAATGAATTGAGAGGAGGATAGATTTTCGACGATTTCTAAATGCGAAGCTTTCGTGGAATGGCATATAAATACAGCAATCCAAGTCTTCTGAGACATTTTTGATCTCGTGAGAGACGGCCTTGTCAAAATTGGGCCACAATAATCTACGGATGTGTGAGCCCATGGCCGAGAAGGATTTACGCGGCTAGGGGGCAATGAACCCATAATTTGCTCCACGGAGTGCGCCGCGCCAGCGCCTGCACGTCAGACAAGCATTAATTACTTTTTTTGCTACCCGTCGTAGGGAGGGAATCCAATACTGCTGGCGCACACATCCCATCATCATTGCCAAGCCCGCATGTAGAAATGCGAGGTGTATCATTTCTAAGAACAGGACGGTAAATTTGTGGTTAGGCGGAAGTATAATAGGATGCTTGTTTAACCTCTCCACCTGAGAATTCATTAAACGGCCACCCACCCGTAAAAGCCCATCAGGGCCTAGATAAGGATTCAAGCTAAGGAGCGATGACTTGGGAGGTAATCCCTTTTCTTTTGAAAGTGCCTTATATTCAAGGGGGTACATGTCTAGTTGAATGAGCCTTATAATAACCACTGTGGCTTCTCTCAATTCAAGCGGTGCCAACCAACCCCTTCTCCGCATCTGAGCCGAAGCAGGGTCAATGCGAGCAACAATTGCAGCCCGTATATTGTTAAGAATCTTAAGCATAGCGCCAACACCCTTATCAATTTGTGATATTTTGAATATCTGCTAAGTAGCACTTGAACAAATGAATTTTGGTTTTCACCTACATCTGACGAGGGCATACTTGTTTGGTATGCAGTGAACATACAACAGAGAGCATCTACCTTACCATTATCCGCTACCTCAGCATCGACAAACGGCTTGGCCCACATTGACACTGGCTGCTTCAGCCACGGCGGTCCTACAAACCAGAGGGTACTGTGTTGCAGTGCCTGGGGGGAGACACCACGGGTTAGCAGATCAGCGGGATTCTGTCTCGAGCTTACATGGCGCCAACAAGATAGTGGATAGGATGCCACTATCTTTGAAACTCTATGCGCAGTGAAAGCATCCAATTTATGATTGCTTTTCACCAACCAGTGCAAAACAATAGAACTATCTGAAAAAAGATACACTTGATTAATAGAACACACAATTCTCAATGCTCTTATTACCTTCTTGGTCAATTCTACCAATAACAATGCACTACACAACTCCAAGCGAGGAATAGTCGACCCTGCCAGGGGAGCAAGTCTTGATTTAGAGCACAACAAGTGGCTATGCGCAACGGATGCAGAATCATGATTAACTAAGTATAATGCAGCTCCGTACGCCTTATGAGAGGCATCACAGAATCCTACTAGACAAGAGGGAAGGTGACCCTGGGGTAACACCTTGCGTGGGAGTATAATTGATGGCAGTAAAACAATCTCATTAACCAAGGACTGCCAACAACAAGTAAGATCAGAATCAAGAGGAGTATCCCAATCCAACTGTAAAGACCACAATTTTTGCAGAAAAAGCTTCAACTTTACCAAGAAAGGATTCACAAAACCTAATGGGTCATAAATAGAGGCTATTAAGTGCAACACAACCCTTTTTGTTATACACGGGAGGTTGAAAGTGTTTGGATCGGAGTGTTTGCTATATGTAATGCAAAGTGTGTCTTTATCAGTGTTCCAAGTCAAACCCAATATTCTGTGTGTATTGTCTGAGGCCAGAGGCGTGGAAGTGTATTGTGTGTGAGTGGTGTTGAGAGTGGCCAGAAACGATGAAGAATTGCTATTAACCTTTCTCAAATTAAAATGAGCTCCCTTTAGCACTTTTACAATCCTTTGAAATAACGATGCTGCCTTCTCAGCACAGTCACTCCCAAACAGTAAGTCATCTACATAAAATCCCTGCTTGATGGCTGAAGCCACCTCAGGATCATTTTCATTTATTTCCTCAGCCAACTTGTGAGACACCTTGTACTCAGAAATGCGGAGGGGGCCATACCATAAGTAACGGTTTGCAAAGTAAAAATTTTAATGGGGTCGTGAGGGTTCTCTCGCCACAAAATTCTCTGAAATTTAGTATCAGCATCATGCACCCGAACCATTCTATACATTTTCTCAATGTCTGCTGTGAAACAAACATTAAACAATCGAAATCTAAGCATGATGTCAATGAGCTCTGATTGCACGTTAGGGCCAGCGTAGAGTAGGTCGTTTAAACTTAACCCAGAAGAAGATTTGGCACTACAATTGAAGACTACACGCAGTGGTGTAGTAGGGGATTGTGGATTCAACACACAAAAATGAGGTATAAATAGAAAGGAGGTGCTATCTTACTGACACATTCAACTGCATGCCCCAATTCAATGTATTCTCTCATGAACTTGACATAATTATGCCTTAATTCTTATCTTTAGAAAATCTGTTTTCTAAAGCAAGCAAAAACTGCTTGGCCACAAAATGTGAATTCCCCAATAATTGTGGAGGACGTTTAAAAGGCAAAGATACACAAAATTGCCCATTCTCCAACCTAAAGGTGTCCTCATTAAATTCTTTTCACAAGGATGCTCCAAGTGTGAGAAGTTTTCATCACGAGAAGAGGAAATCCTCTCAGAATTCCAAATATTCTCATAATATTGATTAAGGAAGGAGAGTGTGCAGTTAAGAAAAAGCACTGATCTGGGGGTGCCGCACTTGGCAACAGTGTGGGCAATCGATCCCCCGCAATGACATTACCAAATTAGTATCAAGAATAAAAAGCTTTGAACAATGGCTGCTCTTCTTAGTGTTAAGCACCTGAAAAAATAAAGAAGAGCTTAATAAAATATCTAATTTTTTAGGAATAAAGAATTGGTCATCAGCCAATTTTAGGTCAGCAGGCAGCTTCAGGGCAGCTAATTAATGTTCCTCCGGGGGGTGGCTTTCGGAAATAGCAGGGACACTAAACATTCTATTGCCCTTTTCCACCTACAACACCGCCGAGGAGATTAACACATGAACTCTAGCATTTGAACCAGAAGTAAGAGCATTAACAGAATGAATCGTAGCATTATGCCTAATTCTTTTGAGACGGAGGGGCCTGTACCAGTGATTCAGTTATCAAGGAAACTTCACTACCAGAATCAAGTAATGCCCTGGCTGGCAGGGTTTGGCCCAACTCATTTGTTGCATTAACAATGGCTGTGGGAAGGAGAGAACCAATATTAAATGTCTGGCTAAGAACCAAGTGTGATAACGTGGAAACCTTTGTATCGTGTGGTTGTTTTGCAGTAATCTGGGTGGCAGATGCTAGTCCAGCAGAGGTGTTGGGAGCACTAGAACAATGAGGTGATGCCAAATTATGGACATTTTGTGTAGAAAATTTATGAAGCATTGAGTGGTGGTTCTTACCACAAGTTTTACAACTTCGTTGTGAGCAATGATGAGAAGGACCCTTCCCTTCGAAGACAGTTGTAGCAGAGTTGATGAGAAGAGACAAAATCCCATCTCTGCTGGACAGCCAGGGTACGAAAACGAGGGCAGGCTGAAAAGTGGGTGCTCTCCAGAACTGCAGGCAATGCAGGCTCGAGCTGATGACCCCCTCTTCCAGCTGAAACACCTGTTTGGCAGGTGAAGATTGTGTAGGGCGCTTAGACTTACTAACTGAAACAGAATTCACATCAGGATAGCAAGAGGGGCAATGTCTAGGGCTCTTGCCGGAGTGAAAGAAAATCTAAAACATTTTGCAATGGAACAATATCATTTTTTGCTTTAGCAAGGAAAAATGCTTCCCTTGTTTTGTTATCCAATTTACTGAGCACTAAAAATTGTACTATTATTTCAGCCATAGGGACTGTAGTGGGAACTGCTGACATAGATAGCCAGTGAGAAGTTACTACATTGTGCAATTCTCTTAAGGAGGAGGCATCACCAATTTTGAGGGAAGGAAAGGAGAAGAGAGCATGAATGTGCTCTTCTAAAATTTTCGATTTATCGTCATAACGAATCTCTTAATAAAGCCCAGGCCTGTTGAAAGGATCTGTCTGATACTGTGAGCACAGAAATCAACTTCAGAGGTTCGGCCTCCGAGGACTACTTCATTAAATGCACAACTTCTGCGAGTCCGGTATCTGTACCTGATTAATGACTAATTGAGTAAACAAATCACGAAAACGTTGCCAATTTCTATACCTTCCATCAAATTTTGGAATTTTAATGCTCGGTAGCGAGGCATGATGACACGCCGAAGGCAACAGTAAGAGGCTTTTCAAAGGGCTCGTATTTTTTCATTCAATAGCTGTTTTACAGCCAAGTAAGCATTTTCACATGCGAAAAATTTTGTTCATGAATCGTGCTAAAGAACTCTGTGGAGCTGATCGCATCCATTTTAAGAGCTTCGATATCCTTCCAAACCTCGCATAACCTATCACGCAAGCACGCGAGACTGGCTACTGTTGCTGGTTGCAAAGCTTTCAAATTACTTTCAATTCGTGAAATTTCCCAAATAGCGAGACTCCACCTTTGTGATAATCTTAATTCAACTGCACCTGGCTCCTTAGCCCGTACCTTTGACTGAGACATGGTTAAATAAGCTTGCTTACTAATGAAAAGAACTGAAATAATTCACGATAGCATTTAAAGGGTATGAAGTTTCATACGCGAAAAACCATCTAAAAATTTAAGGACCGACATGTATTTGTTAATTGGAAGTCAACACCACTTTCATAAGCAAAATGAGCTATGTAACTATCGTCAAAATACATTTAACCCTACAAACTTGAGAACCTAAGATCAGGAACGTGAAATATGAGGTTAGGAAAGCTGCATAAGATTTCCAGGAATTGGAAAGGCGTAACCAAGAACATGCTTTTAATTTGCACCATACAAACCGCAAAGCAAAGCGCACATAACACAAGTAAATGTTACAACAGCACTGCTAATGATTCTACTGTAATTTTGTTTTTTATCACAAAGGCACGCGTTCCGTGGTGCGCATCACGATGACGCGGCATGGCGTGAACAAAACCCTCGCGTAGTCAGTGTTACCAACGAACGAACGAAGTATTCGTTCCCGGGTTTCAAGGCACCATAAAATGTCAAAGAATACAAAAAACTTAATAATAATTTCACAAAACTTTAACAATTTCACAAAACTCTAACAATTTCACAAAACTCTTGCAGTGTTGCGAAACACAAAATTAAAGGCTCACACTGACCAAGCGATGCTACCTGACTAACACAGCAAACAAAACCAAATGAATGTAACATTGAAAGGTACGAGGCACACATGGCCGGGTTGTCGAACCACACCACTGTCACAGCACCACCGCTCCTACAAATCACACCGCTGTCCAGTAGAGGGTCTCAATGCAGAAATCGTGAAAAATGCCCTTCACCGCCGTGGATGCTTCATGCTCCCGGTCCACCATAGCTCCATCCGCTTGGCCCACACTCCACCTGCTGTGTCGCCCGCTGGCCGCACATGCTCTGGGGCGGTGCCCCTGGTTCGACCCCGGGCAGGGCTCAGAGGGGCGGGCAGCCGGCTAGCTGGCGGCGGGGGGGGGGCGGACGTAGGCAGGGGGAGAGATACGGGCGCGACGGCGCGATGGTGTTGGTGGCGGCGGTGACGGTGGTGATGTAGTGACGTCACCGGTGTCGGCGGCGAGGGTAGCTGATTGCAACCTGGCAGGGCGGCGGAAGAGCTGTCACATGCATCAAGGCGCGGGGAACAATGATTTAATTAATGTCTTCATTGCATCTCATTGATTGATTGATTGATGATGGATTTTTTTTTTTTTAAGTGGGACGCGCGAATTTTGGAATTGGCGCCCCCATGACACCCTGGTCTAGCATGGAACTCCCATAATTTAGCGGGAAGCACTCCAAAGAGTGCCCAGGTGGGCGGAAGTCGCAGGAACTTGTCCGCGCCGAGCAAAATGTGCTAACACCCAGCTAGCCGACGCGACGTGAAGATTTGCGTCAGATATCCACAACCAGCGGGGAAAACCGCCATCTTCAATGATAAAAACATTTACTCCACTTTCGGGACTAATGACCTTAGCCATTGATGCGCCCGAGAACCCAAAATAACTAATCAATCAATCACTTATTTGGTGGAGCTAGCAAAAAGATGAAATTTCGTTAATGGCTAAACTGCTTATGAAGCTATCTGAAAAATAAAAATTAAGAATTTTATGACAGTTTTGTTTCCTTTTGTGTTTCATTTTTTTATGCTTTTAGAGATCAATTATTTAAAAAATAATTTATTTTTAAATAAGTAACAAAAATGCATGTTTTTACTTCATCATAACTCTTCAACAAATTGACAAATTTTGATAATTCATTTTTAAATAAATCACATTTGAAATATCTAGTGAATGAACTAGAAAGATAAAGACACTGAAAACTAAAGATTTGTTTAGTTGAGAAAAAACATTTTGTAGATTTTGTCTGGACATTTCAGTTCATAAAACTGAAATTTTAGTGACGATTTTACTAGAAAATTTCATGGGTTACTTGCTGCAAAAATAATTTTATTATTAACTTTAATAGTTTTTGATTTATTATGTTTGAAGTGTACAAATATGCTGAAAATTTACGAGGGTCGTTCCGAAAGTAATGCCTCCCATTTTTTTTTACGTAGTTGAATGATCTCAAAAACGAATGTGAGTGGTGTCATAGTGAAATATGAACTCTCTCGTTGAAGTTCGTTTAATTTCGTTGCTATTTGTCAGATAGAAGCATAGTTACAGAACGCTAAAATGGAGTCTAGCGGTAACGCGCGTCAAAAGCAGAAATGTGTGACTGAATTTCTCACTTCCGAGGAAATTGCACGCATCGACATCACCAGTCTCCTGCTGAACTTCTACGGGAAGGATACAGTGGATGTTATTACAGTGTAGCAATGATGGGTAGTGCGTTTCAGCGGTAGTGACAGCGATGTGAATGACAAACCACTTTGCTGTCATCCACGCACAGCCCACACCACGGAATGATGGATCATCCACGCCTCGTTCAGTTCTTCCGCGTGAATAGGTTCATGGGGGGGTATATGGTGCTGGGTAACTGCGTATGACACTGGAAAATGTCTGCAATGCGTTAGAGGTAACGCTGAGTAAATTGAGATACCGAAAATTGTGCGCAAGGTGTTCCCGCGATCACTCACACAGGAACACCAACACCATCGAAAGGAACGTTTTTGAGAAGGTTACGACCCAATACGAAGCTGAAGGTGGCGGTTTTTTGGATCAAATAATCACTCATTACGAGACATGATGTCACCATTATGAGCCAGAAATGAAACGACAACCCATCGAATGACACCATAAGAATTCCCCGTACAGGTCAACACGGCTGGTACAGATTTTTACCAGTGTGGCATGCAGGCTCCTGTTCATCGGTCATAAAATTCGTAGAAAAAAGTGGGACTATATTGAAAAATAGTTTCGTGTTCAAAAAAATCTGTTCTAACACATTGTATTAAGTTTTGTTTTTTTATTTACTGTAGTTGTCATACAAATAAATAGGAGGCATTACTTTCGGAACGACCTACGTACATTGGAAAAATGCATCTAAAATTCAGACACTAATAGCTTGACAGTTGAGACTCGCTCCGAAAAAAAATTATTTGCTCAAAAACTAATAAATGTTGCAAGAAACTGTTTCAAGCATTTCAAGGGAATAGAACAGAGCATACGACCCAGTTATATTGAAAAAACATGAAATATCACGATTTTCATCATTTTATTAAATTTAAACCCTTCCAATTTCAAAATATTACTCGTTTATAATATTGCAGACGGCGGAATCAGGAGCTACTGTTGTTTTGAAAGTGAGAGTCCGAACACAGGCAACACAGGAGCGTCACGGGCCAGCGGCCAGGGGTGGCGGTCCCGCCGTCCCGCCAGAATGAGCGGGAAAACGGAGACTCACCTCGCCGGCTCCGGTGCTATATAAGGGGGGAGTCGGTCCGGAGCAGACAGTTCGTGTCGAAGTGTGAGCCTGCGCAGAAGTAAATTGTGGTGTTGTGACGACGGTGTCTTGGCGAACGACGGTTGGTGACGTGGTGTTACTCTACTGGTATTTTGGTGGAACTGGCTACGTGTTTGGACATCTACTGGAAAATTGGTACCGTGGCTTGTATTTGGTTTATTCTTTGGACTGCGGCAATAAATTGATTTATCAGAACTGTTATTTTTCTACCCTGCATTTCCCAGTACATAACAGTATCTATTGTAGATATGCGGTTCTCATTCAGTCGGCGGTGACCTCAGGTAAACAGATCGCAGCGCGCCGTCTGCGAATGTAAAGTGAACGTGCAATAAAACAAAAATATTTGTTTACAACATAGCAACGATAAAAAACTTTACACAACAATTTGTAATTAAAGAATACAATACCAAAGATCCTTTCGTATTGAAAGATCCTTTCGTTCACATTCCATCTGTACTTCAAGATGTATACTTATCGTCTACAATTACAGACGTAAAACTTTCGTCTATACTTTAAGACATCTACCTCTTCTGGTTTTCAACCCGAATACCTTTCATCCGTACTTCAAGATACCAAACTTTTGTCTGTACTGCGAGACTATCTACCTCTCTCCTAATTGTTGGCTTTTGTTCTTTCTACCTCCACTGTCTTCATAGTATCTCAAACTTTGACAATCTATACTTCGTCCCACGTAGGTTGTGTATAGAAATGCCTTTTTGATGACAAGTATATATTTGTACTACACTGAACTTGATTCGTTACTGTAGGTATTTGGCATTTTGGGTCGATTGTCCGACTTTACCGGCCAGGTAACAGTGTCCCCCATACCTGGGCCTAGTTTAACTCTCAAGCTTTGGGGGAGGGGTAAAGAGAGACATGTGAAGAATATGACGTATTCCTTTCACCGTAACTAGTAAATTCTGTCTGCTTGAGTTTTATTATGACAGCTACATATACTGAGACGAGTTTAAAGAGAAGGTACAAGTTTTGCCTTCCGGGAATCAAACCCGCGATCACACTTCGGGAAGCCTGTACGCTGCCAATGAGCCATCTATTGCTAATAATATATTAAAATTATATTTCATTCAAATGAGGCCGGAGAGTACATGTGAAGATGTGTGGGGGACAGTGTACGAATTGATAGAGTTGCAGCGGATAGCCTGTCAGGGGATAGGAGTTTGATGCTCCCAGATCGTAATGTCATAATTTGTTCTCACCAGTCAGAGTATGACTATACATATAGGTGCCTCATTTGTGATTTCCATTGTGTGAATGTTCAAGCCAATGTATTCAAATCTCGAAAATTGGAGAAAAAAACATGATAGTAAATTTGTAAATGTTGATGCGTCAAGTTGCATTCAGCATTGCGGTTAATTTCAAGGTAATCTATATGTTTTCTACACTCACCACATACATTTTTAGTGCAAATTCAAGACAGATTTTTGACTTGTCACTTCCAATTTTTTAATTTTTTTGCACGGCATTTTCTTCTTAAAGAAAATCTGGAATTCGCACTCTAGCAGGAGATATTGGTGTACGTGCAAGCTTTTCAGAGCTACAAACGATGAGCTCTAAGTTCTCGACCGGTCTCCCGGAATGTGTGGTAGTGTAGCGCAAATAAGGGTAAGTAGGGGGTAGGGTAGGACAAGAAATGAGAAGGAAATATAGAGCGCGGTCCGTGACCAGTTTGTTAGGGTACTGCCTCAGCATTCGCCTGGTATTGTGCGGAGAAATCATGGAAAACTACCGAGCATAACAGCCAGCCCCTAGAATTCTCCTCCAGACAGCGGCTGAATTTATCCTTGCTAGTGTCGAAATCCTCTCACCGTCGGGACTCAAACCTAGGCCCCCCGGCCAGAGGCATTGCAGTGACATCTGTCGATGCTTTGAGCCACCTCTCCAGGTGAGTGAGTACAAGAGAGAATAAGTTGAGGGCGAGTACGTGAGTAAAAAGCAAGAGAAACAAGTTGGGCAATGCGCCAATAAAGACGTTATCTTCATCTTCCTCACAACCATTTCAACTCTCCCTCGTCAAGCCGCCTTCTTAGGAGGACCGCACCGAAACAAGATTCGAGTTGTTTGTCGCTTAAAAAGGCGGTGCAGACTTGTGAGGGAGAGGCGTCGGTTCACGTGGCTCGCAGCGAGGGGCCAAACTTGGAGCGCCGCTTTTAACTCGATTCGCGATACGGCGAGCGCAGAAACTCACCACCGCTCTGTAGTCACCCTCCCGGGAACAGGTTTTCTCCGAACGAACGGGTAAATGCCTGCCTCAGAGCGCCACCCCAATGCTGGCACTGCAATTCATGACTGCTACGTCGATTGATTGATTACTAGTGATTCCGGCCTTCAACTGAGTCATTTGTCCCGAAAGTGTAATAGCTTGCGAATGAGAATATAATTTTTTGATTGACTGATTAGTGATTCCGGGCGCGTCATTAGAACATAAGGCTATTAGACCGTAAGTGCAGTGCATGTTTCTGCTCGGGAAGTGGAGGTGATCTTGCCTCGCTTGATGGCGAGGTCCGGCGCCGACCTACTATCTACTAACGGGGTTTTCCTCAACCAGGTATCTTCCAACAGCGGTACACCGCCCCAGCCGGGACAAGCACTAAGCTCCCGACCGGTCTCCTGGTATGTGTGGTAGTGGAGTGCATGCAAGTTTACGTGTGTCTAAGGGGTTAGGATAGGGCGAGGAATGGGAAGGAAGGATCGCACGTGGTCCGTTGGTAGGGTTTCTGCTCCGCAATTTGCCTGGTACTGATATCAGAAATGACGGAAAACTCCCGAATCGAGCAGCCGGCTGCAAGAATTCTCCTCTACACCGCATCAGAACTCGTTCTAGCTATCTGGCCAGTGTCGAAAATCCTGTCTCCCACGGGTCTCGAACCCCAGGACCTCCCTGTCAGCGGCACTGCATTAACATTAGTTGATGCCCTGAGCTACCTCTCCCGGTGACTGTTACGTCGAAACACAAAAGGTCGTAGATATGCACCGACCGCAGAAATGGACGATTCACGGTAGTATTGTACGCGTGAACAGAACTTGTCATTTCTCTCTGGTAATTTCATCCCGGTATTTGTTACAGATTATATTGTCCGCATTACGTTTCGACCTCGTTGTCGTCGGAATGCCTCTCTTTGTCACGTTTACGCAATATAGTTCGCTTGTTTTCAATTTTACCAGCTGGATCGTCCTTTCACTTTCAAAGGGAACTAATTCCTTTAACAATGGAGCCGAAACTCGAAGGGAATAAATAAACGATGGATTTCCATGCAACAAACGATTTTTCACGCAGCAGTTATTCACTATCGCTCTGAATCTCAATTTTCAATTAAGAGATCCGTGGTCGACAACTTTCGTTTTCTCTCTTCCCAGAGGACAGAAAATTGCGGTTCATGTGAAGGTATTCAGCTTTATATTGCAGTGGTCCACGTATATTACAATTCCAATACAGTCGACCGTTTTATAGCAAATATGGGACAGTTCGGGACTACGTTCATTATGCCTCCGGATTATGTTGTTTGCAGACGTCGAGTAAAGGCCTAACATTTATTCGAATGTTTAATTTCAAACGGTTCACTCTGGTGTTCATTCCCCATTCCCCTTCCATCTTCGGGCTTCAGAACAAAATTTCCCTTCATTTCTCATTTAAATGTCTGAGGGTACGATGCTCGAGAAATATTAATATGCAGCATCCTTACAATGGCTGTGAATGTCAGGCTCATAATTAATATCTCCTTTTCGCCCAGCAATCTCAGAATGCGAGGACTCACGAGGGAAGAGATTTACACTTTTTCTTCTACCTGTCGCAAAACCTTCTTTCCACCGGACGTTTATTGCAACCAAGTCTATTATTTGTTTCGATGTTGGTCATCTCATTTAGTAGCATTGTATCACAATAGATGAACGTTCGACATACTGCCCAAGGCTTTTTATGCTTCAGTGGTGAGTTCATTTAGAGAAAACTGTGTATTTCACATGACATGATTCATTAGAAAATGAAAGAATAACAAATAATTATCAGCAGTAATAATATTAAATATTGCTAATTAATTCCTATAATAATATCCTTCTGCACACCTATAGACTGCAGTTCATTCCACTGAAACTTACTACACCGCACTGCGCTGCCCTACATATCGAAACACCTCAAATATCCCTGAACTGCATGAAACTATTTAAATTTGTTTAAATTTCAACTAAGTAACTGTTGTGTCTAATCGTTACGTGAGATTCTTAAGTTTTTTAACATGTTATTACTAAATTATTCTTATTTTTTAAACTACCTAAAAGCAAGGCTGGTTTTAAAAATTGATGCAAACAATCATTGCACGAAAATTTCTGCAGAAAAATTGCAGGAGGTAAACAAATAAGACGACGTAAGAGTTAAAATTCCCACAACATTTTTGATATTTCAGAAATGCATGATCACACAGCAAGTAATAGTCCTCAGGCGCTTACTGCAAAGTACTTCCAATCAAACAGAAGAAACTGCTGAAAGTTGGAACTCGATATCTTTACCTTTTATTAGAATCGGATCTCAGATTCAGTCGAAATGCTTGGCAATATCTGAAACTTCTGTAAATTATAATAAATGGAGCACAAATGAACAGTGTTGGTGAATTTCTAATCACCTAATGGTACCCACCCCTGTGAAGTGTGGCGACGTAATGCTGTTCAAAGTCTTCAAGTAAATGTAGATTTTTAGTGAACGTTACTTTACATACTTGCGTATCTAAATATACATAGAATTAAAATTGTAGACGCAAACTATTTAGAAATCATCCTACCGATTACAAATGTTGGTCAAAAAATTTTTATTTGTGGTCGTACTCGTTCGTAAACATATTTTTTGTGATGTTTTGATTTCAAATTTGAAGCTTATAAAGCAAAATTATTCACACAATGTAAAGAAACGTTTTATTCATACAAAATATAATAATTAAGGGGAATCATGACTGAAAATTCAAATTTAAAAACATTTACATTTGCGATTTGAACATAAACAATATTTTTCAGCGCACTGTCTTTCTCCATAGCATTTGAAGAGCCCTCATAATTCTTTTTGAAACTACGTTTTTCATACCACATATTAAATTCTGGAGTGTCCTTGTCAAGATATTTTTTGTACAATTATACATTCAACACATTTTTTTTGGGGGGGGGGAGAAATCGTTATACAAAACACTTTGTTGAAAAACCTAATCCACGCTTGAAGGTGTGGGTTAAGGGATACCTGTGGTCAGCACACAGCTATCCCTATGCCGTATTTCTGGTCTTCTCAAACTGAGAAATAGTCCCACAGCAACAGATACTGGGATATTGCAAGGAAAGCGCACAGTTAATTTTTGCTCCGACTGGGAATCGAACCCAGGAAAGCGAACCCTTGTGGAAAGCGAGAACGCTAACCAACGACCACCGAGAGCTAAGCAGCATGTATTATAAGTGCAAAATGTTTGGGTACAAACTGCGAAACTATCAAGCACAAACAGGAAGAAATAAATAAACAAAAATAACGACACAAATATTATGGATTTCTTGTGAAAAAATATGAAAATTAGAAATCGAATAAGCTTTGGAAAAGATAATAATAGTAATAATCGTAATAATAATAATAATAATAATAATAATAATAATAATAATAATAATAATGGAAATATGCTAAAAATTCAGTTGCTATACGACTGCGTAGTAAAAGAATGAGCAAGGAAAAGTGTTCCAATTATCCCGAAAAATTCAATTTGTATTTACACGAACAAACAAGCATTCGGAAAGAAATATATGTTACTATCGGAAGTGTAGAGGGTGTTGCGTGTAAGAGGTGTTTTGAATTCCTAGGAAGTAAAAAACCGACGTTAGCCTGTAAAATGTCCGATTCGAAAAATTAATTACATAGAAGAAAAGTACAAGAATTGTAATATTTTTTATACTAAAACAAAAAAATTCATTTTTTAGACAATAATCATAATATGTGAGTAATAACTTCCCTTAAGTTAACCAGGAGTAACATTTAATTACACTTTTCAACATCTTTTAAAACTTACAATTTCAAAACATATCAACGCAACTCTTTTTTAAATGCTCGCCAGTTGGGGTGGAAATAAAATTGATGGAAGCATTCAAACAGCGTCGGAGTTTATTTTTTAAAAATTTAACCACTTTTAGCTACAAAAGCCTGAAAAAAATCTGTATTCGCAGATATCGAATTTCAGCATCAATGAAAATAACTGGAAAAATATCCGCGCACTTGGCGACAGCCCGCGCTGGCGACAAGGCTTGCGGACGGAACAGCGCCCTCCTTCCGACTCGCCCACTCACTCTGCGACCTCAGCCATAAAAACGTCACTCGGCCCTCGAAGCCAAACAGTCCACCCCCTGCCCCCGCTTCTCCTTCTCCGCAAATCCTTCTCCACCCTTTCATTGTCTCTTCCTCTTGCTTCTCTTTACACTCGTAGAGGGGTCATGCGCGTTTGGGTTATTAGTATATGCAGGCACGAGTATGCGTATGTAAAAAAATTCTTATTTGTAAATTATATAACGCATATATTTGTGTTTTCCAATCTGGCAACATGCACTCTGTTGCATAATCAAGTCTCTATTACACTTTATACTACTCCCTCCTTTCTCCTTCTTCTCTTCTCGCCATCTCTGACATACTCGTAATCCCTTCCTCGCCCCTTCCTCTTTCATTTTCACTTCTCGACATCTCCTACATCTTATCTTCCATACATATATACTTTCTTCGTCAAAAGTTGTTTTTCTAAATCCCTAACTCTCTCAACATAATTCCTTTCCTCTGCCTGTCCCTTCACTGTCTCCTCTTCCACCACTCTACGTCTCCTACTCTTCCTTTCACTTTCACTCCCTCTACCCCTCCCTCTCAATTCCTTTATCTCATTTCCATACGTTTCTGTACACTATCAACTATTCCCATCTTCTTCCTTCTCGCTCGTCTCCACCTCTTTATCCTACTCTCTTTTCATGTTTTTTCAACATCACTTTAGTTCCATACTCGTTTCCGATTCCTCTATCCTCGTTCAATCATCCCATCTTTCTTTCTACATCTACATCTCTTCTCTCTGTATTCTCCTGTCTATCCCTTCTTCGCATTTTTAAAAACACTCCATCCATAATCACTTCCCTATCACTTCCTTCGGTATAGTCTGCCCGTCACTGCCCCCACATTGCCGCCTCTCGCACTTTCCCCTTCATTTCGTTTTTCCTCATCCCCTTGGCTCTCGCTCCATCCCGTGCCCGCGCACCCCTCCTACCACGCGCCAACGACGTCGCACACGAGCCATTTCGGAGGGCTGTCTGCCCCGGCGACGCGGGGCTTGCAGCCTCTCTCGCGGAAATAAGTTCTCGATGGGCCGTGCAACGCCGGGATAAAAGAGCAGTGACAACTTTCGAGATACTGCGTGGACAAAATTCATATGGAACCGGGATCCTTTATTATGTACTAAAAGAAAGTTTATGCAAGTAATAATTTCGGCCTTAATACGCACAGAGAGAAATACATTAATTTTATCATCATATCCATCATATGTTTTCGCCTTATTAAGGCACGACATTGCCTTCCACTTCTAATCATTGTTGTGTCTTTTAGCTGTCTGTAGCTATTCTCTTCTGAATGTACAATAACTGAACTATTCTCTTTATATATCTTTCTAACAATAATCGTATATCGTTCTGTCACTTCCATTTCGATTCGGATCACTCCAATCGATCACTTTCGACTTCAATTCCGATCACTCGGAATAATACCTTCCCTCCTTTACCCTTTTCAATACTCCCTAATACTTTCCAGAATATTTTCAACTACTCCGCATGCGTTACCATGAGTACGTACTAAAAGCCTCCAATGTTGTTGATATTTTTTTCGTTTTTGACGTGAAACGGCTTTCAAATCGGTCGAGGGTGAGAGCCATTGTGTAAATCGGCATGTAACGAGAGTGCGTTTACTTTAGGTGATTTTCTACAATGATGAAGTTATTACATAATTACACACGTGGCTCGTGCGTAGATGTTGCCGTTGACGCTCCACACATGGTGCAACAGGAACGAAGATTATTTTCGCGCGCGTCCGTCAACAGGTGTAGCACGGCAATGTTGTATATTGGAGCAGGAGTGGCCTCATTTACGGGATCTCATTATACTTAACGGGTAGTAGATGCAAAAGTTTGGTCAGAAAGAATGTGCAACCAAAGGCAACGGATTTAATTAGAATATGTTTTGCATGGGTTGAGTGGTGTCCAGGGACGATAATATCAATGACCAGAATGAATAGAAAGTGAACTAGAGATACGTCATTCTTTTGTTTGGAAATGTACCAACAAAATCAACTTTAACCCAAAACGATTTATAAAGAAATAGCATTACAAATTACAAAAAGGTTCTGCTAAGAGTTTTCGTATGACTCAAAGTTTTTGAGAAAATTTCACATATGTATTATATATCTAATTTATTATACCTACGTCGTTTTTAATAGTAACGAGTTTACACATTGTAAACCGTTCCACACGATCAAATTTCAAGTCTCTGTAGAATGCGTTGAAAATGTAAAGAAAAAGTAGACCGTTCAACAACTAAATGGAGAAAACTATAAACTATGTTGATCACCGGTATTAACAGACATTGGGGCCAATTAGTATTTAATAATTGAAATAACATTATTAAATTTCCAAATAAGTGATTTATCGTGAATTAGACCTTAGTAAAATCCTCTTTCTATGCCTCTTTAAACAAATATCTCCTGTGGGTAAGATCATACAGAGTAAGTTAATTCAACACATTGAGTAAGTCCCACTTCGATTATAGTAAAAGCCCAAAAGGTCACAAAGTAAACTAAAAACATAAGGAAAGCAAAAGAAAATGAGTATATTAGATACGTCTTTTCACACGCCTTAACCCGACTTCCAAAAATTTGGAAGTAAGGTTTCGATTTTCACGAGTTTTTAGGTGCATTAGTTCAGAATTCGACACATACCCATCACACATCAATCATATCAATGTACTTACAGAATACAGTTCCCATAATTTAATCTGCAATTACCATTATTCAAAATTTATATGTCTAAATATTTATGGGTGTATACGATAATTCTGCTGGCAAAACGCAACTGATCTGATAATGTTCAACATTCTCCGTGAAGTCAATTCAATCGCAATATCTACCTAAAATTTTTGTCAAAAGAAAGGAAAATCCAAAGTATCTGAAACGTACACCAAGCTGGTATTTTATTGATTAATTAATGAGGAATCATAACCTTCTTTTATATATTTAATTATAATATTCCTTTCCTTTTCCAAAACAACATAATATTCATACTCGGGCACAGTTAACTAGAGAACATTGCCCAATTCAACTCTCTAATTAATACGAGCACAATTCATAACTACAACATAAAACGAATCTCTTCCTTTTCCATTTGCCGAGGCATGTATCGTAAAACAATATATCACAACGATCTTCAAAATTTACTCTTCTTGGTTCATTAAAATAGTGACTTCGAATTTTTTTTTAATGTTTTCTTAATGAAACGATCACTTCAAGGTGAACAAAGGGAGTAGTTGAAGTTGCATTTTTCCAGCGTAAACTTACAAATGTAACGACAATGCCAGAAGCAGCTTGCTTATACATAATGCCCTCCACTCTTGCACGTTCGTTTTGCCCTTTTTTCAGGTTATTAAGATAAACCTTTCTCTTCAATTTTAACGACATTTTGTTATGTTTGAAGTTTTCAATACTTTTACTTACTTTCAAGTTTGTAGTATTATATTCCTTGGCGAAAGAATGGAACGAGTTCAAACGATGATATTTCAGGATAACGTCCATTGAGGAATACTATTATTATGATGCAAATACACCTTACTGTACAAATCAAATATTTCATTCCTCAATTCCATATTAATTTTAGTATCTTACCTTTTTTCAAGTTAAGAATTAGGAGACAATAACGTGGTTCTAAGCGCCTTCTAGGTACCTCACAATCCACCATAGCACCACCAACGAAATATATAAATCCTACTATTTTTCTAAATTCACCTCAGGAGTCTAAATTTAAATGTTTCAAACAACTATATTGAACAAACTGTTTCAATTCGTAATGAGTAAACAATATTACCCAGAATTCCCTCGATTTTCTTAATGCTCGTGCTTTAAATGCTAAATCATCTCTTCTCGTTTCACTGCGTAAGAATAGTTGTATTAAAGAGACTGAGTATTTTGATTCTAATTGCCATAAAATTTCATCTAGAGAAAGCAATCGTAAAAACATATTTTGAATTTGTGGTGCCCAATGCGCGTTCGTATTTTTTTCAAGAATCTCTGGTTTCTTTTGCATATCACTTCACCAGTGGCCAATCGTCAGTCATACAATAAATCTTCACAATCACCTACTTATCGAAATTATTCACATATTTTCAGGCACAGCGATAAGGCTTAGACACTCGTATTATAATAATAACAATAATAATAATGATAACAATAATAATAAGAATAACAAACGTAAGGAATACTATGAATACTATGTAGGGTTCACTTGAACGCAGAATCTTAGGCAGAACCTCAAGATAATGATTGCATCGCCCGCAACGCACTGACTACCCTCGGGATTCTAATGCGAAATCCGCACCTCTTTCCTTCCCTCGTCTCCTCCTCTCCGAAGAGACAACCTTGACATTTTCAAATTCATCGCGATGGCTATATCATTTTATCCAGCGCGAGGGTGATGGCGAAGAGCATCTCCCTCCGAGGCGACCCTGTTTGTCGCTTCGTCTGCTTACCATGGAGACTCATCGCCTCCAAACAGCCACGTCATCCCCTTTCGCCTCCGCCTCCTCCTTCTCCTCCTCCTCCGCTCTCTTCCGCACGCGCGTCTAACGCTAAATTTCACTCTCGCGTCTGCGCCGCGTTCGGTCCATCGATTCGAGCTCAGATAGCGCCCGCCGCCTCTTGGCGCGCCGCCTGCCACCACGACCGCTCTTCCCTCCCCGCCCCACCCCCTTCTCTCGCCGTACCCCCGCGCCTGCCGTACTCTTTCCCGCCCCCAACTCATCCAAACCCAACATCGTCTCCCGCGCCCGCCCGTCCCCACTATCTCTCCACCACGACCCCGTTCACGCCCCCCGTCCTGTGCCCGTCTCCATCTCCGCCTCTTTCCCACCCCGACTTGCTTCCGGCTCCATCCCCGGCTCAGCCCAGTCCCCGATCCATCTTCAGCCCGCCCCTACCCTGATTTCACACTATCCCCGCTCTTGCCATACTCCTCCTCCTGCCCGCCTCCAACTCACCCAAACTCAACATCCCGCGCCCGCCCCCTCCCTGCCACATCTCCTGCGCCCGCCCCCGCCCTGTGCTTGTCTCCATCTCCACCTCCTCGCCACCCTATAGCCCGCCTCGTCTTGCTACAAGCTCCAGCCCCGGCTTTGTCCAGTCCCGCTCGTCCCCTTCCCCGATCCGTCTTCATCCCGCCGCTACCCTTCGCTCGTCCTACCCACGATCCTACCCACACCCTCCCCGTTCCCCCTCCCACCTGATCCCTCATCACCTTCCTCCCTACCCCCCCAGCCCCATCCAGCTCAACTCCGCCTCCATCGCCGCACAGCCATTGTCTCCCACCTCCAGTCCGTCTCCACCCCGCCCCGTCTCGCCCCTTCGCTCTCTCTGTCCATCATCCCGATCGCAGCCTCCCACGCCCTACCATGTTTTCCCCTCCCTTCCTCCCCAAGAACCCACCCTTACTCAACTCTACCTCCGCACATCCCTTTCCCTCGTCACCAATACATCTCCCCTAATCTCCGCCACGCTCGCATCTTTCCCCTGGCTCCGTCTCCGCCCCCTGCTTCCACCACAGTTTTCATCCGCGTCTCCATCCCTGAACCGCACCATCTATTCGGCCCCAGCTCCAACTCCACCTCCACTCCGTCACCGTCCCCACCGCTGCCGCTCCCGAGATGATGCAAAGCGGCCGGAGCTCCGCGCTTAGCCGGCGCCTCGCAACGCACGCTGAAATACGCACTGCGAACGGCCGCTCGTCTCCCAGCCCGCAGGCCACGGCGCCGCAGTGGGGCGGAGCGAGAATGACGCCGGCGACGGCTGGGTGGCGAGCATTCATTCGGGTGAGGCAGTGAACGGAAAGGTGGCGTAGGGCATCAACTGATGTCACTGCACTGCCTCTGATCGGGAAGCTCTAGGGTTCCAGTCCAGTTCAGTTGCTATCTGGATGCAAATTCAAGCGGCCAGCTGCTCTGATCATTAGATTTCCGTGGTTTCTCCGATCAATAATATCCATAGTTCGTACCTAATGCCGGAGCAGTACCCCAAAAACGGGTCACGGACCACGCGCAATCTTTCTTTTCTCTTCCTTGTCCTATCCTTTACTTACACTACACTACCATACATGCAGGGAGACCAGTCGGGAGCATAGAGCTTGTCCAGACTGGGGCAGTGTCTCGCTGATGGGAGATACCTGGTTGAGGAAAACCCCGCTAGCCGTCGGTAGGTCGGCGCCGGATCTCGCCATCTATCGGGGCAAGATCACCGCCAGCTCTCGAGCAAAACATACCCTACATTTACGGGACTAACGACCTCAGTAGTTGACGTTGCCGGAATCCTTAGTAATCAATCATGTGAGGCAGTGAAGTGGCCCCATTCAAAGCCAACATTTGTAATTTGTGTCAATACTGCAAACTATTTTCACATACCGATTACATCTAAAGAAGTGTAAAAATATTTCTTATTTAAGGCTAACAATTAAAAATATATATTATCTGGAAAATATTTGAGTTGGGGATGGGATTCGTGGATGCCACACCGTGTGCTATATAACCATCGTTTCTACCCCATTATGATCTTACTTACTTAAAATTTTACACGAGGATATTTGACAAACTAATTTTAAAAAAACCCACCACACAAATGCGTGAAATCATAGTTGTTTTGTATTACAAAATAGAGCCATAGATGATCGTGTTTACAAGTGAACTCTGTAAAAACTCTCTTATCCCAAAATTATATATTCACGACCGCTTCCACCTCATTTTTTCGCGTTTTATAAAGAACAAAAAAGTTACTCGAATTAACATCAAGTTCTCTTTGGCCATCGACAATAAAAATAAGAATAAAATCTTCATAATACAATATTCTTAAAATATAAATATCTTCAAATTAGAACCAAGAGAACGAGCTGGATCCCAATGCATGAACAAGAATGTATGCTTAGAAGGGTGTACGGTAAGTTGATGAAAGAAGAAATCTAGAAGACACGGGAATGATGCACTAAGCAAATGGAGAATGGTTAGAAACGTCGGGGGAAATACTCGAGACAATGGATAAAGAACCGGGACGGAACGCGGGTTGAGATAGGTCGATGTGGTTTAGGAAGGAGACAAGGAAAGGAAAATTTGAGACGGAGACGAGGACGAAACCGGGGTTCAAACGAGAACAAGAATGGTCGGGTTCGACTGCGGAACGGGGATAGCTGTTGGAACACGAGGAAAAGTAAGACGAGGAGGAAAGAGACTGAGACAATAGTGGGAGTTTTTACACTAACGAGAACGAGAAATCATAGCAATAAAGGTCGAAAAAAGTAAAATAAGGAGAACTAGGAGAGGGAACGGTAGTCGGAGACACGTGTTGTAAATCGAGTCCGATAATGAAGACGGAAGTCGCGGATCTTAGACGAAGACACGATCGGCGAACCAGGGGAAGAGGCGGAGTCGGAGGCAAGGTTAAGCACAAGGATCTCAAGCTGCAAGACACGTAAGGTGCTTGGCAAGACGGAAGGCAGGACGCAGATGGAATAGTACCTGGGGCCTTGGCATGCTGGAAAATTGGGAAGTGGCATCTGTGGTACGTTTGGCAGTTTGTGTAGTGGTGTGTTGGAATGGTGCGCGGAATGCTTTGCTGTCTTGTCCCCTGATGAATGCTGGGTATGGTGGTGTTTATGGTATTGCGTGGGGGAAATGTAATGGGTGGTGCGCGGAGTACTGCGCAGAACGAGAAACGGAGTGGTGAGCTCGGTGTTGCACTTAATGACTGGTTGTATGGTGCGCGGAGTGGAGTGCGTGAATCACGTTTGCTGGGTAGGATGCAAAAGTGGTGTGCTGGATAGTGAGCTGACTGGCTTGATGAATAGTTTGCGTGATAGCGCGAACGAACTGTGTTGGAGAGTGAGCAGAGTGGAAAACGGATTGGCGTACTGAGTGAAGCGCTGAATGGCTCTTTGAGTGGTGTGCGCAGTGGAGCGCATGGAAAAGTGTGCTGGGTAGTAAGCAAAAGTGGAGTGCTGGATAGTGAGCTGAATAGCTTGATGGATAGTGGGCTCGATTGCTCGAGAGAAATTATGCTTGGGAGTGAGCAGGTTGGAAAACGGAGTGGCGTGATGAGTGGTGTGGTGAATGGCTCTTTGAATGGTGCGCGGAGCGGAGCGTTTGATAGCGCGTGGGAACGTGAGCTGAGTGCGCAGGGTGGAACACGAAGTGATGCGGAAGGTGGTGCGTGGAGTGATACGCTGCGTGACGCTCGGAGGAGAGTGCGGAATGGTTCGCTACGTGGTGTGCAGACTGATGGATAGGATAGAGCAAGGGTCTTGGCATGGCGTCAAAAAGGGACACGGCTCTAGAGGGGGGGGCCTGGATTGGAGTGAAGTGGAATGGCGTATAGAATGGTGTGGAGTGGAATGGCGTGGAGTGAAGTGGGATGGTGTAGCGTAACGGGACGTAGCGTGGCAGAACAAGGCGGGTTGGGGAATAGTGGGGCGGGTGGGACGTGGTGTGGCGTGGGGAGCATGAAGTCGAGTGTCGCAGCGTAGTGGGGCGGGACGTGGCCTGACGACGCAGCGAGTGGCGGGATGGGGCGTGGTAGAGAACGGCGGGGCTTGGCGGCGAGTGGTGGGGCGTGGTGGATAGTGACATCGCGTGGCGGGGCGTAGTGGGGAGTGGCGGGACCTGGGATGGAGTGACGACACTTGGCGGGGCATGGCATGGCGTGTTGTGGTGGAGCGTAGCTGGGAGAGGCGTGCGGTGCGGGGAGTGGAGAGGCGTGGCATAGAGTGTCGAGACCTGGCGTGGGGGGAGGGGGTATGGCGCGGCGGGACATGGCGTGGCGGGGCGGGGCGTGGCGGGGTTTGACGGGCGGGGCGTGGCGAGGAGTGGCGTGGCGGGTGGGAGCGTGGCGGGTGGGAGCGTGGCGGGTGGGAGCGTGGCGGGTGGGAGCGTGGCGGGTGGGAGCGTGGCGGGTGGGAGCGTGGCGGGTGGGAGCGTGGCGGGTGGGAGCGTGGCGGGTGGGGGCGTGGCGTGGCGGGACGGGGTGTGGCGGGGCACGGCAGGGTTTAACGGGGCTTGGCGGAACCGAGCGGTGCGGGGCGTGGCGCGGTGGGGGATGGCGTGGCGACGCGTCGCGCCGGGAGCCTTCACGCGCTACCGCGCCTCGTATTTCAGCCGCCACCGCTGCGTCACGCGGCGTCGCTCGGCGTCGCCCGGCGTCGCTCGGCGTTGCGCGCCGCCCGCGCGGAAAGAAAGCAAATGTCTGGCGCTGGGGAGAGAGGACTCGCGCTTCTCCAACATTAAGTAGATTGCGCTCCGCATTTTGCTGACTTCGCTCTCGCTGCTCGCGGCCTCGCGGCGCGCACTGCCGTCATTACGAAACTATGGACAATTGAATCCTTTAGAGTGGGCTACTTAGCTTTGTAGGAGATATTTAATGTAAAAAATTGTGTATATAGTTCGCAAAATTAACTACAGGTAATTCTTATTCAAATCTCGGTGACGTTTGTTTGGAATTTAAATGATGAAAAAATTAAAAAACAATACTGATTATGTGATAGAATTATTTTGAGTTTAGGACATACAAACAAATTCTTAAATCTCCAACCTTCTTTTAAACCTTCCTAAGAGGTAAAACAATAATACATTGTAAAATAATGATGTAATGATGGGTAATAATACACTCGTGTGAATTTCACGAAGTAAACTTGTGTGAAGTATCGTATCGTAATATCACACTTGTGGATTAATTCCCATTATATTGAGTTTGATACGGCACTTTTTCGACGATTTTTATAAGTTTAACTATTACATTGAAACATTTTGTGACCGTTGACATAAAGGATTCACCCAAGGCCACCTTGCGGTCACTTACCGTAACCTCGCATGCTGCCGCAGGTGGCTGTGGACAGCAGTCCGCCTGCGAGAGTGTATTGCGCTAGTTAAATAGGATCAAAGTGAAATTACGATCTAATTTATTTTAAATAATATTTCAACAAAAAATAACTTATAATAAAATTAATTAAAATTGACAATAATAAAATAATATCAAATGTAATTTGTATCACATTATAATGTTCACAATCGAACGAAATATTTACTATAACTATTCTCAATTACTAATTAAGTGTCAATACTTGGTTTGTAAACATCTCTGTGATTGGTCAAGAACCTGTATCATAATGAAAACTGTATCGAAATGAGTATCATCATGCACCTGGTTGCAGCCATCAACAGCATTATATAATGGGAGTAGAGAAACAAATTATAATCTGTATATGCCTATGTAATCACCAGAGTTAGCCCTATTTTCAAAAAGCCCTTTTTAGCCCTTTTTTTCAATTTGTAATCTGTGTCGACTGACAATGTATTTTTACAATCCACTCTTATGTCTACCAATCAACATCCTTCTTTGCTTAGTCTCGTACGTAAATACTAGATAATTTACACATCTCTACCAAGCCAGTGATTGGCTTTCAGCGAGGCTAAGATCATGCTTGAAGCTTCCGAAAACATGGACATCATTCTGTATACTTAATCTCCACTCTGTATACTATTATCTTTTCTACTAATTCTGCCCATGTATTCTTTGAGCATTCAATGTATTTTGAACCAGGGATATTACTCAATTATTACGTATATCTGATGGGTAATTAAATGGATTAATAATTCGATAGGAAAGATGGAAATGAGGTAGAATTTCTCATGATTATTCAGAAATAAAATTTGCACACTAATTTACGAATGATATTAACCGTTGCATCTGTAAAACGTCAATGTGAAGTTAATTATTTTTAGGACATATATAGGTAAAACAACTGCAATTAGCCATATTACAACTGATCTTGGCCAATTTCACTTGATCGTCTTCATAAGCATAACCAAGCAACGAAAATATAAGTGGTTTCTGTCTCATTAAAGTGCACATAACTATTTATTTTTTGAAAAAAACGTTCACATAATTATTATCACGAGCGCAATTATAAATAAAGTATGCGACATTCAATATAACATTGAAACCACAAAATATTCTTCATACATTGTCCAGACTCACAACATCAAAAACATAAGTTCGCTTTCTTGATCGACTGCAGTTATGAACCGACTCAACGACCTAACAAAAATCTTTCACGCTGTCGTTAACTAACTTCATGTACCCCGTTCATCTGCACAGCGCGTAACACCCCTACAATTATCTCCGAACATCTCCCTTCTGCCGCGTCGCTCCGTGGGGCTGTCGCCTGTTCTTTCATCCATTTTCGCGCCCGCGACAGATTCAATTTGCTCGCCATCACGGTTCGCGGCCGACGACCCGCAGTATATTACGCGGAGCCATCTGCGCCGGCTGCCACTTAGTTCTGCGAGCGGCTCACAAGTGTCGTGATTGCGATGTCATGGGAATGGCATACTCTCGGCGCCGCCGCGCCGCTACGAACCAAGCAGGCGGCGCGAAGCGACCACGACGCCATCACGTGTGAATGCCTCGCATTAATTGTAAAGGTGTTCGTGTTGTGAATAGGGATTTTAAGACCAATTGTCAATATATGTAGAACGAAACCGGTGGAAAGTTGGAACCCTTATTTAAACAAGATAATACGACATACTTGTGTGTTGTGGAAGCGAAGTTCAGACCGTGTGGCTACATCAATAGTTGGAAACGAATTAATAATAACTATAATAATATACTAAATTTGAAAAAACCTTTCAAAATAAGGTCAATTATAAAGTTTTGTTAAAAATACATAATGAAATAGGTCATAAAAGTAACCTCAGAAACACTTTAAATTAAGCTACAAACATATATCAGATAAGATAATTCTGTTAAAATGAAGTATCAGAGTAAAATTGGATTCGGCAGTAAGTTACTAATACTCGCTTTGTAAAAATTACATTTATTTAAATATTTATAGAACATAACTTTTAAAATCAACACAAACAACGTATGTTGATGTGTTTGTGATGTACTTTTTTTTCATTTAGTGTCTGCCCCTAATGATGAACAATGATATGCAATACATGCATGCCTTTCTGCAATTCTTCTTTCTTTGCTTTAATTTTTAGTGAAAAATAGATGTAATAGTACACGAATCATGAAGAGTCGAAAACGAGGATGATTTTTTTTCAATTATTTTTAAATCGCATAAACTACTTCATTTGCGACTAATATATTCATTAAATGTAATCACAAATCTGTGAAAACATCAATATTTTTTCAAAATGTTAACACTTTTGTTGATAAATAGGTGATGATAAAATGTCATTGAAGTTTTCGTTTCCAAGGTACTCGTGTCTCTTTTCATTATGGATGTGGCATTCCCAAAGGATGTGTTTTTTTGATAAGACAGTATTGCAGATGCTACATACGGGTTGTAGACACTTCTCAAACAGAAAGGGTCCCCCCCGATAAGATGTTAAAAAGTCCCCCTCAACCAAATTACATATGAGTGGTTACACTATAATTCTAACATAAAAATAATATTTTTGAAAGGTTTCTTAGCCTCCATCCTACCATCCACACCCCTGTACAGTCAAAAACGAGTTTTTTTTATTTCAATTTTTTTCGACAACTTAACACTATTTTATCATACTGAAAAAATATGATAAATAAGAACACAACTTGGACTATCAGAAAAACATTTTTCAATTTTTTCGCAGGCCCAAATTCAAACACAAAAAAATATTTTTAAAAAATTTTAAAAAATATTTTTTACTATGTGTTAGAAGCTTGGAACAGGCTCGAAAAAATGTCAAAGGTTTCTCTTAAAACACAAATTGTTATGTATTTTTTTCAGATTTTTTCTATTGCTGGGCTGCAGTTAAAAAAATAAAAACCATTTTCCCGCATTTAAAACTCCTGGAATTTCAATATAGTTTGAAAATGACTGCAACAGTTCTGTGCATTTATTTTAGTGTTGGTTATACATTTGTATACATTGTGGTAGCACCCTATAAAGTTTTAATTTTGGAATATACTTACAAAGTATCATTTTAAAGCTTTCTAATCGTTTGCATAAGTAATCGTACGCGTATACGGAAAGACGATAGTTTTGGCAATTTATAAGAAACAATCGACACAAGACCTTGTAAGTGTGATACTGGTGGATAAAGAATTACTCCCCATCCTACACCAAACAGATTTTAGAAGAAAAAATAGAAGTTTGCGGATTATGACATACAAAAAAACATTATTGCAACACACATTATAATGGCAAATAACTCGGAAGCGATGCTTCCTAGGTTTTTAAACAAGGTTTGCTTGTCTCATGGGGACACGACTTTTTTTTGAGAACAAGTAAATTCTAACAGATGACATGTTTTGGGGGACGGGTAGATGACAAATGGGGAAATGATAAGGGACATTTCGTGTGCAGGATAGATGGGGGACAGTGGGGAAGTGAAGGGGAACAGCTTAGGCCCCGATTACGTTGTTGGGATGTATTTTTCAAAATACCACTTTTATGATCATCCTATTTTACAATTTTGCAACTTTTCTCTAGTCTGAAACATCTACAGACGTGAGACCACAGGCTTCCGCAACCAATGCTTTACTATTTATCTGTCCGGGAGGCGCCGCGTTCTAGGCTCAGTTGTCAACGTTTTAACTGCTTTTCTGTGGCCTTCCTTCTCAAGCAAGGTCGCACGTGCCTAGGACGCGGCAACTGCGGAACTGCCTAGTGGTTGACTACAAATGTCTAAAGATTTTTTTTAAACTATGACCCAGCTATTAAAAAAATATGAAAAAATTCACAAGCATTCTGAGATGAAGCTTTAAGATTATTTTCGTGCAAGTCTCTTTGTTCTAAGACAAGTAAAACAGTTCTTGTAAATCTGGGTCTAACCTCTTTCCCTTCAGTTTTCCACATGTCCCCCAATTATCCCTCAAATATTTACATGACAGATTTATTATTTAATAAACTGCAAAACACTATTATCTTTCCATAGCGTATGATATTCTCATACAAAGGATTAGATAGCTTTAAAAAATGATAATTTTTAAGTACATTCCAAAATCAAAACTTTATTAGGTGCTACAACAATGTATAAAAATGTATAATCAACACTAAAATAAATGCACAGAACCGTTGCAGTCATTTTCAAAGTATATTGAAAGTCCAGATGTTTTAAAGGCGGGAAAATGGTTTTTATTTTTTTGACTGCAGCCCAGTAATCGAAAAATCTGAAAAAAATACACAACAATTTGTGCTTTAAGAGGAACATTTGGCATTTTTTCGAGCCTGTTCCAGGCTTCTAACACACAGTAAAAAATATTTCTTGATATTTTTTTGAAAATTATTTTTTGTGTTTGAATTTGGGCCTGAGAAAAAATTGAAAAATATTTTTCTGATAGACCAAGTTGTGTTCTTATTTATCATATTTTTTCAGTGTGATAAAATAGTGTTAAGTTGTCGAAAAAAATTGAAATTAAAAAAACACGTTTTTGACTGTATAGGGGTGTGGGTGGTAGGATGGAGGCTAAGAAACCTTTCAAAAATATTATTTTTATGTTAGAAGTATAGTGTAACCACTCATATGTAATTTGGTTGAGGGAAACTTTTTACCATTTTATTCGGGGGGACCCTTTATGAGAGAATTGTAAGTGATTTCTTCTTATTCTTAACAGGGCAACTTTTTTCTTATCGATTAATTGAGGGTTTTGTTGCAGATCCGAAGAAGATAGATATCCTTTTATGAAGTTTGCTGAATTTCTCATTTTGCCATGTTTTGTGCCATTTTTCTTCCAATGTAATTTCCACGTATCTTAAACTCTGTTCGGATAGATCATATATCACGGCTTTTTGTCAGTAGTAGTTTAGTATAGTATTATCTTATTAATAAAATAACGTTTATAAAATTATAAATAAATTATAATATTAAATATTTATTAATTTATAATATTATAAAAATAAAGTATTTATTAATTTATTAAAAAATAACGTTATGTATTTTTATTTTTTTCAGGTAAGGAACCCTTCTGTATGTGCGTAGACTTCAAGCAAATTTGAGAGAACAAGTAATGAATAATAATTCACAGCGGACCATCAACGTTTGGCAAGTAAGTGATAACGTATTAAATGAAAGCCAATTTGAATACTTCATTGCCGATGCGCTGAAATCTTTTAGCTTTTAAAAAGATTTTTAACACAAATACACAACCTGTTTGTAAAATGTTTGGTGTACATCTTAGATTCGTTCTAAGCCGCTAATTACAAAAAATAATAACAAGTTTTTAAAACACACTAAATGATACAAATTTCTAGGTTGAAAATCATCAAAGTTAGCCTATGTGAGAAATTTCACATAACGAGGATGCACATTTGACAATATATCCCTGATTCTTAATCAATATTTCAAGCACAAATATTATGTAGGCCACTTTCCGACGTTGTTAAGGAAATATTTTGAGGCTGAACCTCAGTGATCAAGGAGTTACTTAACAATCATATTAACACATTTTCCTCACATGTTTTCCATCATATGCTTTTCATGTACCTTCCCATGATTTTTCACATCTTTCTGACATCTTCATCGCCAAACACCTACATATATTTGAAATTTCTGTATAGAAATATAACCAAAATATCTCATTTTGTATATTACAGTTTGAGAAATTGCATATTTTTCACGGTCTACCACCACCACTCCACTACCAACTCCAGTGTCGTTTGTATGAATGTACAGGTGTCAGCCCAACGTCAGAGGACAACAGACACAATTCCGTGACCCCAAATATTTAATTTGCTCTACATTAAGAGCCAGCGTGCGCAGCGTTGGTGGCAGCGGCGGTGGTGGTGGTGGTGATGGTAGCCGTTATAATGGTGATGACGGTGATGGTGGTGGTGGCGGTGAGGGTGGTGTTGGTAGTGGTGGCGTGTTTTGTGACAGAGGCTTTGACGGACGAGAGGCTGTAGTAACTGTAGTTGGGGCGGAAACAGTGGTGTTGATGTTCGCAGTGACATTGACATTAGTTGATTCATTCAATGATTGATTTCTAGTGATTCCGGGTGCGTCAGTAGCTAAGGTCATTCGTACCGGAAGTGTAGTGTTTTTTGCTCGGGAAGTGTGGATAATCTTTGATTTGCAGGATGGCGTGGTCCGACACTGACCAGACAGCGACAGACTCTTCCCAACTCGACCAAGCTATCTGACTAGTGCCGAAAATTCTGCCACCGTCGGGACTCGAACCCCAGGACTTCCCAGCCAGAGTCACTGTAGTGACATCTGTTGATAGCCTGAGCCACCTTTCCCGCTTTGAAATTAGCGGTGGTGATTGTGTTGTGGGTGGGAGGGGCAGCGACGTCGTTGGTGATGACGGTGGTGTTGTTGGAGGTGCTATGGACAGCGGCGTTGTGACAATGGCGATCAGTGGCGGTCGTTGCCATTTGGATATCGTACGCGTCGCTGCCACGATGGCAATGGCACCGATTGATCTCGGAACACGCTGGATCAACCAGGCATTGGTAGTGCGGAGACAAGTTTCAGTCTAATCTCTACTGACTGATAAAGAGATTGTGACGTTTCAGACGTTTGAGAGATGAGTAGGATGTAATGAAAATGATCTGTATTCGGCTTTATTATTGTTACGCTTTAAAATCACAAACACGTCAGGAAATTCTGCTAGTCAATCAAGACAGTATGCCAGTCTGCTGACCGTGGGCCAGGTGACCGCTTGCAAACAAATGTTTATAAGTAACTATTGTGAAATTAATCGGTTCGATGAGAATGAACTGAATTTAATGAAAATGACCGTTTGACCGATGTGGCTATTCACGTAGGCATCACTATACAAATTGTTCAATTACGTACTAATCATATCTAAATCACCAAAGAATATGTGCACTTATTTTATACATTTAAAAAAATTGAAATGGTATTTGAAAAGAAAAGAGGGGCAATTAAAATTGTATCACAGAGTTATCTAGGTATCTGGGTTCTGTTTTGAAAACACCGTGTATTCTTCCTTCATAATTTTGCACATTTTCTCTGTATCTACCTCTGAATTTGTCTGTCTGGCTGACTCTCTCTCTCTCTCTCACATGTGTCTCTCTGTGTCTCTCTCTGAGTTTCTCTCTGTGTTTCTCTGTGTTTATCTCTGAGTTTCTCTCTGTGTTTCTTACCCTGTCTCTGTTTCTCTCTCTGACTCTCTTTTTATCTCTGTCTCTCTCTCCCTCTCTGTCCCACTCTCTCTCTCCCTCTCTGTCCCACTCTCTCTCTCTCCCTCTCTGTCCCACTCTCTCTCTCTCTCTCTCTCTCTCTCTCTCTCTTGGTTCCTAACGTAGCCACTGCATCTTCCACGCGGCAACGTTGTATGCTCGCCTTCGGGTCGACTAGCGAAGGTTTGCACGCTGCTGGCCGTGAGCTCGCAAGGGCTTCGCAGCTTTGCGAGTTCAGCGGCAGCGAGTTGAAAACCTAGGTCGCGTGGACGCTATCTCCCTGTGGCGCCCCCGTCGCCCTTGGGGCGACCTTCGCAGGCGCAGGTGCAGGTGCAAGGCGACTGCTCGCAAATAACGCGGAGGGCGCGGCCTGCGGGGCTTTGCGAGTTGCCCATGCAGTTGTTGTAGCTTGTTTGAAAACGTAGTTCAGTTATTAGAAGAAGCCATTTGCGGCCACCCAGAACTTGCTCAGTAGCGCGTGCACAGTTGCTCAGATCAGAATTAAGCGATAGATCAGTATCTTCAACAGTACAGATTGTATCAGCGTCACCAAGTGCGTGGTAAGGTCAATTAACAATAGAACTTAAATTCATCAAAGATTGGTGTATTACTTGTATAACGCTACCTCTCGAATAATGAACACCAGTTTACCTTGCTTAGCTACTCAGCAGGCCGACGATGTAACCACCGTCGGCCTGGTGTGCAATATACTCGTTTACCTGGTTTTGCCCCAAACCTTAAAGCCACGAAGTTGGCAGGGGTTGAACGTAAGGTGTTTCATTAATCATGAGACACAGAAGTTAATTTTAATAAAGAATGTACTCAGTGAAATCGAAAAAGGGAAAATTTTGAAAGAATATACTGAACTACTACTGCTCAGAACAAATTACATGAAGCGTTACAGTACGTGCTGCACTAGTTGTTTGTTCAGAGCGCGTTCGCTTTTCTGGAGCTCTCGCTCCATCCACTGTGTTGCGGCGCCCTGAGAGCTTCAAACATCTCCGGCGCGAGAACTGTCATGTGTTCTATTATCCGCGATTTCTAGCGCACCCATCGCTGCCAACGATTTTTCTTGAAGCCAGCATTTTGTCGGTGAATCCCGGGCAGGTTGAAGCAGTAGAGTGTAATATAAATGAAAGTGACGTGTAAAGGAAGTCAGCCCTCAGGTCGCTTCACAGGCCACCTGTGAGTTAAATACTTGGCTGTCCGGAAGACGTCCCGTCCTAGGAACAGTTGCAAACCATTCTCTTAAACGTCCTTTACACTATCCAACAACAAATTGTAGTCAAAAATGATGGAACCATTTTTTTTGAAAATTTTGAAAAAGTCTCAGGGGCTTCATGTAAAGAACCCCCCCAATTTAAAATATCGGTTTCAAATTCAAGGGGGCACGACATCAGCCAGATCGATTGAGGAATATATACATTTTGGAGAAAATTGGCTGAAAGGTTTAGCCGCTACCGTTGTTTACAGACGGGCGGACAGAAAGACGTATAGCCGTTATTCGATTTTTAGGTATGAAGAACCCACAAAACATCAATTCTGGCTACACCACGCATAGAGCTTTTTTTTCTAAATTTTAAAAACTGGATTTATCCACTTTTTCGTTAGCAGCGCCCTGTAATAAGAGTTTTCTGCCGAAAATTTGCCGTTTTCTTGTGCAGAATTGCATAACTTAGTAAGAGAGAAAGTAGCAAAAAAGTACAAATCAAGTGAGAACGATCTATTCGGTGCAATTTCTTTTCCACCCTCCCTGACTCTCACAACTCCCAGTGCTTTTCATCGCCGATTCGTGCATTCCAAGTTAGCGACTGTGGTGGAGGTGACGAACACCCAATCACTTCAAACCACAATGTCATGTGACATGCATCGCCTGCACCCATCAGTTCAAAGTTAATTCCTGAGGGGAGGCACACTTTTCATTTAAGCCCGATGGGGTTGAGGTCAAAACGCACCCTTCCCGAGCACCACTGAGCTGTCTGACAGCTATAGAATAGCTTAAAGGCAAGGGTTGACACGGCGCTTCTTTGGAAATTATGAACAAAACGTGTTAATTTTCACATATCGCGCAATACAGCACATGTGTTGCCGTAATGTAGAATGCTCAATGATATCTCTGTTTTTTTCATTCGTCTGAATCTTTACTGCATACGTAATATTTGATAACACGGAACTCATAAAGTCGAAATATTCAATAAATTGTATATTATGTTTTACCCTTAAGATATCTTGGTTTCAGTGTCGTAATGAATATATTACATATAAACAATTTTGAATAATTCCAAGTAAAACTAGTTTTTGTTTGGTAGAAGTCAGAGAAAGCTTTTTAAAAGAGAATAATCACCACAAAGCACGAATTCTTTATGACAGTGAATGTCGGGCATGCAAATTTCTAAAAATTCTGAATAGAACTCATTTTATAACTCACTTCAAATTAAAGTGTGAGAGAGATGCAAAGTAAGAGTAACGTTTCTAATAAAAATTGAAAGTAATTATTTTTAGTTCTCGTACGATACGTACTGTGAAATTCAGACACAAATATGAGATGCAAAGTCAACAATAGTTAATTAAAACATATTATTTCTCTTCAAAAACATGAAGTAAACGGAATACATTTGCATTTTTTATTGCAGAATAAACATCAAAACATTCTCTCAGTTTCAATGCGAAATACTGTGCATCTGAAAAAGTTATGTCTACGTGAATGCACAAAAAGTGATAAACGTTACTTTCTTCACATGCAAATCTATTTACCCATGTTTATTTCTCTAAAAAGAGAAAGAAAAACTATTCTAACGGAACACTATGTTACGGTGCAGTATTTATTAGATATTTATCGAAGTCAATAAAGACAAATCAATTTATTGTTTCTTAAATCCTTTAGTTTCTTTCAAATGATATTAATTGCAAAACTGTAATGACTATCGAATACAAATTCTTTTTCCGGTGAATAATGTGTCTAAGGCACATTTTATACACGGTGGTTAGTTTTTGTGCATACCTTTGCGTGGTCTGCATTTCACGAATTTCCACGAGCTGCATACCGCTGTCCAAGTGTGAGTGTGAAAATATCCACACCTGTGGCTCTTGGAGCGTCTAACAAAGCTCCCGCACCTACCGCAAAACTGGACACGTCTCAGAGGAGATCAAGAGGAGAATGTGGACCTAACTACAGAGTTGTAAGTGGTTTGGGTAGAAAATTGTCGATCGATATAGTGCATAATAGAGAGCATATGAAACGCTTGTGACAATAAAAGGACCATCCACACCAAGCTCAGAAAGTCTCTCGTTACTCGTAAATGTTCATATTTCAATTTTGGAGAAATTTTGGCTTCTTTTGTCCATCCTTTGTTTCGCGACAATAACAAGATGAGCCACTCTTCCACAAAAATCAAAATATTAAAATTTACAATTATTTGGGGCCTTTCTATCACGTCACTACCCCAAGTTCCCCACTGTTAAGTGTTCTTTCAGTACCAGCGTGTACTACGCTTTGCTTTTTTCCTTCGTTTATTTTCTATCAGAAAGAAGCTTTCCGACAAAACGTAACACAAACAAGCATACATTGTGCATTTAAGACGAAACAAACCCACCTTCGAAATAAAACGATTCAAATGATCTCAACGTGCTAAAGTTCAACGCGGTCTCTCGCCAGTCTAAATTAATCCAAGGGGCAGCCGGGCTGAAGATTTCACTTAATCGCCGTGATTATCGCCGGGCGAGGGTCTCCCTCCGCGGCGCCCGGAACAGACCGCACCGCCACCGCACATTCGGCGCCGATTCAGCGCTTCCGGGCCGACCGCCAGGCGGCGCTGGGGGCGCAATCGGCGGCGGAAGGAGTCTCCAAGGGGCCCTGGCGGTCTTCCGCCCCTTCCCCCTCCCCCGCTCGCCGCCCCCAGGAACTGCCTACGAGTGGCGTCCGCTTCCGAACCACACCGCTGCGGGCCCGCCTCGCGCCGTTCTGCTTTCGCGGTCACCGTCACCGTTCGCCACTACCACGACCGACCTCTACTTTTCGTATCAGAGCCAATAAGTATTTCGTATTTCTGGACGCTTGAACTCCTTTGCTTTTTATTGATTCGTCATTCCGGGCACGACAACGGCTAAGGTCATTAGTTCTGTAAGTGTAGTGCATGTTTTGCCTCTGGAGATGGCTGTGATCTTCCCGCGCTGGATGGTGACATCCGGCGCCAACCTACCGCCGGCTAACGAGGTTTTCCTCTACCAGATATCTCCCACCAGCGGGCCACCGCTCCAGCCGGGACAAGCTCTAAGCTCCAGGCTGGTCTCCCGTCATGTGTGATAGTGTAGTGCATGTTAGAGTAAGTGTGTGTATGTAAAAAGTGAGGATAGGACAAGGAAGAAGAAGGAGAGATCGAGCACGGTCCGTGGCCTGGTTGTTAGGGTACTGTTATCTAATAGAAGAATGGAAGTAGAATTACAGTACTGGTTATGATAAAGAGTTGGATATTGCTTTGACTTATGTAGTAATGTATTATATAATTCTTTATGTTGTTATTCAACCACTAACATAAATATAATAATAATTACCAGTTAAAAAAGTAATTACTGATTTTCCAAGCGAACGTTTCCCCCACTTCCGTAACATCATTGGAATACAGGCACCCGCCGCCGCGTCGGGCACTACCTTTGCTCTGCCACTCGGCTAAGAGCAAGAGAGTAGATTTCTGTGACGTCACAGAGCATTGAGATGGCAACCACTGGTCTAGGTACTTGGATGAAGACGATATTTCTAAATCATTGGTCTTTAACCCGAGAGAGGTGGTGCGGGGTCCCTGTGACTCCACGGTCTTTGCTTAACTGCAGTTGCGTAATTTTGCGAGTCAGAAGCTTTATATTTCACATACCTTTCACCACATTCTTTAGCTTTTGTGTGAAACATACAAGCACTTCGCGACAGCGCGGAGGGTTCCTGGAAGAGCGATAACAGTCGAGCCGTCGCGCAAAATGATCTGTCTGACACGGCGCCTTCACTTCTGTCGGCAGTGCGAAGAGCTTGCAGCAGTGCTTCAGTCGTGCCGGTACATTGATAGAATGTGTCAGCGTGAAGTGTATTGTTTATTTATTTGACATTATGAATAATTTGAGGAAAGTTAAACTTTTTGTGCTACATGCAGAAAACAAGTTTGTAAATATCATCACGATGTTTTGTGTAAACAATGTAGTTCAGTGAGAAAAGTAATAAATTGTTGACATGCAACATGTTCCTTTCTAAATTTTAGATGTAATAATTCATTTATAAATATTTGTGACACCAATACAAACATCTTAAAGTTCGTACTTTTTCTAAGTTGTGTTCTTTGATTTAGAACCATTTTCAATTAATTGTTTACTTATTTTTGTGTGAGACAATGTTAGAAAATTAAACTTATTGAATTTTCTGATACCTTTATCATTGAAATATTCAGGAAAATGTAAATGAGATCACTACTTAAAATTAAAGATTAATGATAATTTTGTCCTTTTGTTTTTTCAATTCCTCATTTGTATGTTTGTTTATAATAGTGCATTATGTTAATACTACCTTAAAAATTATTGATCATCATTAAAATAGCTGATTTCGCACTTACTTGTAGCTAAATGTAATATTGTAAAGAAATAATTTGAAGGGGTCAGAAAGGACCCCGCGCTACCTCTAACGTAAATCCGACCACAGCCACCTCTCCCGAGTTAATGATGCCTAACTTTATCTAACTTTTATGATGTTAATGATGTTGTGGAGGAAGAAATTTCGTCAGACTCGCTTTAGATCCGAATTACGTGAGAGGATATGAACTTGGTTCTCCACGCGATCTTTCGAACTATGGTAAGCAAATGTAGTAGTTTATATCCACTACTCTGGCATATTATAAGTTTTTGTTTTGTTAAATACATTTAAATAAATAAGTGGTTCATGTAATAATGTTTATATTTTGCTGTATTTCTTAAAAATTCATATTCGTATTCATATTTGATGTCAAGTCAAAATGACTCCAAGTTGTAAATATGCGCATACTAGCAAAGGCTGTGAATCTAGGGTTAACTAAAAAGCTCATGCCAAAAATAGGAAACCTTGAGAACTCGCGCCTTGGTTCAGACACGCTCTATTAACAAGAGTTGTTGCACTAAGCTATGCTCGCTGATATCTTTTTGCCTGTCACCTCCTGGCTTTATGACCCCCTCAGTCTCACCTACTAGCTTGCCAGTTCCTGCGAGTCCGTCTTCCTTACCAGTCCCTACCAGCTTGTCTTTCTGTGTCGTTTCTAATCGACGTTTCCCCGTCTTTATTCCCTTTACTTGCCTGCCTGCCTCACTCAACCTGCTCCTACATAGGTTGGATAAAAAGAAATGAGAATATTGCTATAAATTAAAGCCGGTAAATCGACGTGCTGCCATCTGTCTTGAAAAAAGGAAGGACTCTTAGACGAGTTTGCATCGAGCGAGAACAGTACACTTTCAGTCTGCTGCAATGTGTAAATCGTTAAATTTCATAGCAATAGTGCAAGCGCCCTAATGTCATATTTACAAAGGTAGAGCAACGTTCGTGGCTGAAAACGGAAGTGTCACGAGATCGGAGTAAGTCCAAATGTTTTCAGGGACTGCGTGAAGCATGTGGTGATTCAAGTTGTCATACTCCACAGTCGCACGATGGGTTAAACCGTTCAAATTAGGCAGAGATGTGAAGGTTTACCCCCGTACAGGACGACCCCACGCGGAGAACTCTTGCACCTCTGATTTCTTCAGCAAAATGAAAAAAACAATGCGAAGAATCAGGTACAATACCAGAAGAAACTCTTCACGCTAAAGGGAGGTTAATATGGGACATTAACAGAAATAGACGCGCAGATGGTGTACGACACCTTCCTAACATTTGGCAAAAGGTCATTAATAACGGAGGTAATTATGTAGAAGGTGCGAAAATGTAAATACCTATGTCAATGAAGTCATTTAAGAGGAAAAAAACATTTCTCATTACTTTTTATTCAACCCTTGTAATTGCATAACCCCTGTTACCCACCTTCTACCCTGTCTTTTCACGCTTTACTATTCCGAGGTTTCAGTCCAAGGCTCACATTTAGCTAAGTCTCATCTTCCGTACGTTTTTACAATTCTATTCTTCCAGCTTATTTCACTTTGCTTACTTCTCCATTTCAATTTCATTTTACGCCTTCTCCCTTAACCCATATCCTCTCATTCCATCTCACCTATATTCTTATTTTTCTTTCCATTTATCCTTTCATTTTAACTTCACCGTTTCCTATCATCGCCTCCAATATTTAAAATGTTTGTCCAAATCCGCAGTCGGAATTCTGTTGGATCTATTTCGTTTTTTCCCGTTTCCGTCGATGATCTCACAGTCTTTATCACGCTGCAATGTGACCACATTATTTCCTAATTTCTACTCGAAATGCATTTTCTTAGTGTTCCCCCACTGTTTTCTCGTGCAGTTTATGTCTAGATCAGAGTCCTTCTCTGTCTGACACCATTTCGCGACGTCAGAACCAGAGGGTTCTATCTGCAATTTTTGTCATTTCTGATTTTATTGCATATATGTGTAGAGAAATCCTATATGTTTCAAATAAAAAAGATATTATAACTAAATTCGCATTAGTTTCAAAGTTATAAACAGGGAAATTTAGTTCTATCTGCATAATTTGGCAAACCTGAAAACCAGACAGTTCTATCTGCAGCACCCGTTGAAAACAGCGCGAAGTTGAAAGTGTTGAGATTATATGGTGACGTGATATTAGATGTTGGTATAGAGTGTGTATGTAAAGTGATCATAATGGATAAAGATACCATAAATAAGTGGCTAAGTGACAGATCTGATGATAGTCGAAGTTCAACAGATGACAGTAGTGGAGAAGGATATACACCTTCTCTGAAAAGAAAAAGACTTCATACAAAGTTAGAAATTTGCTCTATTTATGCACTGTTGGTAATTAAGGTGTTGTTTATGGCTAGGGATAATGTATTATAAACATTCATTGATTACAGGGGAGTTTTCTAAAATATATAGTTTGGTAGATACGGCGTATGTTTTGTAATCTCATTAATATAAAAGCATCTTATTTATATGAATGTCAGTAGAATGTTTGGCCTTTACCTTCAATACTGTAATGAAATTAATGTGAAACCTCTTTTAATGTCAATGTACAGATCGATTTTCAATCATGAATATAATACCGCTTTTTGTTATCTAAGTCTGACAGATGCTACTTCTGCGAGCAATACGTAATGCCAAATAAAGAGAACCGTGTAACTCAAGAGCTTGTTATGAAATATGATTATCACATGTTGAATAAAACCTTTATGAGAGATGAAAGAAAAAATTATCGTGAAAGTAACAGGGTTGTTGTATGTTTTGACTTGCAAAATGTTATTGCACTTCCTCGAGCTAATGCTAGTTGCTTTTTCTATAGACGGAAGTTAAATAAAAAACGATATTGTGCAGTGTGGCATGAGGTACTCTGTGGTCTTTATGGGAATGACATTGCCAGTGCAATGATAAAATAATGTTCAAAATAAATTTAATACTTCCTGACGTTAGGGAGTATATTTTGTGGAGTGATAGCTGTGTTCCTCAAATCAGAAACTCCAATTTTTCTTATGCTATTGCCTCTTTTTTCTCCAAAAACGAACATGTTGATCAAGTAATAATAGAATTTTCTTCTCCTGGGCATTCATACATACAGGAGATGGATAACATGCATTCTAACATCGAGAAGACCTTACAATTATCCGAAGTTTCGTCACCAATTTCCCTCTTAAGAGTTGTTCTAGCATCCAATAAAAAATCACCTAATTCTGTGATCCATACATCATCAAATGACTTTTATGAGTATGACTTTCAAACTCAATCTTAACATTATGACTACCAACGCTGCCCCTGAACTTGGAATTGTATAATTTTGATAAAGAAATCAAAAGCTGGCAGATCCAAAGGATTTGTGTCACCTATGTCTAACATCCGCTAGGGAACAAATGTATAAGGGAAGAAAAAATATCAAAGGAGAAGGTGAGTGACATAAAGTAAATGATGAAATGAATTCTTGAAGTTGATATAGAGTATTTTAAGACAATTCTATTGTAAGAACCTTCTGGATCAGAATTGTACTGTTATGCTTGGAGACAAAAGGTTCTATCTGCATTTTCAAAGTTTTAAAAATTATTTTAAAAAATTATATGTTGATAATTTATTAACAAAATATGTTTAGTACACTTGTACATAGCCTGTTCATTCTATAAAACCTCTTTTTCCGTTAATTAAAATGTACAGATGGCCTATCAGAGAGAGCAAACTTCAAATTGCTCTCCTGTAAAATGTCAAAAAGTGTAGATAGAACCGTCTGGGTCTGGGGTCGCGATTTGTCTATTTGCTTGCGGCTACAGTTTTTTCCCACACCACGTCACCATCTCCACCAGACGTTCCACTAGCTCTTCCGACATGTGGATACGCCCAGCAGACACTTCTCCAAAATCGCGCAGTCGTCAGCTCTCCAACCATCTTAAAACCCATGTCTCTCATGACCATACCAAACTGCTTCCGTCCCCTTTGCCCACATCCGCCCTTCCTTGGGACAGGCGAAACCGGCGGCCGAAGAGGGCGGGCGGAGACAAGCGCACAACACGACGCGTAATCAGCCGGGCATCCCGGCAGTCTGAATGGCGCGGGCCTCATCCCAGCCCCGCCGCGCCCATCCACCCGCCGTTCTCCGTGCTCCCGCCGCTGAATACTCAGGTTAATTGAATCCCGGGGTCCGGCAGCGGTGGCGCAGCTGGTCGCGGTGGGGACGCGACGAGGACCCGGCCGCGGGGAGAAGCTCTCGGAAGGAGCTCTCGGGTGCGAGGAGACGGACCAGAGCTGGAAGAGGAAATCTGTGTTCGGGGGAGAGGTAAAATATAGTTATAAACATGTATACGTTTAAATAGAGCTTAAAATAGTATTAAACATATTATGAGGAGAGATATGAAAAATAGAAAGAAGAAGGTGTAGATTGAATACAAAAATACGAAAAATAAGGTCAGAGTGTTTGCGATAGTGGCAGACGAAAAGAAAGACATTTATGACAAGTACTTAACATGTGGTTGGAAAAAATGAAATTTTATTTCCTAAAAAGAAAGAAAAACATAATTGAAAGATAATTATGAAAGATTTAAGAGATTCATTGGACAGAATATTAATTAAAATAGTAATTCCAAGAAATGAAAGTGAGCTGTCAATGAAACAACAACTACTGTGAATTCTGAAAACAACGAAGTTTCATTCGGGAAAGAGCATGAAGAAAGAAGAGACTAAGATGAAGAGGAATGTGTACATGGCGTTTATGGCCACAACGAAAGTAAGTACGAACGGTGAATGAAAGTCGTGTGAGAACGTCTCTGAAACAGATGACAGCACTAGAAAGAAAGAGGCAGCGGGAAAACAAGTGACTCGGAGGGAACAAGCGTTTGCCTCAACGGAGAAGAGGGAAAAGGGTTGGGATTGAGCCATCAACAGCCATCCGCACACGGGACGGCAGAGTGACAGCGCTGGTGAGGGCGACCACATCGCCTCCCCGTACGCGCAATACCACCGACCCGCCCGCGAGCTGATTGCCAGGGTGAGGGAGGGGGGCGAGGTCAGCGAGGGCGGCAGGAGCAAAGGGGGACGGGGGCGGCGAGGGCGGCGGGGGCGGGGGGCGGGGGCGGCGGGGGTGGCAGGGGCGGCGGAGGTGGCGGGGGCGGCGAGGGCGGCGAGGGCGGCGAGGGCGGCGAGGGCGGCGGGGGTGGCAGGGGCGGCGGGGGCGGCGGGAGCGGCGGGGGAGGCGGGAGCGGCGGGGGCGGCGTAGACTGTGAGGATGGCAGGGGTGACGGGGGCGTGGCGACCGGCGTAGTTACACGGCTAATTAGACTCTGGCGACGACCAATTTCCGCTCCCAGCCCCGCCCCCCTGTCCAGTCCTCCAGCTCGGTTCCCGGCGCGCGCTGAATGCTGGTAACGAAGGGCGCGGGACGTTCGCGAGCCCTGCCCTCAGGCCGTGGGCTCGCCACTTCCGCCCACTTTGGCAGTTCTTCAGAGGCGGCTAAGCCGATTTGACGGCCTGAGATAGCGACGAGTGGGATTGCGGAAAACTGCGTGAGAGGCAAAGTTACGGATGGGAGTACTGAAGTAATGTAAAGTGAGAATAAACCAGGCATCACGTCATTTGCCATTTAGTGTGTGGGGAGAGCGAGTCTGATGAGAAGAGGTACGAGTGTGTAGAGGTAGAGATGAAATAAAAATTTAGAATGGAGAACGAACAAGTTTGTTTACGAGTCGTGAAATGATTGAAATTGACACAAGTCACATTGAACTTCCACGTACCCTTAAATCTGGAAAATTGTTTCAGCTTTACTAAAAAAAGACGAAAAAATTGTCGATTTCAATAGTGCATAAAATATTCTTCACATTATTCAGACGGAATATCTAAAAGAACATTTATAATTGTTGCAGCGGATCCCATAGATTACTGAAAAATAAATTTTAAAAAGTGACGGGTATCTTGGCATCTAAAACTTGTTCTAAGATAAATTAACCATGCTGATTCCAAATAGACAAACCGTTTGTCTCTATCACCCAATTTTTTTAAGAGATACTACTTCAACAATTTATATTTCATTACCAAAAATGTTAAATTAACGTGAAATCAGCTAAGAAAATATTAAGATTGAATCACATCACACGCATACTACATAGTAATATGTATTTCAAGATATAACACACACATAAAATACATACACACTGAAAATATTTAATGTAAGGTGTATTTCGTTTGAATTTCTTGGCTGTACTTTTGTGCTGAGGATTTGGCCAGTCACGCTTAAGTGTCCAAGTGGCGTCAGTCAACAGTACTGCACTTCACTAGCCCTGATACGTCACTCCATCACCGAGATTTCCTGGTGAAAACAATGTTCGTCACTGATCGAACGTAGGTTTTCGGGGAAGAAGTCAAGATGTGAATCAAGGAGATCAATTTTGAGGGACATGTTGGCACCCAGCGTTTTGTAGGCATTGATGCACTTCTTTACAAATAAATTACATAGCATATTTATAATTTCCAAGAAAATTTGCTAAATGGGATTGAAATGCCATGTATGTACTTTGTTCAATACCATTCAGTAAGTCTTGGAACTGGCTGCCAGCAATTACTATCTTTATTTGTGGTCATGTGAACACACTTCTTTCACTTTCATATAACTCATCCGATTCGTTGTCTTGTGCCTTCACGAAATCTTTCATGAGTTCCATGTGACGCGGTGGCATGATTACTTTGTCAGGGTCATCAACGGTACATGAGGGACTTTTTTATTTCCTGGACCCATCTAGTTTTGATAGAATAATTTTTCTTTATGTAGTAGTGCTTTTATCTCTTCTGTCCCTCTTACAGATAAAACAGCAGTACTTGATGTACCCTGTCGGACTTTCCAATGAGTATGGTGATTTTTAAATCACCATAGTGTAACGGTACGACCCGACGCGAACGGGAGACAATGAAATTAATATTAATTTTACTAATTTATCGTCAGTCAAGGCAGAATCGACGACGGATGTGAGCGCATACCTGCATCGGGGCCACGGGCGAGAGAGAGGGGCTAGGGTCTCTTTTTGTTTTTTTTACGACGCTCATCCGGTCGCGGCGGCGAGGGGCGCGGAGCCGACGAGGGGCAGCGGGGAAGTAAGAAGGGTCGCTTTGTCCATTTGGCGGCGCGAGCGTCAAAGCGAATGACCACCCACTCCACGTTTATGGCCAAACGTATTTTTTTTCACACGGGCCGCGGAGAAAGTAGGCCAACGAATTTTTCCAAAGCCAACGGATATTTTTTGTACGCGACGCGTGCGGACATTGGTCGGAGGTTCGCCCCGCCACTCCGCCAAAATTTCAATTTCAGGCAATCAGGGCGACTTGGAGATGTAAATGGGGGGGGCATGAGAGCTCTCGTCACGACGGGAAAGCTACGGCGAAAAAACTTCGGAGGTAGACACTGAACGTAACACTTCGATGAGCTAGACTTCGAAAGTAACGCCACGAGAGAACACTCAGTTCTAAATTCACGAGAGTTCGTTTCTGCGTGAACTCTGCGAGCCGACACTGCTCGTCGAGCTTCGCGAGACGTATTCGCTAACCAGTTCACATAAAGGGCTTGTACTCGCCATAGTTAGCGGGCAGTTATCCGCGACTTGTCGAACGCGATTGTTACCGACGCAATGACCGGTAATAATCGGAGTTGCACGCCCTACGCGTCTGCATTATTCGCCTAAGTTGATTGCGAGGCGAAAGTTTCGAGGAAGAGGGGCACGCGCCGCGGCTGTCAGTCAATGACCGCATCCCGGGTGCCTGGACGCGATCATTACTGGATGCTTTGACCTGCTGGCGGTGGCCACGGAGCAGCTGAGGGGACGGCCGACTTCAGGACAAAGGCGAGGGAGCGCCCTCTCCACTTTACCTGCCTGGAGCCGACGCCTTCAAACACCAAGAATGGTAATGTGTTGTGACCGCAATAATGCGGAAGGACTGAGACTCCAGGAGAAAAGGGGTTCATTACGCCTTCAGCGTAAAAGTGTGAAAGAAAAATCCAGCGGCATAAACTCATAATTGTTTTGTAATTAATTTTGCTTGGGTATGGCAACCAACAATTGTCAGATAGTAGAAATTAAGCCGCCAGTATCACATAATGTAAAATCATTGTAAAAATTGCATCCTTCGTCTCACATTTTTAGATTAAATGATTATTGTTAAATCTAAATGTTGTGTTGTGTGTGTTTTTAAGAACCCATCACCAGTCCTACCACCGAAAAGCAGCAGTTTAAAAAGGGGGGTAGATTACAATAGATACATTATTTATACTCGTGATATCATATTTTTTCAAGAAGTAGCGAGATAGTTTCACATGTCTGTTCAGGCGGTTAGCATATCTAACCAGTACTTATGCATACTTGTTTCCATTTTGTAATAATACTGCTTTCAAACTTGTTTTAGTTGAGTCGATGAATAATTGCCATGCTTCAGGGTTGTGTTCCCCTCCGAGGCTTGTCAAGAGACCTTGAACGTCCGCACAGTAGCACATACTGTCACTCGTTGCAAAGTAATGCGATATCGAAAATGGTTAATAATATTACCTTAAATATAATTTTATCACAAACGACGAAAATATTGGGTGGCATTACATGAAAAATACAAAAAAATGAGGACAAAAAATTGATAAACGGTCCACGAAAATTAATTTTTGTCGATATCTTAAAATCTTGACGTGTCAGAGAAAAATAGTTTTCATATTTGAAATCAAAGTAAAAAACTGCATTGCAAAAAGTAAAGACTATGCCAGGTATCTACAGCTTGTTGATCAGTGTTCGTATTAACTATCGCTAAGAATAGGAATTAACCGTTTGCAGTTATGTTAATCTTGCATATTTTTCGGGAAGTGGGAGCAATTCCAGTTGTATATTCTGTAAATCGAATTTTCATCAAGGATAGGAATGAAAACTGAGTGAGTAGCATTTACTGAATCGTTGAAAAATCGGCGTAGTACAAGACTAAAAATATTAAAGATAAAAGTAAATTCTATATGTCGACTCGTCCACGAACCTCCGCGAACTATTTTCCCTTTCACAAATGTTATATGGCACAGCCTTAAATCCCATCACTGGGACTGTTTGAGCATAAGTTTTTAGTTCAATAAAAAAATATTATTACCATTATATTTTTTTGCTTACCCAGACACACCCATATCTACGATTAGCTCATCCTTGCATCCCTAGGTATCCTCCTGTTTGTTCTTCTGTACGAATTCTGTAGGTATTGATATGTTGCGTTGCATTTTGAACAATTGTCACGGAAATGAAGGGCATGTTTGCAAAGGGTACTAAGATAATATATATATATATATATATATATATATATATATATATATATATATATATAAGGCGATCGGTCGATAATATTTGACGTTCACTGAGGTTCAAAATTCTTGAGTTGTAAGTAGGAGTGGATAAGAAATATAGTTGTTACTGTTGGACTACCGAAGATTTGGCTAAGATGATTGATTGATTGATGTGTGTAGAGATGTAAGGTACTTCCGTCAGAAAGTTTGAATTCTATCTGGTCCGGAAGATTTCCTACTATGCTGGTTGCAGAGTATTTGTTTCAAATTATCCTCTGTAACACTTGGTGTTTCAATATTTTTGGCTTATCTTACAAATTCATTTCGCAACCATGAAAATGGAATGTTGTAGTATACAGATCGTCACCAGAATGTACTTCAGAAATGTCTCGATAATTATTTCTGCAAAGATGTTACTAATTATAATATTCAATAGTTGAAAAAGTGGTTTTGTTACAGTGTGTTTTTGGTAGAGGTTTTTATAGCATCTGTTCCAAAAAAATTCATTGACATTTTTCTTCAGTTAGCTACTAATTTTAATTACTTCTACATGTGCAATCCCTTCATCTGCTGAATGAACATCTGTTTGATTTGTGACTTGTCCATTATTCTGTTCTAATTCATGTACTATTTCTTAAATGCGTACATCCATATTATGTACGTCGTAGCTTGTGGAATATATTTTATTCCGTAACTATAAGCACGTATGCTATTAACTTGATCAATAATTTATGTGTATTCCTGCGATAGTCTCTCCGGTTTGTTCATCAGTTCAGTTATCTCATTGTTACCACTTTAAAAGCTCTCTAGAGATCCTAAAAAGACTTCTGTAGTCTTCAGGAAAGGGGGTCAACTAACTGGTGTTGAAGTAACTTCTGTGCTTCAATGTTTAAATCTCTTCACTGAAGGGATATTCATATACTTTTCGTTCCTCAAAACAATCATTGAAGGCGCATTCAAAAGTGTTTTGGAAATTACCGATAATGTTACAACCTTGGCATTCCAAGGAGTATATTTCACAGAGAATGTTCAAACAAGTTGTATGTACTAAGATTACGTAGCTACCCTACCCCTAAGGAAACCCTACCTCTGAAATTATATCTTTTCAACGGCGCCGACAAGCTTGGACATCTCGCGGCTAGGAGGGACGCGTCGACCAATCGCTAACAGGTAGACCGCAGTTGTGTGTGATTGGTCCAAAATCCCAAGGGATGGAAAGGACGCTGTATCAAGGAGAGGCGGCATAGTTCGCATATGTATGATGCGGAAATATCATCATATTTCCCTGTCGAAGGAGAGATTTTGCCTGCGCGTACGCCTAGACGAAAAATTAGCGAAGGTTTTCTGTCCAGAATTATTGTCAATAGACCAGTAAATATTTGCTGGATCTGTACCAACCAGCAAATACTTGCCGGAATGACGGATCAGTACCATAACAAACTGGCCACGGACGCGCGCGATGTTTTCTTACTCTTGTCCTATCCTCACCCCTTACTTAACCGAGTATGTCCCGATTGGGGTGGTGACCCGCTGGTGGGAGATACCTGGGTGGGAAAATATCGCTAGCCGACATGTAGTTTGGCGTCGGATCTCCCCATTCAGTGGGAATCAGCACTAACTCCCGCGAAAAAAAACATGCATGGGACCTCAGCAGTTGACGTATCTTGAATCACTAATCAATCAATCAATGCATTGGATTATGCATTGATTCTATCTGACGGACGCATTAGATAATGCATTATTGCTATCTGACAGGTTTTGAAGCGCTAATGGCTAAAATTTCGTGAGTGGAATAGTCGAAGAAAGCGCGCAACGCTGGCGGGTGGGGCCATGGGCGGAACCCGGAAGGAAGACGCTCCGTCGCCGGCGGCTGTGGCCCGCACAGAGGCGAATTCCGAAGTTTGGAATCGGTCAACAGCGTCGCTTCTGGAGACCGGCGCAGGAACGGAAGCGGAGGTTGAATGGGGTGGGTGAGAGGCAGGGTGGGAGAGGCGGCAAAGTCGGTACCGGAGACTGTGGCGGGGCCCGGTTTGACAAGGAGGTGAGAGCAGTGAAAGGGGACAGGAAGAGGTCAACGCGGGGTTGGAGATTGAGAGCGGAGGCGAGGAATAGAAACGAAGGCGACAGCCAAAGTGAAGGAGGGTGGCGGCAGGGAGAGGGTGGAAGCGGCAGTGAGAGGTGGCGAATGCGGCAGTGAGAGGGGCGGAGGAGGCAGTGAGGGTTGGCGGACGCAGCAATGAGAGAGGCGGAGGTGGCAGAGAGGTAGTAGAGGCGGCAGTGAGAGGTGGCGGTCGCGGCGGTGAGAGGGCCAGAGGCGGACGTGGGAGCGATGAAATAGGTGGCGTCCGGGACGGTGGAGGATGTGGCACTGAGAGGAGGGCGAGGCAGGCACGGAATCGATGACAGAGGCGGCAGTGAGAGGGGGCGGGGGCGGATCCGGGAGCGATGGTGGGCGGAGGTGGCGGCCGCGGAGAAGGTGGAGAAAGAGCAGGGCGGCGGATGAGAAGGAGAACGGAAGTGCTCGGAGCGCGCGTCTAATGAGTTTGCCCAAGATCGCCTCCGCCGAATGCGACGCTGAATGACTGATTGAGACGCTAATTAATTTCGGCGACCGGCTGCGTAGGTCCTGCTCGGGAAGGGATGCTCGGCTGCATTCCGATAGTCTTGCCAGTGTCCAACGGGGAAAATTGAACAGTGCAAAGAGTTGTTACAAATTTTTCGTGTTTTTCTTCAAAACGTCATTTTTTTCATCCCCCATGTTTTTTGGTTAAAATATCCAAATATCCAAGCTCAAGAGGTAGCCTGTATTGTCAACAATCAAGTTCGAGATTAACAACAAAAAACATTAGAAATTAATATCTAAATTTGTTCAAAGAATTGTCACCACGACCGTGATTTGAATCTGGGTCTAGAGCAACTGGGCGTAAACCAGGAGATCCGGGTTCGAATCCCTGTCGGGCTGACAATTCTTTGAAAAAATTTAATTATCAAGATGCATTTGTTACTCAGTAAGAAGATCACAACGTCTTAATGTTTACGTCTGCGGAACATATTTCTGAGCGTAAACGCGTCCAGAAAGGTGACAGAGTGGTGACAATGATAAGAAATTAATATCTAATTCTCTGACCTTTCCCACGAGCAAGTTCTTAAACATAAGACATTATGACACTGCGCTTTTTGAAGAAATAATTTTATGATGAAAAAGCGTTATTCCTAAGAGGTCAGTTTTAAATATTTATTAACAATGAGAAAACAATGTGCGGCCGTTTGAATTTTAGTTAGAATCCTGTAAATCTTTTGTGTCTTTCGAATCAGAACATGTATAGATTATTAATTATTTATTTACGTATTGGAAATTAGAAGCAGAATTAATTACTATCAATAACTTTAATTTTACATTCAAAATGTCTCCATTGTTCTACAATGCAAGTTCGTAATTCGTCCAGTAGATTTCAGCAAAAACGTTCACAAAAGAACATTTATAGGAAAGTAACGGAAGCAATTTTGGTCAAACTGCTTTGGTTTAGTAAACCAGTGTTTGGTGCTAGTCAAAAACCCATCTCACCCCGTGTGATAATCACAATGTACTCAAGTATGCCCAGCGCGACCGATTCAGAATATAAGGAATGCAACAGAATGTGAGGCAAAAAAAATTATAGAAGTGTTGCTAAAGAGCGTCATATTTTAGTAAAAGGGAGTACAGGACCTGCAAAATAGGTCATGGTTTCAGCCACACACATTATTAATACTCTCAATTCTCTATTATTTCATTATTCTGATAAATATCACGAATCATGAATCATTTTTCAGCACATCCGAGCCCTTGTCCTCCAAAAACTTAGACGCTCATTTGTGGTCCTATTGCAATATTCTTTGCTGATATTCTACCTTAACTCTCTCAGCCTTGATCAGTGCAAAGTATAATACAACTAGTCTATAATAATTTTAAAATGTAATAAATAAACCATGTCAGTTTTGAAATATTCGTACAGTTAGCACTTAAATACTATATATTTTAAATACTGATTTTACTTCAGAAATGAAAGAAAATCAAGGTTGTCACTTTGATGAAATGTGAAGATAAGTCATTCGCAAGGGGCATAATTACAAATTTATTTACTTGAAAGGAAAGGAAGATTTCGAGCACGAGACAACTAATTTTCCGGAATGAATTAATCTCAGGTAAATCCCTTGACTTATAAGAAAATTTAGTTTGAAACCTATTTCTTTATTTTTTTTGTTTAAATACCATGTAAATGAGAATGCCACATGGGCTAATGGCTAGGGTTGGAGGTATTATTAGCTGCGTATGCCATGTAAATGCGTATACCACATTGGCTAATGGAGGTAGTGGTAGTTGCAATCACTTGTTTTGAATTTTACGAGCGTACGGATTCAAGAATAAAGATACTCTTTGCTTACTCTGTGTTGTTTCTTAAATCTCTTGGGGATTAAAGTTTGGTGCACTATCTTACCTAAAGTAGTTGATTATTAACTAGCGTCCTACATCGATGTTTAGTGATACACAATTTAAGGACGACACTTTCTGAATAGACAAGCGACCCTAAAAAACGCAGGCGAAACTTGCACTCCCTGGCTCCTCATAGTTCACAGTGTTAGCCAGGTTCCATCAATACCCATTCACTGGAATTTAATTGCGTCAGGCATCGGAGCGTGGGTTTAGGCCTTTGATTTCCGCTCCCAAACATGCGCGCACACATTGCGTTATATTATATTTTGGCGTAAACGCTGCAGTACACCACTCAGGTTTCCAATGAAACCCATCGTGCTATGAATACAGCTTGTTAATTCTTTTAGTTCAAAAGGCTTTGCTAACAAAACAACTTCGTATACTTTCATGGATAAAACATGATTTTTCCTCTGAACACTAAATGTAACGCTAGGATATAGATATCCTGTTTTTCAGGGAAATAAAATGCCTCTTTCAGTTCTATATTATTCTCAAAATTCATATTCTCCAAACCGTCCAACAATCGTGGGTTTATTAATTGTTTAGCGTAATAGTACAGAATGAGAAGAGTGCATGGAATTTATATTCATTGCAATATTGAGAACACACTGCAAATTACGATACTTTTTTAACATTCAGATGCAAGAAGTTTACAGAAACGGATGGTGCGCTGCCTGTTTTAAGGATAGACCAAGCAGAGGCAGACACGTACTGAGATCTGTAGTAGATAACCGTTTCAAATATTAAAATATTTATTTATTTAATTACCCACAACAGGGCAAAGCCCCAATTACCAGTAGGCATTACTAGGAAAAATATACAAAACATACACAATAATAAAAAAATGTTTCAAATGAAATAACAAAACTAAATTACAGAAGTCCAGTTACAAGAATACATCTTTTTGCAAAATTGATAAAACATAACACACCAGTAAGATAAACAAAATGGAAACATATCTTCAAAACAGCCATTACAAAAAAGGAACAGAAATGAGTATAAAAATGACAATAATACAAAAATGGAAAGCATCTACAGAATAATCGGAACATAATAGCGAGCAATACTTAACACAATAAATCCACATTCAGTAATCATTCAATATTTTATTAAAATTCTGTTTATATTTTAGCAAAGAAAAACTTAAGTCTAAATCCCACACTCTACTGAATTCATTGAATTTTGAAGACATTCTCAAGAGTGGTGAATATTTGTGAGATGTTGTATTGGTTTATTGAAATATAATAATTCTCGTCCTCTTAAATTTGATACTCGTGCATTAAATGACAATTGTGACAGCAATTCACTGCTATCTGATAGACCATTAACTATTTTAAATAAGAACAATTGTCAGCAAAGACTCTTCTATTGCAAGAGTAGTTAGATTGAATTCTTTAACTAAAATAGTATAAGCAACTTCATAAGCAGATTGATTGAACTTTTTGTAGTATAAATACCTCGAGAAAATTTTTTGATTTTTTTTCAATTTGGTACTTAGTGATATGCAATGAGGAGACCAAATAACTGAAGCGTATTCGAATCTGGCGCGCACAAGACAATTAAAGAGTTGTATTAAACTTGAGGTGTTATTGAAATTTCGAATAATAAAGCCAAGATTTTTAATGCAGCATTAGTTATATTAAATATGTGTTTATGGTAAGTCCAATTATTGTGAATAGTAACACCTAAGTCTTTTACAAAATATACACGTTCTAATGATTCATTATTCATTGAGTAACTTGTTCTTAGATATGCTTTATTTCGTGTTATAAGTAATGAAACAACATTTTTTAATATTAAAGTACAAATCATTCTCTACGCTCCATCTGTAGACGTTATTAATATCAGCTTGCAATTTTGTTTGAATCATTTTCATTTTCAATTGATTTATAAATTTTCAAATCATCAGCAAAGAGTAAACATTTTGAATTACATTAGGCAAATCATTGATATAAAATTAGAAATAATAGAGGTCCGAGATTTGAACCTTGAGGCACTCTCCAGAATCAGTTTTATAAAGGTAAGATTTGTGTAGATGAAATTTAACAATATTGCTCTGTATTTGTTAAATACGAATTCATTAAGTTCAACATTTGTTTTGAAAATCCGAAAAAAGAAAGTTAGATAAAAGTTTTTTGTGATTAATCTTGTCAAAAGCTTTAGAAAATATCTGTGTAAATTGTATCAACCTGAACTCTACAGTCTAAATTGCTTGAAACATACCTGAACAAAATTTACCAGATTTGTGGTAGTGGATCTACAGTAATAAAACCATGTTGGTAAATCAGATAAGCTAGCATTTAACATGGTTAAAAATTTTAACATACATTATTTGTTCAAATACTTTAGCAGGAGAGGAATTTATTGAAATAGGTCTATAATTTCAATTTGATATTAGTCCAGACTTAAGTATTGGACATACACTAGTAAGTTTCCATTCTTTAGAAATTTTCCAATTTTTAAAATAAGATTGTAAATAATGTGTAAGGGATATGATAACGCATCATAGCAGTCTTTCAATATAACGGTGGTAAACCATCAGGACCGCTACACATTTTAGGTTTCAGTTTTTTTATAGCTATTCGAATTTCATCAAATGTGATGTTGTTGATGTTAAATGGTTAGCAGTGCCCAAAAGAGAAGAATCAAGAATATGGTCATTGATTGCATCATGGGAAACATAAACTGATTTTGAAAAAAGTGGCAAAGCTATTAGCAATATCGTCATCACTATTTAACGGAATATTTTTAAAAGTCATAACATGAGATCTACGAGAATTTTTAATCTTTTTCGATTTAATATAGTTCCAAAATTACTTACAATTATGGATGAAACCTTTTTCAAAGTTTTTAATATAATTTAGATAAGCGTCATTGATCATTGACTTCGTTATCCTTCTTAATTCTTTATATTTAATTTGATTGTGTGGAGGAGAATTTTGATCTCTTGCGATAATACTCTTTAACTCTTAAATTTAGAATGATATCTTTTGTAAACCAAGAAGGATAATATTTTTTACTGTTAATTTTTTTCTTAGGAACATACTTATCCAAGATACAGTTCAAACTATCGTAGAAGAAATCAATGGCTTCATCAGGGTCTTCAAATTCTTTAAGTTCATTCCATTTAACATGTTTAATACTACAAAAAATGTCTTTAAAGTTAGCCCTTTTAAAGTCTGGAACAGTAATAGGAGTAGGTTTTAATGTTATGTTATGTGAAGTGATTATAATGGTTGCTTCTATGACAAAAAATTGTTCGTTAAGCAAACTACGCGTAAGTGAAATTGACGTATTCTTGCAATAGGATCTCTGGGGGTTTGCTCTCCAACGTGGAAAGATATTTCGATCGATAAACGTGAATATAAAGCGTGTCTGTTACATGTGACCAGTACTTTGTTGAATTTGTATCTCCTATTCTCCAGCATACTTCACATTTTCCCAAAGCCACAATGTTTAGCGACGTTACCGTAGGACAAGATGGGCAACCTGACACAGGCCATAAATGAAAATATAACTATCTCCCAACACAACACGCTTACAGTTGAAATTGAACAATTATAGTTGAAGAAAATATATTTATATTAATTACGTAAGCAATTAAAAAGTAATTTGCTTCCCTTCGTCAGATCAGTTCAGAATGAAAGAAAAATGAACTGTGAAACACAGTCAAAGTTTACAATTACCCACGGCACCATGGCTCCAACTCTCCGAGCTGGGGACGATCAGGCCTGGATACGATCTGGCTGTGGAGCAGCTGGGAACGATCAGGCCAGAAGTGATATGGGATGGGACCGGAATACTTCCCGCGAACTTCTACCCGCGTAGGGGTTACTGCCCCTGAGAAACCAGAATCGAGCTGGGAACTACCCGGACAAGAAAGGGTGGGGATCTAGGATCCCCTCTTACCTCTTTACTGTGCCCTTCTTGTACCTAAGGACATGGGTATCGCTAAGAACTCAAACTCAGAAAATCGGATGGCCATTTCTAATACTCAATCGAAGTTGAGCCAGAGTGTAAATCGAGTCTTACCTCCATCTCACTTTCTTCTTCTCTCTCCCTCTCCTTCTCCCTCTCCTTCTCCCTCTCCTTCTCCCTCTCCTTCTCCCTCTCCTTCTCCCTCTCCTTCTCCCTCTCCTTCTCCCTCCTCTTTCCTTCTCTCTCCTTCTCTCCTTCTTTCTCCCCTTCTCTCCTTCTTCTCTTCTTCTCTCTCTTCTGTATCCCTCCCTCTCTTTCCCTCTCTCTACTTCTCCTTCCCCCTTTCCCTCTCACTACTTCTCTCTCTCTCTCTCTCTCTCCAGGATTGTATAACACCTTTCTAAATACAGTAGTCCACTGAAATTAGTCAGACACGTATTGAGGACTCGTCCCAGATAAGCCATGTATTAAAATCTCCCACTTTAGCACTGGGCGGTGCGCACGGCTAGTAAACAGCGCTTGTGTGGCAGGAGCGGTTGTAATTTTCCGGAGACGTACCACTTTCATGTGGTCGCGCGGGGGCGGCGCGGCGCTCAGCGGGCGTCGCGAGATCGCGAGCGCGCGCAATAACAACCGGAGCGTCGAGGGCACTCGGCGTCGCGACGCGCACCGCGGAAAAAGGCCATCGCGCGCGCGAGTGCTACTAAAGGGCGCGCACACACGACTCCTTGAAGTGAATACGAGGTGGTTGGCGGCTAGCTGGTTGCGGCATGCAGGCGAAGTGCGTGTAGTGGGAGGCTGTAAAAGGGATTGTTACACAAATGTTACGTATGGGTAACTCTCTAAGAAATAAACAAAAATCCCATTACCTTGGTTCTATTTGCAAATTAACATCCGTAGTTTTTTCCGCCTGTAAATTACTACATTGTGACGTGATCATGACCTGGTTTGCGACAAGGTTATGTGCTTGTTGCGGCATACAGACGAAGTGCGTGTAGCTGGGGGGCTATAAAAGGGATTGTTACACAAATGTTACGTATGGGTAACTCCCTAAGAAATAAACAAAAATCCCATTACCTTGGATCTATTTGAAAATTAACATTCGTTGTTTTTCCGCCTGTAAATTACTACATTGTGACGTGATCATGAGCTGGTTTGCGACAAGGTTACAAGCTGGATGTGGCATATGCGAAGTGCGTGTAGCAGGGAGCCTACAAATGAAGTTGCTACATAAAAGTTACGTATGGGTAACTCCCTAAGAAATAAACAAAAAATCCCATTGCCTTGGATCTATTTGAAAATTAACATTCGTTGTTTTTCCGCCTGTAAATACTACATTGTGACGTGATCATGAGCTGGTTTGCGACAAGGTTACGAGCTGGTTGCAGAATATGCGAAGTGCGTGTAGCAGGGAGGCTACAAAAGGAGTTATTATTTTTTATTATTTATTTAAACGTTACGTATGGGTAACTCCCTAAGAAATAAGCAAAACGTCCCATTATCTTGAATTGATTTGAAAATTAATATTCGTAGTTTTTTCCGCCTACAATTCACTCCACTCTTTGATGTGAATACGAGCTGATTTGTTACAAGCGAGTTGCGGCATACAGACGAACCGCATGTAGCTGGGAGATTATAAAAGGGATTATAAAACAAATGTTAAGTATAGATAGCTCCTTAAGAGATAAAAAATAAAATGTTCTTAAATTGGATTGAAAATTAATATTTGTTTGTTGTTTTTTTCCTACAAACTCGCAGACAGAGCCAAGCTGACGAACAAACAGAGGTAGAGACGGAGGATGTTAGAGATGCTAAGAGGGTTAGAGAGATCAAGAAGAGACGTAGAGTGACTCATAGAAAGAAGGAGACACACGGAGAGACGCAGGAAGAAATACTTGGAGAGAATGGGAAACAGGGAAAATGATAGAGAGTAAGGGAGAGGAGTAATGGCGAGAGAATAAGGGATATACAGTAAGGGAGAGAGAGAGATTACCAATTGTAATTAAAGTCGACAAAAGACGCTCTTGACTTTGACGGTTTAAGATTACGGCATGTCGAGTTGCACACTTTCAAGAGTCCGACTTACCCGTTCATGAACCACAACTACAAAATATGAATTTGGTGTGTAAGGGGTGAAGATAGGACAAGGAAGAGGAAGGAATGATCGCACGCAGTCCGTGGCCCGTTAGGGTACTGCTGCGGTATTCACCTGGTGTTGATCGGAGAAAACACGGAAATATACCAATCCCAGCAGCTTATCGAGAGAATCCTCCTCCAGACAGCGACTGAATTCGACCTAGCTGACGAGCTAATGTTGAAAATCCTGCCGCCGCCGGGACTCGAACCTAGGACCTCCCGGTCAGAGGGACTGCAGTTACATTAGTTGATGCACTGAGCCATCTCTCCTGACATGAGGAAAAAAAGAGGAAGAGGAGATAGAAGAAGAAGAAGAAGAGGAGGAGGTAGAAGAAAAGGAGGTATAAGAAGAAGAAGAAGAGGTAGAAGAAGAATAAGGAGAAGGGGAGGAAAAAACTGAAGATACAGTCAGCGGCGGTGGCGAAGGCAAAGGCAGGAGCAAAACTGTCGGAGCATGCGTATAGGTGTCGAAGGCAGCCAAAGTGGAGACGGCGTTGGTCCTTACAGCAGACGTGGAGGTGGAGGGGCGGAAGCGGTGGCGTGGCGCACGACTGATTAGGCGAAAGATTGATGCGCGGAGGCCGTTCTCCCGATCCGACCTGGCCCGGCCCGCGCCGGCCCGGGCGCTGCAGCCCCGTACATAATGCAACACGCGGAATCAATTTGCAGAGCTCCATTAGCCAGCCGGGGCGGGAGGGCTGTGACTGCGATCGCAACGCCCACCACATGGGCCGACATCGGCTCGCCGTCAGCTCAGACCGATTGCTGAGCTGCGGTGCAACATCACATATCCCATTGAATTGAAGTGGTGCCTTATTTCTCGCGGCGACACTCAGGCCATGATGCCTGCTCTTCCGTCTGATCACACAAATTTCGTTACGCTCCCTTCACCAACTAGAGGAGATAGAAGGTATTACTTGGGTGACGAAACAGTCAACGAGGCTTCATTTAGGATTGAGGATCTTTTACATGCCGTAAATCTACTAACATGGGACAGACGGCTTTACTTCTCCTCTGAAGGAAGTCGTATGAATTATTTCTTCGTCCTTAAAAATCCATGGCTTTGATCGGGTTTGAACCTGCGAAGTTGGGTATAACAGTCGGATACGCTAACGTTATTGACACCGCCAAATTATCTCCTCTCAATTCTCCTCTCTCCTCCCACGCGACGTCCCTATTTAGAATCATTCATATTTCAGTGCATCGTTTTATTTTTTGGGTGATACGTGACCCTTGAACATCACTTTTCCATCACGTGCTTGTCACCTGTTTTCTGTTTTTGGGCGAGGATTTCACCATTTTCCGCCATTACTACCGACACTTCCATTGGCGTGATCGTCACACCTGTACTCTCCGTCGGTCGTTGCCTGTCCCAATTGCCACCTTATGTACCATTCTCTTCGTTACCTTTGTTGCATTCCTCTCAGTTTGCACCGATTCACTAATTAATGCAATAGTGGCTAAATGAAACTAAGTAAATTACGAGAAGAAAGATATAAGATTCAGATAGGAGTACCTACGTCAGCGATAAAGCAAATGTAAAAGGTTGGGGTAACTTTTTTATATAATCGCGTTTGTACCTTTGTTTACTCCTTTTTTCACTTTTTTATTCGCACATATCAACATCTATTTATACAATTCCTTCAAAAGTATTCCCAACCAAATCGCATGATATGATACTTTCTGTGAATTATAAAAAATAATTTACATGGAATTTTCTGCAAAACCTTTTAAAGTTGCTTATTCATAGGTTACGCTGTAAACTAGCAGAATGCAATAGAAAAAACGCTTCTGAAAAAAATCTCAAAAAATGGTTTCGGAAAAGCTGCACGCACACTGATCAAGAACAATTTAAATACGCTTGTTTAACATTGCAATAAATCAACAAATTAAACAAAAGCTGTCGTTATAAATACTGCTGTTATACAGTGAGTATAGTTTATGTGGTTACACACTGCAATACAGTACATCAGTTCTTTACATACCAATAATACCAGAAAATTGCTGTTCCAAACAATCCTTTCTATGGCCGTTTGCGATAACATGTTTAATGACGAGCAGTCTGTTCCTTGAAGTTTTGCTGACGCATGACTTTAGCTGCGCCGTAAGCAATGACATAAGTATGAGAATACAGCCGGAATGCGCAGTATTGGAACTATTTCCATTTTTCAGTTGAAAATCGAAACTGCTTCATTATTGTGGTTTTTCAGGAGTTCCCGGGTATCTAACAAAACCATAAACACCTCTCCCATGGCCCTATTAATGTGAAAGGCATTGGACATTAGTAATATAGATGAAAAGAAAGCTGTAATATTCTGTCTAGTTCTAGTACGAAAATGACGGCAACAATTACATTTACGGTATGATTTACAGGTATAAAACGTAATTAAACCAGGAGTTAAGAGAATCGTCGTCCGTATATTCGCACTGAAATTTTTGAAATAAAAAGCTGTTTACATGCTATAAAATTACATGTTCTTAAGAAAAAAACATCAAATATAAAAGTAACGCAAAATTGGAAAACAGAATAGAATCGAAAGAACTAGAGAAGCTGAGTCGAGCAGGCAGAAACAATGGCATCCGGAAAGCGCGGCAGTACGAGCGCCATCAGTCTCGTGTTCGCCGAAGCAAAAAATGCCGTGAAAGAAGAGGTCGGGGTGAAGGGAGAGGACCAGGAGGTGGTGTACGTGGGAGTGAACCCCGGACTTCTAGGGCGCCATCACAACGTCTAATTTATCGGGCGATCTGCTCCTGGGAAATCGCGCTACTCCGTAATAGCAGATCGTCGCTCAACATCTCCCAACGTACACAAAGATGGCGGAGACAAAAGTAGAGGCGGAGGTCAAACAGAGTCGCAGAATGTGGTGGCGACGTGGGAAGAGAGCACATGTTGATCAGTAAAGTTGTAGTTTGAGTGTATCACTTTATTTTACGCACACCATTAAATAAAATTCTTAATTTATAGCCCATTAATGGCCAATATTGCATGCGCTCTCCAAAGAGCCGCTGAAAGAAGACACGCGGCTTAGGAAGGATTTCTGTCAAAATTACGGGCATAATCGTGCGGTGAACGCCGCCGTTCAGTATCTATAATCTAGTATCTATCTTTGGTAAAATGGGTGCTTTCACAAATAATAGTGCTTAGCAGTTATGAGAAGTCCATTTCTTGTCAAATACGTGCACAGTCCATGGCCCACTTGATCGAATATTTGCTCCAGTATTCGGCAGGTGCTGATGGGGAAAACCAGGAAAACTATCGATCCCAGCAACCGTCCGCTAGAATTCTCCTTCAGACAGCGGCTAAATTCGACCTAGCTATGTAGGTAGGGTCGAAAATCCTGGCAGTGTCGGGACTCGAACTGTAGGACCTCCCAGTCAGAGGCATTCCAGTGCAAAAGTTAATGCCCTGAACCATTCTGCCGCTTATTTTAATAAAATAAATATTACAAGGGAAGCTGTCTCAAAAATGAGAAGACTTATCTCTATGTTTAGAATTGGTACAGCTACCTTGACCTTTTCTGGAGAATAATAAAGATACAAGCTAAACCTTTAGGAAAATGTGTATCATTATATTTATTCTAATCCTTGAGAACGGAGTATGAACTTCTTAACAATATTAAGAAAATATGACAGCAATGTGTGAAGAATATGTTAGAAAATACACACCAAATATAAACTGTTTAATAAAAAGGAATCATCTCAGTGAATGTAGCCATGCAGCAACTTGTTAATTTCAATGCATTGGAGAATTGTTCTTAAAACAATGAAATTTTTCATAGGGAATATACTCCTTCCGACTGCAATTTATTAATTTTAAACTCATATAAACCATTGATTTGTAATGAACTAGGAGGGACAATTTTATTCACGATTGGTCGGCCCGAAAGAACTGTCGGCTAGAGAGAACGAAGAGGGATAAAGGCTATCTGGACTAGTCATTTGTCTGTGTAGCTGGTTTGCAGCCCGATACAATCTTGTTAAGGCGCGGTGTCTTCCCGCCTAGCACGGGAACTAACTCACCCGGCGTTTAGCAAACGATGATCGATTCAAGTTGTCTGAGGGTTGACTTATCCAAAGAAGATGGATATTAGCTCCTCTCTCGATGACAGGAATTCATGATGCCAAAATTGAAATGCGCCACTACCAATCCACAACACCTGAATATCTGAAACTATAGCTGATTACCAAATACCAGTCATAGTAAGGAACAAAATCGTTTTTCTGATTAACTCTTACAATTGAGAGGTATCGGGAAATTTACGGTAGAAAGATTGAGTACAATTAAAGAATTCGATGGTCATAATGGAATAATTGGAACTGATATTTACTGTAGTATAATGAAATGTTCATGAGAATAATGTGATTCTTACCATTTTTGTAAATTTTACTCCAAGTCAGACAGATAAACAGACGAAAGTTTTTCGTCAGTCAATTGTTTAGAGTCAAGGACAAAAAATATGAATATTGACTACACAACGTCTGAGAGGAAAAATTTATAAACAAGATGGTTTTACGGTACACTTTTTCGACACCAGGGCTTCACAATAGGAGTTTTTACTTTCTCGCCTTTTTTTATCATAAAATCGCCGATTTCTCCCGCAGCATTACAATACTTTGTATTTACTATGTAAGTATGTAAAATGCGATAAAGTGAAATCCGTAATTGAATATTGTGTAACCGTGTCTGGTTAACGTATTTCTATTTACTAGGTAAGTATGTAATAAGGCAAGAAAGTAAAATCTGTAACTTGATATGGTGATCGTATATTCTTAGAGGAGTACTAAATTAATTTCAGAGATGAACCCTAAGGCGTGACTTACATGAAATATCTTTCTCATAAATATGGAAGACGAGAGGAAAAGTAGCGCTTTAAGTAAAATGAGAAGAAAAATACGGGTTTTCGAGAAGCAGCGCAAACCACTTCTTTGGAGCGTTTAAGCTCAATGGTGAAATTGAGATAACACATCTACGGTAGCTGTAATACTACGCAAAGAAGGGAAACGTTTTAATACATCTTTTAAGAAAGGAATTATGATGAAGACATGCAATCGCGTTTTAAAAGATAAAGCAGAAGGCTGTTTCCGAATCTTTAGGATGTTCTGAGGTGGACTTTCCTTAGCAACTCCTTCTAACAAGATAATGCCAAGAATTAACTACTGTATTTGATTAAACTTCCTGTTTCTTTCAAGAAACATGAAACATTGTTATGCATTTGCATTTTGACGTACCACAAAACAATCATTTCCACAAAGCAGACCTACTGGGAATTTTGATTAGCAGTAAGAGTTGCGAGAGACGGTTGCAAAGGAAATGTAAGAAGATAATATCTACAACAGATAAATGTAAGGAAGAAGGGAATACGAGATAGAGAAGCAGAGGAAAAAGACAGAAGCAGAGGAAGGAATTGAGGAATTTAATGCACTTAACAGAATAAACTATATGTGAATGAAGATTTGCCTAAATTTGTCAGTTGAACTCAGACCTTTCAACGATTAAATATCGTGATAATAATATTTGTAATTTTATCATGTCTGACATTAGATAGTCTTTAATGACAATTCCCTACAAAACATTAGCCTTATGTGAATATTTACTCTTATTGCAAACTCATTTTAAAACGATTATTGCCAATAAGTAAATTAACGTTCTCAATGTATAAGACATACGACAGCATGCATGGACGCAAAAATGGCCAATCATGAATTTATTCTGAGGAATGCTGAATTGCATCCTGCAGATCGTCCCATCGTTGCATGCATTTTTCTGAAGAACATACATTCAAAATAATGAAAGCAATCCATTATCTATTCAGCAAACTAATGTATTACAGCTTCGCCAAATACGTACGCTATTTCCGGCGTTCATGAACATCCAGACCATCTGCAACATCGTGCAACATGCTGCAAGGAGCGCGAACAGAGGTGCCTGCAAAGCACTCTCAATCCTGGAACTATTCTCACAAGTACTGAACCTTCAAGTATAGATAGAATGTGACGTCACAAAATCAAAAGAATACCGACTTAGGTGGCTCAGGGTATCAGATGATGTCACTGCAATGCCTCCGGCCGGGAAATCATAGAATTCGACACTAGCTAGATAGCCAGATTGAATTCAGCCGCTGTCCAGAGGAGAATAACAGTCGGTTCCTCAGATCAGTAGTGTTGCTTGATTTCTCCGATCAATACCATCTCTGGCAAACGAGCCATGGACCGCGCGTGATATTTTCTTCCTTTTTCTTGTCCTATCCTCAACCCTTTCTTACACACACACACACACACACACATACACTGCACTACACTACGACATATATCGGAAGACTAGTCGGGAACTTACAGCGTATCCCGGCTGTGGTTGGTAGGTGAGTGACACCTGGTTGAGGAAAACCCGCAAGTAGACGGGTAGGACGACGCCGGACCCGCCACCCGACGAATCCCATGGGAGAAGATCATAGCCGTTTCCCGCAATAAAAGCCCATACTACACGTACGAGACTAATGATCTTAGCAGTTTACGTGCCGGGATTCACTAATCAATCAATGAATCAAAATAATAACATATGTATCTGAATAAAAAACAACAATCATGATAATGCATTCATTCGGAAGAATAACGAAATGGCCTTTCATTCACCATTTTTTTCAAACTATAAAAGTAACTCAATATCTTCGGTCAAAAAAATCTCCTGCTTCACAGAATATGTACTTACGTTTCCAGCGCTCGTGAACAGCCCGACCACCCGCAACATCGTTCAACGTGCGCCGCAAAGCACGTACAGCGGAGCCCACAAAGCACTCGCAACGTGGCAGCGGCGGCGGAGGGGTAGCGGCGCTGAGGACAGAGTGTATTTTTCGGGGCCGCGGCGCGCTCTGTTTGTAGTCCGCGCGGAGAGCCGTAATAGAACGATATTTCATTGAACGTGACCCTCTTTTTTTTGCGGGGGCCCGCGTCCAATAAAAACGCTCCGTCGCCGCCGCCGCCGCCGCCGCCACCGCTGCCGCCGCCGCCGCCGCGGCGCGCGCGCGGGCGCTCTGTCGAGAGAAGGGCGCGTCGATGTCTCCCGGAGGCGGGCGGCGGGGCGGCAGAGACGGAGGGCTCCACGCAAGCAAAACACTCGGGAGGAGTCGGGGCTTCTAAACGAGCGGGGCAGAGAAGTCGCGAGGGGGCAGTGTGCTGCCGAGAGTGCGGCGGATGGTGATGGTGAGAGCGACGAGGCGATGGTTGCTGGGGTGGCAACGTCGCGGAGGACGGATCTTCGGTGGTGGTGGGAATTTACGGGAGTAGTAGTAGTGGTGGTAGTAGTAATGGTGGTAGTAGTAGTGGTGCTGGTAGTAGTAGTAGTGGTGGTAGTAGTAGTGGTGGTAGTAGTAGTGGTTGTAATAGTAGTGGTTGTAATAGTAGTGGTGGTAATAGTAGTGGTGGTGGTAGTATTGGTGGTAGTATTGGTGGTAGTAATACTGGTGGTAATAATACTGGTGGTAATAATACTGGTGGTAATAGTAGTGGGGGTGGTAGTAATACTGGTGATAATAATAGTGGTGGTGGTAGTAGTAGTGGTGGTGGTGGTAGTAGTGGTGGTGGTAGTAATAGTGATGCTAGTAGTGGTAGTTGTGGTGGTAGTAGTAGTAGTGGTGGTAGTGGAAGTAGTATTGGTACTGATGGTAGTAGCAGTTTATAGTAGTATTGGTGGTAGTGGTAGGAGTGGTATTGGTTGTAGAAGTAGTAGAATGGTAGATGTGACACCAGCGGAGTTTCGTCCGGTAGTAACGGCAGGCGAGGAGCCCGAGGAGATGTATCTTTGCATTGACTATAAAAGGAGAAAGTTTGTCAGAGGAAACGGTGAGAATCAGCAGTTCAGGTAATGAGACAGTGGTGATGGAGGTTGATTGATTGATTATTTCAGGTTTCTGGGCGTATCTTTATTCCCATTAATGTATTGAATCTTTTTATCGTGAGAGGTGGGGATGATATTCATCCACTGGATGGCAAGAAACGTCACCGAACTACACGTCGGCTCGTGGGGTTTTCGCCTTCCCACCAGCGGGACATTTCCCCGGCAGGGACACGCCCTAAGCTCCAGACATGTGTAGTAATGTAGTTCGTATAAGTATGTGTGTAAGTAAGGGGTGAGAATGGAACAAGACAGAAGAACAAAAATACTGCGCGCTGTCCGAGGTCCGTTTGTTAGGATATTCGTTTTGGTGTTGAAAAGAGTACGGAAAACTAACCAATCAGAGCAGCCGACCATTAGAATTCTCCTCCAGATAGCGGCTGATTTTGCTCTAGCTATCTCGCTATAGTCGAACTCTAGGACTTACCGGTCTTGGGTACTACAGTGACGTTAGTTGATGCCCAGAGCCACCTCTGCCTGTACGATAGGGGTAAGTGCGAGGGTGGTTTTGGTAATTGCGGGAGCGATGAAGTCAAAGGAGGAGGAAAAAAACAGTGGAGGTTGCTGGTGCTTTTGAGAGACGGCAAATAGTGGAAGTGAAAGAGAATGAGAGTGGGAGTCGGGGCGGGAAAGGGAACGAGAGTAAATACAGGGACGGAAGCAAAGTCTGAGGAAGAGCTAGACCATTGTGGGAGTGACTACTTTTAGTTTGCTTGCTCGCCGTCAAAGGCGCCTTCGTGTCCGCACTGTATTGCGGAAGTCATTTCTGACGAAGACACGTTGTACACTCGATCTGTGTTTGAGTGGTATCTACTGTTGGTTTGTGCGTGAGGTCGATAGATCTTTATTTACAAGAGTCCGATAAATAAAGATCTGAATTACAGGACAGCTGGAAAACGATGAAAGACAGCCCAAAAATTCACTATGCAGCGATTTCACATAATTGATAAGAACGAGGGTAGAACGGTAAAGAAAAAAAAGGCTTCAAATTTGCAATAAAAACTAATCATAAAAAATACGTACAATACAATATGTAATATTCAGGTGATTTCTCGATCTTGCATTCATTTTCATATTTCTCTGAAAGTTTCTTTATCGTAAACGAACTGAAACCTTCCCATTGAATCGCACGAAAGGAAGAGCTGTAGAAAAGTTACTACAGTAAAGCACTCAATAGTATATAACCCAGTAATCTCATATTACGCACTTGACCGAAAATCAAAGCTCACAATGTTGTGTCATGGCGTTTAGTACTTTGTCTCCAAAACTGAAAGAATTAGGGAAATAAGTTTAAATATTCTGGTGCAATAAAATATTCACTATTCATTGTGAACACGGACCTAAATATTATTCTGAAAACTTAATTGAATTATTCTATAAATCTATAGATAAGTTGTCAATATCTGTAAATATTATGTTGGGGGATATTATTGGATATCTTGCTACCCACCGTAATTTATAAACCTAACGCAACACATCACAACTACGTATTTTTTAGTGAAGGGCTGTAAGATTAACGCGATTGCCGAACATTGTGTTTACATTGACGACCGCCAAGTATAACAAAAGCCCAAGATCAATTAAATTGTACTAATCGCGCAACTTATCTTGACCGATGGCTTAAAGAAATGAGGGTAGAGTGGTGGTATTAGTTACGACACCGGTCACTAGATTTTATTAAACAATGCCAATATCTGGAATATCAGTCATACCTTCGCAACTTTCTCAATAATTTGAGTTATAATTTCTCAGGATTTCGAGGCATCTCCTATTATGGATCCGGATCTGCTGTGGCCATTTCTTTAGATTTTGTTTAGAAAAATACAACCAGGGGTTCTTGGTTTCAACAGTAAATAGATTTTATTACGTGGCAATGAAGATGTGTGGAATGTTGTCATCAGTGCTCATTGCGGGCTTTTGAATTCAACTGTTTACTGTTTAAGGGAGGGGGAAGAAAGGTCATCGGTCAAGAAATTTGTGCGGATAATATTGTAGTTGGCTTTCAAAACAATGGAATGAACAAATAACGGCAAATACCTGTTAATTCAATTAATTTGAATATATGATAATGTTTACATTATTATGACGTGAAATGGCTATGAATAAAAATTTTACAGGTGATTTTATGAAAGTTATTTACTTTTTCAAACATCTCTTAGATTTGACGAGATTCTTTGTAACTGAAATTCAATGTCTCTTTCCATATCGCAATTCTGTGAATGCATTACGCGGTAGTGATTCGAACTAAAGTCCACTCGCCGATTCCAGGGATATCCACTTCAGATAATCTGCTTATAAATGTATTGACCATTTTAATGCATGTTCAATTCTTTCCATTTTATGTCAATTTTATTTTGTTATATTTGAATGATTAATATTAAGAAATTAATACTAATATTAATTTGAGTAAGTAAGAAAATGTTTATTAAAGCAGTATTATTGTTATTTAATTATTAACAGCATTAACTTGCGAGTAATAACAGAACGGAACACGATTGTTACCTTCAGGGAGGTAGAGTGCGCAACATTCTCAATTTTATACGTAGATTATGAATATCACAATAAAACGTCTTATCACGTCACAGTTTTTAAATATACCGCATCTGAATACCGTATTCATACCGTATTTTGCTATTAATGCAAATACATTTAAATTGCTCCTGAAATAAATGTAGAATCAATACGGATAAAATCTACTTAAAAATAAAATATTTGTTGAGTTCATCTATGCCACTTTCATGAACTAGTGGTGCTACAGAATGGCACAGACTTTCCCGTATTAGTTTTCTATTTTCCTGGGTCTTCGCTAGCTATTCGGAATTGCCACATACTCTTTCTTGCCAGCTACCATCTATCATCGCCAAAAGTACATTTTTTTGTCATTTTCTTAATTTTTCGGGTTCCTATTGGTAGAACAGAAACATTAATTTTAGAATATTAAAGAACACAAAAACCTAGCCGTAAATGGCAATTTTCTTTTAAAAATTATGTGCCGTTTAAGAGAAAATGGCGTTTTAGCACTACTAAAAATGCGAAATTTGAAGCTCATTTTCACAGAAAATTTTTGAGTTTTCAAAATACTTTATTTGAAGTTATTTGAAGCACTTACACTCACAAATACAATCATCTTTACAAATTGCGGATAATGTGCATATTAAAGATGTGAGAGATCTTTCAAAAATTTACATTTATATAATTTTTGAAAAAAACAAAAAAAACTCAAAATAAACTTCACGCTATACTAATGAGTGTAATTAGCACTATCCGTTACAAAAGTTTCAAGAAAAAAATTGCAGCCATATACGAGAAAATGACGTTTGAGCATTTCTGAAAATGCCGAAATTTGAGCTACTTTTCACAGAAAACGGTAGTGTTTTCGAGAAACTTTACTTGACATTATTTAAAGCATCGCCGATAATGTATATCGCCGATAATGTAAATATTAACGACGTGAGAGACAAGTAAAAAAATTTACATTTTTGTAATTTTTGAAAAAAACCATCCGATAGACCAATTAATTTGATGTCATTGATAGAGTACATTTACCACTGTCCCTATCAAAAGTTTAAATAAAAAATTTGTAGCCGTTTTTGAGAAAATTTTGTTTTTGTAATTTTTTAAAATTGCACATATTGCACGCAATATTGCACGAAAACTACCAAAATTGTGAAAAACATTTACATGACCTTTATTAAAGAACTCAATATGCAGAACAAATTTTATTTGAAGAAAAAATCTCTATCATCAATTTTGTAGTTGGAGAAAGACGCCGAAAAAAATTCAAACTTTCACAATTTTCGAAAATTCAGAGCTGTACGTGAAAATCGGACCTATGCCATGTTAAAAAGTGTATTTTCCTCTATTCATACAAGAAATTTAAAGAAAAAATTTGGAGCCGTTTTTGAGAAAATGTTGAAAATCCCCGGGGGGCTTCATATAAAGTACCCCCAAATTTTAAAGAATCTTTTTCAAAATCACAAAGCTTCGACTAGAATCAGATCGACTGGGGAATATCAATTTTGAAGAAAATCGACCGAACGGTTTAGGCGCTAGCGTTGACCACAGACGGACAGACGGACAGACGGACGGAATGCCGTCAATCGATTTTTAAGTATAAAGAAGCAACAAATCATGGATTTTGAACACAACACGAGATAGAGGATTTTTTTTCTTAATTTAGCAACTGGTTTTATCCACTTATTCGTTTTCACGGCCCGGCAATTAATTTTTTTCCGCCGAAAATTGGCCATTTTTTCGCGCAGCATTACATAACTTTCCCTATACTACGTATATCACTCCGTGTATACGTACGTATACGGGAAAGTAAAAATCAACAAAATTAAGCGTTCGTGTTTTTTTACCTTCTGCATTCGAAGATCGCCGTCTTTTTGTCGCGTCTGGTACGCTCAATTACGAGTAGGACTCGGTGGTCTTAGTAAGTGTTTTCAAAAGAAGTCGAGTAGGACTCGGTGGTCTTAGTAAGTGTTTTCAAAAGAAGTCACGTGCAACTTCTTATTTTCTATTGCACATTAGACATCGAAAGGAATTATTTTAGCCCCTTACCTTGTCGCAAATATACAAGTATCCAACTGTTGGGATGGCAGATACTGAATCAGTCGGTGTCATGCGGAACTGTAACCGCAATGCGCATGAAGTTCGTGTCTGGTTTGCGTGTGCCTCAAATACTAATGTATTTGATACATTATAGTTCTGTGGTTTTTTTATAAAGTGAAATTCGTCTAATGACCTGCAGAATTGAATAGATTCAATAAAATACAAGTCGTCATTTCTTATTGAAAGTGTGTGAATTAATCCGAAAACGTCTGTTACGTTTGTGGAATCCAAACTGTGGAATCCAAAAGTGGAATCCAAACTTCAAAGGAAAAACATAAATATGAAGGTACAAAACTTGCGAATTCTTTAAACTTTGGTTGTCCTATTTGTGATCAGGGCAAACCATTCCCTGCTCACCAGAGTTGTGAGACCTGTACAACGAACTTTAGGTTGTCTCTGTAGGGAAAACTCAAATCATTGTCGTTTACTCTATATTGTGGAGAATACCAACAAACCATTTTAATGTCAGCACACAGTGGCGGCTCGTGACATTTTTTCCTGGTGGGGCCAGGTGTAAAAGCACGAATATCATCTCAGAATCAATAACTTATTTAATTAAAGAATCATCGTTTAATCAATTGTTTAATTAATATTATTTATCAGTTAATTATAACTTTAAAGTTTTCTACAAAAAACAGAAGTAGGAATTTTTATTAAGTCACTTAAATATTGGTATGTCAATGGAAACAAAAGATTTTTTACAAAAATTACGCTAATGCCATCGCTTGTCTTTCGGAATGATGAAAGTTCGAAAAGGGAACGTATTGTAAAATTAAGACAAGTTGACTTCGGCTTGTTATGCCAATTGTTTAATCGGCTTGCAGAGAAATAAAATCAGCTACATGTCTTTCTACATTTCCTCCAAATACACTTCATACTTATAATTTAGCAGCTCTTTTCTTTGTCATGTGTGAGTTATATTTGTAAATAGAAGAATTGTTTAAATGATCATCTAACACACTAGATTGCCGAGTAACAATAAGTCTAAAAAATTGCCACGGTCTTTTGAATCTTCAGATTCATCATGCCCTCTCAATGCTACTAGTTGATGAATGACGAGTGCCATGGTACTTAACTAAACACTCAGTTATTCTACCTAAAATGTCTATTGATTGCGACTTGTTCATTATGTTTCTTGATTGAAAGTTTCATCGCCGAATCAATCTGTACAACAATGCTCACAGTTCCAAATGTTTTAAATTTGCAAGCATTTTCTAAATGCAATACACTTTCTTTGTGTTTCATTATCCTTTCGCTCAAATGTTTCAGATCCTTACAACCTATTGTCGTCCACAATCCCTTACCAAATAATAAACAATAAAAGCAAAATTAGCTTTGTTTTCACTCACAGTCAACCATGATTTTTTTCTGAAACCTCGAAATACAGAATGTTTGTTTCTTCTTTCCATCAACTTGTGTAAATGATAAGTCAATCGGTTGATGTGTTTCTAACCGTTTAATATCATTTTTTGCTTCAAATCTGAGTGAAGAAAACGGAAAACAGTGTAATGAATCCACTGGGTTCATCTTACAGCGCGCAGAACTTCACGCGCACTTTGAAAACAGCGCGCTCAGGCTGCCGTTTCTCTGCGAAGGGCCCGCTGGTGCGGGCCCCTAGGACAGCTAAAATTAGCAAGCAGTGGTCGTAACCTCAATTCTTGGTTATTGGGACTTGAAATGAGTTCTGGGGACGAATTGTCGATGTTCACGAATAAAGAATTCCAATGAAGTACTACAATTATGACAAAGATATTACTGTAAAGATATATAAACATTTTTGTGCTTTATTAAATATTGGTGGGGCCCGGCCCCTGTGGCCCCTTAGGACGAGCCGCCCCTGTCAGCACATTATTACAGGAATATGCATATTCCATTTTTAACTTGTTCTTACCACATAGGAAGCATACTCATAAAATTTTGAAGTAATATAACCGGAATTACAATGTGTAAATAAGTATAGGATTTTGTTTATTTCAAATATTAAATACGTTTATATCATTTGAACCTTGCGTGATAAAAGCGGTTTATAATGATTTTCGAAATCAGCGTGATTGTCTCCTTTGAAATCATCTACTTTCATCCTGAAGGTATGAAAAAAAGTTTTTTTTGTTTTCTAGAGTAATATTTACGGTTTATTTCTGACAATTCAGGCTATTTCATACCAGGGAAAATATAAGTAAATTTCAAAGTGGAAATTGATCTCATCGAATAGACCAGTCTCATGGATTAGATCAGGGAAGAGGACCTCCAGATTCATCAATAAAAAACAAACTACTTAGGCTTTGGTGGTTGGTGGTTTTCGGTCTCCCCTCTCAGCAATATCCACAAAATATTTCACTCCCAGAAAGGGCCGCCACATGCAAATAACAAGGGAACGAGATAAGACGAAGGAAACATACTTTTTTGTTATTTCTCAAAAATAAAACACCGTTCATCCAAAGGGGAAAAAAAGCTTTCCACCCAATGCTTCTGGCAGAATTTCCATGAAAGCTCAAGCCGCATGCTGCTGTCAGTGCTGACGTGCCAGCTCCCTTCCCTTCTTCTTCCTCGGAAGGCGCACGTGCATATGCGAAGGAGGAGAGCTAGCGGAGCAAGCAGCATGCAGGCCTGCGTAAATATCTCGCGAGAGATCTCACTTGGAAGCATTCATGACGACGACATTGTTATTACTACTATTAATTTTCTTGTTGATTGGTTGATTGCTCGATTAGAAATTCTGGGCACGTCAATTACTAATGTACCGTAAGTTTAGTACATGTTTTGTCGCGTGAAATAGTAGTGGTTGTGATCTTCTTTCGTCGGATGGCGGAGTTTTCGCCAACCAAGTATCTCCCACCAGCGGGGCACCGCCCCAACCGGGACTAGATCTAAACTCCCGATTGGACTCCTGACATGTGAGAAAATGTAGTGCATGTAAGTGTGTGTGTGTGTGTAAGTAAGAAGGGAGGATAGGACAATGAAGACGTAGGAATGATCGCGCGCGGTCCGTGGCCTGTTTGTTGGGGTACTGCTTCGGCATTCGCCTTGGTCGGAGAAACCAAGAAAAACTACCGGTCAGAGAAGCCGGTCGCTAGAATTTTCCTTCAGACAGAGGGTGACGACATAGCTATGTAACTGGTGTCAAAACTCCTGCTGTCATCGGGACTCGAAACCTCGGACCTCCCAGACAGAGGTACTACAGAGACATCAACTGATGGCCTTAGGAACCTAAGCCGGTGACTGGTCGATAGACCATAGGTTATCGTCAGGATGACGTTTTGCAACAAGGATTTAATTTCCTGATCACCCGAGAATGTTCTATTTATATCATAAGGCACAAAGAAAGTTTCGGCTTTTTGAAAATCCACCCAACTGATCGTGTCTGAACTCACAAACACGTGTTTTTTGAAGTCATTGTGGAGAATTGTATGCCTCTGGGGCCGGCTCGTTCCAAGAGTTGACGTGCCAGCTTCTCTTCCGTCCCGTTCCGTTGCGTTGCGTTCCCTCGAGCGCCGCACGTGGACGTGCACGTGCCAGGGCTGGGCGCGAGGGCCACGTGGGACTGCGTAAATATCCCGGAGGGGATTCGATTCGGGGCGGCCATTGTGATGGAGATTGCGTTTGGCCTGCGTTCTCCCGAGGCCGTGCCCATCTCCACACTTAACGAGCAGCCCACTAGGGACGCGACTGCAGCTTCATGGCGCAGGCATTGACGTCGTTTCTTACTCTTTACTGCGTCAGTGTAAAGACTGGTTGTGCATTAGGTAGGTTGTGTGCTCTGTAATGAAAGTAACAGCCTAAGTGCGATTGCCAGAACAGTGAAAACGGTACAAATATTCACATATTTGGAACATAATATATTTTTTATGAAACAAAACCCTGTAGTTATCTGATTATCCCAGCTTCTTTACGGTATATCCTGTGGTATTAAATATGGATATTCCTATTTACCTTAATAGTAAATATCAACTATGCATTTCATCAGTTTTCCCTGTCTGTATGTATATTACTAACTTGTGGCATTCCTTATTCCATTCTCATAAAATAATATTGAATGATTGGTGAATATTTTCAGTCTTGTTGATCGGCCTTATTGCTTCGGACTATTTTATGCTACAGATATACACATTTAAACAGTATATAATTTCTTTGAAATTAATGGACAATCCCAACGATGAGGTAATTTGTTAAGCTTGAGAAGGATTGTATGGTGTGCGAAGGAAGAGATGTGCGAAGTCCCAGCTAGTGATGCTACAGAATGACACACAGACTTTGGCGTACTACTCGCAATTAGTTGCCTAATCTCTTCGACGTCTAAATGAATACTAGGTCGTCTCGCGGACTTTATCACTCATCTGGGTGGTGAAGAGCCCCACACACTCCGAACGCGCCGCGTAGACCTATCACGGTTCTGTTCCGTTACATACTTGCCCGTGGTATTCCTGGACTCCATCTCGGTGCTTGTAACACTGTTCTGATACAAGATTCTTAATTCCCCCTACGCTTCAAACATAACTGAAATATTCATGCCTACCGTGGGTTTGAAGCCCAAAGCTTTAGTTTATGCGTACTTTGTTTCGTCTGCTCCGAACATTTGTCTCACGTGGCCAAATCACTTGACTATACCAATTGTAAACCTGGGACGGTTTTAAAACATAGTAATTTTATAAATTCAATAATGTAACTGAAACTAGTCTTTATATACCTACATCGTCTTTAATGTGCTTTGTGATATTCAATCTATGTATTGGAAATATTCTGAAACCATTCGTTTTCATAGCAACAATGCAAACAAAGTTCTTTTAGCATTAAATTCTAGCAACAAGTAATCAACAGTAATAAACAATTTCCTCAAATTAGATAATTCTAAAAAATGTAGAATAAAATATTAGCAGCTAGGATTTCGATTATGCAAATAGTTTAGTTCAAAATTCCGATTGAAATCGCGATTTTAATCGACTTTTTTTTAAATTACTTATTTAAATCATTTTCAGTATCTTGTTACAATAATACATTTTATTATGTTTATTGTAGAGAACTAAGCGTTATGAAATATATTCAGAAATTATTATATAGATAAAACTTTTATTCATTCAAGTTAAATACTGCTGAAATGTTTATTCAGGACGATTGTAATTTAAGAAAACTATATTTAAATGCCAACACAACAATGATAAACATTTATAGAATATTCTTAAGGTTCAAATGCTTGTATAAAATGTAGTTTAGCATTGTTCTGTTCTAAAATGCGGAGTTCTCCGAGGTGAACTGTACTCCTCCCTAAAAGAGAGAAATTGCTTCGCCACGCCGCCTACAACCTTCATATTATGCAAGAGAAAACGAAAAGAGAGTACGCAACGACTTTCATATTAAGAGAAGTATAGAAAAAAATGAGACACAACAAAATTTGAATTCTCGAAAATAGAATTATGATTCACACAAACTACTTGCTGCCATGTTGGCAACCTCTGCAGTGTGTGGAATTAGCAGGTACGTTAAAAAGTATTAGAGTTTCTCTACTGTATTTGAATAACTCTTCTGATAAAAAATAAAACTTGACTTCTGACTTAACTATTATTTGCAAAATGAAGCATTCATCTACTCAGCACATCAAATACGTATTCATCCATTCATTTATTTTATTCTTTCTTTTCATTCCATCCATTCCATTATTTTAATTCATTCCATCATTCGTTCGTTTGTTCATTCATTCGTCCATTCTTTGATTCTTTTGTTCATTATTTCATTTATTCTTTCGTTATTTTTGTATCCCTGAATTCACGAGGTAGAGTAATAATGTTCCAATTGTTGAAGGTACTTAAAAGGAAGCTTACAGCAATGTCCAACAGCTTTTAGAACATGTGCCAGGGTCCTGCGAATATAAGAAGAGGGACGCCATCCGTCACAGCGGCGTCGAGACACCTACAAGAAGCGTCCGCTCAGAAAGAAACCCTCAACATTCTAGAAAGGGTGACCTAAAAAAAAACGCACGCAAATCACCTTCGTGAACCCTTCCGTCCCCTGGGGCGACACACGGCGCACCCCTACCATCAGGTTCATAACCCCTCTCCACCCGTTTTCACACGCGATGTTCGTCGCTCGTGTAATGCAATACTCGTTCTTCTTCTCATTTTTACTCTGTTACTTCGTTCAGTTGTTTTATTGAGCAACCTGTTGTCATATCCTTCACTCGCCATCGCGACTGCCACATATTTATTACAAAATAAGATAGGTACATTCTAAATTTGAAAAATAATATTTTTTGTTTTTTTAGTTACTAAATGAAAGTATGCATACAAATTTAGATTCAAAATTAACAATATGTTTATGCTTCTTCTTTGTACTCGCACTTTGTAATAGCTTCTATCGTTCTGAGTGTAACAATAACCACATCATCATTCATCTGGCCATGATCTTTACCAGTTTTTCCATTACCGTTTAGCTTTTTACCGTTAGCCATTACCCATTCCTGTTTAGCTCTAGCTATGTCTATCCTAATAATGCTCATAATCCTACTCTGCTGTCACCCCTACCCTACTCGCCTTCGCACTCAAACGGACTGCTTTACGTTGTTTCCGGGGTGGATGACGTTTCACCGACATGAGATTTGAATTTGGGATCTCCTGAAGGGCAATGCCCGCCATCGACAGGCGCTGGCTCAAAATAGATTGAAACGCGGGAAAATATGAAAGACAATATTAAATAAATTCTATTAATAAAATTAGATAAAATAAACCATTTTTAAAACTTACAAAATATACAGTTCAATACTGTTATCACGAAATGCATGCTTTACTACAGACACTAAGATACTGAAATGGTACAGAAAATTATTAATCCTAAAATGAACGAGAATTATCAAGAAGAGAGAGATCATAAAGAATCAATCGTAGAGAACGCTAAAATCTTTCAAGATTATTATTTACTAGAAAGTGGAGGGATGGTAGACACGACAGATTCGTAAAATAAAAATTGAAATTCTTTATAAAACTCCACAATATAAAACGAAAATATTAGGAAAGATTGCAAAAGGATTTGAAAAAGTACTTTTATAAGTTTTACCTAATACATTTCTCAAAGATGAAAATCGCATTTAAAGTTAAAATACACCTAAAAAATGAAGCAGACACTTCCATGTGTTATTTTTAATTATTTCATTAAATTATTAAAACTGTATTGAAACTGCAATATTAATATTTCAACCAACTTGCGCCAAAGTTTTATCAACCTGCATAAAATTGAGCACACTAACAACCTTAAACCCGCTCCAAAACAAAAATTAAGCATTTTTGCTCTTTATATTACAATAATACAACATTTATCAAAGAAAACTAGAACTGAATTATTACATCTAACAGAGTGTGTGGCAAAGGCTAGCAATACTCGAAAGCTTTTTCATCTAAAATACGTTGGCTCTCTTACCCGTTACTAAACTTTTTTTTAATTCAAAAAGGATATCGAAATAATAGCAACCTAAACAATGATGATACCTTTCAATTTTATCTTATTTTCCCATTAATTGCTATAATATTAATATATTACATAATTCTTGTTATGTTAGATAAAACACTCAACTTTTCCAATTTTTTAATTTCTCAAATTCATAATTTCAACTTCATATGTAGTATCGAAACATCATAAACGAGAAAACACACTTTTCACAAGAAAATGTTCGCGAAAAAATTTTTGCTCTATTATATTTCTATTGACAGCCGCTTGTTAATTGCAATTTTTGGCAACCTCTCTTAGGTCTTTTGATGCTTTATATTTTTTTTATTTTAAAAACAGTTATTAATCGAGATGATTTATTCCATCAGTGCGTTTCAGTGCCTTTAGATTCAACTAAAATTTAGGTGAGGAAATTAAAGTGGGAGCCCGAACAATATAATTAATTAATTTACCCTTTGCGCAGCACTTTTTTAGCTGCAGGATTATCCTGCTTAGGGTTAGAGGAGGTTAGGACTCCTCTTTCAGCCATTTTTCCGGTTTTATCCCCACTTCCAAGGCCCTCTGTACAGAAGAATGTAACGGGTATCTAGTAGATGGTTGTGTCTCTAGAAGTGGGGTGAAGATGGCGTGGCAAATGTCATGCTTCAACCGGACACCTTTTTCCCCAATATTTACTGTCAATAAAGCCAGTAAATATTGGTACTCATTTGGAAAGAAGGCTGAGTGGACCTAAGGATCGCCCTGAATAGGACATCATCGGATAAAAATCCCCAGCCATGCTTAGATTTGAACCTCAGGTTAGCAAGCGAGTGTCCTAACCACTACGCTGCCACGACCCTCCGAACAATATATTTTAATGCAACAATATTAGGTTTGGTGTCTATCAAGATGCCGTAAAACGCTTGGACAGCAAAATTCATACATTTTGAATTACGATGAAGATGAAATAATAAGTCATTCAAACACAAAATAATCTCTTGAGTTTAAAATTGACATAAATTTGAGTTAGGACACCATTCAACGCGTTACAATATATTATTGATAACAAACAGACTCAAATAAAGTTCAATAGTGAGCCGTTGCGTAACATGTTTATGTAGCATGGAATACATCAAAAGCTGGTAAACTCCTGATTTCGAATGGATTTTTCTCGATATTAATCAAACTGAAAATGTATCACTTCTTCACTCGGTAAGCGAATGATTCATACAATTAATCTAGAATGTACAAACACTAAAAGGAAAACTTGCGAAAATTCTAAAAAATGTTCACGTTAGCTTTTCTTTGATCATTTCTTTCTTCAAGATATCAGTAAAAAATCTCCATGGATACAAAACACTGGCCAGCAAAAAAAGGGTTTCAAAAACTTTTGAAATCTTAATAGCTGATTTTTATAGTTTTCTGGGTGCTGAATCTACATCTGAATTCTATTTCTTTCCATCGGCCACAGTTTAATCAGAATTTGATCTATTAAGATATGCGAAAATAAACTATATATATGCAAATAAAATCAAAAATAAACGTCCTCTAAAATACCAATAGAACTTTATTTAAACATAGAAGATGGCTTTACATTCTTAACATTACATTCTAGAAAGTCTTTACGTGTCCATTGACGTATATTTTCTTTGTCTCTTATTTATTAAAGCCCCTGATGTAGCTTGTTCTCCTCTGCGTCGTTTGCTGACTTGATGAAGTGGCCAAAAGCAATCTCCCATCATATTGGTGTTCCAGCGTCCCTGATAACGTTTTTTCATCACTTTCAGATTTTAATGAAAACGCACACCTTGTGCTTCACTTACATCACCTAAATCCGGAGAGAATTGTAAACGAGTGTTTAAAAAGTGAACCTTGAGCTTAATAAACATCTCTATTTCTTGAAAGCATTCAGCATATTGGCATCAATTGCTTGATAGTCTGGGTCTTTTTTGTTGGCTAGGAACGTATTAACAACGTGATTAAAAGCACCCTACGTTTCATTTTCATTTTCATATGTAGTTCAAATTGGGGATCAAACATCACTTTTCAGTGTCAGTTCAGAATCAGTCTCAATGAAGATATCCGCTTTTAATAATTTTGCTGCAAACAATTACGTAAACTTTTCACAAAGATACTTGAAACACTGCTCATCTTTAGATAAGCCAATTGTTTCATGAGACCTAATTGTATGTGCAATGGAGGCAGCAGAATCTTGTGTTCTACCAGATGTTCGCGTAGATTGTTCTTTTCCCCTGGATTTAAAGATTTTCTTACGGGCCAATTCTTTCTAGACTAATGCTAATCTCGTGCCCCACTATCCCATTCACATAGTAAATATGGGAATTTATAACTTCCTGCATCTCATCATTTCTAGAAACTCAGAGCAGCATTTGCCTAGCTATATAGAGAAAATGTTAAAAATGTGAAAAAATGGTGAGCAATACGACATTTTTAATGCTATTTTTGGAATCAGCACACTTAAAATGATAAGAATTAGGTGAACACAAACAAAAAGTTTTTTGGTCGTTGGTCTGTGAAATCGAAACAAATAAAAGTTCAACAATAAAATGCTACATAAAGTGCTAACATATCAAGTGATAAAGCAATTTTTAGTGGTCTACTGTTTTGAAGTGCGAATTTCTCGATATTATTGCAAATTAAAGGGTGATAGTATTGACTACCATGAGCAAAATGAAGCGTAGAATTAATCAAAGATAATAAAAATACTAAAACTAAAAATTGCGAGAACAGGTAATGTTATACATGAACTAGTTGTTGCTAGTAGTGTTCTACAAACTTTATTTCGACTATTCAATTCTAAAAACTGAAACCAATAGTGTTTAACTGTACATATAAAATGTCCCAATCAGGATGGTGTATCTCAAAAAAGTTATCGCTTTTTGTATAGGATTTTTCTTACCGTTCCTCCCTATTCGCCAAAAATAAGTTGCGACTCATGTATCTTAGCAGGCGGTATGTGTCGATCGCGATGTACTATGTACATAACCGCTTTTGATATTAACATGTTTTCAGTTATTTTTAATATTTGACGCAGTGTGGAACTCTGCTGGACATAATTTTATTCGTGGAAGAGTCCTATTAAATGCCAATTATGCTTTGGAAATTCGCAGATAAATCCCCTCTTCGCTTCCTTTGTAGAAATTTTCCAAAGCACACGTGGTATTACCTATAATAATTGCCTCCTTCAAAACGTTCGAAAACACGCTACTCTTTTCGGCTGTCACTTAGGCTCACTGTGCGTCGTCGGCATCAACGTCGTCGCCGGCGTTGCGAAGGAGGTTGCCGCCGACGCGACGTGGCGGATCTCCCGGCGTCGACAGCCTCGACAAATGCGCGGGCCGCGGCCCCGGGATCGCCGCTGGCCCTGTCCGCCCGCGCCCCGCCCCCGCGCCCCGCCACCGCCACCGCCCCGCCCCCGCACCCTGTCCTCCCATCCCAATATCACCCCCTCCCCGCGCCCTGCTCCTGCGCTCGCTCCCCACCCCCGCCCCGCCCAGACTCCGAGACCTCGCTCCCGCCCTCGGCCAGCCCCGTAGACCACGCCCCCGCACCCTGCCTTCCCATCCCTATCTCGCGCTCCCCTGCGCCCCGCCCCCGCGCTCTGCCCCCGCGACCAGCACCCACCGGCGCCACGTCCGGGTGATGCGCTCGCCGGCGATCGCTCACCGACGCCCCGGGCGACGCTGGGACGCCGGCGGCGATGGGACGAGCGCTCATCTCTTTTTCAGAGCCCTGGCGGGCGTTGAACCTGTCGTCATACGTTGTGGGTTTAATATTTATTTGGGTCAAAGAAGGCGAATCTGCGTGCTCGCTTGTGATCCCAACAACTGCTTTATTCTGAAGGTCTTCAAACATCCCTGTAAGTGTTTAGTCAAACAATAGTTTAGACAGTTATAGCTAGACAAGTTAGTCCAATGGCTTTTAAAATATTATTGACGGATTAAAATCATAATACTGTTGTCTGATAATTGTTCATAAATATTTGTTTTCACTTATGGCATTACCAAATGTATAAACTATATAGATCCATGTGAATATTCCGAACTTTGTGAGCCTTCCTTTTAAAACTCTTAGTTGTTCATTACTAAAATCCGTTTCCTAATATTCATACCCTAAACCAAGGCCTTCGGGCCGCACGCGGCCTGCCGTATCTTCTTGTGCGACCTGCGACTGCTTTGAAAAATTTTATTATACGAACCAAATACAATACAATTGCACAATTCATCTAATTTTTATTCAATTATTTTATTTAATTTTCTCGTTGTATGTACATTAATCATTAAGTATGTTGAGTAAAAGTCGTATCTAATATGTATATTTGTTTCAGTATAATCTCAGTAGTTCAATCCGGGTCTCCAGGATTCAATCCTCGGATGTTGGCAATCCTGACCGGGGTTTTCGTGGGTTTCCTCGACCACCTAGACCAGGGCCGCTCAACCATTCGCTCCGAGGAGGACCGGCCGGTTGCTCTCTTCTCTTTCGCCGCAGAAAGAGGAAATGACGTCATCAAATATCGATCGGCGGCATGTGGCACAGTGAGTCGCGTCGTATTTCTACGGGGTATTTTCCGTTGTTCGGAATGAAAAAATCTCACAGCTCTGGGAAAGGATATTACGACAGAAAAAACAGTAAGATACTTTTGTAACATTTTGGAATAGTTGCTAGATATAAACGTATTACTGTAATTTGGAAATTAAAAAATGATAATTTGCAATGCAGCATGGAAAGAACGGTATCTTTTTGCAGATTGCGCCGGCAATGCCAATTGTTTAGTTGCAAAAAAAGTGCTCAATAACATAAATGTAATAGCGGTGACATTACACAGTTTATCATGCTGCTGAATATGAAAAGTATTATAAAGGTTGCACAAAAAATGTTATTAAATAAACTAGTAATAAAAATACTAAAAGTAAAGGAAATTAAAATTAAAAAATGAAGTTGATTGCAAAATCAAATATTCTTATTACACCTTTTAAGTGTTTTTTTCTCGCAATATACTTTCTATATTTGGAAGAGATGACACGGTGCTATTGAGCCGTAACATGCATTTCAGATTGTGATCTGTAATTGTACTTCTCATTCGAGATTTACAAATTTTCAAAGAAGCAAAAAATTGCTCACAGTTGTATGTTGATCCAAAGGTACTTAACAATCGAGCAGCATTACGATGCGGTTTTGGAAAACGGTTTTTTGGGAAGTTCTTTTCCTAAACGCTCACGTTGTAGTATCGGTATGCAATAAAATTAAACTCTTTTGTATTGTGTTATTTTACTGTCAAAACAACACAAGAACATCAAAATATATCCAAAATTTACTTCTAGTGAGGCATTGTTTTTCAGAACACTGAAAACTTTTGTTCTTCTTCAGCGTACTTGTCATTTTCATCAGCATGATTAAATGTATAATGTCTTTGCAAATTAAACTTCACGTGATTGAACCCTTTATGTAAACTAAACATTTGGCATAGCAGCCGTAGTCGGCGAAAAGATACTTTTCTTCCCATACTGCGTTAAAAATTGTCGTTGTAGATGCTCTGGTCTGTAAAGTGCTCGCGTCGACTTCCATATTTCCGCGACTGGAGTTACCGGGACACTGTGACAGTGGTTAGCGCAACGCTCGCGCTCCGGTGTCCCGCTCTCGGCTGAAACTACGGCTCCGCGCTGCCGATTTGCTCTGCTTGAGCGGCCCTGACCTAGACGAATGCTGGAAAGGTTCTGCTGAAAGGTCTCGACCGCGAAACCGGTGCCGCTGGACGAATTTGTTGAGTACTAGTCCACTCAAATGGTGCTCAAAAAGGCCCGATTCAAGAAAAAATTCCGAAAGTTTTTCTCAACGGTTCTGTATGTTTGCTTCCCGAATGCAAAGTCCGCGCTACGCCCTGAGCCACTTCACTCGGTTTTATTTGTTTATTTATTTATTTGTCAAAAAACAGTAAAAACTGTATATGACGTGTGGGGAAAGAGATTTATCTGCGCACATTTTCTTGAGGGCCAGAATTAGAAAATAATTATTTTAGAAAAATAAAAATATTTGAAAAATGTTTGTTCCCGAGATATAGAAAATCAATTTCAACGGTAAATGAACTACAAGCCAAAGGTGTAGCGCTACAAGAATCTCGTCAGTTTGTTAGGCCGTTTGTGCTGTTTTAATTTTTAACCTGATGATGTAATGCCTTGAGGCATTTCACTCTAGTGCACGTTATTTTAAGGGTTCGATTATCGAATGAGACAATTCTGTTTTCAGTTGTATGGATACGTTGTTTGATGTGCATTCCCAGTTACACCATGTACACTGATTAATCTGAATCCTTCCTTTTCTATCCCTTCCTGAATAACTAGTGTGGGTAGAATGCGCGCAACGTGACAAGCCTTCGAACCACTGTGGTCAGCGCGATCTCACCGTAACTTAGTTTCCTACTACCGACCTGGTCCACGCACTGATGAATTCACGAGTCACATTTATGCGGAGAAAGTATATACTATGATCGATACGGGTTTACGTATCACATGAGCGCAATGGTTGAGAAGGCTACAATAGTATTCAGAACGTTTCTTTTGAAATTACGTCCCAGCCGGGAGGGAGGTAATCACCCTATACACACCGACGGTGAAAATATAACGTAAATATCAATAGTTCAAAAAATATGATTTTGAGGTTTTTTCTTTTAAAAATTTAATTTTCTGACATCTCCATTGTTGATATTGGTTGCAGAGCAACAAAAGAAATTTATACTGCAGAACTACAATAACTTTATTCATGATCTAGCAGTGACTTTCGTGGAGAGAGTTACGGGTTCACAGGAACATGTCCGTGTCCCAACAGTGCAAGAGACTACTGAATCAACTCGCTTTTCAGCTCGCCCGAAATCAATACCCGGCTATGGATGCGCGGCCGAAGTCTTCCAATATGATGAGACAGCTGTGACACCCGAAAAAAGTCCTCGCTCCGGACGTTATTCTCGCTCGCATCCGGCCTTCGACAGAGATGACCTGCGCCATTATAATTCGTCGCGTCAGCGCTGGCGACGTCCTTCCAGCCGTTCTCGTCGACCACGTCGACGCCGTCTCCGGAGCTTTCTTATTCCACGTCAATGACCTCGCGCGACTCGTTGTTCTCGACCTTAACAATAGCCTCGCATCGCTCAGGATTTTGACACCTTCCGAGGTACCGGAGTTCTGTAACGCTTCCTGACGTGACTGAGCACGCCTATCTAATAATTTCTACTTTGACATAAACTCAATAGATCAACTCAAACAATGCAATTTAGCCTCAACAAACAACACACAGACCAGAATAAACAATAGATACCCTTCGATTCCTTCCTAAAAATATTCTCAGACAATTGTGATCTGTAGATACTCTCATGAGGAATCTACCCCAATGTAGTAGCAATAGTAGAACTAGGTTAAGCGTAGTTTAAGTTAGTAGTAAGTCATCAATACATATGAAAGAGTGTTTTACTGACAACCCAACAAGCAATAAATAATTTTAAAAAACGTGACTGATGGAAATGGAGATAAAACTACATAAAACTTCATGCTTGTAAAATCATTCCCTGATAAAAATCCGTAACGTGTTTATACGTTTACTATCCATAAACGCGTTAACTACTGTAATAATTAACAAAAAGTTTACTAATATTCTCCAAATCAACCAGAATTTTTAAGCTTTTTATTATTCAATTATTCTTGTCCAAAATGTGTATAACATAAGCAAAAATTTATTTTGATGAATTCGTGGTAAATATACCGTAATAATAATAATTACGAGTATTTAATATGAAAACGTTTGAATAGCGTCAATTAAGAATTATCTTTGGCGCCTCTCAACTATCTTATCGCTGCAATTATGCTAACAGGAGGAAGGAATGCTTAGAATGGTGGAAGAGAAGATGGACAGTTAGGGGAGGGGGCGGAAACACAATTAGTAGACGAATGGAAACACAAATGACAGACACGGGTAGGTTGATAGACAGGAAAGCCCATCTGTACTTAACAACGCAAAAATGTCTAGTTTCAAATGTTGCTAATCTCGCTTTGTTGCTACTTTTATTTATCGTTCAACTACTCATGGTTAAACGGTTGTAAGATACTTTGGTACTGGAGAATTCGGGCGTAGATTGTATTTCTCCACTCTAAATATAGTTTTAACGGATCATTGACGAAAATAAATAATAAATTACTATTATCTACAAGAGGAGTCACGTGTCTGTCACTCGTGTTGGCAACCGCTTGCTATCCCGAGACCCTCTCGTTGATTGTCAGGCGACCCACACAATTGGGTCGAGCTTTTCGTCACCTCCGAGCCCTCCGTCACCCTGTGTGGCCTGGCAAGCATACACCTTTTCGCATCACCAATTGTTTTGAAGATTTCAGGAAATTTCTTATTAGCATAGTGCCTGCAAACTGCGAAATTGCTACTCGTAGAGTTGTGTGTGACGGAACATGAGGTAAATAAAAGGATGGAAATGCAAGTGGGTTCTATGGAGGATAATTGAATGGAGCGGGCGAATAGAGGCGCATTCCAGAGAGCAGGAGCAACGTGAAAATTACTATTTGTCTTGGGTCTCAAGAAGAGACAAGCCTCCAACAACTCGCCAACGCTTTCCACGGCTTCGACTGACATCATTTCGTACGCCTTCACGTCCATTTCCAGCACCATTTCTATCTCCACACTCACTCGACATCTCCACTCCAACCTCCATCTCCACTCCAACCTCCACTTCTACCCCACTTCCTCTTCAACGTCCACATCAACATCCGCCTCCACATCCTGTTCAACCACCAACTCTATCTCCTCTTTAACTTCCACCCCCTCTTCAATCTCCAACTACACTTCCATCTGCACTTTAGCTTCTATCTGTACCTCTTCCTCCAGCCGTCCACGTTCCCCGTGGAACGGTGCGTTTTTAATTAGCGCTGCTGCGTCTGAACGAGTCAATAAGCCGCCCTCGAAATTGGCACGAAAAATGAACGTATGAAAAGGGCGGAGGAGAGGAGGTAATTCGAGAACGACCGGGTAATTGAAACTCGTATGCCAAGTAATGCGCCGCTGGCTTCCCTCGACAGGTGGCGCGTGTCGCTAGTAGCGATCTGGTGCATAGGGGCGGGTTGGGCATGTTGCCGTCGAAATACAAAATTTTGTTGACAACGCGGAAAATAAATTATACTTGATACTGCAATTCTGCTTTATGATGTCCAAATGAAATGCAAAACGTGCTCTACCACAAGAAAGTGAACTCTTTAACAGTGGAGAAATAGTACGTTATGAAACGGTGATGTAATGATAGATACGATACACGAGTATCGTAAACATCACACGACTGTATTAATACCCACTACATCCAGTTTCATACAATACTTTTTCTACGACTTTTATAAGTTAAACTTAAAATTGTTTGAATACTCATAATAGCATTGAATAGTTTCGTGGCAGTTGATTCAGCCTAGGCCACCTAGCGGATAACTACCTAAATCTACCCTCACATGCAGCCGCAGGCGGCTGTGGTTGCCAGTCCGACTGCGAAGGAGTACTGCGCTAGTCAAATAGGATCAAAGTGAAATTACGATCCAATTTATTTTAAATAATATTTCACGAAAAATAAGAATAATAAAATAAAAATCCAATGAGCATAATGTAATATCAAATGCAATTTTAATGTACACAATCGAACGAAACATTTACTAAAACGATTCTCAATGATTAATTGTCAATACTTTCTTTGTAAGCTTCGCTGTGATTGGCCAAGTACCTGTATGATAATAAAAACTGTATCAAAATGACTATCATTATGCAACTGGTAGCAACAATCAAATGATAGCATTATACAATGGGAGTAGAAAAAAAGTATATTGAAATCGTGCCCAAATTCATCACCTTAATATTTCATCTTAATGTTAGTGATATACACGTTTCTAAAGTGCATACGTGTTGCTGCGGTGGCGTCATGAATAGAAAAGTTTATTGATTTAACATGAGTGTTAGTGATTTATTCAATCCTCCATAATTGGAATATATTTAACATTACAGTGAAGGAGACAATCGGAGGAGCCTAAATCATTATTAGCTAGACACATCTGTGCCCAACGCGGTGCCCGTTGTGTATATATCTTGAGCCCTGGGCATGGTATTTTTGTTACGAGTATTTAGAACAATTCTGCTGGTTTATGGATGAGATAAGAACTTTGTGAAATCTTATTCAGGTCTATAACAACATCATACACTTTCATCCGTTGTAACTTTGACATATTATTATTATTATTATTATTATTATTATTATTATTATTATTATTATTATTCCATTACATCACGACTAAAGATCTTATGAGTCGGCTGAATATAAAATCTACTCCAGGTTGCAACCGGTTACGCAAAATGTGGGCTGTTCCAAATAAAGCAATTTCTTGCACTTCCCAGTCTTTTGAATTACCTGGGAGTTTAGACAAGTTCTTACTCAAATTTTGCGGAACGAATCCCAGAGCTCCGACAACTATCGGGACGACCTGTGCTTTTACGCCCCACATTCGGCTGATCTCGATTTCCAAACTCTTGTATTTAAGACGTTTCTCTGCCTCCTTGGTAACGACGTTTTGATCGCAAGGTACAGCAACATCGATAAGTAAACACGATTTTTTGGCCAAATCCCGGATAACTATATCCGGTTTGTTTGCCGCTATCGTGCGATCAGTTTGAATTTGTTGGTCGTACAATATCGTACATAATCCAACAGACGTCACCGGTTTCGGTGAGTGTTCGTACCACTTGGGGCATGTGTTTGGAACTTCGAGGGCGGTACAGATCTGCCAGTGGAGGTAGCTACACACCCTGTCATGTCTTTTAAGGTATTCGGTCTTTGCTAGGATTGGACAAGCTGAGACAATATGATCAATGGTTTCTACTTGCTCCAGGCAAATGCGGCATTTGTCATCTTGGGAAATTTTGAGAACCGCTTTATCATAATGTGGTGTTCTCAAGGCCTGATCTTGGGCAGCTATTACAAGTGCTTCCGATTCTGGCTTCATCCTTCCCCTTTTAAGCCACATAAATGATTGACCTTTATTGATCTGCACCTTGTCCATTCTTTTTAGGTATTCACCGTGGAGTGGTTTGTCTCTCCACGATTTCTTTAACATTTTTTGTGTCTCACACTTCATGTTTAGCAGCATCAGAAGTTCAGTGTCTGTGTTATTCGACGTGTCTTGCCTAGTTTTCTTCGCAATGTTTCTTGCTACACTAACAATGCCTCTGTTTCCCATTCTTCGGTCAGATTTCATGACCTGCCTCATTAGAGGGTCGTCTTGATGGCTGACTACATACTTACCCAACCCGACTATTGCGTTGTGCCAGGAGGCCTCAATTTGTCTGAGGCCTCTTCCTCCTTCCTTACGTGACACATAAAGTCTATGTATATCAGCTCGAGGGTGGGAAACATGATGCATTGTTAGCAGTTTTCTGGTTTTTCCATCCATGGTGCGAATTTCCTGTTCAGTCCAGTCCACTAGTCCAAAACTGTATTCGGCTACAGGTACCGCCAAACTACCTATTGCAGATATTTTATTCCTGGAATTCAGAGCGGACTGCAGGACCAGTCTCACTCTCCTATAATACTCCCTACGAATTCTCTCTTTCATTCTGTCATTCGAGATGGTTTCACATTCTTCAATGCCCAGATATTTGTAAGTTTTACCTGGCTCAAGATCTTGAATCACAGTGTGCGTATCAATTTCAATGTTCTCAGACGTTGTGAGTTTCCCTCTTTTAAATTGATTTTTGCACACTTGTCAAGACCAAACTTCATGCAGATGTCATTGCTAAAGTCATTCACGACAGACAGCATTTGGGAGAGAATCGCTTCATTCTTGGCAAACACTTTCAGATCCATGTAAAACAAATGTGATACTGGCCTTTCATCACCATGGAGCTTAAAACCAAAGTCAGCTTGCGACAACTGTCTCGATAGTGGGATCAAACTAATGCAAAACAGCAGAGGGGATAGTGAATCTCCTTGAAAAATACCCCTGTTAATCTGAATACTTCTGGTTTCTACTGCTTCCTTTCCGCAGTGGATTAGTAACCTGGTACTCCACGACTTCATACTAGCCTTGCAAAATTCAATAAGTCTAGGATGAAATCGATAGATCTCCAGGGTCTTCACAATCCAATCGTGTGGTACACTATCAAAGGCCTTTTGGTAGTCAATCCAAGCCATGCTCAAATTAAGTTTGCGTTTCTTTACATCATTCAAGATGACTTTATTCAGTAGCAAGATTTCCTTACACCCATAAGAGCCTTTACGACATCCTTTTTGTTCAGCTGGCATTAGATGATTCTTATCTAGATGTCTATACATTTTGTCAGCTATGGCTGAAGTTATAACTTTGTACAGTACTGGCAGACAAGTAATTGGCCTGTAGTTCTTCGCCAAAGAGCTGTCTCCCGCTTTGGGTAGCAAATACGTGATGCCGCGTGTGAGCCATTCCGGGATTTCCTTTGGGTTTTCAAAAATTTTATTAACAGCCTTTGCTAGATTAGAATGTATTGCTGTTAATTTCTTAATCCAATAAATCTGGATCTTATCAATCCCGGGTGACTTCCAGTTTCCCATGTTCTTAATTGCTTGGAAGAGGTCCTCTTCCGAGAATTGGTGAACATCTTCCACTGTTTCTACAAGTTCAACGGCAGCATCAACTTCAGATTGAAGCCAAGATGTGTCTTTGTTGTAGGATCTGCTCTCTTCCCAGATTCCTGCCCAAAATGCTTCGACGTCATCTTTTGAAGGAGTAACAGCTTTGCCATTCGGTTTTTGAGTCAGATTGCGATAGAATCTCTTCGCGTCTGTTTCAAACAACCGGTTCTGTACACGGAAATCTATTCTTCGTTTGTACCTTCTTATTCGTTGAGCCCATGCTTGAATTTTCTCTTTTAGCTTCTCAACTACCATTAGCCTGCTGGTGTCATTTTCAATTTGGTATTTTTGTTCAACATTGAATATTTTTCGTTGAACTTTAGAGGTGTGCGTTGATTTAGAAGATGCCTCAGCTAAGAATGATATTTCACGCCGGGTGTCGGCTATCCGTTTCATAATTCTGTACATCCATGGGAGTACAGAGCTGTTTACTCTGTTTTGCTGTCGGCCGTCGGTGTTCTTGGCTGGCCCCAAAATTATCTGAGATACTAGATATCCAGTTGCATATATGATGTGATTGATTTCAGTAATATCTAGATCTCTGCCTGGGGTCTCCACCACCTCATTTAAGACAGAATTAACTGTTTCTATCACTCTTTTAGCTTTGGCATTTTCGTATATTCTCCTCAACGGTTCGCGAGATTCAAACGGAAGTTGACTAACTCTTTCTATCTCGCGCCGAAGGAGATTTCGCATCATGTCCTTATCGTGTAATTCATTGCCAGATGAGTTTTCACCACTGACGTGTGTTTCACTGGAAAGCGATGAACCTTCCACGGGATCATCATTTTCAAGTTCTACATGTTCGTCATGTGGATTGTTCGAGCGAAATACATACTCCGCATTTCTCTCAATGTCAGCAAGTTGTTCTGCTGTGAATTTTCCACTGCTGAGTATGTATCGTCGTTGACTGGCAAGCTTCTTTGAGTCTAGGGTAGGTCTCATATCTGGGTTCCGCTCTCTCCATACCTTGAAAACTTCTATTTCTGAGCCCCCATTTTTCGCTTTTGCATAGTAAAATCACCACATCACCTCCTTTAATTCATCCCGGGTCCATCTCTGACGATGGCTTCGAGCTACTGCCGGCTCTGGGTCCCTGGGACCAACACCCGTGGGATGGCCAGACGTCGACAAGGTGACATTAGCTCGGTTCCTGAGCAGGTATGGGACATTGTTAGAACAAGGCACGTTAAGATTCATTACATTGCTTGTTCTATCCATTTTGCTCATTGGTTTGAATTGAGGATTCGCAGGACGCAAGTTCGAGTTCACAGATCACACTTAACCCTCGGGTTGTTTCCTGCCATCCGTTACTGCGACCCACAGTGGCCTCGGGGCATTGCCCCCGCAGGGCCCAGCAAGGGGTCCCTCCGATCGCCAGTCGGCATTACTAAACCCTACGGGATTTTCACTGACTGCTGAAGGCAGCCTCCTTCGCTGGCTAATGCAAGGTTCGGGCCTCCACTCTAATCAGTGGCCTGGTGTGCCAACCCAGTTTCTCTCCTGTACCCTCTATGGGCCGACAACAGGAAGTCCAAAGGTTCATGACCCTTCCCTCTCTACTTACTTCCCACTCTCCTCAAAATGGAGTACTTCTTCGTCTGACCCCTCACCTTCAACCTATTCAGCAAGGGAGGCCCTACCGGTAGCTAGGCTACCACTGACATAGCTTTAAGGCTCATGGGGGTACTCAAGCTCTACCACCAACTCCAAGGTCGTGTACTCCCTAGGTGGGTTATTATTATTATTATTATTATTATTATTATTATTATGAGCATTCAAGAATTTGAGACCATCTCAAACAACAAAATGAAAGAGATAATTCGCGGGGAGTATTACAGAAGAGTGAGACTGGTTCTGCACTCCGCTCTGAACTCCAGGAATAAAATATCAGCAATAGGTAGTTTGGTGGGGCCTGTAGCCGAATACAGCTTTGGACTAATGTACTGGACTGAGAAAGAAATTCATATCATGGATCGATAAACCAGAAAACTGCTTACAATTCATAATGTTTCCACCCTTGAGCTGATGTACCTAGACTTTATGTGTCACGTAAGGAAGAAGGACGAGACCTCCGACAAATTGAGGCCTCTTTACACAATGCAATAGTCGGGATGAGAAAGTATGTAGTCAGCCCTCAAGATGACCCACCAATGAGGCAGGTCATGAAATCTGACCAAACAATGAGAAAGAGAGGTATTGTAAGTGTAGCAAGAAGCATTGCGAACAAGACTATGAAATACACGCAGAATGACAGACTGATAGGCAAATAACAGAGACTGAAATTATAATGCAACTTAACATGAAATGTGAGACACAAAAAATGTTAAAGAAGTCGTGGAGAGACAAAACACTGCACGGACGATATTTGAAACGAAAATGGACAGAGCACAGATCAATAAAAATCAACCATTTATGTGACTTAAAAGGGGAAGAATGAATCCAGAATCGGAAGCACTTGTAATAGCTGCCCAAGATCAGGCCTCGAGAACACGACATTCTGATAAAACGGTTCCCAAGATGATAAATACTGCGTTTGCCAGGAACACGTAAAAAACCAATGATAATATTATCTCAGCTTGTTCAATCCTAGCAAAGACCGAATACTTGAAAAGACACGAGAGGGTGTGTAGCTACCTCCACTGGCAGATCAGTACCGCCCTCGAAGTTTCAACACATGCCCCAAGTGGTACGAACACTCAACAAGCTGTTGACGTCTGTTGGATTGTCTGCAATATTGTACGACCAGCAAATCCAAACTGATCGCACGATAGCGGCAAAAAATGGATATAGTTATCTGGGATTTGGAGAAAAAATTGTGTCTACTTGTCCATGTTGCAGAACCTTGCGATCAAAACAACATTACAAAGAAGGCAGAGAAACGTCTTAATTCACAAGGCACCCGCATACTTTCTTGAAATGAATTAGTTGCGATCGACCAGGTTAAATGTTTGGACAACGCTGCTATTTGGATTACAAACTGTATGTTCCATGGGATCATTTGTAGGATAATTGCAGCATTTTAAAAATAGTTACCATTCTTGTTCTTCTATTTCTAACTCTCTTTTATTATCAGTAAAAATACGCAGAAAATATTTATTTTAAAATAGTTATTTCAGAGATATTTTAATCAAAATCTTTTAGTTAATCATTAACCCGAGAGTGCTCGCGGTAGATCTGTGACACCCAAGCCACAGCAATTGTATGTTCCTGAATTGTTGCGATGCATTAGCCGTCTGATATTTCATCTATTTCTTCATTGTACTTTTCTGAGAACGCCTGGCCTCTTTTTATCCTTTTGATGAACCATTTCCCGTAAGCACGTTGAAACGTGATCACTGCGCTGCGCGATATGTGTCAGGTACGTTACGTGCATTGGCGCCAGTGCTTCGTAAGCTCCTGGCGTAAGCGGTACGTGTCATGGCATTTTCAGCCGTGTCTATGACAAGTGCCTATTCAGAAAATGTAATCATTTTTATTATCTAGAATCAAGGTCGTAATTTCTTCCCAAAGAGAAATATGTGCAGGAGACGTCTGTAGGAAAATGAAAATAAAATGTGAACCTTGCAAAATGGAAAAAAGAACTACGAGTTTCTAAATATTTTTGTGAAAAATGTAAAATGTATGTTTGTTAGTACACGCCAAAATCATTTATGGAATTGTATTTAATATTATTTAATAAGATAAGATGTTTAATGATTTTTGCGTGTACTTTGTCAATTTTTACCTGTCTCTCCCTAAGTGTTCAGATAAGGTTTCTGCAGTGTAGGATTCATTAACCATTGCATTGGAGGACATGAACAAAGCAAAGAAAGTACGTATCTCAGTAAACAGAGCGTTAGATCATTCGCATTCACAAAACGTTGCAGACATATCAGAGAGATACATTGCGGGCATTGGAGTGAGTCTACCTATTGTAGGCATTCCCGGGTTTCAAGTATCCAGTAATCAATCTATGACTGGTAATAACTCGTAACTGGTGAGATCATTTTTGTCGCGTAACTGGTGATAAGGGGACTACACATACCCCAACACAAACACTTGATTAATAGTGTTGAAATAACAAAAATGTCTGTTTTGGTGATATGAACATAACATTTTGTGCATTATCATTAGGATTAACACAAAAATAATGAAACAAGAAGAATAGTTACTTATAAAAATTTTAAAAAATATTTCAATGTCAACCTGAATCACTAAAAAAGCCCTCTGCCCTTTTCCAACTATATTTTGAACTAATACACAGACTAACTGTATAATTGTTTTTTGTGAATCAGAATCTGATTAAGGGGGAATAATTAATCACATCATATAAATATTATAACACAATCTCAATTTTAATCACAGTCCCTCATTCACTGCAATTTCCGCATGTATGCTCTCCACGCTCTCCCCCTCTTCACCACTGAATTCACTTTCTTCCGCTTCTAAATTGAGCCTTACCCATTCCCAAAATACTGGGTCATCTCCCCTAATTATATCCCTCGAAGAATCCATAGTTTTGTGAAATATAAAAATAATCAACCCGGGATTGATTACATCCCAGGCGCCAGGAAAAATAAAATAACAACCACCCCATCACCCCATCTACAATGTGACCACCGCCGAGTTCGCACTACAACCAACTTCCTGAGAGGTACCCAGAAGCATAGGTTCCTTCGCGCATCAGCTTCGCATAGGTTCGATATCTTTCAAAGGCTGGGGTACTACCACATCACCATGTACGGGTTAAGATGTTTTATAAAAATTTTAATAGAATTCGTGGTTCAGCATTAATTATGTTTTAAGATTCATGCAATGCAATTTTGAAACTTTACTTAGTATGTATTATGTTTGGTCATGCATGGAATTATTACCCTGCAGTCACACGTGTGCAAGTCTTTAAAAGTTCAATTTTTCATGAAAATAAAGAAATGTTTTTGTCGTTGAAACAAATAAACTTACAATGAACATATTCTGTTGTTGAAATTGACATTTTTATTTATGCTTTCAAAATATTGTTAGTAGCTGAATCTACTCTGTGAAATTTACATTACGTACTGTAGTAAAACGTATAAACTGGAGCCATAAAAATACAGTAAGCTCATTAATATGTTTTTATGTATACTTGCAATTCCGAAATCAAGGATTTCGGCGCATTGTTATTTTTGCTTTTTATAAAATATTTCCTATTTATAAATTATATAATATTTGGATTTTAAATATAATTTAATATTTATTCCACAAATAAAATGGAAATATCCGAAATTCAATGTTTATGTGCAGTGAGAGAATAACAACAGAGAAAATATTAAAACAATTTATATTAATTTTATTTTGTCAATATTAATCCATGATTTATAATATTTAACCTACACGGACCGTATACACAAAGCAAATTAAATTTTTGTTTTCAAATAAATGTTCTATTCAACATACGGCGCGTGATAATATTTCAATTAGAAAACAAAATATTTTTTACATCATAACCACAGTATTATTGTTGGGGATGGATTGATGTACTCCGAAAAAGTGAAAGAGGAAAAAGTAACTGGCCATTCTGATAACAAATTTCATATCCGATATAATTCTTTTGCAGCATCAAATATGGTTTTATTTTCGTATTTTCATTACATTCTAGTATAAAGGATTTTGTAAGATTAACGAAAGCGGCTTTACTAAAATACACGATTCCCCAGCTTTATTTTGCTCCAAAGTTCTTTGCTCAAATTACAATTAATTTATGGTGATAATTAAATTTGTTCACATGTTGCAATTTGTAGAGTAACAATCTACATCATTAACAATTTCATCAAAGTCCTTTTTTGACAAATTAATATTGCTGTCAATTTTAGAATGTCAAAGTTTGTCCGATTTACTAACACCTAATATAACTACAGAATATAATTATATAAATCAAATCCGTCACTTCAAAGACAAACAAAACAATGGTGTTTAAAATTGTACTGAATAATGTACAGTATTTACAGTATTAAAGTACTAGGTATTTCAAGTATCCTCAATTATATTACAATCCGTCGAATATACTTAATAGATGATATCGATATCGGTCTACTGAGAAAACAAACAATTTTTGTATTAAATTTCAACAATCTAGGAAAATGATTATACATCCGTGAGAAAATATGTTTTCATAGCGTATTTTTTATCGTAGACATACTTGCAAAACTCGTCACATTCTTCAAAGTATTTGAACTATCGTAATAAGATAAATGGCTTGGTTTCACAGAAATTAATACTTTTTAAATGGTATTGATAATAAAACAAATAAACGACATTGGTTCAATATTACTTAAACAACATACAAGAAATATATTCCTTATAAAATTCGTCATGAAAGAAACATTTATCTAAATCTCAGTCTTCATGTATCCACTTTTGTTTTAATGTGCAGTTTTCTGTGTTGTTCTGTCCAGGACTACGATTTTTCGATATGAATATGTCTCATGTGTAAATCGAAACGAAAATCTGCTGTTTTCTGTTCAGCTTTCTTACCAGGGGAGACAAATTTGATCAAAATTTGCAATTATTATTAATCACTAAGTGTAAGTTAAACATACAAATTTATTAATGTACAAACTTCGTATTCAAACGCATGTTTTTTTCCAAATTATGAAGGGATAAGCTACTGGTACATGTGGAACTATATTACATACGAGTGTACATATAAGTACAGCGATTCGTAGGCAAGCTAAATTATTGAGAAGGAACAATAGTTATCAAATTACTTGCAGGAAATTGATTTGCCATCACTTTGATGTCAGCCGTAGTCGCTTGGTCACTTCATTTTTGTTTTTGACGTTTTGTACAATTGCGGTGTTATGCATCAACCGGCTATGCGCCATTTTTGAAAAAATGATACATGGACGCCATCATTTGCTTTGGACCATGTTTTAATTGAACGCAAAATTTTGGCGCCAAATCTGTAAAAATAGCCTTATAATAATTAATGAAAAATTTAAACGCCATCAGTCACATCAGGGATTTTTTATTTCGCAACAACCATCTATAAACCTAGATCTTCAAATCTGATGTTCTTAAGTTCACATTATGCAGGTAAGCACCTACACTCATGTTTGTGTAGTTTGGCGCTTCAATGAATGAAATAATTAAATTACAGTTTTTAGAGCTGAAAATGTAATAAAACCTTTGAACACGATTATCTCAAAACTTGTATGATGTCGCATAGCCGGTTGATGCATAACCCTGTCCAATTATGTACTGCAGGATCCACCTGCTTTGGGTTACAGGAGGTTAGGATTCATGTCTATCAGACTTTTGACATTCGATTCCCTAATTATAGGGCCATCTGTGGATTAAGGGGTCATAGAAGATCTTCTATACTTTACATTCTCACCAGTGTTAACAGTATTCTATCGATGTTTGGCTTCTGGGGGGGGGGAGGAAAGGCACTAGGAGTCCCTCCTCCTTGGGTGCGCCGCTGTCAGGAAGGATCTCAACCGCCCCACCTCCAAACGTGGCAGGATTGGCGTCTTCAGAACAATATCCAGCGGTTGAGATAATGGCTCTCTCGAATGCGCTTCACACATTTTGTAGTTGATTTTTTTATTTTAAATTCACTTTCTATAGAAACAAGCCTCTTATGTTCCAAAAAACTGTCATTTTTACCAGCTCATGTTTTTTCATCGTTTCTATAACACGTCATTCATTGCCCGCTTTCATTTGGGAGCAAAATGAAGTAATTTTAAATCACGACGATGTAAGGAAGAAAATCACAAAAAAATTTACAAATACCCTTTTATAGTTCCCTTCAATGTTCTCTACGTACGCATGAAATTGTGATATACCAATATATTATATATTTTGACAGTAACATTTGCTGTAAATGGGTTGGGTTAAAAGGGTCTGCAAATGGCAATATACAGCCTTAGCAACGCCGGCGTAGTGGTTGGCAAGGTCAATAAACCGCATTCAGGCCTTGAATAGGTGGGGGCGCTGGCTAGATAGAAATATAAGATAATTTGGGATTGGTCTAGAAAGGAATGACTATTGACAGCGTGGCTACTTGGTTTTGGTAAGAAATGAATGGATTGGCTAAGGGGGAATAGACTGTCAACTCCTGAGAATAGACTGTCGAAGTTTGTCGTTTTGTTTAAAAAAAATAAGAATGAAAGATGGATACCGAGGCGTTGAGGGTGAAAAACGGAGGAGTAAATGACATTCTGATGGAGGCCGTCGAATGGTACAGATCGCTCGCAAGTTTAATATTAGGGGAGTGGGACTTGCAAGTTTGACGTGAGAATCAATAGTTTTCGGACACTGAAAGTTGATGTGCAGCAGTTAAATTCACTTAGGACTTTGAAAGTTTTTTATATTGCGGTTTTTGACTTTAATGTTTTACCACGTAGTTGGGGAGAACTAGGAACTGTGAATACCAAGTAAGAACCGGTAGATATTCTAGGCAGTGAGGGCTGGATTCGTCGGCAGCGTCGCAAGATTAGAAGAGAGAAATTGGACTTGGGGTTATCAGCATTCAAGTGAGAAGATACTGCGGGACGCCGTCGGTCAAGATTACGTATAGATAAGTACTGCAGTACAAAGGTTTTCTTTTAAAACGAGGTCATGACCTAAAGGCAGAACAATTGTCAATAGAAGTCAATAAATTGTTAAATTTTTCTTTTGGAAATGAAAAGATGATTTTCATTTGGTCAATCACAACTGTTAAGTAGTTAGAGATATATTTAATTATTTCCTTTCAGATTCCTCGACATACTGTATAATTGGCAGATCAAATAATCGGCTATATAGGTGATAGCGATTATTCATTACGTGACCCATTGACCCAGCTAGCCGGACATTTATCCATTCGTTAAGATTAGCTGTGGAAGTATTGGTTTCAAGTATCAATTATCGTAACCTGTTCCTGGCGCGCATAGTTTTCTATAAATTTGGAACTGGTCACGATTATAACACTCCTAAGGTAAATGATGTCATTTAAAAACGGCACGATCTCGTAATAATTTATGATGAGTCATTGTTGGTACATTTCAAAATATTAACCATTAAGAAGAGAAAAGTTGAAGATGTACACCTCCGCGGTGGGAATCAATGGATTTAAGTCTGTCTAGGAGACATCATATCTTATGATCTTACATAATGACATATAAGGAAGAAAACCACAAGAAAATATTACAAACGCCTGTCTATGTTCTCTACGTACGGAATTAAATATTAACAATCAGTAAGTGAATATTTCATTTTTTTCACAAACCGTAAGTGACCCACTAACCAGAGAACAGTTGAAAACGTACACCTCCGCAGTCGGAATCAATGGATTCTAGACTATCTGGGAGATCATGCAAACTAGGTACAGTAGCTCACATTTCAGACGTCATATTGGAATCCGCTTCGCATTTCATCCTGAAGAAGATCATAGTATTAACACACAACGTCGGCAACCATGCATTTAAACTCTATGTCTCCCAGACAGGCTAGAATCCCAGAGAAAAAGCACAGCGTTCTCGTGCGAACATAAGTGACTGTGACTCTTACGACCCCCCCCCCATAGCAGACGGACGCATCCCACTTACAACGCAAATACCCCGAGGAACACACACACTGGCCGCGTAAGCCCCATCTGCATACTCCTAGCACATCGCCGCTCGGAAGCAGTCTACATTGCGACCGCAGGCGTCGGGCAGCCGTCCTCTTTCACGGTCCTCGCAAACGCCTCGGAAATGGCGTCCGCCGGAGCCACCAACGACTCCAGCCCGGAGAACGACTCGCCCTTCACCCTCTAATGGAATCATATATTCCTTCGCAAAAACACCCCGAATTGGAACGGGTCTTGAGTAAACAACGGAGCGCTGGTGGCTCCGAGGCCGAGCTGACTCCCGCTGGCTCTTTCGCATTCAGAATCCCTTCCGCTTCGGTAGCGACATTGTCGAGACTGGAAGAGGTTGATGTGAGTTGGCAGTTATGTCCTTTGCTTCCAGCGGAAGCAAGATGTCCCTGCTCCTAAAAAGTCCATGGTCGCGCTTTGCATACATGTTCGTTATTTAATTATTAACGGGTCTCGTTGCACGACAGCGCACTCATAAATTGAACAAAAATATTTCGGTTTAATCTTTCAAATATTCTTCTTAAAATCCTTCCCAGCGACTTGTGGACAAGCTTATAAACCGCTGATTTCATGTGGAAAGAAAAGTTACGACACTGCAAGAACAATGTTATTTTCCCCCTTATTTTTCTGTCTTGAGAGTTTTGCTCCAAAAAGGCATGAAAAAACGCAGCTATTTAGGTCTCGAATACCTCCTCTTGGGTTTCAGGGAAGAGGAATTCAAGAGCGCAACTCACATTTATCGTTGGGAAAACTTTAGTTAGAATTTGTTGGTTCAGTTGAAAGTACATGCGATATTATGGGGAGAAGTGTTCTATTTGATTTGAAATTTAATGCTGATAAATTGGGTAACGTCATCTACGTACTCTCAAAATCGAATTCCTAGAATATTAACTAAATTTATGATTCCCTTCCTCCATTCAGTAAATAACTAAATCGAAAGAAGCGTTTCGTGGTAATGAGATTAATGAGGTAAATATATTGAAATTGGGACTTAGTGAAAATACACACAGTTTTGGACTCTCGAAGCTGACACATGACAAGATTGAATGAATATATTAATTTATCAAATCTCTACTCTACTTTCTGCACTGTTTAATCTAAAATACCTTATATTATATTATGTGCATTAGTTCATAAAAATGATTACCATTTATTTTCACTACGAGATGTCACTCACAATTTGTACGTAAAAATAATGCTATTTATTATATAATTATTCGATGACATTAACTATTTGAAACAATATGTACACATCACAGATATTTTCCTTTTTTTCTGGCACCATATGTTTTCATACTCACTTAAGATTATGATTACAACGCTATTAAATATTCATTTGTTATTTTGTCGTCGTTTGATCAGATCCTTTGAAATTAAGGATAATTGACCTAAAGTCATTTGAGTAACATTTATAGATATTTTTATTTTGTTTCAGGTACGTAGCAGAAAACAAAGAGGTGGAGAGTGTTCCTGATATGCATGTGAGTAAATGTTATTGATTTCTCAAAAAATAAAAATTCTAATGGTAATCATATGTAATTAAATTATAGTCTATGAAGGTTCACCGCAGTGATGTAAAATTTTGAGAGATATTTTCATCAAAAGAATTTTGTTTACCTTCGATTTCGAAAGAGGCTATTAGTTGCTAATACATACATAAGTATACGTAATGTAAATTCTAACTCATAATTTCTTCCTTAGAAGGTACACGAGATTTTACTTCTATTCTGCAGATTTTAACTAATTCACTTTAAGTGTTCTTTTTTGAATTGTATCTAGTACACGGATGAATGAATGAAATCATATTTTTACCTTTTATAATTTCCTTCGTTTAAAACGTTCCAATCATACGTTTCATTTCTTTCTTTAGTCAAAGAATTCAAAATAACAGCATCTCTAACACTGCAAATTCTCTTCTTTTATCCTAAATTATTCTTGAAAAATTATTCTAGTCAGATTCAACAAGGAATATACTTGCATATTTTTGCATTATTTAAAACACGGCTACTCGTCATACTTCTTCCGTTTTAAAAACAAACAATTCCATTACTTCATTCACCAAAGGAGTCAATGATGACAGTTTCTAAACAGTTTGTAACATCACCGACCTTCTGTTTCATAATTCATCAGAAAATTCTCATAAGAAAATTATTTTATTCAAACTAAACATAGTGTACAGATTCAGTTAATGTGAAGGCCATTTGCAAAGGTGGTGTGCGTAGTTTCTGAGCGTTCAGTTAGCCTATCATTGCCAGTAATGAGTTCGTTACAATTATTTAAATCTGAATACCTAATTCTCCCTTCTTAAATAATGCAAATTTCCATTATTTCTTTTGTACAACAAATGATATGATTATCTCAACAAACGTGTATTTTTTCTTCATCATTCATTTTTACTTTCTCGCTACCGTGTACGTAGTAGAGGGAAAGTTATGTAATGCTGCGCAAAAAAAAAACGCTAATTTTCGGCACTCTAACTCTTAATACATGATCCTGGTGACGATGGAAACGTGGATAAAGCCAGTTGCTAAATTTAGAAAAAAAAATCTTTAACATGTGGTGTAGCCAGAATCCATGTTTGGGGATTCTTGATACAGAGAAATCGATTGACGGCAAAACGTCTGTCCGTGCGTCTCCCTCTGTCCGTCTGTCTGTAAACAACGCTAGCGGCTTAACGGTCCAGCCGATTTTCCCCAAAATTGATATTCCTCAATCGATGTGGTTGATGTCTCGGACCCTTGTATTTGAAATAGATACTTTAATTTTGGGGGCACTTAACATGAAGCTCTTGGGATATTTTACAAATTTTCAAAAAATATCGTTTTTTCATTATTTTTGGTTTGATAGTATTAAGGTTTAAGAGAACGGTGCAGGTCTCATTTTCGTTGAAAACCCTGATTTTTCGAAAGTTGCAAAAATTCAAACATTTTTCGGGGTCTTCCTACAATATTTGTTGGAACAAGGTTACTTAATGCCGATCGCTAAACAGTGGTGTCGTAGCGATCTCGGACCGAAGGGTCGCGGAATCGAGTCCCGCCTCGGGCATGGTTGTATTTGTGTTCGTCCTTTCACCTCTTAAGCATTACCACATCATGTCATCTTCACAGTTACATAACGTTAAACCCAATAGTGGTCGCTAATGACCTAGATGTTGATGCGACTTTAAATAACAAAGCAGGGATACTTAATATAATTCATAAGTACAATATGTGTAATGCAATACCCACACCTTGTCATCAGACAGTAACATGTCTCATACACATTGTATTTTTCTGTGTTCTGTACTCTCCGTTATCGACTCAGGCTGCGCGGCTCGCAACGGCCGGACGCCCACTTGTAAATCTGATACTCGCCCACGAGTCCCTCGTCCGCAGAGTCGCATTGTCACACTTCTCGGAGTCACTCCCACGCTACAGTCACTTCGAGAATTCTATGAAACGCCCACGGCTCAATGCCCGGTCGCCTTGTGCGGCGCCTCTCAGAATCATTACGCCATGCATACAATTTAATATACTAGCTTCGTATCGCATATTAAAATTTTAATTTGCTACACAATTATATAAGCTACTTATATTATAATTCAAGCCTATTCTAAATTTCCTTCAAATACACCATGTTAAAGTTTGCTCTGATTGGTTGAGGCTCAAATCAACCGCGAACGTTGCCTCGCGTCACCAGCGGCGCGAGAGAACTCAACCAGTCCTCCGGTACTCACTTGAGACACACGCGTTGTAGTGCCCTCTCTCTCATTATGGCACAGTTCATACCAGTTAGCCTTATACTTTCTGTAGGGCGCGCATCAGGTACAAATTCAGCCTAATTACGATGTGTTGTACGGGCAAGTTATGTTTTGTCTTATTAACTGCAATTGACTGTGAACTATGTATGAACGTGTTCGGTGCTAAGCCGCTTCTTCTCAGTGCTGACAGATAGTGACAAGGTCCATCCATTAACGTAAGCAGTATTACGTGTACAATGCAGATTCCAATCTCTTGTGTTTCAACTCCTAAGACTATGCATATCTATCAGTGGTTTAATGTTACATTACGTGACTACTTTCAAATAGCCGTGATGTCCTATATGTGTGCCAATACCTACGAGAACTGAATTGCTAATTACGACGCTAATTACGGCACGTCCCGTTACAACCAACACATCGCCAATCATGCGTCCTGTGTAAGGTAATTTTGCAACCCAACACGGCGAGAATCGGCACTGCGCGATCCCTCTCGCACCATCCAGAGCTTCCAAACGCCCGCTGCGGAGCGTCCCGCCTGCCAGAGAAGTCATGATGTCACCCGGATCACAGGTTTCAGCGGAAAAACGGTGTAATACAGACGGTCATTAAAGTTAAGTTTACGCATTGTGTGTTCGGCAATGCTGTGTCTTTTAATTCAACTTCATGATACAGTTCTATTCCATGTATTGTGTTGGTAATAAATACTTCAGAGAAAACTGATGTTCTCTTGGAAGGGTCCTTGACAACAATTACACAATTAAGTAAAAAAAACAATGAAATACTTTAATTTATATTACACATTAATTATTTAAGGAGAATGAGGTAGCGTTGGTGTTAGGAATATCTTGGTTTAGTAGGAGTTTGGTTTAGTATTTGCAGATTTAGAAAGATTGTAAAAATTAGTGCCCAAATAAAATAAATGAAAAAGAAAAGGGAGGCGAAAGTTTAAGAGTTTGCATTTTTAACGGTTCTATTGATAATTCTTTTATAAATCGGCCTTTAGAGCTGCATTTATAACGAAAGCATTTACCATTTTCAATCACGGTATCTATTTAATCATTGTGTAGAGTCCTTTGCTAATGCATTGTGGTCTCTGAACGTCCTCGTTTCTGGTCGATGGAAAATGAAATATATGTGAACATCTGCTTTTCGTGCTTCAAATAACGCACATTTTCATTGTTTATTTACACAAAAAATCAATGTAGTTATTTTGTCTCAACCTCTATGTATTGACTTCTGTCGTCAACTAATGATGGGAGCATTATCCCATTGAAACACGTCCCCCATTCAATCAATACGTAAGGCCCCGTTACTAACGCGCAGTGCGTAGGTCCTGGTCGTGCTCGGGGCTCGCGGCCGCGAATGGCACGGGGCGAACAAGGGTGTGATTCCGCGCCTGAGAACGCTCCGCCCCCTGGCGTATGCGGGCGAATGCGGCAGGCGCGCGCCCTGTGTTTACATGCGGCGTCCGTATTGATGCGACGGCGGCGGCGCGCAGGAGGCGCCGTGCCAGCAAGGCGGCGGCGGCAGCGGCGGCGGTGGCGGCGACGGCCTCAGACCAAGCGTCGCAGTCAGCATAGTTGTAGGGATAGTGCAGAAGTAGTGGGTAGTGATGTTGATGGCGGCGTTGGTGGTGATGATTGCGTAGTTAGTGATGGGGTTGTTAATGATGGGGTTGGTAGTGATGGGGTTGGTAGTGATGGGGTTGGTAGTGACGGGGTTGGTAGTGACGGTGTTGGTAGTGACGGGGTTGGTAGTGACGGGGTTGGTAGTGATGGGGTTGGTAATGACGACGTTGGTGGTGACGGCGTTGGTGGTGACGGCGTTGGTGGTGATGGCGTTGGTGGTGATGGCGTTGGTGGTGATGGCGTTGGTGGTGATGGCGTTGGTGGTGATGGCGTTGGTGGTGATGGCGTTGGTGGTGATACGTTGTTGGTGATGGTGTTGGTAGTGATGGAGTTAGTGGTAGTGATTGTAGAAATAGAAGTAGTGGAGGCATTAATGGTGGTAGTGATAGTGGTGGTGGTTGGCGATGGTGTCGATGAAAATGATATATAACTGGTGATGAGGGAGTAACGGAGTTGATGGTGGAAAGAAAGGTGAAGTAATAGAGGTGGAGAGATTAAAGTCGTTTGTAAGAATGAGGTAGTGGCGGTAGATGTGGAAAAATGGTGATATGAGCATTAGAGGATGCGATCTGATGGTGATGATTGGTATGGTGGTCACGAGGACTGTATTCATTTCAGTAGTGGCGTTGTCACTGCGAATAATATTGTCGGGTTAAGGACGATATTGGCGATTATGCTTGAGATTTGTTTTGAAAAGATACTAATTCAACAAAAACATTGTAATCGAAGTAGAAGCGCGAATATCGAGTCTGAGGGAGTGGAAGTACCTAGGATATTAGTGCTTTCAAGAGACTGCATATAGTCCGCTTATTAGAGCGACTTTTAGATGAAGGTTGAAGGGAATGGAGGGAATTTATAAAAATCGCGTGCAACGCACGAGGAAAATGTGTCAGGGGCAAAGCAGGGCGAAGGAGGGTTGGTAGTGGTGGTTGATCAAGGTGAGAATGGAGCAGTAAATGTAATCAATGAGGAAAGGGTTGGTCGTTTACAGAAGAATTGATAAAAAAGAGGATCCAGTCAATTGAAGCAATTGGAGGGAGCATAAAAAAGCTAGCAACTACGGTACAATCAAAGTTAACTAGCTTCTGGGACAGTAAAAATAGAGGCAAGGATAACAGTCGTGGATGCATTGGTAAGGACGGAAAATAATAAGGTTCTGTCTCACCAATGAGAAAAATAGTAAGGCAGAGTTTGTAAAGATTGATAAAGGGCCAAGATGCCTTCAGAAAAGGGTCTCTAAAAATGCAGAATAATAAAATAAGCTAATGAATGGGGACGGAGGTGTGCAAAAATCCGAAGAATGAATGACCAGGGTGGAGGGGTTGAGACGAACGTGTTCAAGCGGTATTCAATAGGAGCAGCTTCAATCGAGGTGTTTGAGTGGAGGTGTACTGAAATATGTGTTGAAGTGTTATTTATTTATTTATTTGTCTTATGGTTTTTATGTCTTATGGTCGGTTAACTGCTACTAAAATATCTGGTTGCGAGAACGTGGGATTTGGTTGCGTCGAGAAATGGCCGAAGAAACTTTGCCAGGCACCTGGCAGGGTTTGTTTACATGCCACAAGCATGCCATGACCACTGAGGGATTTTTCGTTTTTCGAAAATCCACGCGCCTTAACAAAGATCGAACCCGTACACTGACGGTTCAGAAGCCAGTAAGCTAACTACTCTTCCACCGAGACTAGCCCGTAGAACGTGTGGGCGTTGGAGATGTTGAAGTGGAGGAGAGGAAGTGGAAGATGTTAAAATGCGAGTTGAAGTGGAATGTTGAAGTGGAGGTGCTAAAAAGAAAGTTATGAAGTGGATGTGATGTCAACAATAGAGCTGTTACAGTGGGTACACTGGGGGTGAGGGGAGGCTGGGAGAGGTGTCGGAGCTCCATGGTATAGGTTGCGAGAACCCGGGAGGCCTCGGGCAGAGCAGTGCAGGTCGGGGCGTGCAGGGGAGGCGAGGAACGGGGTGCGGAGGTAGGCAGCCGCTAGTTCCCACGCCGCTCGCGGCCTCGCTACAGCCGGCGCCCGCCCTCGCCGACGCCCTCGACACCGCCGCCACCGCCGCCGCCGCAATCACTCCTTTGCCTCGGAGCGACTCTGCCGCAGAGCCCAAGCGCTCAAGCTCGCAATGCCATCTCTTCCTCCAGTGCATCTTCTCTCGCATTCCTTGCACCCACGCCCTTGCCGTCTCCCTGGACTCCTCTTTGCTTTCCTAGCTATCCTTGTTTTTTCCTTTTGCTGTCTTATTCGTATCCTACTGGCTATCGTATTCATATTGCTGATATATATCTTCTCCGTATTTGTCATTATCACCATCTTTGCCGCCACCTCCACTTTACTCCTCGCTGCCTTCCTAGACTCCTCCTTGCATTCTCCGTATGTCGTGATCACTGCCTTCATCGCTACTTCCCTGTCCACCTAGACTCCCTTGCCGCCTTGCTAGCTTTCTCTGTATTTGTCATTATTGCCGACTCCACCGCCACATCCACATCAACACCCACATGCACAACCGCATCCATATCTATCTTCATCACCACCTTCTCCTCCTTCTTAACATAGCCTCTATCATCAATGCCTACTCACCAGAGCCTCTACCATCGACGGTTTCATTATCACCTCGATCACCTCTTCCATTGTCGCATTCATCACCAATCACTTGTATCTCTCTGACACCGATTCAAACGTCGGTCTTCATGATCGCTTCTTTTATCTCTGTTTCATTCTTAATTCCTCCATTTCGATTGTGGTTTTCAAGTCATTCATAAAACGGCAGAAAAAGCTTTTGGGCAGTAATCATTGGTTTACTGCACCCTCAAACGTTGAATGCAGTTTGTCTAGTTTATTGAAGCAATAAAACATTATTACAAATCATTATGTTGTACTTTACGAGACCTCGGATTCTACAACCGTCCCTCTGGCCACAACTCTCGGATAATACTTCTTCTATTTGTGGCATTCAAGCGGCCTCTAGGTTGTTTGAAGTTTTCCCTTGAAGTTTGAATTCTGTCACTGCTTACAGTACGATGTTCTTTCGAATCTGAATGGCTCTGGGAAATCAAATTATTTATATCATATATTTATGCTTCTGTAAGTTATTCTCTTCATTAAACATTTCAGTATTTTCAACTTGAGCCCTTTCTCACTTTACACTCCTCCCCCACAACCTTCGTCACACATCATTCCGTCATTTCTTTATACGCTTCTTCCTTTCGTACATGTTCCTCTTCTCCTCATCCATTTTCTACCCCATCCCTCAGATTCAACTCCTCATACGTTCCCCGGAATGTTCTGGTATCAGCACGTCGCCTATCTGCCACCGCCGCATCGCGCTCCGCCCATATCGCATCTCGCAAAGCATCTCTCCACCCGTCACAGCCCTCGCCGACGCACCGCAGCCACCCACCGACGCGACGCCACCAACGCCTCGATACAGTCAACGCCCCGATCCCCCCGCCCCCTGCCCATGCTAACGTCCCTGCCTTTGCCAACGCCCCCGCCCCTGCCAACGCTGCATCTGCCTCCACCGCCTCCGTCTTCGCATTTACCCCCGCCACCGCCGTATCCACCACCGCCACCGTCTCGGCCTCCGCCGCCGCCGTCCCCGCCGCTGCATCTGCCCCCGTCCTCATTCGCTCTCCCGCCACTACCGTTGTAGTCTTTCATCTACCCGCGCCGTCGCTCCATCTCCACACATGCCCCCGCCCCCACTGCTTCCTCCGCGTCTTCGTTAACTCCGCATCTATCTCCACCACCTCCGCATCTGCTACCCCCGCAACCGCCCCCTCCGCATCCCAGTTATCTTCCCGTCTACCCCCGCCACCTTCGCATCTACCCGCGTCGCCTCCGCATCTCCATCGCCGCAGTTTCCGCATCTGCCGCCGCAGCCTTCTCATCTGCCCCCACCACCGCCGTTTTCGCATCTGCCCCCGCCTGCCGTCGCGGGCGGCTGGCGGTCTCGTCCAGTGCTTATCTCGGCGGGCGGCGCCGTAACTTGGCGCGGTGGCGACTGAGACCCGACTTACAGCAGCGGCCGCGCTTAGTAACGCCCTACTCCCGAGCCTGCGCCAGACTCGGGTCTGTCCCCAATCCTGATCTACATGCCCTAAGACCCCTCTGCTGTCGCCGCTGCCTCTGCCGCCGCCAACTGGGCAGTGGGGCGGAATGAGCAGAAAGCCGCAACTGCAAGTGAATTTGAGGCCTTCATTCATCGAGTCCAATCATTGTTTTATACTATTCTCTTTGAAAACGAAATTAATGAAATCAGCTTTGTTTATTGTAGTTGTTGATATTTTCTTAGGCGAATCAACAAGTAACAATGAAAAGGGTTTTAATAAGGTTCAGCGGGTACGAATTCAATTCAGTTTTATTCCATACTTTCCTATGGTAAAGTCAACAATACTCGACCGAAACTAACTGGTATTCAGATATCCATAAATTATGTTCACAGTTGCAGTTATAGGTCACAGTTAACAGAGGAGAGTTAAACCGTGTTGAAAAGCAAGAGTATATAAAACCAACATTTGCAATATCGGAGCGCAAACAATAACTACCATTCTCCTCGCTCGTCATGCTACCTGCCTCTCTTTTGGGTATTACGTCACAAATCGTGACGGTTTCAACCCTCTCTTTTGCTCTCCGGTGGCGCTCCACCATGACAAGGGAAGCATCATTAGCCTCTTACACTGCCGATGAAAGCTGATGCGCCGTTCCCGGCAAAACTGCGATGGGCCCATCAGACACGATGGCAGCTTTATATGGGCTTTTAATTAATTTTTGGCAAGAGTTTACAAAGCCTTTATATTGTTGTTAACTTTTTAAGTGACATGCTCAAATAAAAATCGCTTCATTCTGAAGTGCTTGAATACACAAATAGTGGGAATTGTGGGAACATCGCCTCTGTAGTTAAGGTGGTGTTGATTATAGGCAGCCTCAGCGAGCAGGTTAAGAGAGGAATATGGGTGTTGCTAAGAGACAAAATTTTGCAATATAATATTGTAATATTATAACTACATATATTTACATTAATACACATTATCGTCCCCAGAGATCCAGAAGTTATATGCCAATAGAAATATCGTAAACGGCTGAAAAAGGCTTGGTGAAAAGAATCCATTTTGTACTTCGAAATTTTTAAAAAATTGAAAAAGGCGTTATTTTCTTTTAAAAACATTCAATAAAATTGTACCTTACATCGTAGTGAGATTGAAGGAATGTAATATGTCTTTTCTCCATAACAAAATGAAAACATCTTCAAATATTAAGAAACTAAGTGATTACAAAACGTATACAGCAGTGTTGTCAAGGCCCATGCCACGAGCGGGAGTCCGTGGCACGAGTGCCACGACGAAATCGCCCCTCATGTAGTTCGTCACCCCGCCACCACAGAAAAAGCCGTCCCTATTGTAAAACGGTGGGGTTACTAATAGTTTCCTTTCCCAATTCTAATTGCGCAGAGTAGGTCGTGGCATGCTATGGAGCCACGACGGATGCCACTGCCACCAGTAGAACACCTGGACACCACTGGTATGCAGCATTTACCCAAAATGCGCTGTGGCAGTAGGCCTGGCGGCTTGGCATCTCCCACTGTGCGCAGCCCCCTCCGACGCGCTCGAGTCGTCGCTTAGAGAGGGCGTCGGGATCCCGCACGCTGATGGGCTTCGGAGGCCTTTGAGAGGTCACGGAGAAGATAATGAGATTCGCCAATTACAAACCTCGGAGACGGATACCGTTCGCCTGAGTTGTGTGTGTCGCTGACGTACTGAGCGCGATGTAGAGTTATGGGCAAGGGGAAAATAAATACTGCTCGTGAGAAAGATTTCAATGCGAGTTAAAATTTGAATTTCATTTGATCTGATAAAACGTAAAACTTTTCCCCTCTCTTTTCATTGAGTTTGCAAAGATTTCATTTCAATACGTAGACTGTTAGCTATGCAATTTGTGAGGATACACATATTCGTTGAAGTTTTACATGAAAATTTACATGAATGCTGAAAGTTGTGGGGATGACTGTCGCCTTTATTCATGAAGAGTGAATAATTTTATGGTTCTTAGAGTTCGTTTAAAGAAAATTAATAAATACCTGTGGGCTATATAATTTGAAAGAAGTGCCACACAAAACCTTTTCGCTGAAAAGCTTTTAAATTATGTAATTAGTGATAGTATTAAGAATGGTTGTAGAAAAGTAATATCATTCAAAATTAATACAAATGTATTCACAATAACTCATCACGTCTTACATCAAGCGACAAAGATCAGTATACGTTTAAGGGGTACACAAAATGAAATGGCGCTTGAAAATTTAGTTCTTGTTCAAATACACCTACAATCATGTTTTACATTGCTACTATTTAAACGAGAAATGAAAATGTCCAGAAACTTTACGAATGGAAATACGTTTACAGTACGGTACATCTAACCTTTCTCTTCACAACCTTTTAGCAAGTTCTTCTTTTGGCTTCGCTCTCAGAACTGTTTATTACTTTAAAACACAAATTGCATACGCCTATCAATCAATACCCTTCAATTTTTAATAAAAGCATTAATCCACATTCTTCTATTTGGCTTCCTTTCTCGAAGCATTAAAAAGTTAAAGTGAAATCTTCTTCTCAAGAAGGAATAGCGCAAGTCTAAAATCCTCTTCTTGAAAATTACTCATGATAATGGGCAAGCGAAAGTGATAATGGAGCAAATCACTTCCAGAGGAAAGATGCAATTTTTCACAAAATGAGAGATTACGAAGAAAGAACCGAGAAAGCACTTTTCTCCCTGCGTTTAGGACGCTTGAAATTAGAACTCAGTTCAAAGTATTATCACCGCGCTCCGAAATATTTCTCGAGCTTAGCAGACATTCGCTGCCGTCCCAAATTATTCGTCTAAAGTTTCAAACGTACGTTGCGATTTGCATTTACTAGCGTAAGGGGCAACAAATTAAAATTTTATTCATGATTTACAGGTTGATACCTGGATGTTAAGGAAAGTTTAATAGGCATAACATATAATAGCACTTAATTACACAATCATCAACCACAAAACTATTTACACATCGAACATTCAAACCTTCTACTTCACGAAGATACTGCACTTTAAAATTAGATCTTTACTTCATTACTAGTTATCTTGGAAACAGATTTTACTTTCACTTAAAGTGTTTGTACAGTATTTAATCATGAATTGATAGAATGCACAGAAAGCTTTGAAATTCATTCTCATCCCTTCACAGACCGTCACCTTCATCATGCTTGAGTATCGCTTTAACGTACAACGCTGAGCACTTTTGATGGAGTACATTTAACATGAGGATAGGAGAACTCCGAGGCCTAATGTTTACCAAAGGACCTCTGAGCAACGAAAGACGCGATTTGGGAAGGAGTAATGCACGGTTTTGCGCCGGGGCTTTTGTACACTGAGGTCCTATGTTGTAAACCTACGGCGCGCACCGTCGTGGCGACGGTGACGGTGACGGCGACGGTGAGGGTGACAGTGACAGTGACGATTACAGTGACGGTGACAGTGATGGTGACGGTGATGGTGACGGTGATGGTGACAACGACGCGCCGCCAATGGCAGTGTGGACGATTTTGTTGGCGGTAGTAATGGTAGAGACGGAGATAGTGATATAGATGAGGTAGAGAGGAGGTAAAACGGAGATAGGGGCGGAGGTAGAAGCAGAGTTAGAGAGGGATGAAGAGGTAGATTTACCGGCGGAAGTAGAGGTAGATGTAGAGATAGACGTAGAAGTGAAGGTAGAGGCTGAGGTAGAGGCGCAGACGCAGGCGAAGATAGAAGCAGAGTTAGAGAATAAAGTTGATGCAGATTTACAGGTGAAATTGGAGCCAGAATTACAGGTATAAGTAGAGGTAAAGTTGGAGTTGGAGGTAGAGGTCGGAGTAGAGGTAGAGATAGAAGGGGAGGTAGAGGTGGAGGTAGAAGGGGAGAGGCAGATTTAGAAGGGAAAATGGAGACATTTACAAGTGGAAGTAGGGCTAGAGTTATGGCGGAAATGTAGGTAAAAATAGAGATGGAGACAGAGGAGGAGGTAGAGGACGAGGTAACCACGAATACAGCGACAAAGGTAGAGGTAGTGGTAGAGGCGAAACAGGTCTGGACAGTAGGGCGCGGCGACTTAGGCCAGAGTCAGTACCTCTTCGAAATAATTAAAAGCTTCCTAACCATTAGAACTTTCTCAGTTGCTATAGAATATCAAAATTCTAACCCCCGACCGATTACAGCAGGACTACCTCAAGGATCACCTCTCTCTCCATTACTTTACAACGTGTATACATCAGATATGCCTACATCAAGATTCACTCACATAGCCCAGTTTGCAGACGATACGGTAATCTACATGTCCCACTCCTCAATTAATTACATAGCCAACGAAATTCAATCCCATTTAAATGAAATAGAAACCTGGGCAACGAAATGGAAAATTAAAATCAATCCCTCGAAATTTACAGCTCAAATCTTTACTTTCAGACTATACTCCAGTCGCCGCGCCCTACTGTCCAGACCTGTTTCGCCTCTACCACCACCTCTACCTTTGTCGCTGTATTCGTGGTTACCTTGTCCTCTACCTCCTCCTCTGTCTCCACCTCTATTTTTACCTACATTTCCGCCATAACTCTAGCCCTACTTCCACTTGTAAATGTCTCCATTTTCCCTTCTAAATCTGCCTCTCCCCTTCTACCTCCACCTCTACCTCCCCTTCTATCTCTACCTCTACTCCGACCTCTACCTCCAACTCCAACTTTACCTCTACTTATACCTGTAATTCTGGCTCCAATTGCACCTGTAAATCTGCATCTACTTTACTCTTTAACTCTGCTTCTATCTTCGCCTGCGTCCGCACCTCTACCTCAGCCTCTACCTTCACTTCTACGTCTATCTCTACATCTACCTCTACTTCCGCCGGTAAATCTACCTCTTAGAAATAGAAACCTGGGCAACGAAATGGAAAATCAAAATCAATCCCTCGAAATCTACAGCTCAAATCTTTAGTTTCAGACCATACTCCTTCCCTATGCCGTTTAAAATGAACAACAACATAATCCCTTGGACTCCCCATAACAATGCCGTTAAATTGGCCTCCATATGGACACCACACTGAATTGGAAAATACACATGGACATCAGAGTTCAGCAAGCCAAAGCGAAATTAATACAGTTAAAACCACTCTTAAATCACAGTTAACTCTTACTAAGTAATAGCATCATCTTGTATAAAACCATCATAAGACCTCTTCTTCTGTACGCTTGTCCGCTTGTCCGATTTGGACAAATGCAGCTAAATATAACGTCAACAAAATTACAGATAATTCAAAATAAATTCCTAAGAACCTTCACTCATGCCGCTGGTTTATTTCCCATAAGCGATTACACCACGAATTTAACCTTAATCCCATCGCACACCACATAGCATTCCTAGCCAATAACTTCTATTCCAACCTTACCCTCATCAACCAAGATAGACACATCAGCTTAGGTAAATATAATGAAACCCCAACAAGAATAAAAAATAGATACCCTATCCACTCATTCTTAAATATTTTTGCAAGTATTAATGCTTCTTAGAGGTGCTCGATGAGTTCCCTCGTCAATTGTAGTGTTCAATAGATTTAGTTTATAGTAATAGATGTAAGTCAACAAAGCAAATGGAGTGTTGTAAAAACTGAACTTTGTATAATAATCCTATATAAAATAAAAAAAAAGCAGGGGTGACGGCGGTTGAGGCAGAGGGGGAAGATAGGGTCTGCGAATGCCTGCAAGCGGTGGGATTTTGGTAGCAGCTACACAGGAAGTGGCTACGACCGAGGCGGTAGGTAGCGAAGGGCGCTGCAATGCCGTTCGGGGATTCCGTTTTGCTTTGAGTTTCGTCCGACCACTGGGTGACCACTGCTCCAGGTTCCCTGAACTGTGTCAAAGACGTGTGGCCGTTGTCCACAACCCACTCCGATGCCGTAAGATCCCTGCCCACTTCCCCAAAGCACCCAAAAGGACCCCGCGTGAGTAGCCTGGATATTCCTGGTATTTGGACACCAGAATTCTTACGAATACATGCATGTGTGATCGTGTGTATTTCAGTCGCGCAGCGGTCAGGGCGCTAGTTTTCAATTCCTATGTACTGAGATTCCAATCGCATATACGTCAAGACGACTTTGTCGTAAGTGTTCCTTAAAAGTTCTATTGGATATTTCACACTTTTTGATTTTGAAGATCTTTGCCATTAATGTAAGCAGCATTAATTTTAATCTATTAATAAAAATACAAGAACGCATTTTATAACTTAAAAAATTGAAACCGAATCGGAGTAGTTTTGTTAACAATCTCATAAACTAAACCGAATTCAAAATAATCAACGAAAACGTTATTTGAAGCGGTTTGATTTATTTATTTTTGAAGTTATTGATGTATTTTTAACGATAAAGTCCAAGATTTTTATCGAACACAAATGAAACAGATCAAATTTTGGTTCCAATATTTCACCTACATTTGTGTTTTGAAGGTTTTCGTTTCATATAATTTGTCCGCAATTGTCAAGGTAAATTTAGTCAGTGAGATCATCACTTTCGCATGATTGTTTTGTTTTAAGAAATGTTTAATTTCCATGCTGTCGAGATCACGACTCAAAGTCTAGTGTTTACTGAACTACGTACATTTCTTGTATCAATGAGCGCAAAACAAAATAAGGAAAATTATTTATTAATTCTTTTCTGTACTTTCATTCGTAACAGCCTTTTCTATTCTGACTAAAACATTAATATAATTAAGTTAGCCTCTTGTATTCCAGTCCTAGGTTCACTTCATCAGACCCCGATGATATACTCCTTATCGGACTTCATGACCGCAAGATTACTCTTTCCTATAGTTTTTATTGTTTCTTAGAATATCGCTCTTGTGGCCCTTCTGTTATGTGTGGTTGTTTTAAATAATCAAAATCATGATACATTTCTTGTCTCTGGAAGAAGAATTATACTTAATAAAACTTTGTTATTTTACACATAGGATACCAGAACTGCATTAGATTGTAATCCAAACATGGTAGCACATCGTTGACAACTAAGAAGGAATAAAATGTTTGGTAAGATTTGCTCTGCTTTAGGATATATTTTCACATATTATTGCTCAATATCACCAATGTGCTATTGTGTGATGTTCTTATTTTCCATACCTTTTTTTTTTTTTTTTTTACATTTGTTGCGTGATGACGCAACGCGTCTCTTAAGCCCTTGTGGGCGTTGAGCGCAAGTCGATCGGAGTAATCCTCCATTAACATCAGCGCTGTACCTATTTCATCATATCACTTAACATCAGCGCTCTCTATATTTGAGTCACGTCTCGTCTGTCAATTGGCAAGAGGGCCGCCAGGTAGCATCTCCGCGTACGCGCCTCACACCGCGCGCCCCTGCGGCACTACCCAGCGGCCAGAAGTGGGAAGGAATAAGGAAGGGGGTAAGGTTTAGGACACTTCACAAAGGTTGAACTAGCCCTTGCGAAGCAGCCGAACTCGTTTTGTGGGAACAAATTTCACATGATATCGACGGGAATCGAACCCGGACCTCAGTGGTGAAAGGCGAGCGACTTTGCTCTGAGCCACGAGACAGCTCTTCAATGTTGTTGTTGTTGCACTTCAATGTTGCTTTCATGTTGCACTTCAAACGATGAAAGCAGAAAAATGAATGGCTTATAAAAGACCACTCATCAACCGCCACGAGCGAAGCTGCTGCCAGACTAATCTTGATTTCAAGTGTTTTTCTTCACCATTGTTGTAATACCTTCGCAAACGAAAAGGTAATCTGGCATTGATACAGTCAGGGAAGCACTCCTTTACGAGAGAAAAGAACTGAAGTGATATATCGTCCCGTTTTCTCGATAGAATAGCGGTCTCAGTTCGCGCGCGCTCATTATGTTACAATAAGAGCGCCATAACAGAGGGTTTGGGCCCAATTCACAACTCATATTTAAATATTGTTCCAAAAATAATTAGAAATTAAAATTCATATAATCCTGTTCATTCAAACCACTGTTAATAGTTTTTTTGTGAGATGACAAAAAGAGACATATTTTACTATTAGTACGTGCTAGAATATATATGAATATTGATATATTCGTTATAACTGATCAGATCATCCATCCCATTTTATATATCAGTCTGTTTTCTTGAAGTTTACATAGTTTTTATTCAACCTCAAACTACTTACATGGAGCACAGGAAACATCTGTCTCAACTGCAACAAACTTCTCATAAAGGGCTCTATTATCTCGTTTTATCTAATTAACACCATCAATGTTCCCGATAATAAGCTTAGGGTAATTAATTACCTCCAAAGGACTGTTCCCTTGTTTCTTCGCACACAGCAAGGTTCTGAGACTTCTCACATATCCTTAATTAGCCACAATCTCGCAGCCATCAGTAAACCCACTAAGCACACCCTCGCCCTCAACGGCTGTAATGAGCTGTGCTCCGCAAGGGGGAAATTCCGCCTTCCTGACGGGATCCAAAGCTGTCTCTTCCTCCAGCAGAAAGACCTGCCAGGGTCGTCCAAATAGTTTGTGACATTGAACCGAAATGAAATAATAGTAGTTTATGCAGTTGTTTTATAATGTTACGTTTTATTGTACGAGTTCATTTGTTAAAATCGAGCAACGTTGGAAGCGAGTTTTCAAATTTGTACGAATGCAATAAAGCAACATTATAAACGAGTTATATACGCTATTGTTCTTGTAAAATAGAATTATAAATTTATAAGAGAATCAAAGGTAATTTGCGAAACAACTTGCTCGTGATGACTGGGGTATATGACATCTGTGCGAGGAAACGGTGGTCAGTTTACCTCTTTACCTCCCGTTTACCTCTACCTTCCCCAGATCCTCTCGCTTCGATTGGCTAAATGTGTAATGTCGCAAACATTCGTGCCGTAAAATCTAGTACGTCATCATTTGTGACGTAAAATGCCCGATTATGAACGATTTCTTGCAGCAGAAAAGATAGTTTATAATGCTGGTATACAAAAAATATTATTTAAGGGTAATTCTGATTTGAAGGAGAGGTTCTCATTTACAATTCAAGTGTTTATTTAATAATCATGAGTAAGTAAACCCAAGCGAATTTTCCGTTTCTTCTTGTTTTAATACAGTCGCATACCAATGCCAGCAGCGAAGTGGCTCAGAGCGTAGCCGCTACCTTCGCATTCGGGAGGCCTGGGTTCAATCTTCATGTCGGCCATTCTGACCGGGGTTTTCGTGGTTTCCCTTCAGTCATCCAGGCGAATTCTGAGATGTTTCTAATGAAAGGTCATGACCACGGAACCGGCGTCGCGAATTCGAATTCGTTCACTATGTGAAATCACGAAGACTAAGCAAATTCGAGACAAAGCGGTTTCCTCGTAGAACTTACTACCCTGGGTTTCAAGCGGCACAGTGCCCAAATGCCCTTACGGGACACATAAGGACTAAATACAAATACAAAATCTTAATATCTTCCACATCGCATGTTCCTGGTTAAGCGACCGACTAGAAAACCCTGGTTCTAACGGCGTCGAGGCTAATTGCTCTTTATAGGACATTCAATGGCTAAATACAAAAACAAAATCCTAATATCTTCCCCATCGCGGGTTCCTGGTTGAGTGACCACCGCCGAGGCCATTGTCCTTTATGGGACATGTATTGGCTAAATACAAATACAAATATCAATGCCATTTCGGTACTTGGAGAAACCTAATGGGAGGGGAGGGGTCAATGGCGGACTGCAGAAGAAACTACAATAAACTGAATGTCTTATTGTTTTATATTTAATAACTGTGTATATTTTAGTACATATTTGTATATTTTCTACACGTTTGTGTTAAAATATCTTTAGTGTTGGAGGTATATCTTGACCAAGTTGAGAATGATGTTTACAGGAGCGCGCCACCGTATGTGTTTAAAGCCGAAACGACAGATGTAAGGATAGTCAATTCAAAATTAAAAGAACCGTGCCAAACTATTGCGAAAAAAAAGCGCGATTTATTTCGTTGCAAATCTTGTATCTTCCCAATTAATATTTTAACTATACTTGGACGTATCTGCACTTCATATTAGAAGAAATAAAGGTATACTTTTCTCTCCCAAACGATTCAAAATTTTGAAACTAAATCTTTCGATGAGCAGTAGCATTCATATATATTGTTTATTTTAACTTAAATAGTTTCTCAGAATATATACTAAATAAAATTATTTTTATGTAAGAAGTGACTACCACCATAATAAAGAAATTGTAGACACTTATGACAGTAAAGTTAATGTTTTGGTACTTTAGCATACCTAACAAACCGCCCAAAGTCTATGGAAAAAATATGAATGAAGAATACAAAATGTTTAAATTTAATGAATAAATATTAAAAATTTCAAATAAATAGAAATTTTTATTACATTCTTGTATAGAACGGTGAAAAGTATAAAAAGCAACTTAAAGGGGCAAAAATAAAACAGTTAGTGCAAATCCTGGATGTTGTGTCTCTGAAGTTATATTTTATCAGCTGACTCACAAGCTCTATGAAGGAGGCCATGATGATTCCGCAGAAGCAGTCTCTAAACTCGCTTCACGCTCCTGGCGACTTTTGTATGTACAGACCCGTGTTTACACTGTTAGTTCCACGACGCGCCGCAATCGCATCCTTCATTGTTCGCTTGGTCGAGTAATAGGGAAAGATCATATGCACTTCGATCACTCTCTGTAAACATCGCGCGAGGAATCTCTGCACTTGGATGACGTCACAAAGGGGGGAGACGGCTACACTGAATGGCACCGCAAACGTATTAACTTTCTACCTTTTCGACAGGCAGAGTCGGCACAACAAAAAAATACACGCACATTTCGTGTAAGAAAGCACACAAGGAGACCTATTAAACCCATTACCAGAACAGGCATAACCAATTTCTGAGTGATTCAAACATTTGCTCGCATTTTACTACCCGATGTTTTTTGAAAAGCAACAAAATGTGTGGATGGCTCTACTACGCATGGGCAGTGTCCTCCTATATGTGTGTCTCGTTCACGCTTAAACTGTCGTGAAGTGCACAGATATCTTTGGGCCTATCGGCCTCGTGTCTCAAAATAAAATGTCACTTTTACCCCTTGTATCATTTACATAACCATTAAGAGCGTATGATTCATTGTTTCAAAGTTATGAAATGAGGCAACATGACTTAGTGGCGTGACGGGTGTTGCTGGTTGCATAAGCGTCTGTTGGTTTTCTTAAACCATGTAGTTAACAAACTTCCATTTATTTATTATTTTATTTGTTTTGGCTTCAGTTTGATTAATTAACATCTTATGGGCGATTTCCTATCTAACGGTAGTATGTTTACAGGTGTTTGGGGAGTGGTGACATTTAAATTGAAAACTAGAAGTGTAAAATCCTAAAACAACCAAACAAATTCACTAGGTACATTCAACGTTCAAGGGAATAATCGCACGCCCATTCGTTTTAAATACATTGGAGATCATTACAAGAGAACATTTCTGATATTTCCAGTTCCCTCATTCCATGGTAGTCTCCTTCCTACATTCAGCTCTTTTAATCAAATATCTGAAAATATGTAGTTTTGACACTTCTTGATTTCTCATTTCTGGATTTTAATTACAACAGAGAACAGTCATCTTTCCTTGGCGTATTATAAGCAGAACTATCTCTACTCGCATCATCGTTTGTGTGGAGTCTTGAATTAATTTAGACAGATTTATTTTTTAAAAGGTTTTAAAAAATTGTGAAAATAATGATTGAAAATTATTTACATCATTGTTTCCTTGGCGTATGATATACAGAATAAATAATTTAGCAATGCAACAAGTTGAAATAATGTTGGAAAATAGATACATAATGTAATTAGTAATTCAATGTACTTTTACTATCAGATTAATTATTTGACTTAAGATTTTAATGAAATAATAAATAGACTAATCGTTAGGTGGAATTATGGGTCCCTAAGAAGATAACATCGGCAAGCATACGGAAGTAGGTAGAGCTCTGTACATATGGTGCCCCGATGCACTGGTTTCCGTTAAGTAGTTCACTGTCGGTCAGCCATTTAGTAGTTTGCGAAATTCGGAGTCTACAACTTGAAACTATCTCTCTTACCACACTCCAGTTGTGATGCTACAAGAGTTTTTCGTTTCCTGAAGTCATGGAACGAAGATAAATCTTAGGGATTCATTGAAAGATGGTGAATGAAATAAATCAAGGTAGATACGATAGGAGTAGCTGCTCTCATTGATATTTTTCCTCCTTTTTCCTATCGATTCAAGGCGAATCACGGAGCACTTCCTTAGGAAAGGAGCCTCGGATTGGACGTGATATTTACTCCTTGTCCTTGTCCCCATTTCTTCTTTTACACTAACACACACACAAGCACACATGCTTGCATTACACTAACACAAATGTCGGGAGACCAGTTGGAAACTTAGAGATAGTTCGGGCGGGGGCGGTCATCATTTAGGAAAGATATCCAAACAGGGAATTTCCGCCAGCGGATGTGCAGGCCGGCGCCGAATCTCACATGCAAGCGGAGGAGTAATATCGCCATCTCCTGATATATAATATTCATTACACTTACGGGAGTAAGGATTATAGCCATTCATGTACCCGGAAACACGATATAATCAATCGACTGGAATGGTTCTATTCTTTACAATGCACAAGACACGTTAGACTCAGAAACTGCCGAACGTGTTCAGACGACAAAAATTCGGGCGATAGCCATAGCCTTCCGATCTAGGTCATACGGAGTGTTCTTTCTTTTCTCCAGCCCAAACAAAGAGGAACTACTGACGACGAATGTAACGACACTGTAACGACAATGCAGTGATCACCGCCTGAATTAGCAATAATAGTTCAGAATGATTTGCACAACTCATACACAATAAATACCTTTATCTATATATATAACTAAAAGGAATGTGCGTGGGTCTGTCGCATATGGATACAAAAACTACCCTGACCGATTTAACATTCCGGCGTGCGCGCGGCGGCACACGGTGCTGCCTTTTTTGCTTAAATTGTTCTAAAGTCGAGTACGGCTATTTGACATGTCAGAGGGCTTCAGTATTCTCACTTCGCAACATTCTAAACGAAACGCGAAAATCTCCGTTCCGTTATCTTCTCCCTATCAGTGGTAAAGATGATTTGAAAATTTAAAAAATGCTGACTGCAGGTCTCCGTGCTCTAACGCGCCCGCTCGTGTCAGTATTTTTAGTATTGTAAACGAACATTTTACTTTTTCAGGTTGTTCGTTTATAAGTATTTTCGATCACTGTAAGCAAAATCAAATATGTTGAAAGTTTTTCTTTAATTTTTCCTCTTACTTGTAGCCTAATTTTTGTTTTTCTTTGCTGAAAGGCTGAAACAGACGAAGAAATCAGACATCTTGAGTTACTGGAAACGGCTTCATGAAAATAAGTTGATGCTTTTCTAAAATTTAAGGACAGTAACTGTTTAATTTAATTAATTTGTCTATTTAATAACAATTTTCTGGTTAATTTTATCTTTGTAATATTTTTGTAAGGTATTCTGAAACAGTGTTTTTTTATTATTCTATACCTATAAATAGCCATATCTCTGTGATTTATAAAATGTATTAGCATTAAAAATGTAATGTATAGTTGTGAGTTTTTATTCTTCTTTCTTCAATTAAGTAATAGAAGTTTTGAGGGTGCAAAACACTTTTTTCTCGAGGCATCATACGGTGCTCCTACGCGTCCACTTATATGACTCAAATAGTCACGCCCACCAGAAGGTTAACTAAATTTTCACTTATTATTGTGGGAGTGTATAAAGAGTGGTTAGAGTTAAATAGGACATATGAGGCCATAGTTTTTTGCAAAGTTAAGCAATGAGGTGGGCTCTACGTTTCCAGAGGACCAAGCTCGAGGTATAGATATCTACGGATATATTTTTTAACTACATGTCTCGCTTCGAATCACAACATCGAATAATATGGTGACCTAGAAAGTAGGAAGTCTAAACTAAATGCTGGCTGATTACAACATGATTTGAATATTTGATTTTTAAATTGGAGTGTAATACAGTAAAGTTAATAGTTCGTATGTAGTAGATCTTCATTGAATAAATTGATTTTGAACATGAATCGGATTTATTTAACACACTACTGTAGCGAAACATTGTCGGCTCCACTAGTTTATAAGTACGTTCAAGGGAACTATTTTAAAAATACAAAAGTATCTCTTTAATTATAATGTTCAATTTTTCCTTCGACTTGTGATTTATCCTGAAGGCATCTAACTTTCTGAACAATTCTAGTGTACACCTATCGCCTCTAAGATCGTGTGTCTCGTACCAGAGCCCATTAGCGAAGCGACACACAAAGTTTCTGCGGAGAAGTTTCTGCGCACGACGACGCATCTCGCGCGAGAAGTAACCGGCGCGAATACAGGCGCTCCGTGAGCGACTGCCGAGCATCAATGTTGCCGGAAGCGCCAGCGCTCTCCCATCTACGTCAGAGTGACGTCTGAGTGAGGCCCCAATCTCTTTGGTCGCGCGAAGTAGTTGAAGCAATTGTGTATCTGTAGTTTTAACTGTGCATCAACAGTAATGTACCATCATAATAGTACATTTTGAAACGATGATGTAATGATAGGTATTAATACACGAGTGTGATATTACGTTACGAGCGAGGAACGGGCGAGTTTTGTAAACTTCACACGAGTGTAATAAAGTCCATTACATCGACTTTCATACGCTACTTTTTCTACGACTTTTATAGTTAAACTTTGAATAGTTTCGTGGCAGTTGCAACTTTGAATAGTTTCGAGGCAGCCAAGGCTACCTCGCGGACAGCTACCTAAATCTACCCTCGCATGCTGCCGCAGGAAACTGTGGTTATCTGTCCGCCTGCTAGGGAATACTGCGCTAGTCAAATAGGATCAGAGTGAAATTACGATCCCCTATATTTTAAATAATATACCATGAAAAAATACTAATAATAAAAGAAACTAAAACTATTGAACATAATATAACATCAAATGTAATTTTAATGCCCACAATCGAACGAAACATTTGCGAAAACAATTCTCAATGATTAATTGGCAATACGTGGTTTGTTAACTTCTCTGTGATTAGTCAAGAACCTGTATCATAATGAAAACTGTATCGAAATGACTCATTATGCAAATGGTTGCAGCCATCAAATTACAAATGCACACCACGTGTCATGTTGACCACTTTACTTGGATATACTGATGATGAAGTGACAATATTTCGAAACATGTCTATACCTGACGAATAGCTCGTCAGTAAATTTGTTTTGTGGAAGATTACTTATTTTCTCTTTTATTTTCTATAATGCAGTTCCACAATATTTCTGCGGAAACCTCTGAGTTAGTCAAAAGTTGGTTTGAGAAAATGCTTACTCGAAAAAAAAATTGCTTTTCAGAGTTTTGTAAACACTGCAGGAACATGTAAATTATTTATTATTTACAAAATAAATGAATATATTTGTTAAGAAAGAAAAATGAACCCAGAAATAAAAAAGCATCCAATTTACACAATTCGACTGCTTTTTTTATTTCTGAGTTAATTTTCCGTGTTAAAGCAAATTTCGATATTTCCTCCCCAGACATCCGGTATAATCCATATTCCACTTAGAACATGTCTCGTATCTTCGAGAAAGTAGCGATGCTAGGGGGAAAGCTAAAGATAGCATCAAGAACGGCGCCGCCGCCGCCGCCGCCGGCACCGCAACCCCCCGAGGCGGCGAAGGCAACCTCAGCACCCAGATGCTGTTCATGGGCGACTGCCTTTGATGAGGCTTGTGCGGCAGAGGGCACTTTAATCGAGTGATAAGCAGCGGAAGCACCCCCCGAGCAGCAGGTGGAGAAGATAATCGATGCCAGAGGATGCGCTGGGAAACTAAGGCTCGGCTAGGGAGACTACGTTGCTGGTGTTCAGGTCAGACCTCTGAAAATGAACCGAGGAAAGTAGAAGAGTTTATCAAATTTGGATCTTCATGAAACACTCAGTACATAAGTAAACATTGTTTTATCACATGTTCGTACCTACAGGAAGATAAGGAATCACATATGAGCGTTCTGAAAATAATACATTTTACATCCGAGTATCAGCATAATTGATCAGGGAGGGTCTGCCAATGTTGGCTGTTACACTGTATGTGGATCGAATTCAGAGAATCATGTGTTACCACCAAAATTTAAAGAACTCGTTGATATGCTAATTGTTTAATACAAAACATATATTTACAAACAGACCACGGACCGCGCGCGATTTCTGCTACTTCCTTGTGCTATCCTCACCCCTTATACAACCCCTTAACATGCACTACACTATCACATATGCTGGAAGACCGGTCGGGGGCTTCGAGCTTGTCCCGACTAGGGCGGTGCCCCGTTTGTGAGAGATACTTGGTTGGAAAGAACCCGCTAGGTGATTGTAGATCGGCGCCGGATCTCGCCATCCAACGGGGTAAGATCACTGTCGCATCCCAATGAAAAACCATGCCCTACACTTATGAGACTAATGACCTCAGTAGTTGACCCTCCCGGAATCACTGACAATCAATAAAGCGAGGTGCCCTTGATCTGTGAAAAGCAGTCGAGTTTCCTCATGAGCGTGAGCAAGTGTAAGAGTGCACTGGTTTAGTTGAACTGAATATAGTGAGTTTTTCAGGTTTAAGGGTTTACATTTTAAATGCAAACATTAGTGAGTGAATATAAACGCAATGTCCTGACACATGTTTCACTTTCCGAATAATGTTCAGTGATGTGGTGCATTACGCTTTTAAGTTTAAGTGGATAGCAGGATATCCTACAATAGTGCACTATACTACATATGCTCATATTAGTAAATATAAAACATTTCAATTACATATTGAGAAATAAGTTTAATTCTGTTCACAGTGTAAAGTGATTGTAAGGGGCTCCACCTTCATTTCATTTGTTTGTAAACTTCCTTCATTTCATTTATCTTTGAGAATAAATACTGGGTTACATAAAACTTATTGTTTTTTTTATTTTCAACACAGTGTATTTTGTACACATTTCTGTTGTAACTTTTCTACAGCTCTTCCTTTAGTGTGATGTAATCGCAAGAATCGAACTATTTGCAGTAAATTTTTGAGCGATTATTCAAACACTACTAGCCAAAAATGAATTAGAACGTGATTTGTTGATAGCCATACATATAGATGTAATATGTGCAAATAAGAATCACTAGTCACAAATGATGAAAAAAACAACACCTTTATCAATTCGCATTGGGCACACACTACGGCACCAGAACGCGAGGCTTGCCAAAAATTTCTGAACAGATGAAATGGTAAACATCTCCGACAAATTGTGTTAAGTATAGGAACGACAACAATTTCATCAGAACATTGTACAGCCAATTAAGCCACATTGTAGCACTGAGGGCAATATATTAAAGTTCGAACTAATTTCTCCCATCATAACGTTGTCTCTACATCTACTATTTTCCCTTACTTGCCCCTACCACTTCCCTTATTAGACCTGAAACCGTTGCTTATTTCTCCCTCCACCTTCTTTCGATTGCGTCGCAATCCCCGACCTTCTGCTCAACCTCCTGCTCCTCCTCAACCCATCACCTGCTCGTCGGTCGCCAGCTTCATTACGATGCCGTTAATGAAGACGGAGAGGGGCGGGGAGGGGTCGGGCAGGGCGAAGCGGGATCGCTGCTGCAAGCTGCTTACCGGGTGGTAATTAGCACGATCGCAAGACCCGGCTCTCCTTCCTCTTCGAAGGTCCCACCACCTAACGTACGTCAGCCCCCGGTCCCCTAACCGTCCTGAGATCACCACGGCGGAACCCAATTTACTGCAAAAGTCGACGCCCTCATCCTCTACCGTACCTTCAAAATTGATTCTTCACTGTACCGGACTCGTAAACTTTTCGGCAAGTAGCGAAAGCAAATGGATGAATCGAACAAGTGTGGAAACCTTGTTTATTGGGATTCAAAATATAAAATTTAAGGTAGTTGAGTTAAGCTATCTTTGCCAAAAATCAACAATTTAATACAACCAATTTGACTTGTTTCTCTTGGGCATTTTCAAATTAATGGCAAGGCTCCAGCCTTCGTTCTATGCGATTATCACCAAACAATTAGCTAAAGCAAATTGACGATTTGAGCGAGTTTGGAATGCCTTGTGTAAAGGGTAGTGATTCAAAATGTTGTACGAGTTAAGGTAGTTGATTTACGTTATAAAATATTAGAATATGGCCAATTAGATTAGTTCCGCTCGCACATTTCTAAATCAACGGTAAGATTTTGACCTTCGGCCTTCGCCGATTATCACCAAACAGCATTGATTCTTGATTTGATTCTTGATAACGTAAACCTTCCAACGCATTTCATATAAAACCCCAGATACGGCTTACGTTGAATAACTTCCTTCTCGTAACTTCAAATAAAGTATGTATGCATGTTTTTGGAATTAATCCAACTTTTGCCAACTAGCGGTGTCCCAGGACATGGACCTGTTTTTATTATTCATGCATGGAGGGAAGGGATCCATTTGGCGTGAATGACAATTATTTCGCCGTACCTAGCATACTTGTCTTGCCTTAGGTTTTCTTTCGTCTCACAGCTATTGATACTGAGACAATTGTAATAGAAAGCTGTAGCTCTTTTCTAAAAAAAGAAACACAAATTGCAAAATTACCTAACATGCACAGATAAACAAATGAACAAAGAAAAATACAACACTGAACAGCGTAAAAAAAAAACTTTTTGAGGAAAAATCAACTGCAAAAATTATGAATTTCAAAGTTGGCACAAACTAGCATCACAGCAACATCTTCTGTGACAAAAATAAATTGAAATCCAACAAATTGAATCAAAGATATCTCTGGGGAGATGAGTGCACATAATATTACATCAGAGGGTAGAGCACAGGCATTTCGGATGACAAAATGCCTCAGCACTTTCTGTTTACAAAAATTGCAATTAACCCTTCCTCAACATACACTGCATTAGCATACATAGTAGTTTCTTGCAAAACAATTCACTTCAATTTCAAAGACATATGTTGTGTACAATTAAAATGAATAAACATAGTTTTGAAAACACAGAATATTCAAAAGAAGTTGCAAAAAAAAAAACTAAACATGTTTGTTTACACCATAAATGTGAAACATTTATTACAACCTACACCTTTGGTTGAAATTAAAAATATGTAGTATTTTTACTCAACAGGCATCCAAATTTCAATAAATATTTCAAGATATTTAAGTTCACTTAAATTCTTCAACAGTTCATAGCAAATATAGTTTTATAACCTTTTAATTGTTCCCAAATAACCCAAATTGTTTTCTAACTTGATTTGGATTTTACACTATCATCAAAATGTTCTTTTTTTAAAGACAGAAACTGCACTTGTAGTGTATTAACATGACAAGATTCTATCATAAATAAGTGATGTTCTCCCCTTAGAAAGACACACTATTTCAAATATCTTTTGAAAATAGTACACAATGATTATGGAAATACCAATGGTCGGGTATATCATACATTATGCAAGAGTGTTAATGGCCAACAAAAAAAAATATTAAACAATCTGACAGTGAACTACAGGAACAACACTTCAACCTGCATTCTACAGTCAATTGCTTCCAAATTCTCATTACTTTTTATAGTATCACATACAAAATTGTTTTGTCTTTAACACCGACCTTATTTCGGTGGCCGTGGCGTTCGCCACCAGCGCACAACTCACAGCGAACTAATGCGGCTGCCGACGCTCTGTCTTGGGCCTAAGCACGTGTTCTCTCTGTAACCACGTCGTACTCCAAGACCAGATGCCTCCGTCGAACGCGCATCTGCCGTGCGAATTTAGCCACCACTGGGCCAAACCTCTCCTTTCTCGCTAACTGGAGCTCGCGGCCCCACACCATCAGCTTCCAAATTCACGCTGCTACCTCACGCTGCCGCTTCTCGAAACATTCTGCCTACTCCTCACACCGCCGTTACAACCCCTTCTTTTCCGCGTAGGGGGGGGGGACAACTGTCTTCCCCCCGCCACCCCTCCAGCGACCGCTGATAAGGCGACGGGGTACGTAATCGCGCGGCGAAGCACGCAGACGAGGTCTTTCTTATCGACAAATAGTGACTGAGCAAGCTCAGGATCGCTACAACCCGACCGACAATCGAACCAAGAATCGCATCGCGGAAGGTTAGCACGCTGTCTATGAGCCATCCGAGGGGCACAAGTGAAATATTTCTCTACGACTACTGCAGAATGTATATATTTCCGAACGTTATCGGATGCAGTAATGATGCCGATTCCACAAACTGTGCGAGATTATTATTCTCGCACGGCTGTCGACAATCACATTCGTCTTAGTTCATTATACACGGCAGAGGGTTCTCGCAGTCGCCTATAAAGGCGCTTAGTGCTGTGCCGTGACAGGTCGCAATTGTAAAACAGATGAACTACGAAACAGTATGCGAGTTGGTGCTTGTTAGGGTCGGAGAACACTGAGTGTTCTGTAGCCGATCTGTAAGGTTAAGTCGCCCATTTACTATTTTTAAATATTAATTTCGAAATCATAGAGAAAATACAGGCTTCTAGAATGACTATTGTTCATTCGTAGAAATTCCGACACTCGCTTGTACATCGCTCTTGTAAATATCAAATCGTGAATAATATCTATTATTCTACGCTCGGTGAAGAATATACTATTCTATTATTTTGCATTCGTGAATTTCACACGTGTTCCATTCATATACGTTCTTTACTATTGTGTCGAAAGAATGTTCGCGTTGGGGAGAAGCTGCGTCTTTCGTAGCACCGCACCGGACGCGAAATCCTACGGACTCTATGCATCTTGCATCCCACATAAACGCTTTGACTTCTTCGACATCGCCTTCAACCAACCCGATGCAATCTCCGGAATCAAACATACAACCTGTTAGATAATACGTGGCCCTTGGTCATTTTTCCGCATCTGCGCAGGTGTTACATTTTCGAGTATCCTATTTTCCGCGATCTCCCCGCCGCGTCACATATGGGAAGTTTTTTCTTTCAGTCAGACTGCATCTTATTTGCTATGTTTAAAGCCCTCCTCCACGATTTATCTCAGTCTTCCTCTTCAGACGTTATACAAACGTTCCCATCATCTCGGCATCAGGTGATAGCAAATCTATTCAGCTCCCGAAAAAAAAGAAACTTACCCAATACATTGAATTATATGTGGTATTTAGTCATATCATGCAAGTTCCACATTAAATTTAGTCACCAATGACCAACCTCACTGCCTTATTTTTCGGCTTTATCTTTCTCACTTGTCTCTTCTCCAACTCTCTTTTCCTCTCCATCTCTACCATCCTCCCTCATCTACCTCCCACTTCTCCCTCTTCTTTCTCCCTCTTCTTCCTCACCTCTCTCCTTCCTCTCTCCCTCCTACTCGTCTCTCTCTTCTTCTTGAAGGCATTTCAAGCTATTTGTTTCTCTGAACAAAGAATTTCACACATATTTCAAAGACGTATATTATTTACAAAAGAATACAAATTTATATTGACTACTACCATCTGAAAACACTTATTCACGAAACGTCTGTAAATAAATTACAAGAGACAGTTGCTATTCATTTTGTCCGACGTATTCCCATGATTTATTTACAATGGTTCGTTACATACAAAAGCAGATTTTCCTCTGTTATTTTGTCGCAGACATGTTCTTGTAGCTGGGACAAAATGGCAAATTGTAAATAAAGAACCAAACCAGCACGAGACTTCTTGCGCGCTTAGATGTGGCGCAAAAACATTGAGATGACAGAGCAGAGTAGCAAGGGAGCGCAGGAGGTGTGAAGAGCGGAAACCCGCTCTTGCAATGTTAACGAGCCGGATGCGCCGCTGCTGCTGCACGGGACATCTCGCACGTCGGATTTCTTTGAGCGTCTGCAACACAAGGTGCTGCCCTAAGGAATGAAGGGAATCAAGAAGCTGAAGCAATTGAAGGTTTTTTAAACAACTATAGCCCAAAATCACAACTTTTGAGGAGAGTGAAAAAATGTTCCGTGACGAAATTGGTAGATATTTTAAATATGAAAATTGTAAATTTTCTCAAGCTATTGTAAATAATGATGAACGCTTGAACTATATTGTGAAAATTATATATTTGTGGCAGTGATATTACAATATTTGAAGGAATAATGGGAAAAGTTAATGCATTTAATCATTTTGGAATATTTTTGATCAACTTATTGTTCTTTGCTTCTGCTGTTATCAACATTATCAGTGTTTACGTTTTCCGAATGAATCTGCCACTGATGACAAATTTATACACAAATCTCTGCTGTAAATATTTAGACAACTTTTGAAGATTCCTTTGTGATTAAAATGTCCTAAATGGTAATTATTCCCCCAAGTGAAGTGTATGTTTCTGTTTAGGAGGTGGTGGTGATCTTGTCCCTCTGGATGTTGAGATCCAGCGACGATCTACCAACGGCTAGCGAGCTTTTCCTTAACCAGGTATCCCCCACCAGCGGGGCACCGCCCCAGCCGAGAAAAGCTCTAAGCTCCCGACCGGTCTCCTGGAATGTGTGGTAGTGTAGTGCAACTATGTGTGTGTAAGGGGTGAGAATAGGACTAGGAACGGGAAGGAAAGATCGCGCGCGGTCCATGGCCCGTTTGTTAGGGAACTACTCCAGCTTTCGCCTGATATTGATCGTACAAAACACGGCAAAACTACCAAACAGAGCAACTACTAGAATTCTCCTCCAGACAGCGACGGAATTCGACACAGCTGTGTAACTAGTGTTAATTAAAGAGAGGAAGGAGTGAGAGAGCAGAATGAGCGAAAAGGGATCAGGGACAGGAAGAAGCGGGTGGAGCAGAAGAAGGAGGCGAAGCGGAAAATCGGGCGCGAAAAAGGAATGGAAGAATGTTACAAAAAGAGAAGAGCGGAAGATTCAGGCGGAACGTGATGAGCTGGAGAAATTAAATTAAACGAGAAGAGTAGGACTGTCACGGGAGTGTTAATATAGTGAAGGATGTGATAAATAAATAATCGGATTAGGTTGGGGAATTAGAAAGTATATATGAGAAACTTTGATATTAGCAAATTCTATTATTCATTATTAGTTTCAAATTCTCATTGATTTAACTTACTTTATAGCAATATAGACAAAATCAAAATTTCCAGTTGAACGTTGAAAAAGAGAAGAGAATTATTACATTGAATAGAAGTAGAGGTACAGAAGGAAAGAAGAATTACAGGCAGGTAAGTACAATTAATGTATTAACTTTTCAAAAGCGTTTCTCGACCAGATGGATTCCGTAGACGTGCAATTAAAACATTTTTAATACTTTGAATTTCTTATAAATAATTGCTTGCTATTATTAACCGTCCCATATAATCTCGTATCATTTCTCAAAGGATTCAGAGACGCTTCATTTCATTAATACTGCTGATCAGAGGAACCAACCACATCATTTTTCAATGCGCCATTGTGACAGCTCTAAAACGTCTGCTACCTCTCTTGAAGCGGATACTATTAGAAATGCAAACACGTTTATTAACAAGGCAACTGCAAACACGTTTGTTTACTACATGTTGTAAATCTTATTTTATGGATATAAACTCACGAGCAGAAACCAACTTTGATTTAAATAGAAAAAACTGTTATCAGCAGTGAAATGATACAATGAAAATTTTAGTAGTTCTCGCGCAATATTGCGTGAAATATGTGCAATTAAAAAAAATCAAAACAAACTCTTCTCAAAAACGGCTCCAAATTTTTTCTTTGAACTTTTGGTAGGGATAGGGCTAAATGTACTCTATGAGATGACACAAACGCAATATTGCACTATTCTTTTGATTTTTTCAAAAATTGCATAAAATTTAATTTTTTGACTTGTCTCGTCGTTAATATTTACGTTAGCGGCGATTTGTTCACATTATTATATTAATAAACACAGGTCCTTTAAATAATATCCAGTTAAGTTTTTCAAAACGTCGACCGTTTGCGGTGAAAATGAAGTCAAAATTCCAATTTTTTTTGGAATTTCTCGCCCTACGAATACTTCGTAAGAAGACAAAAGTTATGTAATCCTGCAATGAAAAACGGCGAATTTTCGCCAAAAGACTTTCATTGTTGGGGTCTGGTAACGAAAAAGTGGATAAACCTGTTGCTAAATTTAGAAAAAGAAATTCTATAACTCGTGATGTATACACAATCCATGTTTTCTTGCTTTTTGATACTGAAAAATCTATTGACGGCAAAATGTCCGTCTCTCCGTCTGTGGTCAGCGCTAGCGGCTAAACCGTTCAGCCGATTTTCTTCAGAATTCGTATTCCACAATCGTTTTCACTGATGCCGAGACTCCTGGAATTTGAAACCGATATTTTATTTTATTTGGGGGGGGGGGGGTACTTTATATGAAGCCCTTCGGTCATTTTCAAAGTAAAAAATACTCCAGTGTTTCATTAAATTTTGTTGTTGGATTGTGTGAAGGGGGTTTAAGAGAATGATGTAGGTACCATTTTCTTTAATATTCCCAATTTTTCGATAATTGCAAAAAAACAGTTTCAAAATTGCGAAATTGATGATAGAGATTTTTGTTTCAGACAAAATCAGTTGTACAAAATTGGCTCTTTAACTAAGGTCCTGTACAATCTTTTGAAAAAAATGTTGACTCCAAATTTGTTCTTCAAACTTTTCAAACGGATAATGCAAATTGCACCCTTTAATATGTTTTAAAGTTCATTTTGGGATATTTTTTGTTTTTCAAAAGATTAAACAAATGTATTTTTTTGTAAAATCTCTCACATCTTTAATATGCACATTACGAGAAATTTGTAAACACTATTTTATTTGTGAGTCAAAGTGCTTTAAATTACTTCAAATTAAGAGTTTCGAAAACTCAAATATTTTCTGTGAAAAAGAGCTTCAAATTTTGCCCTTTTAGCAGCGCGTTTTCTTAAAAATGGCTACAAATTTTTCAAAGAAAATTGCCATTTAGGAGAAGGTTTTACTGTTCTTTAATATTTTAAAATTAATATTTCCGTTCTACTATTAGAAAAGCGAAACTTTAAGAAAATGTCAAAAAAATGTACTTTGGGTGGCGATAGATGGCAGCTGGCACAAGTATGTGGCAATTGCGAATAGCTAGTCCAGACCCAAGGAAATAGAAAACTAATACGGGAAAGTCTGTGCCATTCGGTAGCACCACTAGTTTAAAGTTTAAAAGTAGCTCTTGTTCGACATTGGCTTTTAACATTGTTTTAAAAAATTAAATCGTTTTTGAGAAAATCTTGTTATCATATTTGATATAATTTGATTTAAAATTATACGAAAAAGAAATTTGTTGACAAATCTGTGTATTTTATGTAAATCATTTTGTGTGTTAATATTAAAGAGTACGTTCTATTCAGAAAAAATGGGCACGCTTCAATAATAGAGTAAATTCAGGATTTTCGCTGTTTTCGAAAATTCTAAAGTGTTAATTCAAATAGGAATTTTACTACTTTTATTAGCCTATTTTGATCTATTAGAGTGAAAATTTAAACAAGAAATCGGGAGTATTTTAAGAAAATGCTGTAAATATCGTACGAACTTCTTATAAATTTCGTGCTTCTTATAAACTTCTCGTAAATTATAAAATACGTCATTTTTTTGGAATGACGTATGTACATTGATAAATAACACTGGTCGACAGCTGTCTTTCCCGAGCATAACGACTATTTTATTAAATAAGTTCATATGAGTGCTGTAGGCGCTAGAGTTCTTTTCTCCGTTCAAGTGTGGCAAATATCTTTGGACACCATTGTCAGAATATCATTAAATGATTGATGTATCGCTAAGCAACATAATAAAACTAAATAATTTATTCAGGGAACTGTTTCAGATGTTATTGCTGAACATAAATTTAAACTAGTGGTACTCAAAAAGCACGTACTTTCTCGCTCGTAAATCAGGTTTTTTCAACGAATATGACACATACACCTTCTCTTTAAAGTCCTTCACACTACCAAACAACAAAAGTTAATAAAAATAATCGAGCCATATTTTTTAAAATATGGAAAATGACCCAGAGGCTTCATGTAAAGTACCCTCAAAAATTAAAATATCGGTTTCATATTTAGGAGACCGTGACATCATCCAGATCAATTGAGGAATATGAATTTTGGAGTAAATCGGCTGAACGGTTTAGCCGCTAGCATTGTTCACAGACGGTTGCACGGTCAGACAGTCAGACAGACAGATGTTTTGCCGTGATTCGCTTTTACGGTATCAATGACCCACCAAATATGAATTCTGACATCACGTGATAATGGATCTTCTAAATAAATTTAGCTGCTGGATTTATCCACTTTGTCCTAACAAGCAATATGAGCAATATTCCCCTGCAATAAGAGGTTATCTGCTAAAATTTCGCCATTTTTCGCGCAGCGTTACGCAGCGTTATATCTATTGCATAGGGAGAAGGTAAAAAATACACGAGGAATTGTATAACCTTTCGAAATTCGAGGAAGGGAAACCGGTAACCCAGTGATCTCCTGACGTCCGAGGAAGGAACTCAAGTCACCAGCAAAGTTCGCACGCGAGGGAATAACAGCGAACACTTTGCGTCGTGGGGTGAACGAGGGTTCCATCATCGCGGTGAACCCCCTTCGCCCGCCCCCGCCTCGTGATCGACCGAATCTCCGATGGGGGCGCCACCTCCGCCGCGCCAGCTGGCGCCATCCCTTCTGACCCCGCAGGGGTGCCAACGTGACCACTCTTGCTATGGCCGTAATGCCAGCGCTTCTCTCACTGAGAAAGAGGCGCTTCTAGGTAAAGAGACCCCGTGTCAAATTGAATTTGCACCAACTTGAGTCCCTAAATCCAAAAAGGAAAAGGACATAACAATTCAAATTAAAATTTTCTTTTAAGTGTTTATTTTTTATTTATTAAGTCAAACATCAACACATTCTATTGAATCATATTGAAAAAAAGGACAAAATGTAATATTTATATGTCGCTAACAATGTTCTTGTTGATGCAAAAATAAATACTCTAATTATAAAAATAACCTATTTAACTTGTTTCTTTCTCTTCCGTGATAAAAATAACATTGTATCCGTTCGTTCGGATTAATACATTTATGTTCACCTTAAATGACATTTTGGTGAAAATTGGGAATTTTAAAGTAAACACTTGAAAATATTAAAATCGGTTGTTAAATTAATGTGTAATTATTTTTTAGACACTTTGTTTCCTTTGTATTCCAAATGACTCCAAAAGACATTTAATTATTAATTACAAGTACATTTTTAATCAAATTGCGTGCAGACTGCTTTTTCCAGGGCGGTGAGTAACGATATTCTGTTCTCGCATTCAGCAAAGGTTGGCGTATTCTTCCACTCCTTTCTTAACATATAAAGTGACCTAAAATATTCGTAGTACTTCAGTATTAATTTTGCAGATGAATCCTAACTTAAAAATACAGCATGCAATACGTTTCCAATCTAATAGAATGTACGAGACCGATGATATCTTTGCTAACGTAGAAGGTAACGCGGGGGTCCCTGGGCACCCTAAACAAAACAATAGTTTGCTAGACGGATAAAACTCACTAAACTGGCAAACTGAGAGCACACTAAATATCATGAAACAAAAAGAGAAAGGTACTAAAGCAATGGTCAGGGTAGTCAACATGGGATATACAACAAGCGAGAAGAAAGGATCGTGGGGGTCCCAAAGACCCCCGCGTTACCACTCGCGGGTTAAATTAATTTTGATATTATTCATGACTTATTTCTTACGAGTTATTTCGTTGACCAGTAGTTTCGTATCCAATTCCGTTTGAAAAACAATATTTCAATGAATTTTACGGAAGCGGTTGCTTACACCTTCCACTGCTCAAAACCTAAACAGCGATTTTTATAACTTTGTCTCTCAAGGCCTGCCTTCACGATGGAATATTTCACGGTATTTCATCGTGGCCATTGGGGCTTGAGAGGCGGAGTTAGAAAAATCCACGTCGATGGTGATCACTCTTTGAATCGACTTTGTATCTCCACTGTAAATATATTGTTCTGCGTAAGAAAAGCGTATTTATAATCATTTAAGAAGTGAGATTAATGACTATTTTTAAAATAAAATAAAACTCTCATACAATAATTTTGGAATTGAAATTAACTATTTCACAAAATAAAAAAAATATTGAAAATTTAATGCAATATTAATTTCAAACCCCAATTCTACATGAGAACGATTCTTTCTTATATCAGAGTCACCTGTGATGTAGGTATTTTCGCTCTCACCGGTCCCGCATCGGAAGGGAACTTACATTTCCTTCCGACGGCGCAGCCCGAGTTCAGAGCAGGTAAAAAAGCGCAGCGCCGGTCGAAGAAGCGACTTGCTCCGGATATCAGCCCTCCACGTCTCCCCATCCACTCCAACCACAGTTTCCACCTCCACCTCCGTCGTGTCCTCGCCGATGCAGCCCCGCTCCCGCCTCCACCGCCACCGCCCAAACCCCGTGCACCAATATGCTTTCAAGTACGCCTTTCCCTTCACTTTTCCTTCTCCATGCACATTCCATTACCGCTTTAATGAGCGCCCTCACCTCCGTACGGCCGTGCACATACTCTTTCCACTAAGTCAGCCACTCCCTCAGTCACCACCGCTGTCCCCACAAGTACCCCCACCTCCCGCTCCTTCACCATCCTGCCTGTCTCCCACCCCTTCCAAGGTACCACCTCCGCCACCTCCTCCCCCAACTACTACCAACCCTGTCCCATAACCCTTTGCCACCCGCTGCTCTCATCTGTACCCGCCCTTCCCTACCTCAACCAGCCTCCACTCCAACTCTCACCAGACCCGGATATCACCCTCTCCCCATTGATTTCATTCCGATGACAGTCTCATCCTCCACGCCACAGCCTCCGCCCTTTCCTCTGTTACCGCCTCAGTCTCCCCCGCCTCCGTCTCCCCACCTCCATCCCTTCCTCTGCTGCCGCCTCCGTCTCCCCCGCCTCCACCCTCAGCGAACGCGACGTCGGCAGCAGACGGAGCTCGCGTGTGCGGGACAGGACCCCGCCGATAAATTCTTTGAAGTTTTATGGAAACATTAAATATTGGAACACGATCGCTAATAGCCTGTCTTTTATTTTCTGCGGCCTCCGAGGGGGAAAAAGCTGAGGAGAGAGGACCGTGACGTTGGTTTTGTTATGTCAATTGACTTTTGCTTTCACTCATAAAAAAATAACCACATATAGAAAGCTTCAGATCCATATTTTACGTTGATGACAACGGTATTCGAATAAATGAGAGGATCGTAAAATAAAAGTTTGCTTAATTGCTATTTTCATACAAAAGAACAATTATTTAAAAACAATTTATTAGTAATAGTCACTCTAGAAATAGGATCTGTCAGAAGCGGATGTTTGAAGCTGCAAATGTTAAAATGAATTTTTCACTCAATGTCTTGAAAAATAATAAAAGTTACAGTTGAATGCAATTTTCGAAATATCGCTTTCACGAACCTCTCATTTCCTTATATCCACTGCAATAGACTGTTAAAATGAGAAAATAAATAATTTCAGAAAACTGTTCTTATCTTCGTATGATCGTAATTATTTGCATTTGTTCGTCAATACAAGATGCACCAAATATCTTGTAATCTGAATAAACTTATTTTGTATTGTTTTTTTCCTTATATTTCACACTTCACCATTATTCTTTAACGTGTTGCTTACAGGTATGTTTTTAATGCTCGGACTTGACGGGTAATTGTCCATTGCCAATCCCCGACGTGGGTTTGTGATTTTGGCAACGTTTGTGTTTGGCACGGCTTTAGTGCCCAACGTTACCAACTGATTTTTTAAACATGAGTTCGTCGCCAGGGTAAAATTCTACAATTTCAAGACGATTAAGAATGTCTTAATAAAGATAACTAATTTTTGAAACATAACTTCCCATTAACCAAAAAGATATATTTCAAATATTCCAAAAAAATACTTTCCTTCACACAAGACAGAATAAAATAAATTAAACCGGAAATAAAGGGTTAGTCAAATGTACAAGAGAATCATTTTATAAAGAGAATGGCGCGGAAGTTTTCAATGCTGAAAGGTGTGTGCCCTCTATTGGAAATCAGGAAGGAACAGCACGGACGTTCACCTTCGTGCCGTTTGTCTGTTAGGCATGCTCGAAGTGAGATCAGTGCTCACGTGCGCGACCGACATCACTGTGGAAGGCGGGAAAGAGGAACGGTGAGGTATAGAGTGATTTTAGACAGCGAAAGGAGTGTCAGAAGGTGAAGTTCATGCCCGAATATCGCCTGTGTATAGTGAACACCGTATGTCATGTGCGCGTCTGTTTAAGGGATTGCACTATTTTCTGTTCTTGATTTAGATGTTGCAACAGGCACATGATTTCTGTTGATTGCAGGGAAATTTCTATCTTAGGTATCAATTCTTCATTTTCATTTGTTTTGTTGTCAGTTATTGTCAGTGATTGTTTTTGAATAGTTTGACTTAATGAATCATCAATTTGTTCTATCCCATCTGGTGTAGTATTTTTGGTGGGGCACTATTATGCTAAATGACCTGTTTGTTTACATACAAAACAACACATATTATCAGTTGAGAAGTATATTATGTATGATGTATCCTCAAAAAATGCAGTTGTTGATGCAGGCAACTTATCAATATCATTTGGTTCTACAAACACCTGTCTTCAGAAGCTCATGATTTGGGAATATCCAGGGTCACTAATTCCAGCTTTTATAAATGATATTTTAGAACTAATTTTGATGTTTCTTTTCGAAAATTCAGTTTCAATAACACTGTGAGCGACAACAGGACATACGTTGGAGATGATCACTCTTCTTTGTTTACTAATCAATGGTCTCAGTCCTAGTTCAAAACCTTTTAAATTTATTGTACGGTGGTTAAGCTTGTAAGCTATGTAGCTGTGGTCTTACTACTTAGAAATATAAAGATTCGGTTGTTTGATCTCCACGATACGAATCTTATATCATTTGTTGATATTAATGTTGCTAACTTTCCTATGTATTTTTTTGTTGTCAAACCCTCTTGTGCTTCCATTACTACAAGTTGTGGTTTTTTGATGGAAACATATCTTTAGATGTTGCACTAGCACATGTTTTGGGCACATTACCTTCTGGTTGTTGCACGGACATTGTGGTGAAAGTCTTCCCTTTTGGGGAAGGAATTTAAGCTGGAAACCACCTAAAAGCCTCTCAATTTGCTTCAAAAATGAAAATTAACTCGCGAATCTTGCACTGGTTTTATTAATACAGAAATATAACCGAGTGCGGCGGCCCTCGCAGGTCGAGAGCGCAACGCTCACAAATACCCCTTGAGCTTATCAGCGAGCGGTCGGCACAACCTTTCACTACGGAGGCTCTGAGCGAACTGACTATATATCATTGTTTTGTTAAAATAAACATTATTTTTCTTTTTGATGGTCAGTATAGTCCCTAATTGTGTAGAAACAGGTATGCAACGGAAAAGATTTTACTTTTAACTTGAATTTGCGTACCGACTTTAATTGTGTAATGCCATCTGGCAATGCGTTGTAAAGTAACATACATGTATTGTATGTAGATTTCTTGTAGTGAGCTGTTGATACTGACACTTAATGAATGTGATTTTTACGACATGTGTTGTAATTATAAATATCAGTATTGCATGAAAATATGTTCCCACCGTTAAGTTTTGATCAAGATTACAGATTGGTAAATAATAAACAGGCCAGACAATGGTAAGATTCCAAGCTCAAGGGTATTGGATGAATCACGTGGATACCATTTTTGCATTATTCGAATAGTTTTCTTTTGCAATCTAAACGTCTGAGTACTACAGGATGAGCTTCCCCAGAATATTATGCCGTATCTCAGGCGGGAATGTACATTTGCAAAATATACAAAATATACCCAACGAGCTACATGAAGGTTGACAGAATTTGAAAGAATTCTGAATGCTGCCAAGGTAGTTTCTACCACTCTGCAAAAGTTCCGCTGGGAAGCTCTTACACATCCTCCAAAACACCAAGTCTCTCTTCATGCGATTTTCAAATTTTTTGAACCTTGATGAATGACCGTCAATTTACTTCGGACGAAGAGGTGAACGCCCGGATACAATCGTGTTACTGTAGAAAACCTCAAACTTTTTTCTATGAAGGCATTGATCGTCTTGTCTCACAGTGGGATAAATGTATAAATAGTTATGGCGATTATTTTTTAAATCTTACTTTTTTCCACCTGCCTTGTTTTCATTTGATTGACTCTCTTAGAAACGGTTTCAAACCATTAATTGTTATTTACGTGAATGTAATAATTAATGGTAAATTAACATAATTATTAACAAAATATTAAATTAGTATAAATATTTTATTAAATGATTGCAGCAAATTTGCAGTAAATGTTTCGTTCGAGTGTGTATATTAAAATTGCATTTAATATTATATTAAGCTTCTTAGTTTTAATTTATTTTATTAGTAATAATTTTTACGTGAAATATTATTAAAAATAAATTGGATCGTAATTTCACTTTGATCTTATTTCACTAACGCAGTGGTAGTTATTGAAGAGAACTTTCAGTGAGGTTAAGATCTGAACGCAAGTCATTTTGCGTTATTTGCTGTTGCTGTATGGTTGTCCTTAAAAACCGGCCAATTCTTTAGTTTAAAATATTTAGTGAATGGTGGTTCTATCTGATGGTGCTGACGTTTCCAGAAATGAGAGAAAATGTGAAAATACGGACGTCGGAATATTATTGCCGCAACTTTTGTAGTCACTCGCCGGCGCTCTGGTAAAACACAGCCACCTGCGGGTGTAGGGTAGTGAAGTGACCGCTAGGTGGCCTTGGCTGAATCTTGCATGTCGACTCCCACGAAACGGTTCAGTGGAGAAGTTTAACTTATAAAAGTTACCATAAGTCGTAGAAAAAGTACCGTATGAAACTCGATGTAATGGGTATTAATACAAGAGTGTGAAATTACGATACGAGCGAGGAACGAGCGAGTATCGTAAACTTCACACGAGTATCCATCATTACATCATCGTTTCATAATGTACTATTAGTATTAAGTAGCCACAAAAATATTCAGAAGATTAATAGTTAAATAGTAAATGTTAGCATTTTTTAAAATCTAGAGACTTTTGTTAAGATGTTAATCAATATGAAAGAATGGCACAAGTCAATAAAAAGGAGACACGAAAATATATCATTTCGGATAATTTTTTAAGTTCCTATCATATAATTCGGTCAATTGAAAATTTAAAAAAAATTGTATTTAGCATTTGGATAAACATTTAATAAGAGAAATCATTTATTAGTTTACAGCTTATAACAGCCCTTGGACACAAAAATGAAACATCACTTTTTATAGTCCTATCTTAATCAAACCTCGCATTTTTCAAATTTTTCCCTGGAGAATATGATGCATCGTTTGTAAGAAAAAAAATATACCCATGACTAAATATTTCTTGGCATTTTTAGAGCTTGTGAAAGAATCGTTCCAATAATCACTTCCATCCGACACCACCATCTCCATAAAGTACATGAATGACAAGTTTCTCTATTTATGCACGCATGCACGTGTACGCATGCAAACGCACGCACCCATCCATGGCAGATCTACATCCATCCACCCCACCTCTTCGAACAGGTCGAAGGGTGGAGCCGGCGGTGTGTCGGGAGGCCGGGCGTTCTCCCTGGGGTACTCGCGATTTATCGTGCGACAGGCTCATATTGTTTGTGATTTATCTCAACGACGCGGACTTCAAAACGCCGCCGTTTTACAAACCACGGGCTATGTGGACGATGTCCTTCGTATCAATTTGTTTCAGTTCATTTTGCCTCCTCCCCATCAATTTACATGGCGAGCAGAACAAATATTACATCAATATGTATTTATCTTTTATTGCATGTCGATATATGTGACGTCCCCGTCGCTGGTTATAAATCGAATAGCGGTTCGCGTCGCTTTGGCAACGGTTGTGAGGCCAGGAAGTCATCCCTTCGGAACGCCGCGATTCGACCCAAAAAGAGGGCAAAGGGGAAAAACTGCAACGACATATACAAATTCTTCCTAGTCGCAATAAAGACAAAGATATATTGGCGACATGCAATTTCGGTTAAAATACGGATAGGTTTCTTTCACTAATCATGCATGAAATATCTACATAATCATTTACATGAGATGACTTAAAATTCATCAATTAGATTAACAATTTGATAGGTAGAATTTGATAAGTTGTTCAAGAACTGCGTTAGAAATATCAAGTCGTGTTTTTCAGCTTCCAGTGCGTCTTCAATTCAAAGATGTTCTTATCAGATATTCCTTGAGACTGTAAGGTACCTGAAACCAATTGCGTATTCCAATGTAACATACACATCATCCATTAATACAGTATCTAACATACAAACCGAAGTTATAATGACTCAAATGATAGCATCACTGAGGAGGTCGGAAAAACTGAAACACATGGTGCCTACTCTTTGCACAGATCACAATATTTTTTCTGCGGCTTACACTGTGTTCACAGTGTTGGTGGGCATCAAAACATAGCAAGAGGTTTGGAGCCAATACGTTTCTTGGCTGTGATTAAATTGGGCTTGTTAACGTCAATTTGCCCACTAAGACCGACACTCCCATACCTTAGCTTATCCATCAGCCATTTTACCCCCGTGTCACTTGCTACAGCCTCCTAGCCGTCACACCTCAGTGGCCCTTAGTCTCATTATGGCCCAAACCGCTCGCTGAAATTCACAGGATCCCGTAGCGATGTTTGGAATCTTGCCGTTTAGGGAGATAAGGTAGCGAACTTGGGACACACATCGCAAATCTAGACTCATTGATGTTGCATCCTCTAACTGTTCGGTTGTCACCTGTTCGGTTGTCATAATCACCCCCACGTGCACTCGTTCTGGCAAGGGGAGAAACGGGTAAGATTAGTTATGTTCTTAGGAGAAGCAGGGTTGTTATGAAAAGCTCCGAGCATGTCACGGTACACAATCAAATATCCGTGTCAAAGGGTCATTCCGTGTCCAAGTGTCCACCCGTGTCATTCGAACCCGCGACTCTTCGAGCTGAAACTGCTAAGCCTTAGCGACCTCTGCTCCCCAGGCGTCTTTTTCTGGGGTGCCGGCTGCGACTTCGCGCGGCGGCTGTTGTTTTCCTCGTGTCACAGCATTAACATATCACTGCACTGAGTCTATACTGCGATTTTTCTAAGAGCGACCCTCAAGGCCACTCAAATCCCATCTTCGCGATGGAATACGTCACGGCATTTCGCGTCTTTTCTCCGTCTTGCTGGTAGAAGTCGCATGATCGCAAGCACTGCTTCATACGGTCGCGATCGTGCGAAATCTAGCGGAACGACTGAGAAAGCCGCTGAGACGCGAAATGCCGTGACATATTCCATCGCGAAGATGGGAGTTGAGTGACCTTGAGGGTCGCTCCTAGAAAAATCGCAGTATATAATGAATGACGTTGCTACCATGCCGTCTCATTTTTTTCGACCCTTCGTTTTCTACTGCCACTGTCACCTGGTCACCACGTAACTTTGATCTTCTTCAACCTTCGTTAAGTATTTGTATTCACTGCAAGGTATAAAAATATGTTTCAATTATCAGTTACGTTATTATATTTATCAGTTCAGTTATGTTATTATATTTAACTTCGCCCAGGTTAGTATTCACTCTTTAGTTGATTATGCACTTAATTATCATCAGATACTTTGCTAATCGACATTAAGTTTCATGTCGGCCAAACTACATTTTTAAAGAGCGTTAACGTTTTATTTATTAAAGGATGAAAGTTTCCGTGAAATTGCTTCGTTGCATCGGGAATGTTCAGTTCCATGTTCGCTTGTGTTTCCATTGTGGTGGCGCGCTGAAGGTAAAGCGTGATGTAGTATTGTTTGAACCAAGTTGGGTTAGGAATGTTTGATTAGAAATTGATCAATAACTTTGCTTCAACTTATCAGTCTAATTCGAAACCAATTTGTTGATGTTTACACCATGGTTCTTTAACAACTTTACAAATGTGACAGTTGTTCATCGCATTACCCCAAACTCCTACATACTTAAGATTCATAAAATCAGCAGTTATGTTATTAATATATTCAATTTCGCCCAAGTCCGTATTTACTCTTTAGTTTATTATGCACTTCATGAGCTATTTTGCTAATTGACAGCATGAGCTATTTTGCTAATTGACATTAATTTTCATTTTTAAAGAGAACTTATTCGCTTCATTCATTTTGTTCATAATTTTTTAATCTGGAATTTGATAAATATTTTAACGTCACTTAAATTTATTGTAAATGATATTTATGATTTAGATATTAAAAATTCAAATTTGTTGTAAATTAACTTAAATTACGAAAAATTCCATCACTGACACTACACATTCAGAGTAATACATTTCATTAATAATTCTGCATCAGAGAGGAGGTTTCAGAATTGCATAAAGTTTTTTTCGAAAATAATTTTGCAGTCGGAAAATTACAAGAAGCGGAATCACATTTTATTTGCGTATACAATGCCAATATTTATTTTGAAAACTATTATAACACCACGATATTCCAAAAATATTTTGAGGGCAGGTCAGTGTCCCTTGAGGTATTTTATCTCGCATTGTCATAAGTAAACCTCATGAATTTGGAGATTTGCTCTTGTAATATTTTATGAATTGTCATGCGTAGAGTACATTTGCAAAGTACGTTTTCAATAATAGTAAAAGGTACCATTACAGATATGAAGCAAATTTTGATGTTTTCTTCAAATTAATAGTTTTGAAATATCTTACAAATACGAGACTGAATGGCTCCAAATTAACATTTTATTGCCCAGAAATTTAAGAGATCTATATTACAGTATCTTGCATGGTGATTTATATGAGAGACAACTTTAAATTGAGATTAAACCTCCCAAAATGATATTTGTTGATGTGATAATTTGATGAACAGAACGTTTGAAAAAATAAAATCGTACTTCTCCAAAATGCTATTTATTTACGCTATAATATCATTCGAAAATTGGGACGGATACGCAAATGAAACATTTTTAGACACTCTGTTTCTGATTAGAAAATAAAACCCTGAATTCCCGTCACATTTCAAACAGATCGCCTAAACGTTCCAATCCCCCACAACCACCCACCTCTCACCTGCCTACACCAACTGACCCTTTGTTCTCTACTTATCCGTCTCCAGTCTCATCAGTCAGCCCGCCAACTCTCCTCGCCCCGCGCTCCTCTCGCAAGCCCGTCACCCGTCCGTTCACTTCCCGGCCGCGGCCAAAAACGAGTCAGCGGAGGGGGCGACAGGGAAGCGCCTTCCAATAACGTAAAATCATTTTTTGTCGGCTCGGGCTTAATCTCCGCGATGGACTTGCATTCGCTGTTTGACCAGCTGCGCGGCTCTCACTGCGAGCCGAAGGATGTAGAAGAGAGGGTGGGAGAGAGAGTGAAGGAAAAGGGACGGGAAGCGGGAGGGAGGGTGGATGGGGGGGTGAGGGGGCGCGCAGCGGAGTGGATGGATTGGAGAATCTGGGAATGTAGAATCTCTCGCGGCCGAGAGCGCGCCGCCGCTCCACGCGCGACAGGCGTTCCACAGGGCGGCATTTCAATATCGCGTGGAGCCCCAGGACGCGCAGGTGCAGATGCCGGGCGGGGAGCTCTCTGGATGAAGGATTCTCGCTGTCTCCGGGTCTCTGGCTTCCTCGCTGACTATATTGCTACTCATCATTTCTCTCTCTCTCTCTCTCTCTCTCTCTCTCTCTCTCTCTCTCTCTCTCTCTCGCCTTCATCTCGTCTTTGCATCTCCTCTCCTCTTTTCTTATCTTTAGATATGTCTTCTTTCTCCCCTTTGCCCATCCATATTTGAGATTTTCTTCTCTCCAGTCCCATGTCTTCTTTCTATTTCTTTATCTTGCTCTTTTATCGTCTCTTTACTTTCGCGGTTTTAATGCTTCCTTTCCCATTTTCCATCTCTTCTTTTCTTCTCTCGTAATAATCTCGTCGCATAATTCTCCTTTCTTTGCAATTTCTCTTCATATTCATACTGTTTTCTTCATTTATCTCTATCTTTCTCTTCCGTCCCTTCTTCTACCTTTCTTTCGATTACTCTCTTTCCAAACATTGTACGATCCGTTTCGAACGATGCTCATTGCGTTTTACAAGAAAGGAAGCAACGAACTTATGTTTTCGAAAGCGAGCAGTCACGGTAGTTTTGTAGATACATTCACTACGTGACCATGTGCATGTACTATAGCGGTCAATGACGACTGATCTACGTCATTCTTTAACATTCTAACAAGTGGGGAAGAAAACGCTGTTACTATAACCCGTATACTTTCAAATTTTGAGGAACAAATTTTGGGGAACTAATACCTGATCAAAAAAAGTAATCTCGCTACCCCTAGTTTTTCATATTTCTTATTATCGAATTAGCACCTGCGTCTTAAATCATCTGATAAATTCAGAAAAGTTAATTTAAAGATTCCCCAGAAAAGGGAAGCAATGTCTCCACACTGCATGATATGTTTTCTACTTGACACTAAAAATATAGATGTTAGAATATAAATGAAGTCCTCCCGTTTCCCAGCGGATTGTAGTTTCAAAGTAAAAAACTTACTTTTTAAAACGTGAATAAATGTTTCAATACAATTTTACTCGAATTTGAAATTTTAATTACAATTTTTAATTAACTGTAATTTTTCCTACGAACTTTTGGGTCGCATGATGGTGATAACAAGGTAATTTAATTAATTCCGAACAATAGCGATTGAGGATTCAACTACAAGGTCCGTGCGAGATGTCCGTACAAATCAAATAATGAGGTACACGCATGGCTTTCTTTTAAGAATATATATGGGCAGTGAATACGGAACCTAATTTCCCTTCTTCTAGGGGGAAAGACTTACAGTTGTGTAAAATTGGATTTTGTAATAAATCGATGAATTTTGGTAAAATCTAGCTCGATTTTCGTAGCTCATCATTATTACTGTAGTGATGTAATAGCTGAGTAATGATTGACTTAAACGTAGTCCAAAGGTATAGGAAAATTTCAATTAGCCACTTATTCTCTGCACAAACAGGTATAATCACGAGAATCGGACACGAGATGAAAACGATGCGAAAATGTAAGTTACTACAAGAATAGTCAGGAAAGGAATAACTATGAACGAAAATATTCAAAAATAGTCAATTGTAGAATGGTTGCATGTAACCAAGAAAAGTAAAATGCTCATGTTTTTCACATATTAGATATATGAATTGGAATAATGGAAATGGATAAGCGGTGTTCTGAAATTCCTCAGAACAAACTGAAAGGTATCGTAAAAATTATGCTCCAAGGCTAAAGAAGAAGGAAAACCAATTATGAAGAAGATAAAAGGAAAGAAAATAGAAGAGAAAATGAAAAAGAAGAAAGAGGAAAAAGAACAAAGAAGAAACCATACGAAGAAGAAACACAATTTAGGGAAAATAAGAACTGAGATTGAAGAAAAATGAAAATAGAGTATAAAGAAGAAGAATAAAGATAGAGATTTAAAAACATAGAAAGAGGAATAAAAACATAGAAAGAGAAAAATAATAGAGAAAGAGGAAGAACGAAGAAAGAAAATATCGAAGAACGAAGGAGAATTCTGCTTCTACTAACACGAACCTCAAATACCATCGAGAATAAACGTAGGCGCAATGTGAGAGAATACAAACAATAAACAGAATAACTCTTTTTAAACCCGCCGCAAACCGGTCTTGCTCCCAGTCGAAGTCGCAATCTAGAAATGCCGAATGTTGGGGAAGTCTGCCTGTCGGCTCTCCGACCGACGGCACTTCAATAACGTCGCACGAAGGCGCGCAGGTATCCCCCCCCCCCCTCATCCCCTTCCTCAACCAACTCCATCGCAGCGCAGCACGGACAGACGGCGACGCTCAAGCAAACGGGACGCCTATGGTGAAAAAAACGGGAGCCCACCCAAAATGGATTGGTAAATCTATCAGGTTTAGGAAAAGAATGCGAAACAAACGATCCAAGAAGAGTTCACCATTTGAAGTACTGATCCAGTAAGAATATAAGCCACAGCGAGCCTCACGCTTTGTAAATGTTTAAATATCTTTGTTTAGGTCAAATTTTGTCTCTTCTTGTTACTACCACAAACCTTTCAGAAATATGAATTTTTCACATGAGTCGTCTATATGCAAAATCTGTTAAATGCATCTTACATGCAACTGAACCGAGGAAATTCGTGAAAACTTTTAACAGCTGAATCCCACATTTCCTAACCACAATGTGTTGAAAAAAAAAGGCCAAAAAATTCCCGAATTGACTTAAAATCTGTTTAACATTACTATAACAGTTTCTTTTATATTTAAAATTGTACTTTACACTGAAAAGATTTTGCAAGTGCAAAGCAATTAACAAAAGTTGATGTTCGACTATCAGCAAAGTTAATGTGCTAAATTACTTGCTAAACCACCAGCTAAATTTAAGACGTTCACAATAACAAATTACGATATAAAGCATATATCTTCTCGAAAGTTAATTTCTAGTAATTTTTGACAATTGGAAAATAACAACTAGAAACGAGAGTTTGGTACAAATTTTAATTTAAAGTTAATTTTTGCAATTATGTTTTATAAAAAATCGTACGTTGTTGACTTCACATCATGTGAGTGCCTGTCGTAAAGATCATGTCGGCATCGTCGGGAATCCTTTCGAAGAGTATCTGAACAGAAAACCGACGTTTGCGTAGTTCTGTTGCCCACTAATACTTATTCATATCGCACAAATGACTTCATTACAGATCTTATTATTTTTACATGACATTTTCGTACCATCTTTCCTTCGCAATATTTCTTTTCCAAGTCTCTGGACGTAATTTCTTACGCAAAACACCAGTCTCCTTCCAACCTCTTTTCGAGTTTTGACTTCTTGATGTATCGTTTGTCTCTGTAGGATTAACAAATATTAACTCATCCTCAATGGCTACTACTTCAATGTTATTTGCACTGTTTTCCCTGACACGCATTGTAAATAACTAAAAATTTACGTAAAAGCAAGAATGCTGAGTAGCACATGCTTCAACTTCATGATGTAAATGTTCGACCCAATTTTTGAATCTAACCACAAAGCAGTTGAAAGCGGTGTCAACAATATAATTCCGTGAAAATCACCGCTGACTAAACAAACAATATAGAAAGAAAAAAGCAAAACACTATTCCAACCCTCTCAATCTTAAAGGTCTGAAATAGATACTAGCAGGTTTTGCATGTGGATTGCTTCGTGCGGCCATGTTGCGTCTGTATTTTAGCTTCTTTTGCAATTGTACCGTTCGTAACAGGTTTTGAAAGTGTAGCTATGGTAATTTTGACAGAGTTTACTAGTGGGCGAAACTTTTCAACGAGTTTTGAAGCGATTACAGAGGGTTTTACTCATTGATCTATATCCATATATGGAGAGAGAAATATTTGTAGCGGGCTCTGAGAGCTTTCCAATGAGCACAATAATTTGTTGTTATTTTATATTTTCGTTTAACGGGTTTTGCAAGTGGACGACTCATATAAATTCTATTCTTAATTCTACGTAAGTCGACCTTTCACGAAAATAGAGATGATAATATTTAGGATTAGAGGAAGGATTGCTGTGATTGGTGCGGCTTGAGTCGTTACTGACTCGTCTTTCACTAAGAGAATTTTAGTAGAGTGATCTGTGGTGTAGCGGACTCCACACTTTCGACGACTGGAAGCGGTCGGTCCACGCGGAATGTATGGTGGGGAAAGTTAGTCCACGTCAAATTTTCTTTGATTATTTCTTTTCTCCCGGCCTCTTACTACTTCATCACTGCTACACCGTCATTAATCATTTCGACATCAACTCACGCCCTTCAATTCATCTCCTCCAGCCCACGGTAGTCCGGAAGGTGTTGATGTTGGAATCATATTATAGCAGTTAAGTGTCATTGTGCGTGTGGTTGATTGTGACTATTTTCATACATTCCCAAATTCAAACGAAGATTAGAAAGTTTTAGTAAATGAAATGTCTGGAAAACGTATAAATAAACTTGAGCAGAAATGCTGTGATATACATTTATGTTGCTACTCACAAAGTCATTTAACTAACAGTTGCTCTGTAAATGCACTAGTCAGTGAAGTATTCAACACGCAAATAAGAATAACGCAACGTATTAGCAACATTTCCAATGTTTCTTCCAATGACTTCAATTTGCTAGAGTCTCCATCAAGAGTTTGCTCCATGGTTCCCTTCAGTTATATTATCGACTGATAAAAGGTTCTTATTATCAGATTTTCTCCTGCAAAACAACGGCACATAAGGAATAAATAACCCAACTTTTGCAAGAATAAGGCTAAAATGGAAGCTTAGTAGTAAATCTAAGAGTGAATATTACAGTGTTTTATGTCATACACAGAGCTAAGTGTCTAATGTTTGATTTCTATTGTGTTTCTCCCAGACCACTGTACAGAGGTGGTTGAGAACTATCTAAAGCTAGAAGGGCATAGAAAACAAACTCAACTGAACCATACCCAAAATTAAACACTAATATAAGGCTAATTAAATGCTCTATTTACGAATTTTAGGCCCTCATCGATATCCCATAATCGTGTGTGCTGCTAGCTTTAGTCTATTGAAACGCAACGAAAATGCATCCAAACTGAAGACAAATTAAAGGCTCTAGGGAAGAAAAATTATTCGCCCGAAATTGTCAAAAAATCAGGGCTGTACGAAGATAAACAGGTAACATATGTTTTCATGGGCGCACATAAAAACTCAAAAGCTTCAGAAAAAAGCATAAAACCCTACCCTAAAATATGATACGATGTTAATTTTGAAGATTGTTTGTTAATAAATCATTAATAAAAATTCAAATTAAATAATGAGGTTGGTTCCTTCGACTTACGGACCATAAACATAAAAATTATGTATTTCATCTGTGTGAAAGTAGAAATGGATCTTCATAAAATATTCATACGAGCTTTCCAACAATGTTTGGCGAATCAGTATGTACAAAGAATAGAATTGTTTAAGATATACAATTTACACGATAATAAAAGTTACGTCGTTTCTACTTCAGCACAGTTTGTAAACGTTCTTTAATTTACTTTCAATAGTAAGCTAATGTAGCAACTAGTCTGTAATGGTCTGATGAAAGATTATTTAGAGCATCTGTACTAATCATTCAGTTCTATTTACAAGTGGACGAGTACTCCAAACACGAATGTGTGTGTTTTCAATTGAATATGTATGCAAATTTCTTGGTAGGAAATTATTTCCCAGAAATAGAAGCAATTCGTCCCAAAGAGGCGTACCAGCAGAGAAGAAGTTGATGTCTGAAAGTTTTTACACGGATATTTGAACTGCATATTACGCCAATAGGCGGCCTCGCGTATAAACGGAGATGCGGAGTTTGACATTTGAAGGAAATCGAGGTTTCGAAAGGCACCTCACAAAGGGGACCGGCAGATCGCTTTCCACGAATTGACTTCCCGCGCGTAAAACCTCGCCCATTGTAGGGCAGCCGTGCAGAGCAAGATTCCTGAGATACGAATGCGGCGTCGAGGTCGAAGGAGATTTGCAGGTTCGAAGGTTGATTCATTGAACGCTCGCCCAAAGGGGTCGCGATGGCACCCTCGCAGAGCGAGGATGCATGGCGAGCAACGTGACTCCGAGATAGCAGCAGCCGGGGAGAAGACGACAGCAGTTGCTCTTGAAGGGAACGAAGGCGGCAGGAGCGGGGGCTGGGAAGATGACGGAGGGTGCAATGAGGATCAGCTGACAGGCGACGGAGGGAGAGCGACGGCGAAAGAGGGTAAGGAGGCAAAGTGCACCAGCAAATGCGTTTGTGGTGTGTGGAGACGAGGGCAGAGCAGAGAGCGAAGGAATGTGGAATTAGAGGCGGAGGCGAGGGCGGAGGCGAGGGCGGAGGCGAGGGCGGAGGCGAGGGCGGAGGCGAGGGCGGAGGCGAGGGCGGAGGCGAGGGCGGAGGCGAGGGCGGAGGCGAGGGCGGAGGCGAGGGCGGAGGCGAGGGCGGAGGCGAGGGCGGAGGCAAGGGCGGAGGCGAGGGCGGAGGCGAGGGCGGAGGCGAGGGCGGAGGCGAGGGTGGAGGCGAGGGCGGAGGCGAGGGCGGAGGCGAGGGCGGAGGCGAGGGCGGAGGCGAGGGCGGAGGCGAGGGCGGAGGCGAGGGCGGAGGCGAGGGCGGAGGCGAGGGCGGAGGCGAGGGCGGAGGCGAGGGCGGAGGCGAGGGCGGAGGCCAGGGTGGAGGCGAGGGCGGAGGCGAGGGCGGAGGCGAGGGCGGAGGCGAGGGCGGAGGCGAGGGCGGAAGCGAGGGCGGAGGCGAGGGCGGAGGCGAGGGCGGTGGCGAGGGCGGTGGCGAGGGCGATGGCAGGGCGGGGGCAAGGGCAGGGCGAGGGCGGAGGCGAAGGTGGAGGCGAGGGCGGAGGCGATCGCGAAGGTAAAGACAGAGGCGAAGGCGGTGGCCTATTGGGTTTCGGTCGCGGTGGAGGTGATGGCATTGGTGAAGGGAGCAGTGACGGTTGTTGATATCTTGAAATGCCACCGTGGGAAGCAGAGGCCTCACACGAACAGAGCAGAGGTTGGCAATGGCGGCAAAGGCGAGACTGAAATAAAGGTGATGGTGAAGCGACGACGATATCATCTGGCGGTGGTGGCAATGGAAGTAGGTGCAGTTCAGAAGCAGGCGCCAGATCTTGTGCGCCTCGCCGTTCAACCCGGCAGCTGGCGAAGGCTCCAAGTGGCGGAGGAGAAAGGGGAAGCCGATAAGAGCAGAGTAGAGGCTCCTGTCCTTGACACCTCCGCCGCTACCTCTGCAACGCCGTCAGTATTTGCGCCACCACGTGGCGACACTTTCCCTCGAGGCTTTTTACCTCAGAGACCTCGGCTACTACCGGCTTACTACCTCAGAGACCATTGCTCTTCTTTCAGTATGGATTGGCGATACCATCACTTACTACATTGATCATCACATTTGCATTCGTCTCCTGTCATTTCCCTGACAACGCTCTTTGTACGAAGGGATTATGTTTTGGCCGAATGTTGCCGATGTGTCATTGAAATCACCGCACATTATTTCAACGTCTGTGAAAAAATATTGGTAGCTGCATCGTGGAATCAAAATGAAAATGGTATCGCAACTATTTAGAGTGTACTTTTCATTGATGTCGCCTTCTAATCATTTCTCAATTTCACCATTAACAATCATCTTTTGAACAAATATCTTGAAACCGTTCCCGATAATTTTCCGGTAAGACAAGTTTGGAGAAGGGGTCAATACTGATATTTTTCTACGCATTTTACAGCCGACAGCCGGTTATCCTTTGGGATGGAGGGCTCTTCTGATCTGGAGTCAGCAAATCGCGAGGCCCTCCGTGACAACATATGCATCAGAGACCAGGGTCATCCAAATCCGACAAATACCGATACTACAGTACTTACTATGTAGTTTGTTAATAAACTTTATATTCATTCCCGAGAGATGACGAGAGAGGAAGCTTATTTCTCTCTCTAATCTAACATTTCCTAGAATAGCGATCGCAGTTACTGATTTGCCTTTGCTCCTCTCAGTACGAAGAATGTTTAACGGCAATTTTGAGAATGAATGACGATGATACAAGCATTATTATGAATGGAATAATGGTTCAGAGGGTCACTGAGAAACAAACATCACAACATTGTGAAAACAGTGCACCCCTTACGAGCGAATTTAAACTATCCTTCTCATTCACCTGAACTGATAATGTTGCAAGCCCCTGCACTAATTAATCCAGATATCAAATTCTCCTGTCATTATACGTATATGTGTTATTTAGTATTAATGAAGGATATGTATCGTAATAACATTTAATAAGAACAGGAGTTTATTCTCATACAATACATACTTCGTGGAATCAACTGACCACCGTACACATCAAGAAAACATGTACCTAGTAACCCCCTTCAATGTCCAGTGCGCCGGGGGAGCACAACAATATCGGGTGATACCGTCGACGACTTCATTCAGTGACATCCCCATCTCACCAATATGCAACTGTCTGCTCAATTCGTCACGACGCCAACGCCGGCAACGCTGTCAGTCAACCTGCCAGAACATTATGATCGTGGCATTAGTTACATTTCCTCCGCCGAAATCATTATAGCCACCATCACCATTCGCCGTTTCCCTCCCTGGGAGCGATTCGGCCACCTCCGTCTCCAGGGCGCCTTCAGCCCTTCCCCTCTTCCAGGGTTCCTGCGGGTCGCTCGGGCGCCGTCAGGGCCAGAGCGCGGGCGGAGGCCGGGCCGAGGTGCAGGAGGGGCGAGGCCGCGGACCGCAAGTGTCGCTGCCTGGGGCTAATTACCGCGAGGCCGCCAGCTGCGCTCCCGGCCCCGCCCCCTGCGCCCGCCCCCACCCGCCGCGCCCCGCCCACGCTTACTCCTTCGCACTGGGGCACTTCAGCCGGCGAGTCCCAGCCACCAAGGCAGCCAACGCCTCCGTCCGCGCCCTCCCCACCGCCCTTGACAGCCCTGGCACCTACCCTTGCAACGTTGGTGCCCCGCCCCCGCTGCCACTTCCGCCACTTGGTTACCCCATCCCTTACAACCTCGCCGCCCCGCCCCCGCTCCCACGCGCCAAAAACCCACCGTCCACCCGCCGCCGCCGTCCCCGTCAGGACGAGACCCGCCTCCTCGGTACCCTCAATGCCGTTTCCTCCCTCCCCACTGTCCAACCGTTCCGACGCCCTCCCCGCTCCCATTGCCACTTTTGCCAAACGTATCGTCCATCCGCTCTTACCGTCCCCGCCCACACGAAACCTCGCCTCACCCACCTTCTCGGTGACTCCGTGTCACTTCTGCCATCCCCACCGTCTAACCGTAACCACCCGCCCCCTCCTCGCTCCCGTCCTCATTTTTGCCAAACCCACCGTCCATCCGCCCACCGCTCTTCACCCACCGTCTTCGCCGTCCCCGCCAAACGAAACTTTGCCGCCCAAACTCCTCAGTGCCCTCGATGCCACTTCCAACATACCCGCCATCCAACCGTCCCCGCCACCCTCCCCGCTCCGATTACCAGCACCATGAGAGATACCTGGTTGGAGAAAACTCCGCTGGTAGGCGATAGTAGGCCGAATCTCACCATCCAGCGGGGGCAGATCACCACCAACTTCCCATAAAAAGCATGCACCACAGTTACGGGACTAGTGATCTTACGATGTGACGTTTACGCGCTGGGAGTCACTAATCATTCAATTTCCACGGCCACGGTCATAGCCATCACCATCGTTACTGCCGCCGCGCTGTCTCCACCCCGTCCTTCCACACCCTCAGTTTCCACTACCCTCGTCACATCTGTCCGCGCCCTCACCGCTAACGCCACCCGTTCTCGCCCTACCGCTTTCCCCTCCTCTTCCACCAACACCACCTCGGTCTCCTCCCTCCCCTATCTGCGCCCGTCCTCGCCGCCGCAGCTGCCACCGCCGCCGGCACCGCCAACTGCGCCCTCCGTGGCCGCCTGCGCGTCGAAGGGCCTCCGCAACGACCTCTGCGGCCGACCACGCCCCCTTCCCTGCCCGGCCTCTGAGCAGCTCGTTGCCTGCACAGGCCGCCTCCCCATTACTTGCACTATTCGGTGCCACCTGCCGCTGCTAGAAAATAGACATTCGATGTGATTCTTACACTCTCGCATACTACTTACCGTGTATAGAGAAAAAAAAATTGAAATGTTGGGTTTTTTGGCAGAGCAGGTCGAATTGTGGGTCCCTGATTCCAAACAACTGAACAATTATTCCTTTTATATTTAGTAAATTACTTCCTCCAATTCTTCGAATAGCCAGAATCCGCGTTTTGTCGCGTTTTGTTGCGTTTTGTCGGTTTCTGATATCAAAAAATTGGTTTGCGGCAGAATGTCTTTCTGTAGTGACTAAATTATTCACAAGCTTTTCCCCCATGTTCATTTTTCTTAATGAATGTGACTGATCTTCGTAGCCTGGAATTTAAAACGAGTATTTTGATTTTTTATGATTCTTCATATGAAGCCTCAAAGATATTTTCGAACATTTTCTCAAAAATGGAACAAATTTAGGATTTTTTCCTCAAATAGAGCAAATAACGCCACGTTTTGGTCGGCACCGTCGTCATAGCAGTGGGAGAGGGCCATCACTATAGGGAGAGGATTTCTATTTTGCATATTTTTTTCTGTTGCTTCTGGGTCTAAGTGAAATTTCTTGACATTAAGTTCGAGGTGGATTCTAGAAAGTTTAATATGTTAGTGCATATTTGGCCGATTTTCCTATTGGTGCATATTTGTACAATTATGGGAGCGTATTTTGCATGTTTCGTTAAAATAGAGGCTTATTTGTAAACTGTTTCCTGTTTTGTATAGAAAATATTCATTTGTGAGCGTTTATTTATTAGAAAGAGCTTTTCAGTTTTTTCTATATATGATAAAACACTTATGCAAATGTAGACTATTTATTCATGTCATGTTTGTTAAAGAGAAAAAATGAAACAAGACATACAGTGTAATTCACTTAAGTCCATATTTACTTCTATTATTTCTCTCGCGAAGTAAACTAGATTATAACATGTCTGCACAATTTTTCATTACTAGCATTCTTCTCTTGAATTTTCTCAAAAAAGGTTTATACAGGAAACGAAAGATTGTTAATTTTAAATGCATATTGAAGTGCACATTTTAGAATTATTAGGTCATAAATGTGTATTTTCAAAAGCATATTTCATGATTTCTTAGAGCATAAAAATCCTCTCCCTACCCATCACCGTTTTGCTGGAAACAACTAGCACTACACTCACGAGACTAGACTAAAGTAGTAGATGAAACGTAATGTTCACTCAAGCACTGTGTGTACGAGTGCTTCTCCAGAAGCAAGTGTCATAAAACCAGAAGCTCGCTCAAGCCACCGCAGGGTAGAAATCGGAGCACACGACGTTCCAGCGGAGGCGTCGAAACGCGCAGTCGACGCCTCGTGCAATTGATCCCGCGTCGCGACGCCTGCGACGCCCGCGACGCCCGCCAGTGCGCGCTGCATTAGCGGTATTAAAACGCGCTACGCAGCTGCGCCGCCGCTCAGGCATTTGTCATCGCACGACAGACGGCCCAGCGACGACGCAACGCCCGCCGCCGTTGGCGAGTGCAGTGCACCCGCACGGCGGTCCTCGAGAACGATCTTTCAAGTGGAAAATTGTGCCTATGGGTAAAAAATTTTGCCTACGCGCAAAATGACACGTAGATTGATTGATTGATTGTTACTGATTTCGGGCGCGTCCACTACTAAGGTCATTGGTCCTGTAAGTGTAGTGTATGTTTTATCATCGGGAGGTGGCGGTAGTCTTCCCCCGCTTGAAGGAGAGATCCGGATCCGACCTGCTATTGGCTAGCTAGATTTTCCCCAACCAGGTATCTTTATCTCTCACCAGCCGGGTCAAGCTTTGAGCTTCCGACTGGTCTCTCGGCATGTGTGGTAATGTAGTGCATGTTAGAATAAGTGTGTGTAATGGGTAAGGATAGGACAAGGAAGAGGAAGGAAAGATCGCGCGCGGTCAGTGGCCCATTTGTTAGGGTACTGCTCCGGCATTCGCCTGGTGTTGATCGGAGAAACCATGGAAAACTATACTTGGGTTTTTATTTCTTGGCGCGTAGGGTCTTGTCTTCACGATGAAATATCGGACGGTATTTCGCGTCGTTCTCGACCGTGCCGCGAGGAGTCGCAGGATCGCCAGCACTGCTCGATACAGTCGCGATAATGCGATCACAGGCGGCACGACCGAGAACGACGCGAAATACCGTGAGATATTCCATCCTGAAGACAATACCCTACGCGCCAAAAGCCAGGTATAGGAAACCAGGATCGGTGAAACCACGGAAAACTCAAAGCAACCGACCGCTAGAATTCTCCTCCATACAGCGACTTAATTCGACCTAGCTGACAAGTTAGTGTCAAAAATTCAGCGACTGTCGGGACTCGAACCCTAGGACCTCCTGGTCAGCGGGATGACACTTAGTTTCAAACCTTAGGAGAATTTTACTTACCCCGAAGTGGGCACCCGATATATCGGTCAAATCCTCACCTCGTTCGGCGAGCCCTAATGCAGCGTAGGACGGAACATTCCGGGTATAGCGAAATGCAACGCACCTCGGGTCCTCTTCCCGTTTGGTCTGGGTAGATCCTCCGATGCCACAGCGCCTCTCGGACAGCCAAGTAGTTAAAGAGGCATCTCTTTAAGTTGTACATACGAATTACTGCACAAAATTGACGTAAGCGGTAAAAGAAGTAACGTAAAAGTAATCGTAAAAGAAAAAAGTTTAAAGGGCGGAGAACTAAATAAAGCAGACAAAGAAGGAAGATGGAGAGTTAAGAAAGGAAATATAGGAGACCAATACAAATATTTTGGGAGAAACTCGAAAAAAGGCGCTGAAAATGAAATTATTGGAGAGAGGAGATGTAAGAGATGCTGAATCCTGCTCAAGATCAGAATTCTCAATGATCACACGATATACCACTAAAAACAACTATGTACATCTGCACTTATACGTCGAGGGGTCTAGGAGGAATAGAAGTTCTGGAAGTAAGATACTTCTGCACTAGGTGACCACAATGGAAGACAATTTTCCAAACAATGACGCATGAGACGTCTCGTTTGTTGAACACTCGAGAGACCCTCATTATAAATATTGAATGGTTTATATGCGGTTATTACAATTTTTTGGAGTTCCCATTACCGAATTTTGATTACAATCACGTACTATGTACTTTTCCTTAACTTTTCGTCGTTAATATTTACATTGAGTATGTATTTCATGTGGACCTAAAAGCTTCAAATGATCTCTACTGATGTTAAGAGAAATGTTTAAAATGTTGATTCATAAGGTAGTTCAAAGTGACTCAGTTTGAAAACAAACGCTATATTTTCAAAGAAGGGTATTAAAATTAAGTACAAAAAAAAGAAAATATTATTCTTACACAGCGACTTGAGACGAAAAGCTGGAGCCCTTTGAGAAAGGACGTGACAAACTTGACGTTTACCGGCACACTCGGGCGTGATTCAAACGGTGTCGAGCAGACATCCAATTTCTTTGGAGTACCCTGAAGTCCACTTGTGATGGTGGTGGTTGAGGGCTCTACAACGTTGCCACTTCCATCAGCAATGCTTCGGACACGTGAGAAAACGAAAATAGAAGCTGAGCGCAATGCAACGTTGAAAATATATCGTGTTTTGACGATTGGGGAAGTCTGGGGTTGTCAAAGATGAGAATGTGATTTCTTGTGGGTGAAGAAAAATAGTTTGATGTGTGCAATGCAATGAATTGCTGCTCACATTCTGCCTTAAAATAAAAGAGTTTGTGAAATATAAATAGTAAATAATCATGAATATTTGATCGACTTTTTCATTGGCTTGAATGGGAAACAGCATTTTTACAAAAACAAAACATGTTTGCGCAAAGTTTAGTTTAATATAAAATATGAAAAACAACTTTGTCATTTAGATAAAAACGATAACAAAATATATTTGCTGATTTTCAGAAGATCCAGTTTACGTTCATTCAAGAAACCGGTTATTTTGACTGCTTGGAAAACATTTAAGATAATGTGTTTCTTCTACCTTCACTTTACAAACTGCAAGGTCGCTAAAGCTGTAGTGTCATAACGATCTCGGACCCAAGGATTGCGGGTTCGAGTCTCGCCTCAAGCATGGTTGTATTTGTGTTCGTTCTTTCACCCCCTATCCTCACCGTAACATGTCATCTTCAGTTACATAACGTTAAACCCAATAGGGGTCACTAATGACCTTGATGATCATGCGACCTTGAATAAAAAAATAGACATCTAGAGATATCAAATGTTAGTCTAATGAGGAAGATGAAATAATCCTAAGTTCTTTGAAAGGAGAGCGGTTTCTTATAATTTATCTGAAGTTCTTAATTTCTTTCAGAATTTATTCGGTCAATAGATAATTACATTCGATGGAAGTTGGTCTGCACAGGTGTCAGCATTTGCGCATAGTAGAAGAAAATCTACAATGAAAACCTTTTGCAAAGTCAGCATGATCTGAGAACCCAACTGGACCTCTGAAATTCGTACTGCAAGTGCTAACCTCTGGCCAAACTCTTTCACTGAACAAAAAAATCGAAGAATAACTCACTTTCTGTTACATTTTTGCTATTTCAAATGAAACCGTTCCCATTCAACGCTTTCCCCATCTTATGGCCCGAAGTTCGCCAAGTTCGCTTCGACGCTTCCCACAAACTCGAATACAAAGTAAAATGAGCCGATAATTTCCACCCGGAGAGAACTCTGCTCCGCTGTTCGCCTTGTAGTCGCCAACTCATATCGGGGCGCCGTGTTTGCCGAAGTCGACTGAGATTTTATCGTGGACGACGGCGGGCGGGGGCCGGCAAGTCAAACGAACTCGACAACTTTGCTAGGGAGGACGGTGGGGCAGGCGGGGGCGGGGCGACGCAAGTGGTGGAAGTTGGGGGCGGAGAGGAGTGAGGATCGTGAGGGCAGTGTAGGTGATATCAGAGGAGGGGGAAGGATGGCAGCGTGGGGCAAAAACGGCAGGGACGTTTTTTTTTACGAGGACGGCGGAGTGAGACAGGTTTGTAGCGAGGTGAGGTGATGTGAGGCAAATCGACGCAAGGTGAGACGAGGGGAGGTGAGGCGGTGCAGGGCAGAGTGAGGAGTGGTAGCTGAAGTGAGGAGGGAGTGTGATGGGGTGTTGCGAGGTGAAGACGACTGAAGAGTGAGATGAGGCGGGATGAGACGGGAGGAAGCGTGGTGACGCTGGGTGAGGCGAAATGAAGCATGGTACACTGATGCGTTGTGGCGGGTTGATGTGTGGTAGGCGAGGTAATGCATGTAGGCAGGTAGAGGCAGGGTAGTCGGGGTGAGGCATAGTAGGCGGGGTGAGGCGTGGTCAGGCATAGTAGGTTGGGGGATGAGTGGTTGATAGGTTGAGCCAAGGTCTGGCTTGTGAGCCGGGATAAAATGAGGTGCGGTGTGGTAGACGGGATGAGGCGGAATGAGGCGGGATGAGGAGTAGTAGTGTGAGGTGGGACGGAGTGAGGCAGAATTAGGCGGAGTGAGTGGAGTGACGGAGTGAGCAAGCTGAGGCTAGCTCTGATAGAGTGTGAGGCGTGGTGAAGTACGGCGTGGTAGGGAAAGGCAGATTGTGGTGCGGGAGGCGGAATGCAACCAGGAGTTACGGACTGGGACGGGGTGAGACGGAAAGACACGTGTTGTGATGGAATGAGATCATGTGAGGTAGAATGAGATTGAAGTAAAACGATATGTAGTGAGACGGGAAGTGGCGGGCTGATCTAAGTGTCACCAGGCGAGAGGGTGAGAGAGAGTGCGGCGGATAAGGTGGCATGATCCAGTGTAAAGCGGAATTGGCTGAAGCTAGATAGCTGGGATTGCGGAGTGGGACTGCGGAGAGAGTGACGGTAACAGTGAAGCGGGGTGCAAAGGGGTTCGATGGGGTGTGGCTGGAAGCAATGGGTGCAGAAGGGCGACAGCGGCGATGATGATGGAGGTGGTGTGGGGGGCGAATGTAGCAGGAGCCACGGTGTGCGATATGAGGCGTGGTACGCGGGGTGAGGCGAGTTTAGGGGTAATGATGGGGCAGAGTAAGATGGGGTGAGACGTGCTGAAGCTTGGTGATGAGCAAGGTGAGGCGAGCAGGCAAGGAGGGGTGGAGTGAATTGAAATGGAGTCAGGTAAGGCCGAGTGAGGCGGAGTGAAGTGAAGTGAAGTAAGGCGGGGTGAGGCAGGGTGAGGCGGGGTGAGGCGGAGTGAGGCGGGGTGAGGCGGGGTGAGGCGGGGTGAGGCGGGGCGAGGCGGGGTGAGGCGGGGTGAGGCGGGGTGAGGCGGAGTGAGGCGGGGTGAGGCGGGGTGAGGCGGGATGAGGCGGGGTGAGGCGGGGTGAGGCGGGGTGAGGCGGGGGTGAGGCGGGGTGAGGCGGGGTGAGGCGGGGCGAGGCGGGATGAGGCGGGGTGAGGCGGGGTGAGGCGGAGTGAGGCGGGATGAGCCGAGGCGAGGCGAGGCGAGGCGAGCTGAGGCGGAGTGAGGCAGGGTGACGCGATTTGTAAAAGCGGGTACTGTGGCAGAGGAAGCCGAGATGACGGTAGCGTTGGAGTGGCGGTACCGGTAGTGACGGCTGCGAGGACAGCAATGGCGGTGGCTATGGGTGCGGCAAGGGTTGTGGAGGCGGGGAGACGTCTGTACTTTGAGGCGATGTGGGGAAGGGGACGAAGCCTTCAGGGACGCCAATAAAAGTTCATAAACGTTTCGGACAAGTCTCCGCGCCCGAGGCCAGCCGCGGACCTCAGCGCCGATTCCGCAGCCCCCGACCAAGAACACCCGCCCTCAGGGAGTGGCCAGCGAGTTCGTCTCGGCTCTTTGTCTTCGAAGTGGACCGCCGCTTCGGCGGCGATCGATATGGAAAAGGGCTTGACGCAGATTGCTGAGGAAAGCGAAGAGCCAACGAACTTCTCTGCCATTGCTTGAGAGTTTCTTTTTTGCTGCATGTTTACGTAGAAAGTATTCACTCCAGTATTTTGGCGATCTGGAGAATTTTATTTTATTTGTCAAGAAACATATATCAAATTTCTTTTTCATTCTGTACTGAATTACAGCGAGATGAGTAATGTAATACTTTTCTTTCTGAGACATTACTTTACGTGTTGCAATATTACCTTCATTTAGATAATCCTTAATGGCAATCCATATTTTTATCTTGAATAAGAGTTTAAAAATTGGACTATTATTAGCGAAATATACACAACATTATCAACTTAATAAATTACTCCTCTTTACACTAGTGTTACGAGGTGTTTTTAAGACAATAATTCTCTAGTGCAGGCTATTTTATTATTTATCTTAATAAATTGATTAACTTTTAATAAATGAAAATTACTGAAAATACCTTTCCTAAGAAGCGAAATTCCCAACAAATTATTTGTGAATCTATTAAGTTTCTATAAATAATATTTAGGCGTTGACTTTTAAATATCACCTTTTTAAGCATTACCTGTTTAAAGTTCTATAAAGATGAGGAAAATATTACTTAATATAGACATTCATTCCTGATGCAATGTTGACAGGAAGTTCATAGAAGCAGATATCTTTAACGTGAAGGGGTTCCTCAAAAGACGAACTACAGACATTGTGTTCCACTGTTAAACGGGATAGAGGGCTTTATCATGCTCCACTTTATGTTCCACATAAAGAGCGTGCCTTCAATGAACGAAGTTTAATATTGGAAGGGAAATCCGGAAGCACGGGTGACAAGCACCTTTTAATACACGTCAATCCAAAACATTAAAATTATATAATAAATGAACCTTCCTGTTTTCCGAAGGGCTCGTGTCAATATTCCTAAAAGAATCACTATCAAGTTCACATTAACCCATTTTTGATGTCAGCTATTAAATTACTTATATCTTTATTACGATACTACTACGAAAACCACAAAATGTAAAACGTATGTACTGGGTATATCATCAAATAGCAAAATAAAGTAAGTGTTTTATTTAATCATAAACCTTTATTCAATATTGCAAACAAGTTTTGAGATAATGCTTTTTTCATGTTCTATACCAACGATAAATATTTAAAATGAGAATGCAAAACAAATTAACCCTTTTCACACATTTGACCATATCATAAAAAACTCACATAAATACTAAGATTTAACATGGGTATACTTTTTCTTATCATATACCTTCAGACACGATTAAATACTCCGCACGTTGCGGGAAACTATCTTTTCCAGTTTCCTTTTTATTGAAAACGAGGAAAACCAGGCAGAAGTTGTTCTGCCCTCCATCTCCCTCCTCCCCCTTTCTCACTGTCTCTCCCTCCCTCACCCTGTCACTGTCGCTGCCGATCTCTGCCCCTCTCATTCACATTTAATTGCGGATTCTGCATATCTCTGAGCAGGTGAGGTAATATCAGGAAGCGCCGGACCAGCAAAAAATGTAATACAATGTTCAAGAAGGTTTCATCCTGTAGATTACGGTGTGAGAAACTTTTCTTTGAGGCCTTCGGTCTTCAGTTTTTAAGGCCATGGATCGCATTGTTTAGGAGCTATTTAACGATATAGATTAAAAATTCAGCAGAATGTGTCGCGGGTTGCATTTGACGTTAATATTTAGTTTTGTTCTACCAGCACCATGCAGTGGAGTTACAAGAGATTTAACAGCACATAAACCTTCTCGGTGAAAAAAACAAAAACTTATAAGTGGCAACTTTCATGGAGATTGGTCTCACGGTGTCGGAGTTTTGCTCTTATATATGTGTGTGTGTATATATATTTATATATATATATATATATATATATATATATATATATATATACACACATATATATATAGGGTGTCCGGGGAGGAAACGTCGAAACTTCGAAAATAAGCTCTTAAGACAATTTTAAGCCCATTTTGTCCAATAAACTACATGGATATTCCGAATGGCTGAGCCGCTATAGGCGCTCAAATGTTGGTTTGAAAATATGCTTTTTAGACAAAAACTTGCATTGCAGAAGCATAGAAACACTCCAGAAATATGGAAGTTGTTTATTCTTAACAAAAGAAATTAATGTATTTGACCAAAAAGAATAATTAACCCAGAAATAAAAAGGCACTCAGTTTACACAATTTGACCTCATTTTATTTCTTGGTTAATTTTTATTTCTGAACAAATATATTCAATTCTTTTGTAAATAATAAACAACTTAGAGGAAGAATTAATTAAAATAACGGCTAGAAATCAATTAAAATAAAAAAAATGCTTTTACTATTTTTGTATAGTTAAACATCATTTTAACATTCAAAATATAAAACGAAAAAGTAAATACAATATTTTGTGGTCATGATTGTCATTTCAGTATAAGAAAATTACTTAATCTGTGTAGGCTCGACAATATTAACCTCTAGTATTTGCTGGTTTATATTATTGTTTTCTTTCTAAGTTTTAACTTAGAAACTTAACAACAATCTGTAAATTCATTTAAACCGTCGGAAGTGAAATAAGTATAAATAGCCATAAGAGATATCGATTTTTCTGTGACATGTGAAAAAGTGGGTGAGAAACATCCGAGATGCACAGAGTAACGAGGAAGTAGAAAGGCGGTTTTGGAGGGAAAGCTGAAGACAGGGTGCGAGTCGGGGAGGTACCACGCCCCATTTGGTTCACAAGTTGCGCGGCTAACACGATTTTCTCCGTGGTACGCCGCGCCTCGCACCGCACTCCCCTCCTCCACCCCTCAAACACGCGAATGTGCACCCTTCATGAAAGAGCCTCACGTGAGTGGAAGACGAAGCTTTATAAACCAGTCAGCGGGTTTTCAATCTTCTCATTGTCGCAGTGGGAAATAATATGGAAAGGACGCCGGGATCGGGGTTCAGTGGGACAAAATATTTGCATTTTCACGTCATTTTTGTTTCGTCACCAGGACTTTCAGTAGCATTGGGTGGACTTCTTCATTTTTCACTTTGTTTGTTGTTGTAATATACATTTATAGTATTTACTTATTATTTCAAATTTGAAATAGATTGTAAATATTCGTTTAATAATAAAATAAAACAGGTATTTTACTTTTCATTCGTTATGTCGGATAGAAAAATAGTTTGCAGTGCTTTGCAAAATAGCTGTCAGTACTGTTGGCAGATCTTTAACAGTCCCTTACTTGCGACAAAGCAGATAACTGAAGATATTTTGTCTAAAAGTTCCTAATCTTTAATTTTTCCATGTTTGCATCGCAACAGTTAATATTATACACACGATACACACATCTTGCCTCGACACTTACCAGACCTTGAAACATCCAAAGTTTGCATACAAACGGTGACTAAAGAGAGTCATACAACATATTGTTTAAGCACCACCACAAGGTCTTCACCATTTCTATTGCTTCGTCCGCAAAGAAAAATAAGATGAAGTGAAAGATAGCTGCACGAACGCGTATCTATTAAACCACGGGTCTGGAAACTACGGCCCGGGGGACAGATCTAGCCCTCGACAGTATTTTATGTGGTCCGGCAATTGGAAGTATATTATAATTCAATATATTCGTGGCAGGCTTTAACATTATATTGCAAGATATAAGAATCTGGTTTCCTATCGTTACACACTCTTTTATCCACATACCAGTCATGTAACGAGTGTCCTACCATTGTGACTTGTGATGAGTATTTGAGAGACATTTTAATAATATGTGAAATAAAAATTGAATCACAAATTAACTTATTGTTAGTGACTAAAAAAATAACTGCTCTCATTGAGGTACGTTTTAAAATTATTAATAATTTCTACGTTTTATAAAAGAAGCGTCTAATTAAATTTTGAAATTTTACAATTGTAGCTCTCAATGTGTTTATGATTATTAAAAATGTGTCCACAATTGTGTGCTCATATGTTCATATGCGTTTGAGAATTAATTTTAAAATTGTTAACTGTTTTGTCTTCAATTAAAATTAATTTTAACAAATATGTGATAAATTTCATCCTATCATGAATTAAATTCATTCCAGTTCCAAGTCGGCCGCCAGAGGAGGAAAGATACGAGACCCTTCTATTAAACAATAATTGGTTGGTAGTCATGTCCCTCATTAATGTCAAAACAGGTTCATGAACCGCAATAAAGAAAATAAATTTTAAGTAGTAAATTTATATAATAAGAAACTAATTGTAATGTAAATAAAAAACAATATTGATAGACAACAAATTTTCCATCTCCATAATTCAGCTATTTTAAACACCACCTTCTTTGCCAATTAAAATTACACGCTACTAACGAAAGATGCATCACATTAGAAAGTAAAAGTTATCTTAGAAAATCTCATCAATCATCTTTCGAAAGATATTTAAGGCGATAAAATATTTATTTCATTGAACAAATTTCTCCCAATTTTATACGTTTTCCCTGGTCTTGAGTTGTATATTACTGGTCAACAGCCAAAGTGTAGGATGAAATAAAATTATGTATTTTAACGTTTTTTGCTCTTTATTACAAAAATCTTATTAAAATTGTTTCAGTCTTACCATTTTCACAATACAGACGAAGAAATTGCAGTCACTTCAAACGTAAACTTTCCTATTTTACGCATTCAACATCACCTCCCCCCCACAAGGTAACTTAAAGTGAGTTAAATCATCTTGTGAGCAATTAGAACTTAACCTGAACTTCTAATTTTTCCTCTGCGGTAATACCTTACCTAAAATGCAAAAGCCTTCATGTATAGAGAATTAGTTATAGAGAGTTAAATAGTTTAACAAAAACACTCTTCACAATTACTGCAGAAACATACGAGTAGTTTAGTCACTATTCAAATACACAGACACAAATTCCTTACATGCTAAGAATAAAAAATCGTTGCTTCATAACGTATTATTTAATGGTGGGCGACCTCCTCCTTGGAACCCTTCTATCGACAGGCATAAGCTATGACGTAAACTGAATCTCGCTGAGCTTGAGAATTCAGTCATTCCGCGCATTATGAGAATAATTGTTATACACGATGATTTTTCTGTAAAATTGTTTTATAAAACGTTTCATAAAACGTAAATATTATAAAATGTAGCTTTCTCACGGTAAAATTCGGACTTTTACACTTTTAAAAAATATATTCTATCTTATTTAAATAGTTTTATGCAACAACCAAACCGCACTCGCGAATACTCTTGACAGTGAAGGTACTAGTGAGAGAACCGCAAAGCTCACAAGACAACAAATTGAGATATATTTACATCTCACCGTAGCGTAGGTTAGGTTAGTTTCCTCGCAAGAGGATAAGCAAATGAGCAACAAATGACAAAACGTGTTGGTTGTGAGTGGTTGAGGGAAGCGAGCTTCCAGATAAATATCAAAAGTACCCTGACTTACGGAATTTTATCGACGTCCCTTTACATTAATCAAAATACAACACGAGAGGCCGAAACAGTAATATTAATACACAGTATTTTCCACAGATTGCTAGGCAATTAATTTTACCAAAACTTATACCATGTACTTTAACATTTTATATAATGTATTATAACATATTAACGTTTCATAAAACTAGTTTTAAAAAAATCGTGTACAACTGGCATAACACAATCAACTAATTACATTTTTCACTCAATCGAACGTATTTATTGTTTTGGGTTTTTCTCGTGTTCCTATGTATCGAATAAAATCATAAATTCGTCTCAAAAGGCCAGAGACTGCATCATTTTCTTTCAATTTCTGGCGCATGGGAACTTAGTAACACTTCGTTTTATCTCAGTGATTACATTGTTCTAAAAACGGTCTAATGAAATATATGAATATAAGTCACTTCCGTCTGTCCTTCAGGCTGCGGTCTGGCTCTCTGCCTGTCCGTCGTTCAGTCAATTCTATCACCTAAATTCATTCATTCGATGTTCTCCAAAAGTGATATTATCTGTTCGATCAAAATGAACTCGAAACCCTGTGAGTTTAAAAGGATTTTAATTTTAGGGAGTACTTACCATTAAGTCTCTAAATTTTTATTTTTTAAATGGTTTCAATTTTTTAATTAAACTTTATTCCTGCATAGCGTAAAGAACGCTTAAAAATGGAGAAGTTGTATTTTCGTTGAAAACTGAATTTTCAAAAATTGACAAAGTTATAGACAATTCGAGAAATTTTATAATGTCGCACAACTAGTTTCATATTGAACGTTAGTTTCTAAATACGAATACCGAAAGTACGGTTAGACAAAGCGTTAACCTTATTAAATTCAAATCAATGATAACAGTACGAATATATTTTTGGAAAATACATACAGATGGAGAAAAATGTAAAGGAAAGGCAACCGATACCGCACAAAGTAGATACTCCATCTAGGTAAGGCTTTGGAGATATAACCACAGAATCGTGTTAGAATTGATGCACTCACGGAAATGGAGAGAAAAATATCCTATCACGCCACAGGTTTCGTGACGGGTGTTCGGCGCAGTGACCAACGAATTTCTCATAGCTCTTCGGCAGTTGTCCTCCAATATTTCTCGTAGCACTCCTGCACCACCGCAACTGCCACCTGAGAGATATGTGGCGCCTTTCAGGGACAGAAAACGTGATTGGCCCTATTCTAAACATTTTCTCTCCCTCAACGTCACCAACTCTAGTAGACGAATCAGAGAAACTGCTAGCTGAGAAATTGCGTCGAAATAGAATGTGACGACTGGGAGTCGAGGAGCAGGGGACGCACACGAACAACTTGAACGAGTTGGGAAAGTCCCTCTCGATTCCTCGCGACATAATGTGTGCCGCGGACACGCGAAGGCAATCGGAAATAATGTCCCGTGACTGCTTAAGACGTCGCAAACGGCGGCTCTCGACGACTCGAGTAGCTCTCTGGGGATGGGGAGAACAGTGATGTGGGTGGTGGCGTAGGAAGCGAGGGCGGCGAGGGCGGCGAAGGCGACGAGGGGGGCGGAGAAAATGGTGACCTGGATGGCGGCGAGGATGGCGATGAGGATGGTGGCCAGGATGGCGCCGATGGCTTCCAGGATGGCGGCGAAGGAGGTGGGGTGATGGCGCTGAAGGTGGAGTGAAGACAGCGTTGTCGGGGAGAAGGTGGTTAGCGGCGGCGGCGGCGGTAGGAGTAGTGGAGTGATGGTGTGGTGGTGGTGGTGGTGGTGGTGGTGGTGATGGTGATGGTGGCGGGCGGGCGGGTGGCAGTGGCGTGGGGCGGAGGTGGAGAAGCCGAATGGCGTCGGCTAAAGAGGGGCGGGGCGGAACTGGCGGGAGCAGTGGAGCGTGGGCGGGGCGAAGAGAATAGGCGGGGAAGAGGACGGGAGGGTTCGGCTGAAGAGAGGACAGACTTCCCCACGTTACGAGCGTCCTCAATTGCGCCGCTCGAGATATTCCTCAAAATGGAGGTTTAATACACAAAACGTTCGACTCCTCCGGCAATGGAGGGAATCTATGAGGCTGCCAGCGGGCGGGGCGTTATTACCAAAAGCCTCGTTTGGCATGATATACGCTCGAGTACCCGCGTACGCATTTCGTCGTAATTTCCATTCCAGTTGCGATATGAATGGCAAAAGCCGAGCGCATTTAGAAAACGGTATTCGGTTGCGAAAGAAACGTAGAACGTTGCAAGAATAGAAGGCTTTAAAAGCATTTTTGCTCTGCAGGTTTCTCGGGTTGGTGCGGCGACCGTTGTTTTCTCGCCGTCGTGTTTACACTTCAGAAAGAAAACTCTGTAAAATCCTTTGGTTGAACACTCGAGGAACAATATTTATTTCACCGTGGGAATCCCGCTTTCGGAGTTCGCGTGAAGTTGAACATCTGCCAGTGAAGAGAAAACGGGGCGGAATTATGTGAAAATGCTGCATTGGAATGTTGATAGAACTGTGTAAAAACAATTCGGAATTTTTAACTCCTATGAGGGGTGTACATGGTAAAATACATTTCCACATATATTTAATTGCATTTCTGAAAGAAAATATTGTTTTTACGAAACACTCGGAATGATTTTATAGAATGTTCATTTTAAGAGCACAATTCAGCATCACTGTTTTCTGTTCCCTGGATGTAAAGGATGAGTTGATATGTAGGATGTTTTCTTTTTCTAAAAGTTGAAATTTTTACCAATTGTTACTTAATGAAAATAAAGCAATTTAAATAAAAATTAACATGTCAAGAAACTTTGCAGAAATAAAACCCTACTCTGTCGAACCAACGCATAGGTCACATTTCAGACTTCTTACAAGGATCAGCAATGGAATCGGAAATTTGAGGGAAAGTGTGTTGAATGATTTCGCAATTTGTTTGCGAGGCTTTTAAATATCGTTTAAAATTAAAATACGTTATATTCCTTACGTCGTATAAGATAATTAAAATGTTTCTACTGGTTGTCATATTCAAACTGCACAATACATTTCACATAAGTTTTTACCTGAAAAATGGAGCCAGTTAACTAATGAAGCATTGGTTGGATATTCGAAGAAAAAATGCATTGTTTGGCTGAGTTGTGATAAGTCTTCAAAGGGAAACCAAAAATCCACCAACATTCTAGGAGCATTGAAGAAAAATCTGAATCCAAAGTAATTTATATTTACTGTTTTAATTAAATGTGAGTGCTATTTTTTATTCAAAATATTTATAACACAGATTTTTATAACAATATTTTATATTGTATTTTGAGTTTTCTTTGCAAGTAAATGAATTAAACCTGTCCATTTTCAAACTCAATACTTTTGTTACAAGTCAGAGTGACTAACTCAATAATGAAGGATTAAGTCGTTTCTAAACTATACTGATTTATTGCCATCGATCTTACTAATAATTCGAGTGGATACCGTTTTAAATTAGTATTCTGTCCTAGAAAATGGACCGAGTGCTTCATCATATTCGAAGTTTCCGAAAAATCATGACCTTTGTACATCATTTCAATATTTTTCAAACGACCACGTCACATTTGGCGATATTCATCATTTTTCGTCTAAAGCCCCATGTTACACATTACAATATATTTTTTGTGTCCTTTGCCGTATTTGCAAATTAGTATAATCTCTTTAACATTAATTGTGCGCTGAGGTCATCGAGGGACTGGCCTCAAGATTAACACCTGAACAAACATACACCCTAACACCAAGAATGTTTGGTTTAATAATCTAGGTAACGCACTTCCCTGGGAATTAAAATCTCTGAGGTTGGATGTGTGAAAATCTACATGCCTTCTTAAAAGTCCAAGGTCGGGATAAGTCCCCACTCAATTTTGTCTGAGTGTGATGGGTCTGTCGAGCTCAACCGGGTTCACCAAGCGGACAAGTTCGCAGGATTTGAGGATCCTACTCGTCTCACCACTTTCCCCTTTTTGGTGCCATCAGACTCAGGAAACTTGAGTGGGCGTTTCTATTCTCCACCAGTGCTGGATTCGCGGTCCTTCTCCTCTTGCAAGGTGAACCTACGTGACAGGCAATCGCGAATCAGAGACAAGCAAATGAATCGTCTCGATATCAACCATGTAATACCCACTAATTCTGTCTCGTATATGTGATGTTCACGGAATCCAACTGTTCTTTAAGTAATTAATTAATATTTTGTTCCAAGTATGAGAATCGCTTACACAAAAATATCTTGTTTATCATTTTGTTATCTTTTTGTTAAACAGAGCAGCTTGTTTTCTAAACGAAGTGGAGGGCGCGTCGCTCTTGTAGGCAGCTGTAGTGGGGCCACTGAGACTGTCAGCTGGGGCGGAAAAGCGCACTTTCCTTCCCTGTATTTGCACTTTAATGCCTATTCAAGCTGCGTAAAATATCTATATGGATTTATGCGGGACGGTGCGACGAGGGCGGTGTGTCGGCAGCGGAAGCCGGCAACGGCGAACAGGGTAAAGTCTTTGCTTTTAAATGGAGGAAACCTTTTAATTTTTTCATTTTTCCCTCACTCTAAGTTTGTCTTACTTTTTGCCAGTAATCCTCGTGTCTGAGTGAATGAAAGTGTTTCTTCGGTTATCATGGTTTCGTAGTCGACATTAGCCTTTTAATTGTTGTTCTTTTTCGCTGTTTGTCTGTTTGCTATTTATGAAATCAATGAAATCTATTCAATGAAACTCGTTTTACTTTTTACTCACTAAAAGCTTTTTATTCACTAAAAGTTAGTGTGCATTTTTGTTTATAACAATAACGCACTGTGTAATTCTTGCAATTCGTGACCATGGATTCTTACAATGTACGCTTCAGGCAGAAAACTTAGAACTTGTAGTAGATCTATACTCGGGCAATCAGTAATTGCATGTTTCCTTTAAGAATACAACAATATCTTATGCGTGTTCAATTTGGGGATAAGTATCTAAAACAAACATTAATAAAATATATTTTTTTCAGAATAGCAGTCTAAGAACTATCATTATCGCCCCTTGGTTAGTTTCAAACCTACAAATACATTCTGAATAACATATACTTCCAATTCATATTTTTTCCTACAAATATTAGCAAAATTATACCGCAAAATTAATAATCTTCCATCTGCACTTCATTTTCAACTTGCTAAACATAATCCTCACCGTAAACGACAAAAATGTAAATTTCCAAAGCAATTCTTCGACCCTCCATAACATCCTTATGAATATTATTTAATCGCATGAAATAGTTTTGTCTTGATGCGTGCACTGCATGTTTATAGCTACTCATTTTCTATGTTTATTATTCAATTTTTTAATCTTCTGCTGTCAAGGGCGTAACTTGCTAAAGTCATGTAATTATTCTATTAAAAGAAGAATACAACAATCGTATTTCATTTACTTGTAATTAAAAAGTTGCTGATACGGCAACGACAGAATGTCAGAAAAGACACGCGAAGAAATTGCTCTTTTATGGTTGTGCAGAAAGAGAGCTCAGGAGTCAAAAGAATTCGTGCATGAGGTCACATCGGTGAAAGCAATAAAATTGATAACAGCATAAAAGTCCTTTAGTTGCAACCTTCTGTGGCAATTGCCGGAGTCTACCTTCACAATCTCTTAAAATCAAATTCAAAATCTCCACTTCAAATAATGTTTCATGGTGTGAACATTGATCAACTGAAAAATTATTCAATTCTTCGATAAATAGAACATTTCGTAAAACTTCTCTGAGGAATTAATTTTATAAAAAATATTTTTTTTGGTACGAGATTTAATTTTTGGAATATTGTGAGGAACTAGTTGCAGAATTATCACATTTCATTATGTACGGAGGCCTGGAAGAAAATTGAAGTAAGAAAAGATAATCCCCTAATCTAATTAGCATGGATTATTATTTGTTTCGTCAGTATGCCAGATGACATAAAACAATTAAAGTCGGTACACAAATTTAAGTTTAAAGTAAAATCTTTTCTGCTGCAAAACTGTTTCTATACAATTAGAGATTATACTGATCGTGAAAAAGAAAAATAATGTTTATTGTAACAAAAACAAAGATATATAATGAATTAGTTTACGTTTGCATTGTATACATTTTCAAAAAATATTTAATACGCCTGTAACAAGTAATGTACTTCAGCTTCCGGGTCAATGACCTCCATCTCGATCAGGTTTTTGTCCAGTTTCCCTAATCCATTGAGCAAATGCTGAGATGGCCCCTTGTTTTGCTTCTGGACGTAAATGTAGCTTCACTGTGCGCTCGTTTTGTTGAGCAATCCTTTTGCTTGTAGTTCATTTACCGTTGAAATTGATTTTCTATAACTCGGGAACAAACATTTTTCAAATGTTTTTATTTTTCTAAAATAATTATTTTCTAAACTAATTTTTTCGTTTATTTCTTTTTGTTGTTTTTTGGGGGAGGGGCTCAAGAAAATGTGCGCAGATAAATCTCTTTCCCCACACGTCATATACAGTTTTTACTGATTTTTTGACAATAAATAAAGAAAAAAGTAAGAAATAGCCTTACAATTGTAGAGAATCTTCCTAACGATAATGGTAATGCGCCCACGTAAATTTATCGTGAGGCAACCCAAAGATGGTATTTAAAGAACGTTGCAGGGGCAATAAGGAAGACAATCACGCAAGCGCCACACTCTTTTACACAGTGTGAATTGACTGAAGAACAGGAAATTACCCAAACAACCGAACAGCCATTTACTGTATGAAAGGGGAAATAGTGCCTGCAATGATGAATATACTGCAAAATTGAACCTTCGACGAATTTAATCTAGTTTACATGTTGTACAATGAAAACAAGATAAAGTATGAAAGATTTGTCACTTTATTATTCTTTGTTTATTTGGTCGCTTTTATTTAGAAGTCTTTAAGATTCATAAGTGATGATTTAATGAGAAAACAATAACGATAAGTATGATGAGATGAAATGTGAAGTAGCAATGGTGGAATGGAAGCCATGAAAAAAGGGAGAACACCGAGAAAACCTAACGAAAGCTCGTTTTTCACACCAAAAAATTCAAATGAATTAGCCATAAATCGAAAGTAGCTCCAATCAAGAGAAGGCGTATAGTCTATCCATTACGCTACGATGCTCTACTTCCTCATGGGATTATATCTGAGATGAATCATTGTCTTTGTAAAGTAATCACAGAAAGAAATATTGGGGTTACAAAAATGCTGGAGTTGGAATACTACTTTGGCAAAAACCCACTAATTTTCTATTTTTAAAAACTCTGAACTTTTTTGAATTCGAGTTTAGAATTTTATAAATTTAGACTTTAGGATTTTACTAATTATGTACTAAAGGATGGAAAGTTTCACAAATTCTATTGGGCAAACATTCAAATGTTCCGTTCCTATTTAACACGACCACGTCGCGTATCGTAGCAATCAAATGATGAAGACACTGCTCCTCACATTCCTTTTGGAAAAATGTTCCCAGTGTGAACACCCTACTCGCCAGAAGCAGAAGGGCCAATTTACTTGTAAGGTGACGGACGTCCGAAATAGGACGCTGACTTTGGCGCCACAAACAGACATATTAGAATGAGATTACAAAAATGTTCGATTTGGAAAACTCGACTGGCCAAAACCTGCGATTTATTTTAAATAGAAATTCATGAATTTAGGATTTTTGATTTATTATTTAATAAATTGTAGGATTTGTGCATTCGAATATTGAAGGTTTCACGGTTTCGATGGCTTGATATCTAATGGTCCCATTTCCATTTAATATGATCAAGCAGTGAGACGGTACTAAAACGATGTAGGCATGTAAGGATGAAGGGGGATGAACTCAACACCCATTTAGCTCTCTGAAGGAACAATTTGTTTTAGTATAAACACCCTATTCCCAACCCGCAGAGGGTCCAAATTACTTGTGAGGCAACGTCGGAGATAGAACGCTGACCTTGCTGCCAGAAACAGAAATAATAGAGTGCAGACTACAAAAATGAGTTGGAAAATTCGACTGCCAAAAATATGAGAAAATTCTTTTTTATAAACTTCACATTTTTCGTAATTTAGTATTTTTGATTTTACAATTTCAAAACTCATTAATTCTGAAGCCCTCTGAACTCAAAACCTTTCGAAACTCTCTAAAGGAACAATATTTACCCAATGAAAACGCCCTGCTCTGAAGAAAGAGCGGGGCCAATTTACTCGTGAGGGGACGTCGGAGGTGGGATGGTGCCCTGTCGGAGGTGGGACGTCGGAGGCACCACAAACAGAAATGTTAATGTTCAGACCACAAAAAGGTTCGAGTTGAAGGATTCGCTTGGCCAAAAATCTCAGAAAATTCTATTTTTTAAAACTCCATTTTCGGCAATTTAGTATTTCTGATTTTATAATTTCATTATAAAATCACATTAATTCGGAAGGCTCTGTATTCAACACCCCTTTCGGAACTCTCTGAAAGAACAATTTTTCCAGTGAAAACTCCCTACTTTCAAGAAGCGGCGGTGCTAATTTCTTCTGAGCCAACGTCGGAGGTAGGACGCTGGCTCATGAGCCACAAACAGAAAAAGTTTAGTGCTTTCGGAATATTTTTATTTTGGAATTTAATAATTCATTATTTCTAAAGGCGCTGAACTCAACACCCGTTTTGGAGCACTCTGAAGGAACAATTGTCACAGTGTCTCTTCTCTCAAGGAGCAGCGGTGCCAATTTCCTTGTGAGGCGACGTCTATAGATAGAAATATTGGAGTGTAGACTACTGTAATATTCAAAATATTACAAGAAAACAAGCACCGCGCTTTACTCTGGACGGTGCGAAGCGGTTGCTAGGTGAGGAATGTTTGTTGATAGGCATCGTGGTGGTAGCTGCACGAAGGTTGTCTGATTAATTTAAGTGGAACATCGCCGTGTTATATGTAATAGGGAGCATAGAATTTGGAACATTAGTGGAACAATTCTTGCAAGGAATTAAATTAAAACATCAAAATTAAAATAAATAATTCATTTTTTATCACACTACGAAAATGTTCCAGTTGCAGGATTCCACTGGCAAAATCTGAGAACATTCTGTTTTAAATATTCTATGTTTTCTGTTTTTTCGAAATTTATAATTTTTCTATTTTTTAATTTAATATCATTATAATAACTCATTAATACTGAAGCCGCTGAACTCCACACCCATTTCGGAGCTCTCTGAAGGAACAATTGTGCCAGTGAAAACGCCCTGCTCTCAAGAAGCAGCGGTGCCATTTTTCTCGGGAGGGTGGCGCCGGAGATGCGGAGATAGGGCGCTGGCGTGGGCGCCGCCGCCGCAGATGAATCACGCAGCGGTATTCTACGCGCGGCCGCGATTAATTGCTCGGACGTCCGCCCAGGGCGCGCGCTGGGCGGGGAGAGGCGGAATGGAATGGCGCAGGACGACTGTGGGCCCGGCGCCGGAGCACGCAGCTATGCGTCACGCGCGGGATTCTAAAGCACCGCGCTGGAAAATTTCGGCGATGTCGTCGGAATGCCGGTTGTTTTCATGTCAATTGGCGGGATGTCGTTGGACTAAAGGTCGGCACGCTGGGCTTTCCCACCACTGTGGTTGGCGTAATATTCACACTCGGAAAATGAGTTTTTGATTACATAAAATTTTGGTTGGTAGTTTGTGGGTTTGTCGTAAAATTAATTTTGGTGTTCAATGCTACTATTTTCTTCTGCATATTCCTGAACCGAACGTCAAAATAATTTAAATTGTCAATACAGTATCCTCTGTTACCGAAGTTTTAGCTGGTTTACACAGATGTTTCCTAAAGCTTACCTCAAGGAATAATTATCATCCCGCACTCCGATTTTATTTTTTCTTCAGGTTTCTCTTCCAAAACAAAACTTCTGGAAACGTATAAACGATTGTAATAAAGTAGAGATACTATGAACATCACTGTCAATTTTTTATTTAAGTATTGGAAATTACGTTAAAAAGTGACACCTTTGGGAACCCGAGTAAAAAATTCGTACACGAGGCAGCCATCGAAAACTCGACCAACCATATTGCACGTTTTTCTTGGAAGTTTTTTCATATTGCTAACTTTTACAATTTATACTTATCAAGACGTTCTTCCAGTCTTTCAGTCTGTTAGTTTTCTAAAATATTGCATGACTATTTCTTGCATTTGATTTAAATTGCATTCGAACTATTTTTCCGCTTTGAATTTTTATCAGTTTATAACAGATAAATTTCACAATCCCAATTTAATTCCAAAAAAAGGCATAAAATTAAAGATTAAATACTATACTAATAGTCGGTACATGCATTCGAATTGCGAGTTTGAGGTTTCTATGTCTGCTGCAGCATGTTCTCCTGTGCAAGATGGAGAGAGGGGAGACTCACTCCTCGGGTGAGATGGGGAAGCGCCAAATTTCTCTCGCTAAAATCGGTGAGCAGTGGTGCTTGAGAAGCTCACTGTTGAGTTGGTCGGAGTTAGTTGGACAGTTGCATGAAACGTTGAAATTATATAATCGCGATGCAGTTTAATATTAATGGCGTTCCCAATTCTTGTTAATAAAGTAATTGTTAAAAATTGTAACTGGTCACATGTATTTTTGTGAAGAGCATAATTTTAAAAAAAGTCCTACGTGTGTATGTTTTGAATTATTTGATGAGGGAAACGCCCACTTTATAAATCCAAAATACCCTGTGTTATGCTGATGCAATGTAGAATGATATATTCTTGGTTCTAATACACATTACCCATTACATTCAGCCAAGCTCACTTTAAAATATTTTTTTGATAAAGATGCACGTCTTTAAGGAACTTTGTGTCCCATTATCTCTCAGAGAAACCAGGAAATGAAGAGATGGACAGAGAAAAAGAGACGTAAAAAAATCAAGTCGAATAAATGAGGTTTAATGGAAAAATTTAGAGTTGTAGATAAAATAAAGTAAGAAAACAAGAGCATCAGAAATTAGTAAGAAATATGAGACATATGGTGAGGCAAGAGAACTAAAAGTAGATTTTTCCGGTTTAGCGATTTTTATGTTCAAAGTTGACGTATGATTCTGAGCATTTAATTATTAGTTAATGCTTCTCGATGCAATAATTCACAGAATATTATTCAAATTAGTTATTAACGAAAACTGTCTTTTGAGAAATATAAATTGACGAACTTGATGGAATAAGATGATACAATATAGCAAGTCACCAGGTGTAATATCTCTATTGGCGAAAGTGTCGTATCTCGTTACTATATATTTCTTGTTCATATTTATGACGGGCTTGGGTCAGCGTCAATATGAGTCACTTCAAAATGGTTGAAACATATCTTGGAGAGTCGGGACCTATTTTAAAATTTCGAACAGCAAGGATGTACGCCAAAAATCAGGTGTGTGGAATGTGCCTATAGAAAAGGTCAAAAAAGGTCCATGTATTCATTGTACGGAAAATAGAAAACATCCAAAACAATGTTTCATGTCGTTCGGTATTAAGTGTCAAAAACTAATAAAATTAGGGAGGGTACAATTTATGGAACAATATAACCGCTATTCACTGTGACACAGAATGGAAAATGTTTCTGAAGCGTTTAATTAATTAATTTTATGATGTAATAAAAATAAAACTAGTTAATAATAGATAGCAATGAAATATCTTAGGCTCACTGCCTTTCATTTAAATCAGAAAATTTGATTGAATACAAAGCTCAAACTTCTTTCTTTACAAAATCTCCTAGAGTATTAAATATGAAGATTTTTGAAATTTTCTGAATGTCACAGCTTTCAATCAAAATCGGCAATATATTACTCTTAAAATGCACTTTTTGAATAATGAAATAATAGAAGTCAGTCTCGTATTGATTTATTAACACTCTCGAAATAATTCGATTAAGTTGACGGAGAAAACTTTCATTATTTTATCGTGTAAATACGTCAACAATACCGTGAAAATATCCCCCGCACTTTCTTTTATTCGAGCAAAATAATTTTAAAAATGTTAGCTATCTTTATGAAAATTTTGAAAATATCTAAGTGACTTTATCTACAGTAAGCTTAACAATAAAATATCTTAGTGATCTCCAAAACAGCTCAACTAGATCTCACTTTTCACGTATTTACCAAGTTTCAGCTCAAAGGCTCTTAATCCGACAGAGTAATGCTTTACAAATCAATCCATACATACAAACATACACACATCCATATTTTCGGGTACAAAATCTCCTTTCCTCCTGCACCAGTATTAACTCTCTTTTAAACAGCTCTAATACTCTTTACTGTTGACGTACATGCAATTACAGATCAGAAGAACCTTACACACAGATTTTACAAACAAAACTTTTAAATAGTTTTGTTGAGGTTATTCCAAAACTTTTCCTGCCTGTAGTAGAGGAAGAAAAGCAACAATTACAAGAATCAGCGGTGAATGTACGAAAAAGTAACTCAAGTTTATCATATAGTACCATCGAAAAACTAAGAAACATACCAAAATCAAGAGAAAGTTATCTCCAATAATGAGAAGTCCGAAATAAGTGCTTGTGTCTAAAATGAAGAAAAATAAGAAGGTAAAACGAACAGAAACACTCCACAAAGAGATAATACCCTGGAGTCGAAGGAAAGTGAATTGCGTCTAACCTGCCCCAAAGGTGCAAGCCTCCATTGCCTTAAAGGAGACGGGCTAACTTCTTGGACGTTGTGGCTTGCGGAGCACCAAATTCACGCCTGGCAACGCCTCGGACAGCGGCCGCGTGGATCCTGTTAGAGCCCCTTTCAGCCCTGACAGCGCCCCTAATAACGTAATTTGGCGCCAACTTACAAACCCGGGACCCGCGGCGCGCAAACTCGCCGAGTGACCGCTGAGGCGGGGCAAGTCCCTGCGCGCGGCCCGCCCCGCAAAGGCAAAGGCCTTACACAGCCCTTCCCGAGCGCTGTAAGACAAGCGTTGTACCCCCTCGGGGTTACCGCCTTGGACGTCAATTCAATTGAATAATAATGTATTTTTCCTACTCCCATTGTATAATGCTTTTATTTGATGGCTACAACCAGTTGCACAGTGATACTCATTACGATACAAATTTCATTATGATGCAGGTTCTTGACTAATGACAGAACTTTACAAAACAAGTATTAACAATTAATCATTGAGAATCATTTTAGTAAATGTTTCGTTCGATTATCTACATTAAAATTACATTTGATATTATATTATGCTTGCCAGTTTTAATTTCTTTTATTATTACTAATTTTTTTCGTGAGATATTATTTAAAATAAATTGGATCATAATTTCACTTTGATCCTATTTGACTAGTCCAGTACTCCCTCGCAGGCGGACAGGTAGCCACAGCCATCTACGGCAGGATACGAGGGTAAGGTTAGGGAGCTGTCCGGTAGGTGGCCTTGGCTGAATCCTTCATGTGCCACGAAACGATTCCGTGTAAAAGTTTAACTTATAAACGTAGTAGAAAAAATATTGTACTAAACTCGATGTAATGGGTATTAATACACTCGTGTGAAGTTTACGATACACTTTCGTTGCTCGTTCTTGCTCCATCGTAATGTCACATCATGTACTCGTGTTTTAATCCTCATCATTACATCATTGTTTCATAATGTACTATTAATATTTCTACGTAATACATTTTCCGTGGTGTGGTCCCAGGTTGAATACCCGCTCAAGGTAAAAATAGTAGTAGCTTTCCTTAAAAATTGTCACAGTTTCTGTGTCTGTGTGACGAAGAAAAGCTCGAGCATGCGGATCTTGCCAGTTGCTGTGAAGGGAATACGTCATATTCGCCACATGTCGCTCTTAAACCCCAGCGTGGGGATACCGTCAGCTTGTCGGCAAAGTTGGACAATCGACCCATTTGTCAAATACATACATGTTTAATACATAACATTAATTGTACATTACGACTTATTTAAAAAATGTCGAGTTAGTAAGTTTTAAACGAAGAGTTTATGATGAAGTTCAGTTAGAATATTTCTCGGGGAAGGTGTGTGCAAGGACAGTGTCGAGCTGACGTGATGTTTTCTTTCAAAGACTTTTTCACTTTTCTGAATATAAAATGTATTTTTATTTGTAGACTTAAAATTAATATTCATAACTTAAACAATTTATATATTGAACGACTTTCGTTGGTTGGAATGTCCGTCAGAAAGAAATGCCTTCTATTTTGTATTTCAATTGTCCCAGGATACTTGAGAAAAGCTTTGTGTACATGTCCTTCCCATAAGACAAAACCACCAAAATGTATACATTCACTTCGTAGCCCTTTACAACGAGACATGAAAATTACTGCTTTGCAAACTTCATACAGCCACTTTCTAAAATCATAGCTTTCCTACTTTCACGAGCAGGTTCAATATTGTTCCAGAATACTTGGAAAACGTTTAGTCGATCTACGCTACGTAACAGTCCAACCCAACAAAAACTCTATATTCACTCACTGTCCCTTTAGAACGATGTATGAACATCAAAAGAAAGTCACCTGGCAGCCCTTGAGATTATTGTATGTTTATTAAATAAATATGGTTTCCATGTCTTTTTTTTCACAATACACTGCGTACAGTGTATTATATAGATTTATACAATGTAAAATAAATAATTTCGTAACAGTAGTAATACATTAAATATATTTATAAATATATTACAATGTTGAAATCAACGGCTCTGCTTTTCCCCCTTGCTTTGTTTCCCCTCTGGCGTACCACTGGCATTAACTTTATTGTTAATGATCTTACAAAAACACTTCTAAAAATACATAAAAAACTTGCATTTATTGTACCAAATTGGATGTTTTTTATGATAGTCACTTTGCTTCCACCACTATTTTATAGGAATGCGACATGCCTGTTTGTGTGTTCTGTTTGATCATAATCGCCTTTTATTATTACTTCGTCACAGACTAGATTAATACTTTGTTTTTGAAAACTGTATTTTTCGCCACCTATACCGTTCCTTGTTAAGGATTATTTTTTTCTATTTTCGGCGAACTCAATGAAAAATTAATATATTTGTGATAGAGGTTTTACCTTAAATGAAACCCGTCCTAGAGAAATAGATCTTTACATAAGATTTATATTTTTTTCAAAGAGTAGTTATCGCGTAATTTTTGCTTGAAGTTAATGCAACACTTAATTTTGTACCCAAATCCGCTCCAATTTTTTCCACGGATTTTTCCTCTGAATTTTCGAAAATTACAAAAATAAGAAATAAATAGTAAATATGTATTACAGAAAATGACTATTTAAATATTTTATTATACGCTGACGACGCCGTAATACTACAAGGAGAGGATGACTTACAGAGATCAGTACACCACTTAAACAAAATATGCAAGGGATATGACATAAAAATCTCAAAAGAGAAAACAAAAGTTATGGCCTTTTGTGGAAAATCACCTGTTAGAACAAAGATTGTAGTAGACAACAAAATCATTGAACAAGTCTCTTCTTTCAACTATTTAGGGTGTGAAATAGGACATGATGAAGATACCAATAAGAAACTGTCAAAATTTCAATCAGTATGTGGTATAATTCATAGGACAATGAAAACAAAACAAGGAAAGAGACAAGAATAAAGTTCTATAACACAATGGCCATCCCTGTCCTCCTCTATGGAAGTGAGAGTTGGGTCCCTAAAAGAGCACTAACACACAATTACAAAGTGCAGAAATGAAATTTCTTAGAAGAACTAAAGGTTGCACAAGAGAAGATAGATTTAAGAATGATGAAATAAGAGAAGAACTGAATGTGAAGAGCCTCAATGAAAGAATGATGAAGTACAGGAACAAGTGGCTACAACATGTACAAAGGATGGATAATTCTCGATTACCGAAGTTGGCCTTCCTATATAAACCAAGAGGAACAAGAGATATAGGGAGGCCGAAAAAGAGGTGGAGAGAAGTTCTGTGAGGCCGGAACAGGCAGACGCCTAATCCTGGAAGTGAAGAAGAAGAAGAAATAAATAGAGAAAGTATACGCTTTTGTAGCACAAGTTTCATTCTTTGATATTACGATTTTTCAAAAAGACTGGCACTTTGTTCCTTAATTAAATATTACATTTCTTCTCTTTTTTGCGGATCTTTCTCTTGTTAGTGATCAGTTTTGTCAGAAATATCTATACATGCGCTCTTAAGTGAAAATTGCGTTTCCAAAGAGGGATATATATGAACACTTTCACTATTTCCTTTCTTCACATCCCTCCTAGAAGTCTAACCACAAGCTCCTTTGTCTCTTACGACTTCGACCGCAGTTTCACCTACTGCTCCAGAGGAGCTCGGACCGAACTTACCCGCACCAAAGGGGCGTGTGTCTCCCCCACCTGCTTCAACCGTTGATTCCCACCTTGCGGCTGAAGTCGTGTTCGCCCTCCCTCTCCCATCTCCAATCCCTCTCCCATCTCCCATCCCTCTCCCATCTCCCATCTCCCATCCCTCTCCCATCTCCCATCCCTCTCCCATCTCCCATCTCCTATCCCTCTCCCATCTCCCATCCCTCTCCCATCTCCCATCCCTCTCCCATCTCCCATCCCTCTCCCATCTCCCATCCCTCTCCCATCTCCCATCCCTCTCCCATCTCCCATCCCTCTCCCATCTCCCATCCCTCTCCCATCTCCCATCCCTCTCCTATCTCCCATCCCTCTCCCATCTCCCATCCCTCTCCCATCTCCCATCCCTCTCCCATCTCCCATCTCCCTCTCCCTCGCCGTCGCCGCCGCCGCCGCCGCCGGGGGCTCCATCTTCCTCTCCGGCGGCCTACGCCGCCATCTCGACCGCCGCCGGAGCCGAGCGAATCCTCCGCGGACCGCAACTTGCGGCCGCAGGTGACTGAGTTCTCTCCGTGGCAAGGGGGAGTAGGCGGAACGGGGGAGGGACCGAGCGGCGCGGGGCGGGGAGGGGAGGGGAAGGGATGGGATGGGATGGGGGGGGGCGACGGCATCTCTGCTCGCCGTCATTACCAGATCAAAGGGCGGCCTCGGGGGCGACCGCTGCTGGCGGCGGTGGCGGGGTGACGAAGGCAGCGGTCTTTGCGCTTGGCCCTCGAAAATGTCGCGAGTCGATAAGGCGCCGGCGCTAGGAGGGGAAGGAGGTTGGGTTGAAGGTGGCCGAACACACCGCTCGCCCTGGAGATTCGGCGGCGGGCAGCGGAAAATCGGGAAGGTCAAGACGCAGGTATGGCAGGACGGAAGAGGACGTTGAAGGATCAATGGCAAAGTTGCTGGCTCAAATGATTGTGATTAGGGCTCGAACTTTTAGGTAAATATATATATTTTTTCCTCTTAATATTGAACTTTGAAAGTTAAGTGGAAATTCAAGTAGTGCCTTATGGTTTCGATACATCAAATTGCATATCACCTAAAAATAAATATTTTCGTCGAAACAAATATTATTACAAATTTTGCTAAATTTTATATGAATAAATGAATATTTTGAGTATTTTCAAGTTTAATACTTTAGAGTGTTCGGATATGCGGTTGAAGTGGTGCCAGTTTGGAAAGCAATGGTTGGTTGGTCACACACTCATTACTATGGGACTTCTCCGGATTCAGTGGAGTGAGACGAGTTTACAACTTGTCAAAACGTCTGAGGGCAATTTCTAACACTACTGTTTCACAGACGAAATGTAGAGTTATAAAGAAGATGACATTACGTTCTTGAAGACTTCTCTTGATCGTGGCTACTGATTTTTCGTGTGGATAATCGTCGTTTTAGCACTTTTTTGTACTTTTTAAGCACACAAAAAAATAAATATTTTTCGAATACTTAGCATCTAGAAGTCCGAGACCTCATTATGATGAATAAGGCTTAAGGGTGCATATATCAAATTATCTAAAGAATATATATCCACTTGGACAGAGGTAAGCTAATACATGTTTTTTAAAATAGAAAATAAAATTCATAAATAAAACGAACAAGATAAATTATGTTAATTGGTAAAACAAAACATTTAGCAGGAAAATAACCACGTGAATACATTTACCTTAATGATTTTTTACACGGATTGTTACATTTCATTTTCCAGTGCGAAGTTATTAAGTAAGCGTTTGACATTACTAATAAGTATTTCTTCTAAAGAGATGGCAAGACGGCTTCTAAAGAGATGGCGACTGACTCTTGCCTAATAGCAGTTCATGAGACTATCCTCCACCGTATAGCTTATTCTGCATCTGTCGCATATACTCGTCGCAAATCTATTCATCATCCAAATGATACTCGTACTTAAAGAGTCACTCGAAACAAATCTTAAAGAAGAAGATATCTCGAGACTTCATAAGAATTTACAACATATCATTTGTTCTTATATCCGCATACACACCTTTCTCTCGTTTACACATTTAACAGAATATAATGGATGACAATTATTATAAATCTCTGTCCTTATCCAATGTGGCATTTTTCTTACAGTGTGGCATTAAATGTCAGAAAGAACACTGTATGTTGTCAAATCGCGGTATGACGACAAGCATATTACCAAGCATTCTCGGCAATATTCAAGGGGGTTGGCTCATAGCATAATGGAGCTAGCGCATATGCCTTGACCCATTAATACCCGGGTTTGGTTCCTGAGCAATCCATGTGCAATTTTTGTTGGCCGAAACTTTGGTATATTTTGGTATATTTTCACAGAATTCTCCCCTTTCTCCGTCCTCTCAATCTACTATCCCTTCGCCATCAGTTATTGGTAAACCAGTACCAAATGATCTCAGAAGTTGAAGTCCCTATGAGCCTAAACACTAACGATTTAAATAAATAAATATAAGTCGTATACCAGTCCGTAATTTTTAAACCAATAAATGAACCTGAGAGCCATGCTGATAATGATGATGCGGATGTCTTCGAATGTAAAGCGGAACCCTGAGAAAAACTCCCACACATCAGATTTCGTCCATCACAAATTCCACACGATGATTGATTGATTGATTCGTCACTAGTGAATCCGTGCGCGTCAACTACTAAGGTCATTCGTCCCCTAAGTGTAGTGCAAGCTTTTTCCTCGGGAGCTGGCAATGAACTTCTCCCGCCGGATGGTGAGTTTCGGCACCGATCTACCATCGGCTAGCGGGTTTCCCCCAACAGGTATCTCCCACCGGCAGGACACTGCCCCAGCCGGGACAAGCTCTAAGCTCTCTAGAGGTTTTACGGCATGTGTGGTAGTGTAGTGCATGTCAGTGTATGTGTTAGTAAGAGGTGAGGATGGCACAAGGAACAAGAAGGAAATATCGCGCGCGATCCATGACCCTTTTTTCAGAGTATTGCTCTGGCATTCGCCTGGTATTGATCGGAGAAACCATGCAAAACTATCAATCAGAGCAGACCGCTGTTATTCTCCTCCATAAAGTCCACCCGAGGTTTTAAACAAACCACTGACTAATAAACTAGAGATGCCCCCCTCCTTCGTTTCCTCCTGCTTGGCAATGTAATCGTACCATCACCAAGCGCGAACCCGACGTCCTCCATCCCCACGGCCGACCACCTCCCCGCAGAAGCTCACACGTGGGAGCGTGGCGTCGCGGGCCCGGCAGCGGAAGTGGCAGTTGCGGAGGCGCCGCCAGACCGCAGCGCGGCCCAGACACGGCGCTGCGACTGCTCCTGCGGCGGCGGCGACGTGGGCAGGGGTGGCGACGTGGGCGGGGGCGGCGGAGCGGGAGCGGGGCTGCGGTGGCGGCGTTATTACGAGCCGGCGGCGGCGCATCCGCCGCCCCCGGGGACCTGAGCGCTCCGCCGCCGCCGCCGCCGCGGGACACACGTCCGCGCCCGCCGTAATGAGCGCCCGGAAGACGCCCGCAACGCCGCTCGCCTCACCACCACCACCGCCACCGCCGCCGCCACCGCCGCCGCCACCGCCGCCGCCACCGCCGCCGCCACCGCCGCCGCCACCGCCGCCGCCCGCATCACCACCAACACCAGCCCCGCCACCGCCAACGTCGGCGTCGCGAGCTGTGGGAATGCAGGCGGGACCTGAAGGAAAAGCGAATGGCATGGAGGAGGATACAAGGAAAATAGGGAATGTGCCAGAAAGATAGAAAGAAGAAGAATTCGAGAGATAGCAAAAGGTAGATTTCAAGATCTCTCTCGAAATCTGCCTTTTTCTATCGATCTTGAAAGAGAAAGGGATAAAATGAGAGAGAGATGCGATGAGAAAAAGGAGATGCAAAGCGAGAAGGCAGTCATGAAAAGAGATAGTATTGAGTAGATAGAAGAAAAACGATAGCAAGAATAATAGTATAAATAGATAAAACCTAGGAGCAGAGATATAGAATGAGAGATAGAAACATGTAAAAAGAGAGAGTGCGAAAGAGAAAAACATAAAAAACAATGAGAGAAATAGAGAAAGGATTGGAAAGAAATAGATACATGATGAAACTCAGAGGTAATAAGAGACGGAGAATGGTAATGATAAAGAACTGAATATGGAAAAAGTATATGAGTGAAATAAATAAAAGGAAGATCAGTGACATAAAATATTAGTTGACAAAAAAAAACTTTCGGGAACAATGAAAACGAATAGGGGCTTAAAAGAGTTCGAGTGAAGATGTCAAAAGAATTGACTAGCATGTGATGATGATACAAGAAAGTACAGAGGTAAAATGTATGTTTTCAATTTTGAACCTCTTTAAGAATGTGGTGTATCCAAAATAAATTTAAAAAGAAAATGAAATGAAATGAATTATGAATACAACTTTACTTCAGACTGTTTGATGGGATCATCATCACCATTATCACAACAAATTTAAAAAATGTTCATGAGTTCAAGGTCAAGAGTGGGTCACGATCCAATTAGATGTAGATCGAGACCAACTATATATTGGGAACGCATCAGAAATGGCTCAGGAAGAGATAATTATCACCTCCTAGTGTCGAAATAGATTTGAACGGATTTCATAAGAGTCAAATTCCGGAGCGGTATACTGGACGATGCCAATTGTGTAACCAGACCCTTCTGAGGGTTTGTGAGAGTGTATGAAGCTGAATGAGAGCATGATGTTCCGAGTATAATGGAAGGGATTGATGGGATATGATGTTGTGAGGGATTGGTGGGTAATGGTGGAATTGAGGGAAGTACAAAGTTAGGGGAGTGGTACGAACTTGTGCGAATTGCTAAGGAGTGGAGCAGCGTTGAGCGGCGTGAAGCAGCGTGAAGCTCTACGGAGCGGTCTGAAGTGGTGTGGCGCGGTGTGGAGTGGGGTGGAGCGTTGTAGAGTGACATGAAATGGCATAGGGTGGTGTAGAGCGAAGTAGAGCTGTGTAGAACGGTGTGAAGAGGAGTAGAGTAATATTGAGCGACGCGGAGTGGTATGGAGTGATATGGAACTTCGTTAGATGTGTGGATCTGAGTGGAGTCTTGTAGAGCACTGAGAAGTGGGTTTGAGAGACTTGGAGTGGTGTGCACGAAAGTGGAAATGGTATGCATCGGTGCAGAGCGGGGTAGGGCGATGTGGAGCGGTGTAGAGCATTTTGGAGCGTTGTGCAGAGTTGTGAGGTGGAATGGTCTGTAGCGGCGTGGAACGGTTTTGAGCGGTGTTGAATGGTGTAGAGCGGTGTGAAGCGGAGAGGAGTGCAGTAGAGCAGTGTGGTGCTGTACGGAGCGGAGTGGAGTAGAGTGGAATAGAGAGGTTTTTGGTTTGGTTTGGTTTGGTTTGGTTTGGTTTGGTTCGATTTGGCGGAGTGGAGTAGAGTGGAGTGGAGTGGTGTGTGGAAGGAGCGTGGCGTAGTGAGACCCAGAGAAGCTCCGTTGTCGCACTGGACGCGCGCTCCCCTCGTGGAGTAATTAAAAACTAACAATTACGAGAGGTCGTGTTTTTGCCTCGCATTGGAAGGCCCTCCTTTGGGGATTTAACGTAATTAGGGCGACGCGTAAGAAACTTGAGGACAATGTGAAACTCTGCACAATGGCCGCTGTACAAATAACGAAAATTAGGAACACTTTGACGTCGCCGTGGCCATTACTCCGACGAAATATTGCGTTCTTATGAGAAAGTAAAATATGTGCAGAAATCCCACAGGGAATTCTCTTATAAAAAGAAAAACCGTTGAAAAAATTACGACAAACAAAATACTACCAGAATATTTTTATTGCACGTTGAAGTATTCTCCAAAGAAACACATTAAAGATTTTTGCTTATCTTTTCACTACTAATTCACAAATTCGGCAATATGATAATTTATAAACTTTAGCACCAACAGAAGGACCGGTAATGAAAAAAAAAACGTTAACGATTTTTCATAAAATTTAATATGGTAAACGAAATGCTCGCCTTAAAATTTCAAAGACACTACGAAAAGTAATAAATTTCCAAAATTGTTAGTAAAAATCAGGTGAGAATATTTCTATAAAAATATTAAAATGTTTATACAAAATTAACTATCCTATGAAAATAAATGAATCGTATTCCAAGGAAGTATATGGACGTGCCATGAACAAAAAATATCAGAATGAACAACTGAAAATGCCAACCTTTACTACCGATAGGTATCTATCTCGAATTTTAGTGAATGTTGGATGTGTTGCAGGTATTACGTTTCAATGTTTTTCTTTCCTGTAAATGAACGTTTTGAAGGGTTAAACAACTCTCCAAACGAATCTCAATCGAATTAGGTATTTCATTTATAAGAAACATGGAATATCTTTTCATTTACTTACAGTGTCGTCATTTATGTCATTATCGTACTGAATTACACTTTACAGATAATGGTAGATTTGTGATTGATGACATAGGGCTGGGAAAAGAATTCGACGGTTTTGGTTCTAAATGTTTGTTTGAATTCATTTTAGCTAATATACAATAGTTCTGAAATCGATTTTGTCTGAAGTAATGGTTTTCTATAATTTCAAACAAAGAATATGACTTATGAAAGTTTTAGGAAACATAGTATTAATAAATTATTTACGACTAGATATACACAATTGTATTGAAGAAAAAGAAGTAAAATATGTATACAAAAGCGGTGCATATAACATAACATTTAGAACGTACTTACTATACCAATTTTACAGACTCTGCTAACATTACATAAATAGGTAGGAGGCGTTGTTTTGTCGTAAGTGTTTATTGTTCCATAAAGCTTTTTCGGTTGCATTGTGGCAAACTTCAGTGCGATTCTGAGGCGGCAGGGGGTCCCGGTACAGTCAGAAAAGCTGTTAAACCGAAAACCTTTTGTGGAACAATAAACACTTACAACAAAATAATACCTCATATCTATTTCTTTAAGGATGTCAATGTCGTAAACACCACACCATTTCATTCTACTCTGCCAACATTTTCTTTTGCTGAAGTTTTGTTTCCTCGTTCATCTGTTCAGAGTCCTATGGAGTCTCCATCATTAGTAGGGCTCCGAAACGTGTGCATTCAAGAATATTTTAAATAATCTATTTTTATGAACTGTTAATTTTTATCCCAATGTAAATGCATGATTGTAATTTAGTGAAACCTTTTTAAAACAAAAAATATCACAATCAATAAAATTGTTTAGTAAATTGTTAAAGGAATGTCGGGACTCTGTGGTACGAGTCTTATGGCTGACGGAAACTTCGGGTAAATTATTTATTTCATAGTTTCTTTTTATGTCCGTACTCTTTTACCTTGAGAATGTAACAGTTGTTTAGATGACTTTTCTGTTCCCTCGACAGCATTGAAATACCAAAACATAAAGATTTCTGCTTTCTATGTTACCATTTGCTCAAACCTGCAACACTTGTGTGACAAAAACTGTGTAAGGCCGAAGAGATATCTTGATACCCTAACTTATGCCGAATTAAGCATATTACGCTTTCCTTATAAAAGAAAAGATGCTTTCTCTTCGGAATGTTGGTGAAAATGAGTCAACATACATAACAAAAAAGTCCGGGTCACTTCCATATCTTTTAGATGAACTTTCTCTTCGAAACACATTACCCACCAATTAGATGCATGTTTACAGCCTTTATGTAAAACACTTCTTGCTACATTGTAATTATTAGATGGTAATTATTTTGTAGCTAGAATGTTCCATTTGTGAATCATGCATTTAAATTAACATTTAAGTTGTTAAAAACGATATTGAAAGAACCATTAGTAAATTATGTATTAAAATGTCTTTCAAAAAATTGAAAAGTAATATGATGAAACTAATTATATAAATATGATTATTATAATATTAAATTACTCATCTATTTGGAATAGTATATAGCTATTAAAATAATGTTCATTTTGTGATGAAGAGTATTGTAATTAATGAAATAGTCTGAAAGCACAATTAATTTTTGTAATCAGGCACTTAACGGTATGGTAATTAATCGAATTAATAATCGAAGTGCTTGGGAGTGAAAGACGGTAACCCTCAAAGTTATAGTTTTTGTGATATTAAAATGTTCGTACGCTGTGCGCGCTGTGATCTTCAAATACTCCAATTTATGGCATATAGTTGTTCCCGGCTCTTATCTTCATTATGTAGCCCGTTTAAGCCTCTTCCAGCAGAAATGTTCACTTGCTTTTATCACGCAAAGGTTTGCGTGTGGGTTACTATGTTTTACATCCGAATGTTTTACTATGTTTTACATCCGAACCCTTCAATTCTAAAATACATAAAGGGGTTGTGAAATGTCATTAACGGTCTATTCATTTAATACACAAAAAAAATCGTCCAACCTTAAGAAGGAACGTCTTTCTGTTACAGGAGAGGTGCAGCATGGACACGACCTGCAGGGGATGACAGCCCTCGACCCGCGGGGATAATGTGATGGAGGTAGGTTTAAGTTGAGTTTAAGTTAATGCCTTATTTTACGTGGCGAGACTCGGGCCATCAGGCCCGCTCTTCCGTCTGACCACGCAAATTTCTCTACGCTCCTTTCACCATCTAGCGGAGAAAGAAGGTGTTATCTCGGGCGACGAAACAGGCGATTTAAATTTAACTCAGAGGCTTCATTTAGGCTTGAGGATCTTTTACATGCAAGTAAATCTACTAACATGGGACAGCCGGCTTTACTTCCCCTCCGAAGGAAGGCGTACGAAGGATTTTTTCGCCCTTAAAAATCCACGGTTTCGATCGGGTTTGAACCCGCAATCCGATACTCTGACCGTTATACCATCCGAATCCGTAGGTGCACCCAATGAATTTCCCCTGGAGTGACAAGCCACCAATAAGCTAGAATGGGGGCTGTTCTTTAGAGTCTCTAGATATATAGAGTAACACATTCCATTGTTACATCGATCCCGCCATTTTATGTCCAGTTGTCAGGAAAATTGGAACTGTGTCGTATTCTGTATGTTGAGAACCATGAATCTACCCCAAAACAATATTAACATTCTTGAAAATCTTCATAATGCCCTCAATTATTATAATTTCCCTTCAGTTTCTGTTTAGTACTTGACGGAGTTGTCGCGTGATTAAATGGATATTAAATGGCAGCGGTTGCGCTACTCTCTATATCTAGGGACTAGCTGTTCTCATGGTTTCAGCGCTCTTTGTGGACGCTCGCAGAATTAGGGGACGGTCATGTTTTTTGCGGTCAAAATATACTAGTGGAGGCCTCGTGTTGTCGTGTAGAACTATTATTACACTGAATCGACGTGTTGTTTGAATTATATCTTATTTCTACATTGTTGTCTTTTTCGTTTAACTGTATTTAAATTATATTAGTAGTTAGAACAATAATATTTACAATACTATCAGTATGTTCGGCATATAACTGTAAGAATAGAAGTAATCAAACCACAAACATATAATTTTTTATGTAAGTGTTTTCATAGTCCTGATTTCTACTACAGACGTCAATTTATATTTCATAAAATTCAAATTTCACATGTTTATTATACCGAATAATTGCCCAAAGGCGCAGTTTAGACTGCAGAAAAATGACATTAGTTCGCTGCAATGATGGCGACGCTTCAGCCACTCCATGCAGTATATTTCGTATTGTAACTCGATGTAAGCAATACTTATTTGCGCGGGTCTTTATAATTTTTATGCGAGTTCACAGGGTGGCAGGCTAAGATTGGACATCTGTGACAGCACGTTTCGCACCAACGTAACAATCCATGAACTTATCAGCGCAACCGATTTACTTTAATGGCATTATCAATAGTCAAGTGCCAACAGTAGTCAACTATCAGCTTTCAAATTTGATTAAAATTTATCCGAAAACAATAATATGTTGAAAAACGTGCTCGTGACATCATTTACAGGTCTATTTTTTGAGAATTAATTTAAAAGTAAAAGTCTCCACCTTCAAATATTTAATAGGGGGAGAGTTATTGATACAGTATTTTACGTTTCTTGTATGTCTTCAAAGTTCTTTTGAAATGTGGCGTATCAGAGTGAAGATGGAGAGACAAACGTTAGTGGCGAGTCTGCATTACACCACACCCTACCGGGGGGCGACTCTCAAGGCAAGCACCATGCAGTCCGGGCTGATCTCCAGGCAGCACCAGGCAGTCCGGGCCCGGGGGAGCCAGAGGGCAGAGGTAGAGATGGAGGCAGATGTGACAGTGGCAGATGTGGGATAAAGGCACACGTGAGGACCGAGTGAAGTGCATATAATATATTAGGAGCCTCCTCGATGATGACGCGGTCTCAGAACTCCGCCGCCGTTGCTGTCGTCCCCGCCGCACCTGGTCCACGGAATGAAGGGGTAAGGGCCGCCATTTCTGACTTCGACTCCTAAGTATCTCCTTCACCTAATTTATCGTTCCCCTTATCTCCCTCCCTCTTCTTATATGTTTGTAATAAATGGTCCATAGACATGAATTAGACTTCTTCTTGAGAAAACTGCCCTCTATTTCCCCAATCTATTAAATCTTCCAAATCAACCACAATACTCCAAAATGACGCACCGGCTCAGGAATACGCTCAAGTCAGTCAGCTCCGAGGGTGACACGTCACACGTAGGAAAAGGAGAAAGTAATGAATGAAAAGAGAAGGAAGAGAGAAAAATAGAAAAAGAGAAAGAAGAGAGAAAGAAAGAAAAGAAAAAGAATAAAAATGAGAAAGAGGAGTGAAACAGAGGATGAAAAGAGAAAAAGAGAAAGAAGAGAAAAGAGAGAAAGAAAAGGTAAGAAAGAGAAAGAGGAAAGAAAAAAGAGGAGAAAAAAGAAAAAGAAGAGAGAAACAGAATGAAGGGGTTGAAAGAAAGCAGTAAAATGCGAACAAAAATGCAAACAAGAAGGAAAAGATATCCTGAACAAATGTCCAAGACACGTGCTCTCGGAGAAGAGCTTGCGGCAGACTAAATTCACTGGTCTCCTTCCTTCCAACCGACTCCCGCATTGAATTCATTATAAAGAGAGCCTTTGACGCAAGTGGTCATTTCCTGCCAGGTTATTAACGTCTCTTTGTGTACGGGCGCTTCGTATTGAAGTAAACGCGCTTATTCAATTTTATCCCGGAAATTCGCGTGGTGCTCAGTCCGGGTGAGTGGGCGTGGAGAGTTCCCTCCGAGAGAGGAAAGGAGCGAGGAAGGGGACGGGAAAAGATGGGGAAGGAGGGAGAGATGAGCACATAGAAAAAGAAGGGAAATGAATTGGACAATTCTATGAAGGAGAAGAGATAGCGAGGGTGAGGCAAGGTAATTTAAGGAAGGAAATCGTTGAGCAATTGATTATAGGAGAGCAGGTAACCGGATTAATGAACAAGCTGCTAAGTAAACCAAATATTTGTATGGTTATTGGAAGAGAGATTGTACTCGCGGGTGTCAGTGAGTACTGCTGTTGTGCTTGAGAATGCAGAGCATGTGAATACATGAAATGAGTTGGATGGAAGGGAATGATCGATTGTATAACGTAATATGTGGGAAGTAGATTCGTGGTAAGGGGCGTGTGAAGTGTTGTTGTTCTAGAATATGCAAGGGCGTGTGAGCAAAAAACACATAATCGAGAGTGTATCAAGGTGACCATGGGCGCTGACCAATGGCACACGGAAGCGAAGGGAGGCGATTGAATCTCTCTGGACTAACAGTAGCGGAAGTCTCTTTGGGGTTGGGAGGACTTTGAAAACTTTAACAGGTCTAGGTTTTATTTTTGGTGCTGCGGAATCAATGTCAAATGTTGGGGTTGTAGCAGTAGCAGCTTAGGGTTCATGGTTGCAAAATCCGAAGATAATAGAACAACACTCATAATCTGTTAAGAATATACATTTACTTTTTAATGTCATTCAATATTCGAGATATTGCGGTAATATCGAAGTACATGAAATCATTTTGATATTAACGAGTGCTCGTTAAGCAGACTCTGGCGTCTAGTTGGAAGCCAGGTAGCGCATCGATGTGTGACGACACGCTCTTATGACCGTTTAATACTGCGAAACTGAAGCCAACCGACTAGCCGAGCGTCCCTATGCAGTAACATTGCGAGCACACGGTCATTTCCTGTGCGTTTTAGTACCGCAACGATACAATAGAATAGGTCACCTTGGCGTAATTCACTTGGCGTAAATTTCCACTGCATGATGGATGGTAGAATGATCAAGAAGAATGCCAGATAATGATGATGATACATGGATTAATGTAAGGATGAGCATGTTATGTGTTGGCGAAAGAAGCAAACTACATACAATGCGATTACATTGTAGGAATCAAACCCACACGCTTGATATATGCGTGCAAGACGAAGTTCAGAGGCCCTGCGCCACTAAGGCATGCATGCTTTAAATATTGCAGAAAGTTTCGCGAGCTCAAGCAGGTAGCGAAAGTTTCTTCAATTCGAGATTTGTGAAGTTCAGTTAGAAAATAAAAAGAATTGCCCCGTACGTGTGCAAACCAATGAATGATTCTGTCCATGGTAGGGGCGGTGGCCACAGTGGTAGCGATAGGCGTTCAGAAACACCGGTGAAACAATAAATCACTGCTGCACCTTCCAGAAGAATCGCCGCTTGGAGATCTTTGCAAATGCCTCTCTCACAAGGAATATTTTTTAAGACATACTTGAAAGCATATATGAAAAAGAAGTGTAGGAGCAAGGTGTTTACAATGGGCATGTTTGGCATCCGCCTTAACATCTAAACTAATTAAAATGAGAAGGACCAAAACTGTTCTTTTAGTGCTTACTTAATGTAGTGAGCACAGCAGCTCTATGAATTGACCTAGTTAAAGATTCTTAAATTTAAATAATACCTTCACTTGTATCGAAGTCGATATTAAATATTGCGTTGACCCAACTATAGCAACATCTCTTACATTTACCCTAAGCGTCCATCATTGCCTCCAACGCTTACTTCGCTTCTTACTTTGGTCCCGCGGGTCGCCGAGGCCCAAATTTCCAGACGCGTCGGCGAAACAATAAATCACGAGTACTCCTTCCAGAGGCGAGGAGCCTCGGCGCCGCCAACCCCCGCCGCCAGAGACCGCCCCGGTCGGCCTGCTTTGCATGCGCTCCCCGAGGCCCCGGCCCGCTAATCTATAGATTTACCCGGCGATGCGGCGCTGGCTTAGTGCAAAGGAACTGTTGCCCAATCCACAACTCGGGTATGTTTTTAACAAGCAGAAGAGCTTCCGAATGTTGTTCTTTTGCCGTTGAGAATAGTTATGCTTTGCAAATCTAGCTCATTGGATATATCCTAGGTTTGCTTTCCAACTGTAAGGCATTCGTTGAGTATATGTAGCAAGAAGTGTGCTGTGGTTGACGTTCGAAAATATTAATGCTCTCTACTTAGATATCGATCAACTGATCCATCGAATCGTAAGGATCAATAACATACTCTTTTCTCTTGTAGAGATTGATACGTATGTTATTCAGCCTCTTAGTAAAAGTTTTAAAATAACTTACTTTCGGCCCTTATTATCAAGTATAGAGTTTCCACTGTGACAAGGTGAAGGTTTCTTTTTATTTCGTCGAATCCGTCATCCAATATTTTCAGTTCTGAGTAATTTTCTTTATTTTAAATTACACTCACAGAACCATCACAGTCCTTGTTCGTCTTTGTGAACAATTATTTGTTTTTATTGAACAAATTCCTTAGAACTATAAAAAATAATTTATACATTGTGGCGTTATTACCATCAACTCTTTTAAGCATTATAAATTTTCATTTTATCTGTTTCCTCAACCATATCTCTTTAATTTCTTTTAACATTTTTTTCTTTTAAAATTTGATTGTTTTCTAATCCTGTTCTCTGCCCCTTCTTATCCACATACATTATATTATTTCATAATTACCTCTATATTTTATGAGATTACCAAATACACCTCCAAAAAAGTCTCCAACATCTCACTCTATTGCGGACTGCCTAGCAAAAATAAAAAACATAAAATAAAACGAAGTAAAAAAAGCCAGAAAGGTCATTACTTAAAAGATTTCCTCAGGCTATAACTATATCCGCAGCACCTGCCCTGCTCTACGAACACTCTCTCCGCCCCAAACGCAGGAGTTTTCTGAAGCTGCCAACTCCACGGTGCGTCGTTAATTCGGTAATGGCGCGACTTCATCCCGCGGCTTAGGGGAGAGAGAGAGACAGATGCAACGAGAGTCGGAGACCGGGTGAGGGAAGAAGGGGAGTGTGGGAGGGATGGAGAGAGCAAGGAAGGAAAGGAGAGACGGAGAAAGGGAGGGATGGTGAAAAGATGAGGTGGCGGAAGGGAAGGATGAAAGAAGGGAGGAAAATACGAAGGGAGGAAGCGGAAAGAGAGAGGAAGGAGAGAGGAGAAGGGAGGGGAGGGAAGAGGAAGGGGTGAGGAGGAGGGAAAGAAAAAGGGGTCTTGTGGGGAGAGGAGAGGGGGATGAGAGATGGGGAAGGGAGAGGAGATGAATGGAAAGGGGGACGAGGGGAGAGTGGAAAGGGAGGTAGGGAGGGATTGGAGCAGGGAGAATGGGAGGGGGAGGGAGGGAGAAGGGGGTGGAGTTAAGGCGTGGGGACCGCAGTTAGCTCCGGAGCGACGCGTATGCAAAAACTTCTCGTCTCGCCTGGCGCGCGCGGTCCACCTGCGCGGTGTGGCGTGCACGGCTCGAGTTGAGCGTCCGGAGCAGCGGCGGAAGCACAAGTTGGCGGGCGAGCGCCGCGGGAATGGGCGCGCGGGCGAGCGAGCAAAGACAGACCGAGTGGACGCTGGCCATTTCGAAGAGGCCCAATCTCGCTGGTAGAGTGAACTAAAAGAGATTGCATACAGGCAAGTTATCAGAGACCACACCACGAAAGAGAAGGAAGAAACTGTTACTAATCACTACGAAATGAAATGCCTTTTTAAGAAAGACAACCGTTGAATGAGGTACGAATTGGTGTATGACAAAACGGAGCACATAATTAATTTCTGAGTTACAAAGAGAGAGATAAAAGAGTATGCGAGAGAATGCGAAATATGGATAACATTTTATAAAATTGAATAGAGTAAAATTAGTCTTTACGGAAGAATAATAAAATTATTTTTAGAAGAAAATTATAAAGTAGAGAAGATTAATTTCAAGCAGGTTTTAGAGTGGGAAGATCGACCATTGATCATATATTTGTAATAAATTAGCTAATAGGGAAAATTAATGAAGTGGGTCAACAAATCCATTTTATATTTGTAGATGTAGAAAAGGCATATGACAGTATTCCATTGCAACAATTGTGGGAAATATTGAAAGAAATTAGCATAAATGAAAATATTTTGATGGCAATAAAAAAGTTGTATGATGGTGCTATTTCGCAGGTAAAATATGCAAAAATCTCTCAGAATCAATTTTCATTACCAAAGGTCTGCGTCAAGGGTGCAGCTTGTCTCCAACTCTATATAAAATATACTTACAAAAATCGCTAGAAACATGGAAAAAGAAAGTTGAAGGAATGGGTGTTCCTATAGGAAATAATTATTTGCAGATGACCAAGTAATAATAGCACAGGATGCTGAAGATCTGGAATACATGTTTAGAAAATTATTAGAAGACTATCAGAAATGGGGGCTAAAAATTAATATGGAAAAGACATTCATATTGGATGTGGAGTAAATAATAGAGATTTAATTTTACAGTTTGGAAAAGGAAAAATTAAACATTGTTCGGAATTTAAATATTTAGGAGTAGAAATAAATAAGGATGGAAATAAGGAGATGACATAAGACAAAGAATAAACAAAGGAAGATCAGCAACATCAATGCTAAATAAAATATTATGGGATAAACACGGAGCAAAAGAAACTAAATTAAGGATATATAAATCTATTGTAGAAAGTACTGTTTTATATGCATCGGAAATTTGGAAATTAAAGAAAAATTTAAAACTAAAATTAATGACAACAGAAATGGACTTTTTAAGAAGATCATCCAGAATATCAAAATTAGAAAAAATAAGAAATTTAAAATAAGAGAAAAAAATGAATAAAATTCATACAATTTTAGAAACGATTCAATACAAGCAATTACAATGGTTTGGTCATGTGGAAAGAATGAAAGATAATAGAATTCCAAAATAATTTTAGAGTTGTTTCCGGTGGGTAGGAAGAAAAAAGGAAGACCTAAACACACCTGGTCGAGAGAAATTAAGGGAATTTTAAAGGACAAGAACTTAGACAAGGATTATGATCATCGGGACAAATGGAGAAATAAAATTAAAATTATGTAATTTATTAGAATTATGGGTGACAGAAAGTTGTTTTCTATAGCAATATAAAACTGTCAAATAAATAAATAGATTAAAATAATTTTGTGTGTTTATTTATTATGTGTACAATTAGAAATTGTATTTGCAAACTTCTGAATAAGTACGTCTATTGTGGCTGGTCCATGTTCATTATTTGCGGTGGTGACTTGAGCAACCGGACAGGTTGCACAGGGATCGTCCGCAGGTCAGCGAGTAAAAAAGGAATATGATAGATGCCTGGCCATTTTGTAGAGAAAAAAATCCAGCATGTAGAGTGACGCAAAGAGATTATCAAGCATATTAGTAGGAGGTATAACTCAATGACGGAAGGGGAAGGGTTTTTTGTGAAACTAGAAATTGGGGCTGAAAATTGAAGTAAGGAATGATAGATCAAGATAGGTGACTGTAGTGGGAGTAAGTATAGATAGATAAAATTATGGGAAAGCAAAAAAATGAAGATGAGAATGCAATGAAATGATGATTAAATATTTGATAAGTAAAACTATTTTTCCCTTGTTGCGTTTCTTTAACTATTATTCTTCACTATCAAACTGGTGACAAAGCTTTACAGCCACACCTAGAAGTTTGTGAATGAATTTGAGAAGAATGATGTTATGAACATTTTATATACACAAAGTAATAATGGAATAAAAGCAGAGGAAACGGGAGAACCCCGAAATAGAAACGCCACACACCTACTTTGTCCACCACAAATTCCACATTAGAGATCGGATTATGAAGGTGCAATGCTGCAATAAAAGGCTGAGGAAACGGGAGAACTCCGAAAAGAGCTCATCTGGAACTCCTTTTATGTTTATAATGAAGCAATAGCGGAATGAGAGGCATAGGATACGGGAGAACCCTGAAAAAAGACAGGATTAATGTTCCTAGCCAACGAAGATATTCCATTTTATACTACTTTCAATTGCAAGGTTTTCAGTAAAATTTCTCACAGCTTGTTGCCAGGTACACGGTAAACGTTTCCCAAATCCCAGCAAAAATTCCACGGCGCTTCTGGCCGCCCACACATGGGAAAGGGGTGACGGGAAGAGGGAAGAGATAAAAGAAATTGCTCTGGAGATGCCCCAGATACTTTTCGAGAACTACGCCTTGTATTCATATCAATGGATAGATATCTTGAAGGTCGCACAGATGGTCAAATAGGGATGACGATCAGTCCATTGCTCAGTTCCAAGAATGGGATTCAGAATAGAATGAGCAACAAAGAATTGAGTGCGGTTTTTTTTTGTTATTTAAGGTCACATCAAATTCTAGGTCATTAGCGACCACTATTGGATTTTAACGTTAAGGTATCTATGAGGATGAAACGATATGGTGATAATAGGGAGTGAAACGATGCCCCAGGCGAGACTCGAAACCGCGACCCTTCTGTTCGGATCGCTATGGCACTGCTGTCTTAGCGATCTCGGCTACCTGGTTGATGACATGCAGTTTTTGGCGCATTATGCATTTCCCAAAGTAGATTGGAGAGAGTGCTAGAATTTTTTTAAAAAGATCGAAAATAGCAGCCTACTTCTAGATATTTTATCGAACAGAGCAGGTTATTAGCTTGTACCGAAAGTCCTCCATCTTCTGGATTCCAGCCTTGAAGCGCATGATCTACGAATACTCTTAATTCCATACCCTCTCGCTCCACTTTTTCAGCGATACCTTGGTAGTATCCACGGAGAAATAAAAGGAAACTTCATATTTTAAAGGTTGGCATAACCACTCAAATACGTATCTGTGTCAGCTGAGTGCGATTAAAAACTAAGACCTCGAAAAAAGGAAGTCCTTGACTGGAATTTTGGGGGAAGCAAAAGTAGAGATTTTGTATTCAGTGCAGCAAAAGAGCATCATACATCTAAATACCTATATACCTAGCCGATCTAAGAGGCACACTAACCTACCACCCACCAAGGAAATACCTTGCCCCTACACAATTCCAAGAGGAATTCATGGGTATCTCAAACGAAGATCTTGTCTGTCCATGATGGCAACATCAGTGATATGAGTGGAAGAGCCAAGCTCAATCTTAAATTTGAAAACATTCACCAAGGAAAGGTCTCGTCACTGCAGGACGACAAGACCACCTAAGTGTAAGTCCCGAAGCAGCTCAAAAGGAGAGAGAAATTTGACGAGAAACCTGAGAAAGCCCAGTGCTATCTTAAGAAAATCAAGCATCACACATCAAGGAAAGGTGTTGACGCTAAGGAATGGTCAACCTAAGTGTATTTATAGGGATGGCTCAAACATAGATGTTCATAAAGTAAAGGCTGAAAGCTTCAATAAACTTGGGACAGAGTCACGTACATCAATCAAAGACCTTGCCTCTACAGAACAGCATGCCCATAGACGTGTAAGTCCTAGGGTAACACAAATAGTAACATGTCTACAGGTGAAGTGTTCTACTTGTGACAGCCGAGTACAAACTAAGAACCGGACTCTGTAAACGCGCCCTAAAAATATCTTTATATTATTAACAGGGTATACGCGTATGTACGAACTTGTCGTATGTATGTCGTATGTATGTACTTGTCGCGACAGCCCATAAACGGGCTCAGAACTACAGGCGACGTCCTTATGTAGCCGCCTTGTGTTAAGGGTGTAAGTGTGCCTAGCATGTAGTATTCCGGTCTTCTCAACCTGAGACGTGACTTTTCTCATCGCCACACAGCAACATATACTGGGACAATGAAAGGAAAATGCACACTATAATCTTGCCTCCAACCAGTACACCAAATTAGAATTACAGATACAGCTAAGGCGGATTTTTTGCGCACAGTACCAAACAAGAGCATAAGATATTCAGAGTAGCCGACCAAGCAGTCTGGTAGTACTCTCGTACGACAGAAAGATAAGAAAAGTACGCCAAGGAAGGACCTTCCCCTTGACGGTGGCAAGGAAGCATAGATATGTGTTCACAGGCAGCTCAAACGAAGGCATTGCATTTTGGGAGGGCAACATCATACCTCGGACGCCGAGCGCGATCTACGAACCAGCCTCGCGTGCATCTCGCCAAGGTCGTGGGCAGGCGGGCGGGCACAGGGGGAGCGTCGGGACGTTTGGCGCAGTGGAGGAAAGCGAGGTCGCGAGGCGCGCGATGAATATGCAGCGTCGCGACGGAGCCAGCGCCACCCGGCGTCGGCCACCAGGTGTCCACGAGGGAGCGGGGTGGGGTAGGAGCTTTGATCTGCGAGGGTCCTGGGTCGACCCTGAGCGGCAGGGGCGTCCCTGGAGAGGGGACGTTCCCGCTGCCTTCTCGTCTATTCGCGTCTCTACCGCTGCCGTTTCGCCAACCGTTACTATCGTCGCCGCCGCCACTACAAACGCCGCTAAGACCGCCCCAACCCACATCGCCACTTCCGATACACCCTCTTCCCCCGACCCCACCTAACGCCTACCACCTTTGCTGCTACCAATCTCATTAACCGCTGCAATCCTCACCACACGAGACTGACACCATTTTCATCTTCACCATCATCCTCGCAGTCACCCTCGCAGTCACCCTCGCAGTCACCCTCGCAGTCACCCTCGCAGTCACCCTCGCAGTCACCCTCGCAGTCACCCTCGCAGTCACCCTCGCAGTCACCCTCGCAGTCACCCTCGCAGTCACCCTCGCAGTCACCCTCGCAGTCACCCTCGCAGTCACCCTCGCAGTCACCCTCGCAGTCACCCTCGCAGTCACCCTCGCAGTCACCCTCGCAGTCACCCTCGCAGTCACCCTCGCAGTCACCCTCGCAGTCACCCTCGCAGTCACCCTCGCAGTCACCCTCGCAGTCACCCTCGCAGTCACCCTCGCAGTCACCCTCGCAGTCACCCTCGCAGTCACCCTCGCAGTCACCCTCGCAGTCACCCTCGCAGTCACCCTCGCAGTCACCCTCGCAGTCACCCTCGCAGTCACCCTCGCAGTCACCCTCGCAGTCACCCTCGCAGTCACCCTCGCAGTCACCCTCGCAGTCACCCTCGCAGTCACCCTCGCAGTCACCCTCGCAGTCACCCTCGCAGTCACCCTCGCAGTCACCCTCGCAGTCACCCTCGCAGTCACCCTCGCAGTCACCCTCGCAGTCACCCTCTCAGTCACCCTCGCAGTCACCCTCGCAGTCACCCTCGCAGTCACCCTCGCAGTCACCCTCGCAGTCACCCTCGCAGTCACCCTCGCAGTCACCCTCCCAGTCACCCTCGCAGTCATCCTCCCAGTCACCCTCGCAGTCATCCTCCCAGTCACCCTCACAGTCACCCTCACCACCCCATTATTGTCGTCATGATGCCTACCGCTGCAACCGCTCCACCGTCGCCGCCCATGCAACTGCCATCCTCCCCGCTGCCACCGCGCCTGGTTTGTATGCGGGCTGGCCGGGGCCGGGCCCATTAAAATGGAAATGCGGGCTGCGAGTGGAAGGGGCGGAACGGGTGGCTGGGGGGTGGCGAGACGCAGGTGCGCCCGTCGGGAAGCGAGGGGTGTCCTCCGCGGTCCGCTCAGGTGCGCGAAACGTCGTGACGCGTGAGGCAACGTGGGCAAGACAAGCGGTTCTCGCGGTGGGCTTGCGAGGGTCGATTGTCATCGCACGGAGAGCGAGACGTGGTGGAAATACACGGGCGATTTCCTTCGGCGCACCGATTTTTGCTCGTCCTGCGCACCACGTGACGAAAGCACGGGCACTTCGTTTGGAAAATCAGACCAGACGCTGACAGCTATGTTGCACGGAGAGCGAATAGAGTTGAGAAAAATTTTGAAGTGGTACTAAATGACAATTTTATGCGGTAACCAACCAAAAATGTCAAGATGAACGTGTACAAGATGCAATAATTAAAAGAAATGCTTCATAAATCTGTTTCAATATCTTCTAACGAGATGATAATTTTGGTATGTCGCTGCATTTAAAATTCTCGCTAATATTGTGATGCAAACTGGTTTCAGAAGCTCATTGGATGAAGTCTGGTACGATTTGCAAGAGTCCTCCCCTGGAGCGAGGTGTGTTGGACAAAACAGGTGGCATGCAAGAAGATTGTAGTTTACCACAAATTAGTGGATTTTGACTGCCTCCTCTCCCTGTCATCTTTTACTCCTATTTAACGGTACGTTTGTCCTGTCCATCAGATAATCTGTTTGTTTGACCTTCAGTAATTTTCATCGGCTGTCAGTCATTCTGTTTGGTTGTCAATCATTTTATTTGGCGGCAAGCCAAAATGACAATGTAAATGCGGCAGTCATTTCACTTAAGATGGATTGCGTGGTTAATTTTTTATTTTTTCTTTCTTTTGTACATTTCCTCTCTCTACAACTTTTTGTGTCCATATCTTTACCCATTTAATTATTTGTTTTACAACAACTTTGTAAACAGGTCCTAAATGTCGAGTTCTGAAAGGGAAGTGGATGGACTCTAGGCAGCCGCTGTCTGAAAAATAATTCTAGCAGCCGGCTGCTCTGATCGGTTGTTTGCCGTGGTTTCTCCAAATCAATAGTGAGTGAATGCCGGGACAATTATCTAACAAAAAGGCCAAGAACCACCCATGATCTTTTCTTCCTCTTCTTTTACATATCCTCAACCCTTAGTTACACACACTTACATGCATTACACTATCACACATGTCAGGAGACCATTGGGCCGTACCCCGTTGGGTGGAGATACTTGAAGAAGGAAATCCCCTGCAAGTCGATTCGTAGGTTAGGGTCGTACTCACCACCTAGCGGGGAAGGAATCACCGCGACCTCCCGAGAAAAAAAACATTTCCTACACTAACGGAAGTAACGAGAGTAGCAGTTGACATGTCCAGAAACAATCAATCAATCGTGGATTGAACCCGCGAACTCCGCAGTTTCAACTCAGTACTGCTGTGTACAAAGCAAACTTTGAAGTTGGCGTGCGCGCACGGATCGGCACGCGCACTATTTTAAAGAGAAAGCAGCAGAACGCTAACCGCTTCAGCAAGAAGCGAGCAGCGGGGACGAGTCTAGAACAGCCTCGTCCACATGTATATAACGGGCGGTATGGACCCCGGTCAGGCAGAAGAGATCGAGGCCAAGCTACGTCATCGAGTGTTTCTGATAATGACAGTTAAGCTGACCATTGCTAAGTTCTGTGTTGATTGTTGGAAATATTATGAGTTTGCTGCGATAGAGGCGTCATCTGGCGGCACGAAACTCGACAACGGGCCAAGTACAATCTTGTGGCAAGGGGATCTTCGGCGTTTCTTTTTATATTCTCCAAAGGAGACTGGATTGCAAATTGTCAAACTGAAAAAAAATAGTTTATGTTGAAATCTCTGCTTCCACCACTTTTCATACATCTCGAGTACCAATGAGGCAGCCAGTGCGTAGGGTGGATCATCGAGCATGGAGGGCGTGGCGTGGGCGCGTTGGAAAGGGAGGTGCGGGAGAAGGGCGGGTGGACTGACGGAACTAACGAGCGTAGCAGTTGGCAAGTCCAGAAACAATCAATCAATCGAGGATTGAACCCGCGAACTCCCCAATGTGAACTCAGTACCATTGAGGCGATCAGTGTGAGTGTCAGTAGGGAGGGTCATCGGACGTGGTCATCTCCCGAGATAAACATTCACTACACTAACGGGACTAACGAACTTAGTAGTTGACGAGCCCAGAAACAATCAATCAATCGAGGAATGAAGCCGCGAACTCCCCAGTGGGAACCCAGAACCATTGAAGCCACCAGTGCATAGGGAGGATAATGGGGCGTGGAGGTCGTGGCGTGGGCGATTTGGACGGGGCGGTGCGGGCGAAGGGTGGGAGAAGGGCGGGCGGCCGCAGATCCACCGCCAGCGCCAGTGAGAGCTCGTGGGCGATTGACGGCTGGACTAGCGGCGCGACCGCAGGGGGCGTGGCGGGCTGCCGGGGTGTGGCGGGGCGCGGGGGAGGGGCGAGGAGAAGCGGGTGCAGGGAGGTGAGTTGGGGCAAGGCTTGCGGTGGCACGAGGGGGAAGTGATGTGACGGCCTGTGGGACTAGTTTCCAGAAAAACTCCGGGCGGCACACAGCGACTTCAGGTGAGCAGTTAGAGCGCGCCGCTTGAGAATCGGGAAGCACGCTACAAAGCGTTTCCGAGGAATGAATTAGCAGGAACCGGCGTCTGTCATGGAACGAGAGTGCATTGCAAGTAAGAGAAAAGCTGAGATCCTGTTCTCCAAAGGAAGTAATGGAAGTAATTTGGAAGTAATTTCCATGGAAGTTATTTGGTTTTCCAACTATTTTTTAGATGAAGGCCAAGCTATTAGAAGTGACATATCGAAATAAATATTTTTTCATTGGAAAATTCAATACCTTTTTCTTGCTTTCGGTCTTCTTCAGAGTTTCAACTGCTGCTGCACCCTATTTGCCCTTATCAACTCACAAATAGAAATGGTTCAACGTCATCTTTTTATACAGAGGAGATAAAAGTAATTTTGCACCACACTATTACCGACCAACATTGATATTTTGATTAATTGATTAATGTAGCAGTTACTGATGATGCTAACCAAAATTCCAAACTGTACTGTTTTTCCATGTTTTTATACATGCACAAGAGTTCTATGAGAGTTTCTTCTATTCATTTACACCCTCATATTGTACGTGATTTGCTTTAAAACAACAGTTTGAACAACTGAGGAAAGTGATTAGCAGGCGCGGATACACGGGGAGGGAAATAAGGTATTCTAAAACAACCCCCTCACAAAAATTAGTAACTCTTAATTTTAATTTGTCACAAAACTTTCAAGAAAAAATATTTTGTATATTTATTACATAAAGAAAAAAAATATAAAATCGTATCGTATCGTAGAGCTGCGTTATTCTACCTAATCCTTAATATGACACATTCGACCAAACATTTTTAATTCTCCCCCTCCCCCCAGTCCCTGGATTTGCGCCTGTGATTATGAAAAATGTCATCAACAATATTGAATGAAGCCCTGTTTCGTGCTGAAAACGGTGTATGAAGAATAGGGCGAAATTGTAGATGGTGAGACGTGAAGAGACAATTGTAGTCGACATTAATATGAAGATTTAATACTGAATAGTTTGCTATCTGTGAATGTAAATTTTGTTTTTCGTAAAGAAGACTATATACGTATGTATAAGTACAGCTTAGTTGCGAAAATATTCGAAGGCGTTGTAAAATATTTTTGTAAACGTCTAACTCTTTGATTTCGGTTTGACTAATCCGAGATATCAAGCTTCCTGAGATAAGTAATCGTGTTTCATTTTTTATAAAATATGTTGTGACTAAAATTACAAAAGAGAATTTTTGTGCCTTCCAACAACCACAATAATTATAGAAATTATAGAAAAAAACGGACATTGCGATCATTTCATATACAATTCAACGTGATAATACTACATAGATTGCGTGTTCTTTATGAATAATAACAAATCTTGATTGAGAATAACGAGTTCGTATTATACTTGGATAGCCTTTAATCCAGTTAGATTCATCTGGATTAGATTGAACGCGTAATCCTGCAAATGCTATTGAAAATTCTATTGCAAATGCATTAACAGATATCAGATGATCTTCAGAGCGACGGGACAGTATCTCCTCCCGGGGATTCTAGTGGGAATGATAAAGGTCTCTGAATAATTCATGGTTACGTACGGAGCATTAGTTCATGGGTTTCTGGACTAATTTGCGAATAGTAAGACAAGAAACATCTACGTCAATCACTATAAATGTTAATAAGGTCTATAATAAAGGTGTTAAGATTTTCAAGTTCAGTCTGCTGCGATGTAGTAGTGAAATTCCGTAGCAATGGGTAACCAAGCAACAGCTAAGGCAGACCTGCACAACGCCTGCTCCCGCGAGCATCCTGCACTTGAGAGCCGATCGTCTGCCCGTGGCAGCGCCGAAAGTGCAAGTGGTGGGGAGTAGGAAGCTTTGCGGGGAGGGGAGAAGTGTGACGTAGCACGACGCGGCGCGTAGATTGAATGCCTGGGCGTCTAATAATGATCTATGCTTCAAAATTAAATATCCATTTGTTTAAATGGATTATGTCTAGTATTTCAAGTTACCAGGGTCATAATTCACTGTTTACGTTCTGTGCACTGCTGTATATCCACCTTTGTATCCACCACTGTACGTGTTTTCATTTTCTATTTTTTTTTTAAGAAAATAACATGCTCATTGTGACTCTTAAGCAATATTGTAAAGTAATAGCTTTAAAATATATGCGTATATATAAGAAAAAAATATTATTTAATTCTATATAACACAAAATTGCAATTTAATAATTGATTGTTCACCAGGAATGTTATAATCTCCAAATCATAGAAAAATGAACAAAATCATGAGAGCAATCTCTCACATTAAGATTGACATAAAATAGAATATGTGGCAATTCCAAGAAGAGTAATGTTTAATAGCATATTTGTGATCATTTTTCCCATTATGAAACTGAGATCAACGAGCAAACTTTTGTGATGGTATGTTAGGGACAATCATAAGATATTCATGGGTATTCGTTAAAAAGAATGCAAAGGGCTTTATATTTTTATACGATCTCGTACACGACTCTACTCTCTTGTCAGAAATTAGAACAGAAAATAATCATGATTTTTTTAAGAACAATATGTTTTTGCTTTGAGAGAACCGTCTTATTCAATTAAACTTAGTTAATAAAAATAGTTTATTGCTCTCTTCATAAAAAAACCATTCAGTATCACAATTTTGTGTTTAGCACAACACTAAATTTGTGATTACATCGTTGCAAAGTGAATGACATTATAAGCCCTACAAGCAATTATAATACTTGGTGTCGAAATATAATATGTATAATTCGTTGTAGTTTCGCATTTCGCCCTGTCATATACCGAGAACAAATATTTGCAATATAATACAAAAGACAATATTACTTGAACTCTATATGACCGTCATGTTCTTGCCGATTGCTCTTTAAATTTACGCGGTATCTTTCGAAATGCGCATTCTAATTGGTGGTCCCCACTCCTAGATTGGGTCTCATCCCCACCCTTCATCGATTTTCTCATTTGCACCCGAGTTGCCCGCACGCAGCTCCTGAGGTCAGTGAATGTGCAAAATGCTGTGCAGGTCTGAGATAAGGGATGTATTGATTCTATTATTAAATGTGTTGTTTCATCTACAATCGTATGTATTGAAATATACATGTGCTTCTTCAAGTATCGTCCTATTATTCGTGTGCGTTAATTAGTGCGTCCTCTAATAAAAGGAATAAATATAAAATGATTTTTAGAAAACAATGCCGGATTGTTCTGAATATTGAGAGGAACATAAGATTATTCGGTAATTTAGCTGAGAAGCGCCCTGCACTAGTTTTCCGAAGTACAATAATACAACCCATTAGGTGTAGAGGTTTGTGTAAATGAGGCAAAGGAGACAAATGAGTAAGAAAATTGCTAGTGTCGGCGGAGAGAAATTATACATTGTTTTGCTGCAAACGACGAAAAACTTCAATTTGTAAATTCATAAAATTGGGGAGAAAATTACTCCCAAAAACATGACCTCCAAAGTTTATCAGTGATATTTCGTGACTTTAAAGAATCGAGTTATTTTGCAAGTGGTGTTCCAATGAAATTCACGCTGCGATGAAATCAGAAAATTACACGGCTCTTTTTCCAAGGGTATCTCAAAATCTAAGGTTGAAACTATAGAGAAATTTATTAATTACAATATTTACAAAAAAATTGTACGCTTTTTTCACCCTTGAAAACTTGCTCACATCTAATACCGAATTATAGTAAATTCTGTACATTTTTTAATGTTTTCGTTTGCCGAGTATATGATTTTACTTAATTTGTAAAGGAAAATTGAATCATAAATGTGATTTTCTGTAATTATCAATAAATACGAATTGGTTATCTCAGTACTTAAGATTAACGACAGAAATAATTTCATTTTCATGACATACAGCACATTTCTAATTCTGTGCAATTTTGGTTGTGTTGAACACTGGGTGTTAATTAAGTTTAAAAATAAATAGTATTCCTTACCTTTAACAAAATAATGTTCAAATCCCATTCAACCTGAACTTCCATTAGACCGAGAGAAATCTGCAAAGTAAAATATAATGGTGATATTCTTATTAACATTTCAAAATCTAGTTTCATTTATATTTATTAATCAGAAAATTAACGCAACAATTATCTGCAAATTATATTATTTTTCATTAAAACTCTTTGTTCTGAGTTTCTATTTGACAGAAAAACAATAGAAAAATATAAAAAGAACCTGCACGTCTTCGTAAAAAAATATTATTTTTTCTTCCATATGTTATTAATGGTAAGAGAGGTAAAAGTGACCGTTTTATTTTGCGAGTGGGAAAGGTTGCACAGCATGAGGTCGATAGGACGAATGGTGCAAGTGTAACAAAACAAATCACTTTAACCATGCGTATAAAATCTTATTTTGTAGCCAGCCTTAATAATTTCCATTTTATTTCACATCAAGTATACAAATCACTGGAATGGGTACCGTAATATTAAAATCAGTTGTAGCTAATCAGACGAAGCTATTTTGTTTTCTTCGTTGTTCTTACAGTTTTATCTGAACATTTTAGCATGCAGTCAATGCTCTAAACGAAAGAACTTTTTGCATGCAGTGAATGCTTTAAACGCAACTGCTTTTTCTAGTGACTGTCCAAAAAACACACATAATACTCCATCCACTCAATTTCATTCCCAGTAGAATAATACTCTTTCAATATTGAGTATTAAATCCGGAATATGTCTCCTTGCGCATGAATTCAGACGATAATGAGAAGCAAATAACCTCACGACGGAAGCTCACCTGCGCCACCTTCATTCACCACGCGTGGCCTGCCTTCCCTTCCCCATTCAGTTCCCCCTCGCACTTTTTCATTCCCCGCGCGCCGAGTACGGGTTCAAAGCCGTAAGGAATTCGATATTTACAGCGAGCGGGGGTGAATGGGCAAGCGAAATACACCGCACGGTACGGTGCGACGCAGTGCCAGCGACAGCTGCTGAACCGTAGGCCGTCCCGTCAGCGAATGCGCGACTTTTTCTTTGCCGCTGCGAGCTTTTCCTGTGGAGGCGAATTTTGCCAATTTGCCTGGTACAAAATCCACAACTTCTATTATAAGCGCACGTTTTCTTGAGCCCCAGAATATCTACCCCCACTCCTTGCCACCATTAGTTGAATTAAGAATAAATTATAGCACCGAGCGTTGTAGACAAAATATGATAACCAGAAAAGTTCATTCCCATGTAATAGAAACTATTTTGCATCAAAAACGAACTACAAATTTAAGACAATATTCTTTTCGTTAAAATGACCCAATTCCCCACTCCTTTCGCAACTAGCGAAGCGACAGCTGAAGAAAACGTGAGCGGACAATACCTAACGTAGACTTTAAACTGACTTGGTGAAAAATGCTAACTTAAGTAATTTGGTGAGATGTATCAGTCAGGGAAAGAGAAGACTTTGAGCTAAAATTTGTATAAACAATTGTTTTTGGTACTGTGTCCGTCTGCCTGTCTGTTCGTCTGCCTGTCTGTTCGTCTGCCTGTCTGTTCGTCTGCCTGTCTGTTCGTCTGCCTGTCTGTTCGTCTGCCTGTCTGTTCGTCTGCCTGTCTGTTCGTCTGCCTGTCTGTTCGTCTGCCTGTCTGTTCGTCTGCCTGTCTGTTCGTCTGCCTGTCTGTTCGTCTGCCTGTCTGTTCGTCTGCCTGTCTGTTCGTCTGCCTGTCTGTTCGTCTGCCTGTCTGTTCGTCTGCCTGTCTGTTCGTCTGCCTGTCTGTTCGTCTGCCTGTCTGTTCGTCTGCCTGTCTGTTCGTCTGCCTGTCTGTTCGTCTGCCTGTCTGTTCGTCTGCCTGTCTGTTCGTCTGCCTGTCTGTTCGTCTGCCTGTCTGTTCGTCTGCCTGTCTGTTCGTCTGCCTGTCTGTTCGTCTGCCTGTCTGTTCGTCTGCCTGTCTGTTCGTCTGCCTGTCTGTTCGTCTGCCTGTCTGTTCGTCTGCCTGTCTGTTCGTCTGCCTGTCTGTTCGTCTGCCTGTTTGTTCGTCTGCCTGTCTGTTCGTCTGCCTGTCTGTTCGTCTGCCTGTCTTTTCGTCTGCCTGTCTGTTCGTCTGCCTGTCTGTTCGTCTGCCTGTCTGTTCGTCTGCCTGTCTGTTCGTCTGCCTGTCTGTTCGTCTACCTGTCTGTTCGTCTACCTGTCTGTTCGTCTACCTGTCTGTTCGTCTACCTGTCTGTCCACCGTCCGTCCGTCTGTGAGCACGACTACCACCTAAACCATACGTAAATTTTTTTCCAAAATTAATATTTGCTAGTCGAACTGGCTCGACTTGAGGCGCGTCGATTTTCAAAAAATTTCTTCTAAATTTGGGGGTATTTCACTTGAATCTTCCAGATATTTTCAAACTTTTCTCAAAAACAGCTCATTTTTTTCTTTAAATTCCTTGTAAGAATAGAGTAAAATACACTAAAAAAGGTGGTTTAAGTCATATTTTCACGGTTAAGTCTGAATGTTTGAAAATTGAAAATGTTAGGATATTTTTCGCCGTCTTCCTACAACTAAAAAATTGAAGATAGTGACCAAATAAAGACCTAACTAGAGTTTCCGACTTACCTTATTTTTCAGTAGAAATAATTATTAATTAAACGCTATTTTCTTAAAAACTGCTCCAAATTTTTGAAAGGAAATTGCCCTGTAGGTTAAGGTTTTACTGTTCTTTAGTAGTCTTAAAATATTTTCCACCATTAGGAAACCGAAAAATTAAGAAAATTTAAAGAAATGTAATTTGTGCTGCGATAGATGGAAGTTGGTAAAAGTATTAGCAAGTCCAAATAGTTAGCCCAGACCAAAGGGGAAAAAACTAACAGGAAAGTCTGTGCCACTCTGTAGCACCACTAGTTGTTATTTGTTGAAATAAAATAACTTATATAGTTTTTTGATACAACTTTCACATTTATAATTTTTTTCGGGAGGGGTGGGTTCTACGTTTCAGCATTGTCCCGTAACCAAATTTGTCGATCACCAGTACAGTCGCGGAGCAGCGGTGCGGTGCGGACACCAGGTGGCGCGTCGGTCGCCGCGGAGCAGGAGCTCACCAGGCCAGCGGGCGTGGCGTCGTGTTCTTAATGAGGGCGAGATTTTTTAACAGCGCCGGGGGGGCTGCGTGCGGGAGCCCATATTAATAAGCACGAAGCGCCCGATGAAAGGGTAATCATACCTTCATTAGGCAGCGCGGGGGTGGAGGCGTGTGCGGAAAAGGATGGCGGGGGGAGGGGGCGGAAACTCTGGTGAAGAGAGCGTCGGCGCCGACGGGTATAAGGGGGTTCACAACAGCGTGCTGCAGTTGATGTTGAAGAGGGGAGTATGGCATATCGATTCATTGGGTTCAAGTCCCGGTGGTGGCAGGATAAGAAGTCCTAAAATATTCAGCTCTATTTGTACATTAATACAATTTATTTTAACTTACTTAGGTGGCTCAGGGCATCAATTGATGTCACTGAAATGCCTCTGACCGAGAGGTCCGAGGCATTGCAGTGACCAGGAGGATTCGAGTGCCGACGGTAGCAGGATTTTCGACATTAACTAGATAGCTACGTCGTATCCAGTCGCTGTCTGGAGGAGAATTCTAGCGGCCAGCTACTCTGATAGGTAGTTGTCTGTGGTTTCTCCGATCAACACCAGGCGAATGCCGGAGCAGTACCGTAACAAATGGGCTACGGAACTACCGATCTTTCCTACCTCTGTCTTCACAAATACACAAAGTAACACAAATTTTGGGAGACCAGTCGGGAGCTCAGAGCTTGTCTTGGCTGGGGATATACTTCGCTGGTGGGAGATACTAGGTTGGAGAGAACATTGTTATCCGACGGTAGCTCGGCGTTGGATCTCACCTTCCTGCGGGGTAAGATCACTGCCACCTCCCGAGGAAGACGCATTCACCACCATGCACCACACTTATGGGGCGAATGACCTTAGCAGTTAACGCGCACGGAATCATTAGTGATCAGTCAATTAATCATCCTGTGGAATTTGTGATGGACGAAATCTGATTACGACAGTTTTTTAACACGAATTTTCTAACACGACTTCCGCTTTACATTCGAAAAAATACGCATCGTCAACGTTATCAGCTTGACTCTCAGGTTCATTCAATGGTTTAAAAATTACAGTTTACTAAACTACATATATTTATTTATTTAATTTATTGTGTTTAGGGTTATAGAAACTCAACTGTTGAGATTCCTTCAACATTCAAAAATGAATATGGGAAGAGCGAAGGAAGTTCTTTTATGACTTCGGCGCAAAAAATGTTCGAAATTTCGAATAGACTTATGACTGATAACATCATAATAATAATGGAATATGATGTGTTAATAAATTGATTACACCGGCCACCAAAAAACTGTTTCAAAAACCTTTTTGCTGATAGCTGATTTTTATAGCTTATTGGGTGCTGAATCCGTATTTGAACTCGTACTTCTTCCCATAACCTACAGCGTAATCAGAATTTGATTTATTAAGGTATGGGAAAATATGCTATATATGCAATTAAAATGAAAAATAAACGTCCTCTGAAATACCAATAGAACTTCATTTAAACATAGAAGATGGCTTAACGTTCTTAACAGTACATTCTAGAAAGTCTTAACGTGTCCATTGACGTATATTTTCTTTGTCTCCTCTTTAAAGCCCCTGATATAGCTTGTTCTCCTCTGCGCCGATTGCTGGCTCTCACTGTGAAGTGACCAGCAGTAATCTCCCATCATGTTGGTGTTCCGGCATCCCTGATAACGTTTTTTCATCACTTTCATATATTAATGAAAACGCGCACCTTGTTCTTCACTTACTAGGTTGGTACTAAACATATAAAACGTCCGGAAAGAATTGTAAATGACTATTTAAATAGTAAACCTGAGGCTCATTAAACATCCCAATTGCTTGAAAGCATTCAGGATATTAGCAACAATTGCTTGATAGTCTTTTTTTTTGTTGGCCATGAACTTATTAACAACGTGATTAAATGCACTCTACGCTTCATTTTCAATTACTGTCATATGTAGTTCAAATAGAGGATCAAACATCACTTTTCAGATATCACTCTCAATGAAGATACCCTCTTTTAATAAATTTGCTTCAGACAATTGCGTAAACTTTTCACAAAGGTCATCTTTAAGTAAGAACTTCACAAGTTGTTTCATAAGACCTAATTTTATGTGCAATGGAGGCAGCATAAACTTGTGTTCATCTACCAGATGTTCTCGTAGAAGGTTCTTTTCCCCTGGCATTAAAGATTTTGTTGCAGGCCAATTCTTTCTAGACTAATGCTAAGCTCGTGGCCTGCTAGTAAAAATGGTAATTTATAACTTTCTGCATCTCATACATTTCTAGATACCCAGAGCAGCATTTGCCTAGCTATACAAAGAAAATGTTAAAATGTGAACAAATGGTGGGTGATATGGCATTTTTAATGTTATTTTTGGAATCAGCACACTTAAAATGATAAGAAATACGTGAAAATACACAAAAAGTTTTTTGGTTGTTGGCCTGCGTTATGATGATGTGCCAAAAAAGGGGGGGTTGAATGATAGTATTCAATCGACCAACACGCTTTACTACTTCAACCAGAGCATTTTCCACACGGATTCACCTGCATTCCAACATTTAAAAGCCATGTAATTCAGATGAATAACCCGATACATTGCAAACACATTTGGTCGTCTCCGATCGGACGATCGTTGGAAGCCTCAAACGCGGCGCGGGCCTGGCCGAATCGCGGCCTACGGGCACTGTGTTGTTCAAAGGGGCGCTCTCAAACATTTCGGGCGGCGCTGGGAGGTGCACGAGGCAGAAAGCGGGTGGGCTCGGAGGGACGCTCGGGCAAACAGGCCGGCCGATCAGCCCGGGGCGACGTGGCGACCTGCGCTTGAGCAATGACCCGAGTGGAGCGAGCCATTCTGAGCCATGGCAGTGCCCTGGCAAGAATGATGAATAGGTTGTGGCAGGGCCTGTAAAAATGAGGCATTTTTTTAATGTATTTGTAGTAAAGCGTTTCAAAAGTTACTGAATTTTTTTCTGTACATTTATTTCGTTTTCAAATAGAGAAAAATTTAAAAATATGCCGTAGTTCGGAAATTGAATAAATTTTCCGTGATTTCAGCAGTTGTAAAATATCAGTATTTTTCGTACACTTTCTTATATTTAAGAATAAATATAAATGAAGTTAGATAATTCTTTCTTAAAAAACAAATTCCGCTCGAAATGAACCAAAAAAAGCTTAATTATGTATTATTTATTATTATGGGTGCTACTTCTTTCAAAGTAATCTACAATATTTTTATACAATGAACGGGGAAGACAGCTAAAATGTCGAATCACGACTTAAGCGTAGTAAGGGCATTGAACGCCAAAAATCCTTTGCACTCGACTTCAAATTAAAGGGCAAATATTGGGGGTTGGAGATGTTATCACAAATAACTACAAAATAAACAGGATATATTCGGAAGCACAATTACATTCCTCAAGATGGCTGATAAAATTTAAACTATATTACTTCACGCTCTACTTCTCAATCTTTTCTCTTTGAGGAAGAAATTCTCTCGTTTTATAAAATGTATCGTCAGCTGCTAAAGCAACACATTTTTTAAGATTTATGACGTCTTCCTCGCCTTTTCTCATTCTTGAATTTGGTTTCTGCTAACTGCTCTCAACACTTTCTCGCTAATTCTCTTTATCTCCCATCTACCACCTACCACTTCCTGTCCTTCCTCCCCTTCTACACCTTTCCTCTCACATGCATCACCCTCCCCTTCCCACATTTCTATCCCTTCCTCTTGCAGCTCCACCCTCGTTCATTCACGTCTCTTTCCCTCTTCACTTTCCACTTACCTCCATCCAATCTTCTCCCCTACTTTCCTCCCCCCATCTTCCTTTTCCCCCTTTGTCCTTTCGCTTCCCATTCCCCATACTACAACTCCTATCCTCTCCTTTCCTACCACCCCCAATTTTTGCTACCTCCCTTCACTGTGCTTCCCGGCCCTGTCCGTCAGACACCGCGAGCTGCCCCGCGCTAATCGAATGTAGCTTCCGAAAATCCTCCCTGCACCGTCGCCCTCCCCCTAGCCCCGCGCCCCCCCCCCCACCCCCGGCGCCTTCGCCGCTGCTCCCAATAATTGCGTTACCGGGGCGCATTGCCGCGGTTGTTTTCAATTAACATTAGCGGAAGAGTGCGCAGCCGCCGGTAATTATCTGCAGAAGCGACGGAAGAGGGCACGAACGACTGGCGCGCGATTTCGACCCGCGCAATGACGAAATGCAAGCCTTCGAATATCACAGATATTTTACAATGTCCCAATGCCGGAAACCTAGTCGTAATACTCACCTTCCCCTCAGAACAGAAAAATAATGTTAAGAACGAGTATTTTTATTCAGTCCGTCACTATGGTGGCCCATTAATCGCGACGTGAGCAACGGCTCTGCGTCGGAGATAAGTATAAAAAAATTACTTTTGGGCTTAAAACGTCGTTGCCCAGATGTTTTCCCATTCCCTTTCGTCCCAGTGGAGAGTAAACGAAGCTTCAGTTTACAAATGGTTCTATAGACATGTCTACTTGGAATATAAACACAAAACCGTTTTAACTATAGCTGCAACCACTTATGACGTCCGAAAATACAAACAAAATATGATCAAATCTTGCCCTAATTTTGAGGTTCTAGATTTTTTTAACATCCTACGTTTCGGTAGGTTCACAATAACGGTATAAAATTTCATAAAATATTGGAGAAATATGTACCAATTCAATGTTAAGTTAAAATCTACAATTTTGCTTAGTGACCATAACAACACTTGCCAGTATGCGCTCTTGGCTGTACGGGTGACGCCGTGGTGAAGGCGGTGTTGCCCGTGCGTCTCCCGGATAGCCAAGAATACTAGCAAACTGCCGACGCTGGCGCGCACAATGGTATGGAAGGTTTCCTAGACCCCGTCAAGAACAAAGGTCAAAATTAATAGAACATATGTGATGAAATAATTTTTGCTGCAGATTAATTCAAGAAAATTAAGTAGGATGGATGTGGTTTCTTGAGATTAGGTCATCTTGGAAATTAAAAAGAAAGAATTCACATTCGTTTCGGCCCTTTATTGTGTCTTCATCAGGGCTAGAATTAGGTTACAATTGACAGACTGTTGATTACTACTATATACATTATAAAATCTTAATCTAAAATATCTAATTTAAAGGTCTACACTATAATTCATAGTATATAATTATTAATTAGCCTACCATCCACTTAATTATTTTTACTTTCACCATCATGAATCGTTTTTAATTTCCCTTCTCTCCTCCTTTACTGCATCTCATCTTGACCATTCCTCCACAGATCACATCCCTTGTGGCCAGTCATACCAACATAACACTTTAGACTTCTTTTTTTATTCTTTTTTTTTGAAAATATTTAACACATGATCATTATAACTTATCATATAACAATTATATACACTCAAGATGAAATACACAACGAGATGTTGAAGTACGGAGACGATGGATTAAAAGAAGAGCTGAAAGGATTATTTAATAAAATATTACTACTCGGAGATGTACCAAGAGAATGGAAAATTAGTATTACGACACCGATGTTTAAAAAAGGGAAGAGAAGTTACACTAACAACTACAGAGGTATTACCCTACTGAGTATCATATTAAAATTACTGACGAAAATAAAACTGGTAAAATTGCAACCATACTTCGAAACTAATGAGGAACATCAATGATTCCGCACGAAGAGATCAACAACACACGCTGCATTCATAGTCCGCCAAATAGTCGAGAAAGCGAGCGAATATAACAAGCCCGCCTTCTGGTGTTTTGTAGATCTCAAGAAAGCATTTGCTCGAGTAAGTTTACGAGACGTAATTACGATTTTGGGGACAAATTAGTGTCTAAAAATTGACAGAAATCATTGAAGCTATATATACAGACGTCAAAACTAAAGTAAAAATACGAGACCTAACTACAGATGAAATAGAATGTGCGGGTGGAATACATCAGGCCGACACCTGAAGTCCAAAAATCTTCAACTTGATAATGGATAAACTAATTGACAGCATTAAAACAATGGAAGGCTACATGATCGGTAAGATCAGATAAACATAGTGTGTTACGGACATGACGCAGTACTTATAGCGGACTCAGCAGATAATCTGCAGAGACTATTATATAAATTCACAAGGACAGGAAAATTATTTAATATCATAGTCTCAACAGAAAAAAAACAAATCGATGGTAATATCCAAAGACCCTCTAAGATGTAAGTTGAAAATACAAGGCAAACTCATCGAGCAAATGATAATGTTCCAATATCTGGGAGTAGGCATTTCCAGTGATCGCCATACATGCAAGAAACAAAACATGCTCGTGTATCAGGTTACTTGCGAGATGTAACTTGGAAATATAAATACCTTGAAATTGCTCTAAAAATACTTATGAAACAATCTTTTTTTGAAAAATTGTACATTATCGTTTTAAAGAGCTGTTTTTTAATTGAATTTGTTTATGGCAAAAATTTTGATATTCAATTTTATAATATTGAAATGTTACATTTTTGCAATTTTCGAAAATGCAGAGAGCTCGCCGAAAATAGGACTAGCATTGTATTTTTACCGCCCCTTGATACATGTGAGAATAACATTTAAAAAAGAACTTTGGAATGGATTTTGAGAAAATTACTTTTTTAAAATTGCATTAATTGCAAGCACAAATTACGCAATACTATTCGGGTTTAACAAATATACCTGCCCTCTCTCAAAGAGCTGATCCTTATTTTAGAACAGATTTTGTGTAAGACTTTGATTTAAGGTTAAGATTTTATTTAATGTCTACCTTGAATTTGGTAGATTTGAAATGTTAATTTTTTTCAATTTTCGAAAATACAATTTTAAAAATCAAAAATTAAAGTGAAGGCAAACAAAGTTTAAAAACCATTATTGCCATATGTACTACTCCAACTACATTAACTATAAAAAAAAAATTGGCTCCATTCCCTGGCACCCCACTAAACCATAAAATATATAGAACTCCACATTGACATCAAAATGAATTGGGAACATCTATCAAAATAATACAAATTTAAACCAATATTCAACACCTAGAAACTTTAATCAATAGGAACCAATACCCCCCTATTCAACAATGAAATATACAAAAAATGACACTGACAATTGTATACGGCTGCCCCATTTGGATAAATACATCAATAACAAAATAGAAAATATAGCCTAGAACCAAATCCTACGCACCACCACTAATGCAGACTGGTTCAAATCAAATCATCAATTACATAAAAAATTAAAACTCTCATTCAACACATTCATCTGTCCCACAACTTCCTCATCATATCGAAATCCTTTTGTCATTCAACATTTGTAAAACAAAAATCCAACATAATGAGAATGTAGATGGTATCATAAACTTTGAAATTGGAATAAGCTTAGAATAAGTAAGAAATGTTAAGTCGTCGAAGCAGATGTGTATATTTTATTTTTATCACAACTTTCCCATCAAAATCAAAAAATTAATAGGAAAAAAAATTAGTCTCTTCCGGCTAATTCTTGGCGCTATCGTCACAGGAGATCCTGTATACCAGAAGAAACAAGGTCGAACGGACTCTTGCCTTTCCAACGTCCACGCCATGGCTTGAGGTGCCTGCTGGCGCCGACCGCGAGGAGCGCGCGCACCGCTTCCTCATTGTTATACTCCGCCGCCCAGTGCAGAGGAGTCACTCATAAAATCCTCGCGTCGACTTCGGCGCACACTTGCAGCAGGAGCTCCAAGCACCACCCGCTGCGGTCTTCCAACGCAGCCCTGCAACGCGGAAGTCCCACAGTAGTAGACTGCGTTCTCATCGGCGTCTCGTTGCGGAAGAAGCGCCACCACGTCCGCACGCGCATTGCGGGCTGCATGAAATAAAGGAGAGTAACCGTATCAGTCAGCGTAGTTAACGTCGGCATGAGAATCTATGTGACGTTCTACGTCACTTAGTTCTACTTGATGAACCGCAATACACAAATCTTCTCCCAGGAGGTGAGAAAGGTTCGTGCTTCCTCCGCACTCAACCCCTCCTCCCGCATCCGTAGCGGAAGCTGCCGCCGACACGCACGTTCTTCCTCGTCGGTCGCTGCGCCCTGGTGGCCGGCGCCTGAGGAAGTGTGGCTGGAGGTGGAGGAGGGGTGCTCCTCCCCACCACCCGCTGCTGCCCCTCACGTCGCAGGTGCTTCGCGGGCGCTGGCGGCGGAGGTGGAGACGGAGGTGGAGGTGGCAAGGGACGCACGTGTAGATCGGTACTCCTCCTCTTGGCGCAATAGAGCCTCAACGCGGGGCATGAACTTCTGCAACGCCCTTTGCAGAGAGGCCTCTACATCATTCACACGACATTCTAGATGTTGCATACCTCTTCCCCTTCCAGATGCCTCCGGAACCGTCATTCTCTCCTCCACGGCCGTCACTCTCTCCTGGGTCTCTTCAAGTCGCTGCCGCAGGGCGCGGATGGCATCGTCCTTCTCTTGCAGCTTCCGCTCCATCTCGCACACCGCCGTCGCCACCCTCTCCTCCTGCAGGCGCAGGGCTTCCGTCGAATCCGACGTTCTCTCCTCCACGGCCGTCACTCTCTCCTGGGTCTCATGTAGCACCTGCAGAACGCGGATGACCTTGTCCTTCTCCTGCAGTTTCCGCTCCATCTCGCGCAACGCCGTCGCCGCCCTTTCCTCCTGCAGGCGCAGGGCTTCCTGCATCTCCTCGATCACTTGTTTCTGCAGGCGCAATGCCTCCTGGACCTTTTGCTCCGTCTCCTGTTTCTGCAGGTGAAGAGCCTTTTGTATTCTGCTCTCCATCTCTCGCCTCTGCAGACGCAGGGCCTCCTGTATGTTCCCCAGTTCCTCCACACGCTGGAAGGCGTCGCCCAAAGCTCCTGCACCCTCAACCCCACTCGCTTCCTCGCGATCGCTTCGTTTGCGTCTCGGCATCTTGGTTTTCGATCCCTCTGCAAGACAAAGGAGTACGTAATATTGTGATGTACAGAATATCGGAAAGATCAATCTTTCGTATGTAGTATTTAATGCACTGTATACGAAAAGGTGTGAAAACATTTAATTTAAAATGTTGCCTATAGCATCAAGTCATAAGAGAAGCTACTACAAGAAATCAATTTCTATCAATTTGGATTATTTGGCACTCCCCCTAGAAGCATTTCCTAAACATTGAATACGAAAATTGATTGAATAGGCCAAATTCTTTCGTTATTAGTCATGTAATAATCACCACTTAAAATATAGTTATTCAAGTCTAAATAATACGCCCAACCATAATATTTATAATGCTGCAAATTTATTTTGATGTATCATTTTCCCATTTACTAGGCTTCAGTTTCTATTTTGAACCGTAAACTGTCAGTCGACAAAGAATATTGTCTCTCAAAGTGCCCTACTTATACCCAGATTCTATTTTCTTCTAAAAGCACGCGACGCGGATCTCCAATTACTGATTTAAATTAGTGCTTTCATGGTGTAATATATATTTATGTTAATATTTTAGACCAAAAGTCTTGCTGTGTGAAGTGGAGTCTAATATCTGTTAAAACGTTCTTCCCAAGAAGTGAGAATTATAATAAATTATACTTTTTGTTTGTTAATTTTTAATCATTGTGCGTTTTACAGAATTTGAAAAGTATTAAAATACATTGATTAATATTTTTTTTAATCTTTCGCTCCATGTCAAAAAGTAATATTTTATGAAATATTAATGCATTCATAATCAGTTTGAACGAGATAACTATCCAGTTAAAAACAAGATAGTAAAAAATAGAAAGTTTGAGAATCCGAATTTCTTGCAGGGTAGAATAATCGAAATGGAATTTTTGATTAGCTTCTAAACCTGGGACTTGCAGAAAATACGAATTTTGGCTACTTTAATACTATTACCAATACAAGCGAAAATTAAATGGTACAAAATTCAAAAGTCGAAATACGGAAATTCGCGCTATTCGTATCTGGGAAAAGATAAACTCTGAGCAAATAAATTAATGAATAAATAAATAAGTTAAATAAATATTTTTTTCTTCATCAAGAAACGTTGTTGGAAATAATGTGACATAAAATATTCCATATATTTTAATTGGAGTTGAGAAGTTGTCTTGAAACTACTTACGTGAAAACGAGAGTGCTCTTCGTTTAACCCTAAAATTTTTAACGAACTTTACGTCTGCGTAGAGTATAACATCAAATTCATGCGATATTCTCACGTCCAGAATTCTGACAAAAAGGGAGCGGACTTTGCGTCCTGTTCTTGCGCGAAGACAAAGCCGACTGCAGTGGAGGTTCGAAATGCGCATCTCGACTGGAAGGTCAGGAACAATCGATTCTTCAACAACACGCTCACAGTCACGTGGCCGCACTTGCGTGGAAACAAATCGATTCAAGCAATTGAAACAACTTCAAGTAACAAGCTGTATTATTTCTACTATTTCCATACTTTATTCTTCTGAAATAAACATTATGCAAAAAGTACGGATTAACATTTAATCATCTTCACGCTTGTAACTTTGTAAAATACGTGAATATATATAATTTTAATAAAAAAGCATGTAGTAACACGAAGTACTATATACTACAGTGCGATTTTTCTAACTTTGCCCCTCAATGCCCGTGTTCCCGTGTTCACAATGGAATATGTCGCGGTGTTTCGCGTCTCTGTCAGTCGTGCCGCTAGGTATCGCATGATCGCGACCGTACCAAGCTGTGCTTGCGATAATGGGACTTCTAGCGGCACAACGGAGAAAGACGCGAAATGCCGTCTGATATTCCATCGCGGTCACAGGCGCTAGAGGGGCAAAGTTAGAAAATTCGCACTGCAGTATTAACGAAAGTTTTCTTTATTCAGCACAATTAGGGAAGAACAATTATATTTTCTCTTCCTTACTTCGTTAGAAGAAAAGAAATGTAATCATGTACGATTTTTTCACAATACCGCTTACGCAGTAGAGGGAAAGTAATGTAATGCTGCAGGGAAAAGGAGGGAAATTTTCGGCAGAAAAACTCTTCTTGCCGGTCCCTGGTAACGAAAAAGTGGATAAATCGAGTTGCTAAATTTAGAAAAAATCCTCTAATACGTGGTGTAGCCAGAATCCATGTTTTGTGGATCCACGATACCGAAAAATCGATTGACGGCAAAAAGTCTGTCTGTCCGTCCGTCTGCCTGTAAACAACCCTAGAGGCTAAACCCCCTGTTTTCTCCAAAATTGATATTCCTCTATCGATCTGTCTTCTGTCGCGACCCCTTGAACTTGAAACCGATAATTTAATTTTGAGGAATACTGTACATCAAGCCTCACAGACGTTAAAATTTTCAAAACCATTGCTACGTCGCTTTTGATTAAATTTTGTTGCTTGAATGTATGAAGGACGTTTAAGAGAATGGTGAGGATTCATATTCGTTGAAATACCTGATTTTTTGAAAATTGCAAAAGTTCAAATTTTTTTCAGCATCCTCCTACTACTAAAATATTATAGAGAGAGATTTTCCCCTTAATGAAATCTGTTCTTTAAAGATAGATATTAAAATACGTGCATGTGAAATTTTTGGAAAAATTGACAATTTTTCGCATAATTTTGCGTGAAATATTGGCAGTTTTTTATTTTACTTAAACATTTTTTTCTCAAAAACTGCTCCATTCTGAAAAAATAGTTGAGCCATTTTTTTTTAAATATTTCACGAGTTTGATGTAAAATACCCCCCAAAATTAAAACATCGGTTTCAAATTTACAGGACCACAACACCCGTCATAACGATTGAGGATTATTAATTTTGGAGAAAATTGGCTGAACGGTTTAGCTCCTAGCGTTGTTCACAAACAGACGGACAAACGGTTTTGTCAAGCGATTTTTCTGTTCAAGGACACACAAAACATTGATTCTGGCTACACTATGTGTTAGAGGACTTTTTCTAAATTTAGCATCTAAATTTATCCTCTTTTTTGTTGCCTGGGCTCTCTGAAGAGTTTTTTCAGCTGAAAATTCCCCGTTTTCGCGCAGCATTATATATCTTTTTCTCTATCGCGTATTCGATAACGAGAAAGTAAACAAGTGATGCTAAAACATCAAGTGCTTTCACGAAAAAATTCTCGAAAATACTCAAATTTTCGAAAAGTTGTCCATTACTTATTTCAAAATGTACACTAAGTGATCATAAGTATCCGGACAAGTGGCTGAAAATGAGTTACCAGTTCTTGGCGCCCTCTATCGGTAATGTTGGAATTCAATAGGGCGTTGGCTCACTCTTAGCCATAATGACAGCTTCCACTCTCACAGGTATACATTCAATCAGGTGCTGGAAGGTTTCTTAAGGAATGGCAGCCTATTCTTCACGGAGTGATACACTGAGGAGAGGTATCGATGTAGGTTGGTGAGGCCTGGCACGAAGTCGGCGTTCCAAAACGTCGCAAATGAGTTCGATAGGATTCAAGTCAGGACTATATGCAGGCCAGTCCATTACAGGGATGTTATTGTCGTGTAACCACTCCGCCACAGGGCGTACAGTATGAACTGGTGATCGATCGTGTTGAAAGTTGCCATCCCGAAATTGCTCTTCAACAGTGAAAGCAAGAATCTGTTTAAAACATCAAAGAAGGCCAGTGTCGTGATAGTGCCATGCAAAACATGGGATGCAAGCCTCCTCCATGAAAAACACGACCACACAATAACACCACCGCCTCCAGATTTCACTGTTACGACCATACACGCTGGCAGATGACGTTCACCGGGCATTCGCCACATTGTGTACCGTAATTCATCAGTCCGCACCACGTTTTTCCACTAATCAATCGTCCAATGTTTACGCCCCGTACACCAAGAGAAGCGTCATTTGGCAACTTATCTGCGTGATGTGGGGCTTATGAGCAGCCGCATGACCGTGAAATCCTAGTTTTCTCACCTCTCGCCTAACTTTCATAGAACTTGGAGTGGATCCTGATGCAGTTTGGATTTCCTGTGAGATGATTTGGATAAATGTCTGCCTATTACACTTTACGACCCTCTTCAAATGTCGGCGGTCTCTGTCAATCAATAGACTGGGTCGGTCTGTATGATTTTGTGCTGTACGTGAACCTTCACGTTTCCACTTCACTATCACATCAGAAACAATGGCTCTAGGGATGTTTAGGAGTGTGGAAATCTCGCGTACAGACTTCTGACACTTGTGACACCCAATCACCTGACCACGTTCGAAGTCCGTGAGTTCCGCGGAGCGCACCATTCTGCTCTCTCACGATATCTAATGACTACTGCGGTCGCTGATATGGGTACCTGGCAGTAGGTGGCAGTAAAATGCACTTAAAATGAAAAACGTGTGTTTTTGGACGTGTCTGGATACTTTTGATCACTTAGTGAATAAGAAACAAAATTGAAGGTGCTGAAGTACTTAATGTTGCTCTGCATTTAATAGATAAATGTATCTGTTAAAGAAAGTATTCATGTAGCTAATTATAAAACGTATAGTTTTCCATTATAGATAAAGAATAAACTGGTGGTACTACAGAATGGCACAGACTTTCCCATATTAATTATCTATTTCCTTGGGTCTGGGCTAGCTAACGGTGTGGGAGATCTTTCAAAAAAATTACATTTGTGTCATTTTTGAAAAAATAAATATATACTCCAAAATGAATTTTACTGAATATTGGAGAGTACAGTGAGCAACATCAGTTCGAAAAGTTCGAAGAAAAATTTTGGTGGCGCAAGTAGTAAGTTATTTCGTACACTGTTACACCGTCGACGTTCAATCTGAGCCCAAAATATAACATGTATTTATAGCGACAAGATAATTAAAAAGTATAAAATAAAGGAAACGTATAATGTTTGTAATTCTGACTTTCCCGTATGCATACGTATATACGGAGCAATATACATAGTATAGGGAAAGTTACGTAATGCTGCGCAAAAAAAACAACGAATTTTTGAGAGAAAAAAATTCATTGCCGGACCCTGATATCGAAAAAGTGGATAAATTCAGTGGCTAATTTAAGAAAAAAATTCTGTAAGATGTGTTGTAGTCAGAATACCCGTTTCATGGGTCCTTGTTACCGGAAAACCAATTGACGGCAAAATGTCCATCCGTCCGTCCGTCTGTGCGTCTTTTACGGTGTATGTGAACAACACTAGCGCCTAAACCATGCGTAGGATCTTTTCCAAATTGAAGAAAGCCCTGTGCATCTGACTCGAGTCGAAGCTCAATTGCTAAATCAAGAATAATGAAGTTTCTTATTTTTTTTAAGTTCAAAGCAATTTGGTTTTATTGAAAAAAGATCTACAGAAGAAGCACTGTTGGCTTTTTGCTCTAGTTTTTTTTGATGGTTTAAATTCAAAATCCCACGTTGCTGGTCTATTTTTTGATATTATTAAGGCGTTTGATTCAGTGGATCATAATATTCTTATAACGAGATTAAGTGAGGTTGGAATAAGAGGGATTGCTCTAGATTGGTTCAGAAGCTATTTAACAGGGAGGAGACAATGCGTACGAGTTAAACAAAGTGTAAGTGAACTTTTACCCGTAACATGTGGTGTTTCTCAAGGTCCTAATTTAATATATTTACAACATAAAGAAACATAGGCAACATAAAGAAAGAATTTAATATATTTACAGGAGGAAAGGTAGTCCTAAGATCACACAGATCAAACCTAACATTGGTATCCATAGTATTCACCAGTTTATTTAAAACATTAATAAAAAAGAATTAAATTCATTTGCTATAAGTAAGGGGTCTTGTATTGTCTCACCAGATCCATCTATTTTTTTCAATGGAAACTATATTATTTCTCACATTCTTCAAACTCAATACACCATTAATAACTTGCCATTGTTTCTTGGTATTATTTTTATTTTTTTGAAATAAGTTCTGATAATTAGTTTTTTGATAAATCATATCATTTTTCAATTTCAAAGAATAATAATCAAAACGTTGTCTTAAGTTCTGATCACTTGGCTTTCGTTTTACTTTCTTATATAATGAGTTTCTATTCTGTTGACTACAACTCAATTCATATGTCATCCAAGGTTTTAGTATTTTTACAGAACATTTTCTTATATTTGTATATTTTGATTTCTCAATAATATTTTTAAAAGTATGTAAAAACAAATTAAATGCCTCTGATGCGTTATCCTTTGAATAAACATCTGACCAATTTTTAACACAAAGTAAACCGTCTAGTTTCTTATAGTCTATTTTTATATTATGTCTAACATTGCAGTTTATTTTCTTTTGAATATTTGGAAAGAACACGTTATATAGAACTGCATCATGATCACTTCTGCCAGATTTGAGAACACAAGACTCAGAACTAATATTTTCTCTAGATCTAAAATAAATATGATCAATACAGCGATTTCTTCTAGTAGGGGAATCAATCAGTTGATTCAGCCCATTACTGTTCATTATGATCTGATATTCATCAACAACCTGAGATTGTTCTAGAATACACAAATTAATGTCTCCTACAACAAGAAGATTTTTTTCAGACGAAGCATTTAGTATTTCTCTTAATTGGTTCAAATAATGCCACACATGAAATAAGTGAAGCCTGTAAATAGCAATGATTGATACAGATTTTTCAGAGTCAATGTCCACGATTATTTTGAGAGCATCAGCTGATGAAATACTCAACGGAGCTACAGCAAGACTCAAATAACTCAGAAACGTAAACAATAATCCCTCCTGCTCGGTATGTTTCTTTACAGTTAGCAAACTGATAATATCCTCTCAACCTAAAAGATGTCAATTCTGATTCAGATATCCATATTTCTGTTAGTACAATTATTTCTGGACGTTTATTTAAAGAGTCTAAGTAAATACAAAAACTGTTGAAATTCTATCTTACACTACGAATATTTCGGTGAAAGATACAGAAAGAATTATTTTTATTAAAAATGTTAAATTCCTCAAAAGATTCATTATTCATCACTACCATATGATGTTATTAGAGCAGACTCACAGTTTATTCAAATCTTCCATTGAAGTGATTCTCACTACTGGTGCTCCTTGGTGCTTCCTCATGAGAATATTCCCGTTTTGTACCCAAAGATAAGTTAATTGTTTAATCTTAATTACTTCTCTCGCCTCAGCATACACCCTCCTCCTTCCAGGTCTTAAGTCGTCGTTTATATACACAGGCGTTGCAGGCTGTGGAAATCCTAAATGTGCGGTTGAAAAATTTCTTTTCACCTTACGTTTAGCTAAAACATTAAATGTTTCCTCCCGTCTCACAAATTTTACAATTATCCCTCGAGGCCATCCATCTTGTCTACTTCCAAGTCTTCCCAAACGGTGACAAACGTCAATACTTTCACGGTTTACATTTACGTCAACGGCAACACAAATGTTTTTCACAACCTCGAAAGTATCCTCGGTTTTTTCCTCGGGGACTCCGAATATTTCTATGGAATTTGATCTGCTGTACTGCTCAACGTCCTCCAAACGTGATTCTAATTTGATAATTTTCTCCTTCAAATTTACATTTTCTTGCTTTAGCTCATCAACGGTTTTTAAAAACTCATCCAATTTATTTGACTGTTCTTTAATAATCTTCATTTGGTCTTCAATTTTACTGTGTGCAAATTCCAATGCTGTATTGAACTGTGCTTCTATTCTCTTACGATCTTCACTCGCCTGTTTTAGCATGAGAATTATTTGTGAAGTATCTACTTTACCTTCATCTGCCGTTGAAACCTGATTCATGCTTATCCTGCTATTAGTTACACATGGAGGGCATCGCCATACTTGATTTTCATTAACAATGCAATCTATATCTGCTTTGTTCATGTTCACACAATTACCATGGCACGGTTTCTTGCAGTCACTACACGTGATCTGGTTGCGGGTTTGCACGACGGAAAGACAAATACTACAAGCGGACATCTTGAAACAACCTTCAGTAGAACACTTGCACTTATTCAAACAACTCAAACACGAAAATATTTCACAAATGTTCAACTTCAGCACTAACTCCGTATAACACCTCAGACTCGAAAATACAACTTCACAAGTGTTCAACTGCAGTACTATGATCAAATGCGAGAGAGCATCCGTTGCATGTCAGTCCTCTGCATTGTCCAACTCATGAATGAAACTCTTTAATATGACAAAGTTCATTTGGGAGTATTTTATTGTTGTTTTAAAAAATTACACAAATATAATTTTTCAAACGTCTCTCACACCGTTAGTACACGCATTTTCAGCAATTTGTAAACACTATTGTATTTGTGTGTTAAAGTGCTTCAAATGACTTCTAATGAAGTTTTTCGAAAAAAATTTCTGTGAAAATGTTAATCAAATTTCCGATTTACAGTAGCGCTTAAATGTCATTGTCTTAAAAATGGCTCCAAATTTTTCAAAGAAAATTGCCATTTAGGACGAGGTTGAACTGCTATTTTATATATTTAAATTAATATTTCCTTTCTTCTATTAGGAAACCGAAAAATTAAGAAAATGTCAAAAAGTGTACTTTGGGCGGTGATAGATGGCAGCTGGTAAGAGTATGTGGCAAGTCCGATTAGATATCCGAGACCAAAGGAAATAGAAAATTAATACGGAAAAGTCTGTGCATTTTGTAGCACTACTAGTTACTTTTTAAGGGACTTCTGAGAAATTAATTACAATGTTATAGATCTCAGTTCTTTTAGTGGTATATTTTCCTGGTGAATATCTCTGAGTAGATTCCAGTTGCTGTGTTACAATGAGCAAACATGCATTCTAATGGACCTAATGAAAAATTTTTGATAGTGTGTGCCATTATGTGTATTTTTACATTGATTAATGTTACAAAAAAATTTCTTATATTTTCCAAACAATGTGGTCTTTCCCTCACTATCACAAATTCCATCCATTTTTTCTCATTTATATTTCAAAGTATTGAATAATTGTTGTAAGTATTGTAAATAAAATTTCTCAAATGTGTACTTTTATATGCAATTACAATTAACAATATTTCATTTCCTGCATTAACCTTTCTTGATAAAATTCATAAGAAGAGTGCTTTAATGAGAAGCTATATTTTTTTGCGAACAGGATATAATCCACTTTACTTGAATTATTTCTCCCGCGAAGTAAATATTCACCTCAGTGAAGTACATTGTATGTCTTGATACATTTTTTTGCCTGGTTTATAAAAATATTATACCAAGAAATTTCCTTCATTTACACAAGTATTTATAATCTATAGAAAAAAGGCTCAATCTATGAATGCTCACAAATAAATGTATCGTAAGAAAAGTTGAAAAGTTTTAGATATAAATCTAATTTTACGAAATATGCAAAATATGCTCCTATAATACAAGAATATGGACCAACAGGAAAAATCGCCCAAATATGCACAAATGTGCACTAACATATTAATCTACGTAATATCCAATTCTAACCAAATGTCAAGAAATTTCAGTTTGCTATGCCCTGAAGCAACGGAGAACAATATGCAAAATCACAGAAATCTGCTCCCTAATGATTATGATTAGAATGAATTACCCATCTGCAACCAATATGTTTCTCCCATTGACCATTAAACATTCGAAGAGCTACCCAATCCTGATCCACTAAGGGAATGAGAAATACTGATAAACTAAACCTGTAGTTCACTCGCTTAAATCGAAAACCTCGCCAACCAACATTCATAAAATGTTCAGCTCTATTACAAAATGCTTGCATTGAAGAAGTTTTACGACAGTTAAGTAATAATCACTACTGTACCGACCGGTCGAGGTGGGTAGTATTTTGACGAGTTGTGATTGAACTCCCAGCTCACATTCATCGCTTCAGCTAGTTTGTACAACTCCGGACATGAATGAACGAAGCCTCGGTGTCCAGCAAGCTGTACCACACGAGCAACTTTAATAGAACTGGGTCGCTCAATGAATGTCACATTTTGCTCATAGAAATCTGGCTCAAAGCGGTAATGCGTCGTAACTGCTTTGGGGGTGCGATTCGCGGTGCTGCCAACTTGAAAATGGGTCGGTCATTAGCGACGCCGAGTTCAACGTTATATTCAGCAGAAATTTACCCAGGATGAAATACGAATCAGAGAGACTCAGGCAGACAGAGTGAGAGAGAGGGGGAGGCACAGAGAGCGAGCGAGCGAGCGAGAAAGAGAGAGATGGAAAGGGAACGAGAGAAAGAGAGAGAGTGTGTGTGTTGGCGCTTAACGTGTTGACTTCACAAGCGAGGTGCGTGGATGCGGATTACCACACCACTGCTAGGCCAGAGTGTCAACGTTTTCGTGAAAGGAAACCCGCCATCAAAATTTGAAATGTTAGTGAGACACGCGAGATGGAATTTAACTCCTAGTTGGTCTTGCTTTCTTCGTTGTTACTCTCGTGATCGCACGACTATTTTCCGCCCGACAGCTAATCGTTATACTTCGCAATTTTTCATACTACCATGAAAATGCTTAGCTTTATTTTGTAGCTTTTGGAGAAATACTCAATACAAACGTGTTTGATCACAAACGAATTAATATGGGATTCAAATACACTGAATTGTCTGATACAAAGCTCTGCCTTATGGGATACAATTATGGGTAACAAAGTACTATTCAGGTATCTAATACGCAATTCCTTATTTGCATTATTCAGTTCGCTTCGTTCATTTTCGTATTTGCATTTCCGCATCTCATATAACCAAGAAATATTTAATTTTCCTCCTCATATTTCACTTCTTTTAAGAATAAACAATTCCACTTCTGAAACTTTGAGAATAGAAACTGGTAAACCAGTAACATATCAGAATATCCGTTAAAATATTATGTGCTCTACGTGGCACGGTAACGTACCGTCATGTGCTCTACGTGACACGGTAACGTACCGTCATGTACTTTCGTGACACCGTAACGTATCGTCATGTATCCGATGTGATACCGAAACGTGACTACGTAATGTACGGCGATACGTCATTGCTGCAAAAACAGGAACATTCGGTCAGTCGCCCTTGGTCATTTATCCATCAATTCCTTTGTGTCTACGCTACTTACAACAACCTGAAATTTCATTCTACGGCCACGAAACGGCACCTTCCATCACCGCCTCTTCCCTCTCTCCCACCTTTCTCCTCCTGCTTCCCCGCGCAGCTCTTCCTTCCTCCACCGGCGGAAACCAAGTTCATATTTTCATTTCCTAGCGAACGATATTTCTTTTCCGGCCACGCGGCCTCGATATCCATCTAGCTTCCCATTTTTCTCGTCTTTCAAAAGTCCGAAGGATCTTAAATAACCTCATGAGATGATATATTGGTCATGAAAACACACTTTATATGTGCCGCTCGGCGCCATCAGATAGGGCCGGAGCGACGGCGTGGGCGGGGGCGGTCGGGGCTGCGTCCCGCGAGGACTGACACATCGATAAGGCGTCCTCACTCGACGCCCCGCGCCCCGTTCTCGTTCGCAGCCGTCCTCACTATACGCCGCGCCGCGGCGCGCCGCGCCGTCGCTCGACCCGCTACGTCAGCCGGCAGCCGTTTAGCATCTCGCCCGCAACGGTTTCGCGATGCTCCTCTTTTTTGTCCTCGTCCGTCACGTACGTTGGCCTGTTTTATCTGCCGTTTCGTGTCTCTACGCGAACTCTGGTTTGCCTTTTAAGCTCTTGATATACTCTCGTATCTTCACCTCAATTCCTTTCCTTTTTTAATGGTTTTATTTGTGGTCACCTGCGCTTTTGCTATAATCAACGTTCTCGGAGTTTATCTTTACGTTGGGAATACATTTTGCATGTTTACTACAGTGTCGGTGTATTTGTTCAAACATTGAAACGTTGCAAAGGAGGAGTCTTATCTACTTTCCTGTCACATTGACACTTATTTTAATACGAATCATTTCATTTTCTCTATGCTGTTTGTTGAGATTTATAAATTATTTTGGGATCTCGCAAGTTATTATATTTCATTTCTGCCTTCCCATTTTCCTTATTAACCATTCTTCTCCCTTTTCTATTGCTTTCATTCTTCCTACTATTTTTTCTCCACGCCGATTGTCTTGAAAATAGAGCTAATCAACTAACGTGACTCGTTTACAGTTGTATTCATCACCATTTTTCCTTTCATTAAATACTCTATAACGTTACCTTACTGTGAAGAAAATAGGCTCTAACGAGCATCAATACTTTTTCATAGGTTTTTGTATTTGAAGTATTATATTTCAACGTAGAGTCCTTACCTATTAGGCCTAAGTCAACGAAAATATTTCTTACCTCCTAATTTGCTCTCTTATCTTCAACCTTAAATCTATTTCGTTTTAATTGTTTACGTACTTCCTTTTTCCAAACATTATTTTGTTTGCTCTTGTCACATAATTGCATTAGCGTGTATTATCCGAAAACTAGATTCAAGGGAGTTTCTTGCACCCAATTGTGTGGTTTGTTATTCGGCAAATTAGTTATCATTCATTTCCTCTGCCTTGTTCTGAACACTATGACACCGTCGTCATTTTCTCTTCGTCACATCCTTCTCGCCATATTTCACACTTCCTTACATAGACGTCTCCCGTTCACATTCCATTTAATATTCTTACTCCATTTCTTTCCATTCACTTTCTTCCTCACTCATCTCCTGCACCGCTCGCCCAACACGACCATACTGTAGCTGCTGCTACCATATCGCCTCCGACACTCAACATACTACCCTGCGACACGCCGCTTTGTCCCGTCATTGCACTGCCCTTCCCCCCTCCCCCAGTCCCCCACCGTACCCCACCAGCGCGCGGGGGTGCCTGACTTTTTGCACATTTGCGTATCCGGCGGCGCGGGACGCCGGCGGGGCAGGCGCGGGGGTGCGCATTTGTCTGGCGGCGGCGGCGGCGGACGAGATGCCTCGGCGGATAGGGCCTGCGATTCCGCGACGGCGCCGGCGCCGCCGCATTGTCAGCGCCACTGTAAACAGGCCATAACACAGGGCGCTGCAGCCGCCGCGCCGCGCGCGTGGCCCTTGCCCCGCCTCCGCCCCGCCCCCGCCCCCCCCACCTCACCCCCCCTGCGCGGGTCCTAATGACGCCATTTCTCTAGAGGCGCGCGCCTGTCGGCTCCCGGACGAGGAAACGAGCGGTCCACGCGACAGGCGCGGCCCGGGGGTGGGGGTGGTGAGGGGCGAGTGTTGGGAGGTGGCTCGGGGAGTGAGGATGGAGAGGGATGAGTCGAGGGGTAAGATTAAGGAGAGGAGACAGGGGGCGGTGAGGATGGTGGGGGAGGCGGGTGCGAGGGCAGGCGTGGACACGAGGGTAGTGATGTAGATGACGTCGGAGGCGGAAGCGGGCATGAAGACTAAGGTGGGGATGGGACGCGCAAGTTGAGGCGAGATGAGTGTATTGGCGAAGGCTGATAAAAGAGGCAGAAAGAAATGCTGGGTAGAGAGGGGGGAGGCGGTATGGGCAGGGAAGAAGACGGGGTGGTGGCGGGGTTAGAAAGAGCGGACAGGAAGCTGTGGAAACAGCTGATCTGCACGAGAAGTGTTTGAATGATTCATTATTGATTCCGGGCAAGTCAATTCCTGTTATTAGTTTCGTAATTATAGTGAACGCTCTTGGATCTAGGGTAGTGACGGTGACATGGTCCTGCATCGACCTACACAGTGTGAGCATTGAATAAGGGAGTGGCGACGAAATCAGGCAGGGGACGGCAAATAAGGTTGAGTGAGTTAAGGAAGAAATGGACAGCTCTCCAGAAAGAGAAAGAGAATATTCGGGTGTAGACAGAGGCGAGGGTTGCGGCAGCAGGCACGGCAGTACCAGCAGGAGCGGAGGTGACATGCGATGGTATTACGGAGACGACGGATGTAAAACCGCCGTTGCCCAAAACGATGGACCACCCTGCTGCGAAAGACGACAGGAGACGTAATGACCATGATGGTGAAAGGCAGAAAACACGACAATGTCTGATGGTGAAACGATGAATATTCTGGCGCCTACGGTCCTGAGTTACAGAATAAAATCTTCAAGAGATGAACAAATAGGGAAGATTCTAAAAAATCCGGTACATTTTGAGTCACTGGGAAATTGGAGCAAGGGTGGAATTAATGTTCAAAATTAATTCTTAAAAATCTGTTAATAGTATGATTAGAGATTACTCATCTGTTCGATTCTCTTCAATTCAGAACTAAGATAATGATTGGTGATGATCCAGTTCATAAGGGTTATGCGTAAATAAACTGAAAAGCTGAAACAGGAAGTAGTAGACCAACGAAGGACTTACGGTTAGTAGTGCCATTAAACATACCAAACGTCAAACAATTGGTGTATCACACAATGGTAATGGAAGTGAGAAGGCAGTAGTTACCCAGAGGACAGCGTCATAATGTGTACAGGTATTCTGTAGCTTCAAAGGTGAAGAATGGAATACTGAGAAATGATGATCCGGTTCATTAATGATCATGCGTAAATAATCTGGAAAACTTAAATGAGAGGTAATAAACCAACGAAGGGCTTGCGGTTAGTACTGACATTAAACATTCCAAACAATTGGTGTGTCAGACAATGATGTCGGAAGTGAGGCCACAGTAGTTACCCAGACGACAGCGTGATAACATGTATTCTGTAGCTTCCAAAAAGAGGAATGGAGTACTGTTATGGAGATTCAAGCAATGGCCTTTCAGAAGACTGCCGGAAATAAAGCTGAATGCAAGCGCCAGGAGACGGGGAGAGAACGATAGAGCTGCATATCAGAATGTAGAACAGGGAATGACCATCAGAAGGCTAAATGCTGCAGACAAACAGAACCCCGAGTACCTAGTTTCTACTCAGAGATGATCTAGTTAGCTTCTGTGTAGCTGGTGGTGAAGCACTCAATAGACAAGGAAGTGTACCTAGTAGAAAAAGTTGCGGAAATTTTGAGAAACATCATACGGCCGTCTGTTTGAGAGTGACTGAATGGAAATAAATATGGATTTTTTTGCCAAAATTGAAGAAAACATGTTCATGACAAAAATACCCAAAATATTAAATTCTTATGAAACCGCAAGCAACGTTCTATTTTTGCCTTTATAATAATATTAGAGTAACGAAATGCAAATAAAAACGTAAGAGGTTTAATTATATTTTAACTATCAACAATGTCTTAGAATACATAATGGGAACTGTATGTGATAATTTTATGCATGAACACGTTGATAAGGATTAATGTATTGTATAATTAAAAAGTTAACATTTAGTTTTGTTTATTCTTCGAAACAAAAATGAAACACTAAATCTTTGGTTGGGGTAGGGAGAAAGAGTATCGTGTTTGGAACGATTACAATTCTAATCATAAACAGAGGAATGTAAAAAAGCCAGACAAAGAAAAAACTTCATTTCAAATTTCTGGGAGTATATCAGGAGCTCATCACGTTTCCATATGTCATTTAATAGAATATTTTACAAACTGAGAAACATTAAAATGAAATGAACATTTGTTTGGAACACACATGCACTATTAAGCCTTCTATTAGTACAAATTACCTAACTACCCTTTGCAGAGTAGAAACGATTTTGAGAAAAAAATAATCATAGACAAAAGAAACACGAATGACAACAAATATTTAAGTAGTTTATTGTAGTTCGAAATTGTAATTTACTTCGGAGGATGTCAAGAATGAATATTATTAATTACTAGTGGACACGGCAAAGCTTTGCTAAAGCATTATAATATACTTTTTGCGCTACTGGTCACGTAAGTGTTGCGGAAAATCTTCAGGAATAGAATCATAAAAAAAATTAAAACGATCCGAGTTAAATATAGTAACTAAATATATATTAACAAACAAACAAACAAAATCTTATTACAAATGTTAAAGATGTTATGGTGAACCAGGGTTTAGGGTGGCACGGTTCCTGTGGTTCCTTTTGTGATTCATTTACTCTCGTGAATCACCCACCACGGTTCACTTACGGTTCGCTTCAGAGCTGGCGAAAAATTATGTTGGCATTGACTAGCTTTGACGGGTCAAAGCATAAATATACACGAAATGACCATGCGTCAAAGCCATATGAAGATATACATTTCAAATTTACGCACAATTTCTTCTTCATCACGACACTTTTCAAATATCACTTCACATTGGAAATTACTCTTCACAACACTTTTCTTAAAAAATAAAACTTGTTTCTATGCTGCTTTGCTTGCTGCTTGAACTCAAATATTAGTATAGAAATGATTTTAGATTTTAAAAAAGCCTTCTCGTAATATATTCAGTTGTTTCTGTAACAACAAAATTATTTACTTTTGAATGCAATTCAATTACGCGAAGCACGTGTGGTCGTGTTTTTTCGTATTTCAAGACATCTTTTAATAGATTTTGTGTGTCTACCGTGATTGAAGGCGTAAATACAGGATTTATTTATGATTTCTTTAACATATTATGTAGTATTTGCTTTAAAAATAGACGAGTTGTTTTTTAGTATTAAAATGGAGGATTTGAAAGGTGATAATAAACATGTAAGTAGCATGTGTTTGTGAAATAGAATTGATTTTAAATATTTATTTTATTAGCTTAACAAGTTATTTTTTTATTTCTTATTAATTTTTTAATCTTCACTTCGTAAAATTACGTATTTTTCAGAAACAAGCTTGACATTTTTTCGTGTTATAAGGGTGTAATTCGTGCAGAGACACTACACTAATTTTCAGTATTACTATGGTAATGGTAATGCAATTAAAATTGTATAATTTCAACGAATATGTGAGTGGATTTTTTTCTTTTAAAATATTGCTTTCTTTAACATATTAAGTAGAATTGATTTCAAAAACAGACGAGTTGCTTTATTAGTATTAAAATGGGGGGTTTTGGGGGGCGATAGTCCCCCAATAACAAAAGGTTAAAAGTAGCATGTGTTTGTAAAATAGAATTTTTTTTAAATATTTCTATATATGGTGTTAACATAACGAAATTTACTGTCTTGACACGTTTCGAAGAGTTAAAATGGGGGGTTCGGTCCCCCAATAACAAAAGTTTAAGTAATATGAGTTTGTGAAATAGAATTTATTTTAAATAATTATATTTATTGCGTTAACATCATAGTTTTCTTCAGTTTTTTATTGTTATTTAACACCCATTAATTAATTTTAAATCGCATTAATAAGTGAGTTGTTACTATTTATTTGTAAAATTTTAAAATTACATTTTTTGTTCCAGATATTACAAGATGTTCTCAATTTGTTATAGTTATTTGTTCGCATGTTTGTTAAAATTGAATTGTTATGTCTTTTACAATATTTAATTTAAAAAAATTAAAATAATTCCAACGAATACGTGAGTTATACTTTTGCCATTTATATTCTGTGGCTTATAGGGCATTTAAAAATTTAATAAGTAGCATTTAGTTGACTAAATAGACGAGTGGCTCTTTTTAATTACAAAAAATGTGTGGTTTAAGTAGTAAAGAATTTAAGTTTAAGTAGTAAAGAGTACATTTATTACGTTACCATGTTGAACGCGAATAGTAAACAAGGATTCGGTTCATTGAGTCGATTCCTCTCTAGTGAACCGGATCAGTGAACCAAAGGAACCGTGCCACCCTAAACCCTGGTTCAACCGATGTTATTCCAGTTTCAGAAATGAAAAATGTTGTATAGTGCATTAGTTTTCAGGATTGCTACACATCATATATTGGCCAAACAAAAGCAGAATAAAACAAAGAATGCGCGAACTTAAAAATAACATAGAAATTCATGAAAAGTTAAACGTTAAGTTTCAAAACAGGGAATTCAGCATTTACATAAATTTAATTTTGACAATCGGTGTATTTTAGACAAAAGCTACGAATGCATGCCAGTTCAGTTTCTGTAGCCCTATTTATCAAAATTAATAACACAATAAATTCGAATCAAGAGTGTAATGTTTTTACATCTGCTTACAAACATATTTTATCATCATAAGTTTTAATACGAACTACATGATAAGGTGAGCATCTTTCCATATTTGTATTTCGAATTTGGTGTATTGCTTGTAATTTTATCAATATTAGATTTCATTATTTGTAAAATAATAATGTATTCACAGAATCTGTGTTCCTGAAGATATGAACAGTTACTTCGTGAAAGTTGTACTTGAAATATAAAACAAGTTATTTCAATAATTAAACTTGCATGAAATACAATTGACTGGTTACGTATTAAAGAGTTCCACTGATTGTCTTTAAACATAAGATACTGAAAATAATGGCGTTTTATTACAGACAATAAAAATAACTACTATACAACATTTTCCATTTTGTTTCGTGATTCGTGGAAAATTTGATTATCACAGATTTAGCAGTTCTTAAAATAAAATCATACAGAATTTGCAATATTTTTTATACCGTGATAAGAACATTTGTCCGTTCATTTTTTGCGAAGGTGCAACAAGGGTGCGACATCCAGTAACCGCTTACTATTAGGTGAAAATACTGACCGACCAGTAATTTTGTGAGTTGAGAAAAAATGCTAAGTGGAAGCAATATACTGACGGTGGAACTGATGTTTCAGCGGAAGCAACTCGAAACAGTTGTTCTGCGCCATTAATGAAAATATAGAACTGCAATTACCCTTTGTGTAGTGGCCAACAGGCTAGCTATCCATCTGCCAGTGTCTGTTTCAAATTTGTGTTGACCACGAAGTGTCTGAAAACAGTAGTTAGCTGCTCTGATCGTTAGTTCTCCATGGTTTTTCCAATCAACACCAGGCGAATGCTGGAGCAGTACCCTAACAAAACTCACAGCCCACGCGTGATGCTTTCCCTCTTCCATGTCCTATCCGCACCCCTTACATACACACATGCATACATGCGTACACATATACACTACTACACATGCCGAGAGATCGGAGCTTAGAGCTTGTCTCGGTTTGGGCGGTGCCCTAATGGCGGGAAATACCTGGTTGGGGAAGAAACTCGCAAGGCGTAGGTTTGCGCCTGACCTCGCCATCCAGCGTGGGAAGATTATCGCCATCTTCCGCGATAAAACATGCCCTACAATTGCGGGACTAACGACCTATTAGTAATTCCCGATTGCGCCGGGAATCACTAACCAATCAATCTCGAGAGAATTTGCATAGCAGAGCAAAGTCGTCTTGCAGTAGGCTTTGTCTCCCGTTTCCCTGTCTCTCGTTTCACTTCTTTTTCATTCTCATTCACCATTATAACGAAACAACTTCATTCATGAATCCAGGTTGGGAATGAAATGTTCCACACTGTGGCTGGTATCTTAAAGGCGAATGTCACTGTTTTCTCAATGAAAGGTCTTCATTCAGCTGTGACCTTGTCTCCGATATCAGACCACAAACGTGTGGTGAAGGAAGTTGATCCCACTCTACGACAATATGAGGAATCGTATGGGGAACAAGGTGAAAATTAAACAAATGCAAGTTTCAATAAACGTTTCATTTTATTGTGTTTTGTATGTGCAATGCGTTCTTTAAAGCAAAAGAAAAAAATTAGACAAGTATTTAATTATTTACGTCAAAAACAGTTTAAAACTGTGTGACGAGCTATGGGGAAAAGTGCAATTTGTGCACGTTTTCATAATTCTGTGATCTCTGTCCTAAACCATATTCAAGAACGACTAGTTTGTTTGTTGTTTTTTTTTGCAAGAACGAATAGTTCAAGAACAAGAACGAATAGTTTTTATTTGCAATAAAACTGTTCGAAGTGAGAACCTTTGTTACACTGTACTGAGGTGGCAAAATGGAATACCTCTTAATATCGTGTCGGATATCGCATTTTTTCCGACGAAGTGCAGCAACTCGACTGGACTCGACACCTAGGAATCTTCCTATAGAAATATTGACCCATGCTGCATTTATTGCAGTCGAAAAGCATTGCCGGTGCAGGGTTTTGTGCGCGAACTGACCTCTTGATTATGTCTCATAAATGTTCGATGGTATTCGTATTGGGCTATCTGGATGATCAAATCATTTGCTCAAATGCTCCAGAATGTTCTTCAAATCAATGCCGACAATTGTGGCCCGGGGACATGGTGCATTGTCATCAATAAAAATTCCATCGTTTTCTGGAAAAATGAAGTCCATGAATGACTAAAGGTTATCCAAGTACCTGAACACAAATACTGACAGTCAATGATCACTTCAATTGGACCGGATGACCCAGACTATTCCTTGTAAAAATAGCCCACACTAGAATGGAACCACTATCACCTTGCACAGTGACTTGTTATCAACTGCGATCCATGGCTTCGTGGAGTCTGTGCCACATTCGAACACCAGTAGGACCTCTTTCCAATCAGAATCGGGACTCATTTGACCAAGCCATAGTTTCACAGTTGCCTCGGGTACAATCATTAGGGTCCGAGCCCGGCGATGTCGTGTTGTTGGCAAAGGTACTCGAGTCGAGCTTCTTCTACCATAGCCCATTAAAACAAAATTTCGCCGCACTGTCCTAACGGATACGTTCGTCGTACGAACCACATTGAGTTCTGCGATTATTTTATGCAGTGCTGCTTGCCTGTTATCATTGATAACTCTACGCAAACGCGGCTATTCTCGGTCATTATACTGCGATTTCTCTAACTGCGTCCCTCAAGGCCACTCAAATCCCATCTGCGCGATGAAATATGTCACGGCATTTCGCGTCTTTCTCAGTCTTTCCGCTAGATTTCACACGATCGCGACCGTATGAAGCAGTACTTGCGATCATGCGACTTCTACCGGCAAGACCGAGAAAAGACGCGAAATGCCGTGACATATTCCATCGCGAAGATGGGATTTGAGTGGCCTTGAGGGACGCAGTTAGATAAATCGCAGTATAAGTGAAGGTCTTTGGTTATTGCTTTGTTCGTAGCGAGATGTTATGCATGAAATTAGGTGTTCTCAGCACACTGTTCATATTGTGGATCTCGGAGTACTAAATTTCCTAATGATTTCCAAAATGGAATATCTCGTGCGTCTAGCTCCAACTACTATTCGGCGTCAAAATCGGTTAATTTCCGTCGTGCGGCCATTATCACATCAAAATCCTTTTCATATAAATCACTTGAATACAAATGTATTTCGCCAAAACATTGCCTTCTTATACCTTTGGTACACGAGATAACTGCCACTATTTGTATATTGCTATCCCATGACTTTTGACACCTCAGTGTGTATGATTACAATGCCGAAACTTATGGAAAATAAGCTACATTTTCGCACAAAATTTAAGGGAACAGGAACATTGGTTCATAAATTCCCATTTATTACATATTTAAATTATTAATATACAACAAAAAAGTTTTTTTTCATCGTAAATTCAATTGGCACACAATTCAATTTCGAGGATTATATATTAGTTACATTGACCGAGCAGTAAAGCAACAGCACGAATGTCAATCAAATTCTAGATAATTAATTTGTAAGCAAGTTTTAATTGTAAAAAGAAGCCGAAGCACACCTCCATTACTAGACACGAAAAACAGAGGGTAACCAGAACCGCGCAATATATTCACAGCTGCTTCCCAACCGAGGGAGTACGGAAAGTCTGGCTAAAGACGGAGCAGCTCCCGGCGGCGACACAAGATCCTCGAGGGAGCCCGCGTTGCACGGCGAGACGTTCATCCAAGAAACTGTGCCACGAGGACGGCGAGGGCGACGAGGACGCTCCGCTCGTCGTCCCAGAAAACAGGAAGCGTCCTCAAGAGGCTCACCCGCGACGTCACCCGTGACGTACACCCCCCTCCCTCCCTCGCCGACACCCCGGCCGAGGCTGGTGCGGAGGACGAGGCAGGCGGGAGGCTTTCCTTCACAAAGCGGAGAATAACGACCAGGGGCGACCGCCATAAACAGTTGATGGGAAAGTTGCTTTGCGCAGCTGCTCGCCGAGAACTAAACTCCTTGCGTTCCGGTTTAACGAGAGGGTAAAAATTTATGAGCGCACTGGACCGGAAGAGGATCAAAGTTCAAGAAAAACGTTGCCGCGATGTTGGCAACTTTGTGGGACTCATGATCGACAGTTTTTTCTCTACAACTTCCCCGAAGTGGGAGTTCGCTTTTGCCGCCTTAGGCGCTTTCCCCGATACGCCACCGTCGACGACGGACGTAGGCTATAGCATGAAACTGAGCTAGCGATAGTGGAAGTGTAAAGAAAGAGTCCATATATCGTGTACGTCATTCAGGCCGATTTCGAATCACAACGTGCATGATAAAAGATTGAAATCATCTAGATTTACTCTTAAAACAAGCATCACGTTCATTGAAACTATTATCCTTTTTGATATGTAGATGGACAGGTCACTTATTACAATTTCACATCACAAGACTATCCGGGTAAGCCGTCTTTTGGATTTGTAAAGCCTACACCCTACATACCCCAAATTATATGAGCATAGCATCAACGTCACGGAAAGGGCACTTCGTTGAATGACGGAGGAACACAAACCTTAAGGGGAAAAAAGAGTGCCACCAGAAGAGGAATGCATTAGAAGTTTTTTTTAAAAAACTTCTAAACTAATTAGTACAGCTAGACACGGACGTCATGGCTGCTCTCCTTCTACACTTTAAACTACTATAACAGATCGCTACAAAACCGTACCACAGATAATAGTCCGTGTCAGAAGAGAATGAGGCCCCTGACTCACAGTTGAAGCCACTGTAACTGAATTCGCCTGAAATTAAAGGAAGGAAAACGACCGATTGAAGTAGCCGGAGATAGAAATACGCAGTATTTCGTATGCGAATCACGTTAGTACGATATTAGAGATATTTGGAGTCAATATTTCCATGAATAAAAATCTATGAATCCAAATCCATGGATGGAAATCTATACATTTAAAATACTAAACGTTCCCCTTTGGAAAGAACTTAGTGTTTTATATTCAACCAAATTTCGTGATTAATAAAAAATGAAGATGAAGGATCCTAGATATGTTTTCTCTAGCTTTTATTAACTGATTGTATGGAAAAAACGCTAAATTGTAATTATGAGTTGAAACGAATAGAATGAACGCTTCTCTGCCGTCACTTGTTCATTGTCTCATTGTATTTTTATAAGCAAAAGTAGCGAGTGTCACCAGTTGTCTGCTACGTGTCGTGTCGTTCACAAACAAAATGTTAAGTAATATACAATGCATTATGTTTTTAAGTTAAGGTGGACTGCAAGATTTCTTGGTTGTAGTTGCTACAACATACATATACATTTATTGGTAAAAATAATACATTTCAATTACACTTTCAGAAACATGTTTAACAGTGTTAGCAGTGAATAGTGACCGCAATGTTGGAGAATTTGAAGACGTTTGTCATTTCATTTGTCATCAAGAATAAATACTGAACGACATAAAATAAAATTGTGAGGATTTTAGATTTTAGTGCAGTATATATGTAGAACTTTTCTACAGCTCTGCCTTTAGTGCGATATAAAGGTAAGGGTTCAAGCTAATTAATATATATTTGCATCTCTTGAATTTTTATTATTTCTTATTCGCCTGTAATCGGCTGTCAAAACAAAACACTTGTGGTACTATTGTACTCAACGTGAAAATTGCGTTGCATTACTTCAAAATTCGTAATCACGGAAAAATAATGCAAAATTAGAAAGGAATGTAAATTATTTATTATCAAGGTCTGACTAGCGACATATTGGCATCTCACGTTAAAAACAAGAGTGTTATCTTCATCTGGTTTAAAAGTACCGAGCACCAGTTACAGACGACATAGACTTTACGCCAAATACCATTACGCATGCATGTGTTACAAATCAGCTAAGCCACTCTCGTTACCCTCGAAACGCGTAAACACTTTGGGATTACTAAATTCTAGCAAATTGCAAACTGGCCGCGCGATGCACGGGCCAACTCCATCCCGCAGGGCCACGTGGGTTGTAAATGCGACAAATTTCGCGGCTATGTTCACGTCGCAGCTAGAGAGAACTTACTTGACAGTAGCAGCTGGTGGGAGAGCAGATATTGATTAGAGCTCTGTACAGTCAGGAAAAAGAACAGGATGCATTAAACGAATGCAAATCACGTTATTGAGAAGGTGAGAAAACCAAACGAAACGCAGCCCGAAACATGTTCATTTTATTCGTTATTAACTCAAGATATTGGCAAACATTAGACGTTTTGGAAAAGTTTCAAATAAGGTCGAAAAGGACCATTATGCGTTTCTTGCATTTTATGCTCTCTCAGATCTAAGTATTTTTGTGAAGGGTGAGCGACTGAAGAGTCAATGATTTCATATGTAGAAGTTGATTGTACAGAATGAGAGACATTCTGAAATGTAAAAATATCCTAAATAATTCTTCGATAGACGAAATAAGGGTTGCCAAGCATTAATGCGTACTAACGTCATTAAAATAATGACCAGTAGTGGCATTTTGTTTTATAAATTTTCTTTAAGTACTCTCTTAATTTCTTAATGTGGTTTTTACATATACATTTATAAAATACTTATTTTTCAATGAGTAAAACGCAAACATGATATCAAAAGTTAATACTTATGGGTGGACGACCAAATAAATTCGAATTATTAGTTTAATATGATTTTTGCTTCGTATTTGATGTTATTACATTAACAATTTGAAACTCGCATGCATACAGCATCGCAAGACACCTAGAACAGTTACAGTTTTTATCTCCAAGAATAATCTTATTACTGTCCAATGTAAAAAAACTAACAATTTTTCAACTATTGTACTGAAACAGTATCAACATCTACTCTGCTAGAGCAATGCAAATCTGATATGTTGCAAGTTGTTCTTTATTGGCGCCTACACATCCGTCTTCATTTACAATTTAATCCCTCTTTCATAAATTTCCACCAAATACACTAACAAACATGTAAAAAATAAATATTTGTTTACCTCTATAATAATTTATTGCATTTCATTCATCTTTTATGAACTGATTTCAATAATCCATAAGTAAATCATCGAACCATATTTGCGAGCGTAGCTGTGATCAATTATTCATTTATGGAAGAGTGCCTATAACATATGGATACAGAAACATTAATGGTCAATGTACGGACCAGACAAGCTGCAGCAGTAGGAATTATCAACCGAGACGCGCTTTGAGACAAAATTTATTCAACTATGATCGACCTTTCCCTACGATCGGTGATAATCGACAAAGCCGGAAAGGGGAAAAGAGTAGCTGGAGACTTGTTTAAACGAAAGAAGTTCAAATCCAATGTTAAATATGAGAAATTTTTGGGGAACAACACTGTTAGTTAATACATCAACTTCTTTGCAGTTCCCTAAAAATTATTCAGAATTTTGAAATAATTCTAGGACACTCCGATTCACCAAATTCATTTTGGAAATAAATCTCTAAACCAAAACATTTGCACGGCGTCTTATGCTCCAAGAGCCAAAGCGCTGGTTCAAACGAAAGTCTGCGGGAAGCTGTAACAGCACCTCCGGGCAGGTAGTTTGGAACAGCGCGAGTTAACCCGGAATCGATTTCAAATCGACGTTAAGGCGGAACGCCAGGAACACACCCGAACGCACGCCGGGCTCACTGCTTCAAGGCACGAAAGCTCGAGCGCAGGAGGCAAGGACGTGAAGCGCTCAGACCGGTGAAGTGTATAAGACAGTGTTGTCAAGGTCGATGCCACGAGCAGGAGTCCGTGGCACGACATCGCCCCTCAGCAGTTCATTACCCTGCCACCAGAGACAACGCCATCCCTATTGTAAGATGGCGGTGTTACTAATAGTTTCATTTCCCGACGCTAGTTGCGCAGAGAAGTTCGTTGCACGATGCCACAACGCGTGCCACTGCAACCAGTAGCAGACCTTGACACCACTGGTATAAGATATTTATTTTTTTCTCTAAGTAGGTTTATGTAACCTGGTGACAGAACACTACAATTTACAAAACATTACAATTAGGAATATTAATATAATGAACTTTAAATTGTTTTAAAATAATATCAACTTCACATTTAATGGCTATCCTTTCTAGCAACAAAGCGCAATGAGAGAAAAGTGACCAAAAGCGTATCATTTGAGGTTAGGCATTTTAATAGACCTGAAAACGGGGAATTTGAAAACACGCGGAGAGAGGTATGGGGCGCGGGGACGGGGCGCGTGGGCAGGGCGCGGGGGCAGGGCGCGGGGGCAGGGCGCAAGTGCGGGAACGTGAGTTCGACGAAATCGCGCAGTGGGAGGGAGCAGAGGAATGGCACAGTGGCGGGGTAAGGAGCGGGACGCAGAAGATAGGTGGGGGGGGGCGCTTCGCAGGACTGGTGCATGGGTGGGAACAACGCGTGTACGGTGAGCTAAGTGAGGCTGTCTGGGAGACAGGGGATGGTGCGCAGGGGCGGGGCGCAGGGGCGGGGCGCAGGGGCGGGGCGCAGGGGCGGGGCGCAGGGGCGGGGCGCAGGGGCGGGGCGCAGGGGCGGGGCGCAGGGGCGGTGGCGAGGCGTGAGCGCGGCGGGGGGAGCGGGGCCGTGGGGGCGGTTGGCGCGACCGCAACTTCGGCGGGCATTAAAATGTATGAATCATTTGCGCCGAGCGAGCGGGCGCGCGCCGCGGGCCTGTGTATTTTTTAAATTCGGCAGCGCTGAGCGCCCGCCCCCCTCGTTGGGCGAACGCCCACCCAATCTGATTTGTAGCTGAGCGGAGCCTGAACCCCGGCGGCCGCTACCTCTCCACTGCCAGTGGCGCTGGTGTTTCTGGGTGAACGAAATTCCAAAGACGGTACACACTCTTGCGGATTCCGAGTGTTGCATGGTGTAATTCTTGCAGTTCACTTACGAATGATTAGGCGAATATAATGATTACGAACTAACGAATGATTAAATGGATTTGATTAACAATTTAATGGGAAGCAAAGTGAGTGCGATGTCGCTCTTGTGAAAAGAGCACAAATACAGGGAAAGCTTGGAAAAACAGTTAAAAATGTTCTTTAACTGCCAAAGTGACTCAGGGTATCAACTGATGTGCTGTGCTTCAGACCGGGATGTCCTGGTGTTCGAGTGTGATCTGGGGCAGGATTTTCGACACTAGCTTCTCACCTAGCTCGAATTTGGCCCCAGTATGGAGGAGGATATTCTAGCTGCTGGCTGCTGCGATGGGTAGTTTTCCGCGGTTTCTCCGATCAACTGGTGCAGAATCAGGTGAATGCCGGAGGAGAACCCTAACTAACGGACCACGGAGAGCGCGCGATCTTTCCTTCCTGTTCTTTGTCTTTTCCTCACTCTAACTTACACACACACACACACATTTACTGCACTACCACACATGTCGAGAGACCAGTTGGGAACTTACAGCTCGTCGCGGCTGGGACGGTGCCACGCTTCGGCGGGTGTCCACGTAATTGAAGATACCTGGCGGGAAAAATACCCACAAATCGACACACGTCGGCATCAGATCTCGCCTGCGGGAAGGATCACCGGCACCTTCCGCGCTAGAAAAAAACGTGTGTTACGGGACCAATGTATGTACGGAACCAATGTCCTCGGCAGTTAACGTGCCCGTTATCGTTAATCCATCAATCAATTAACATTTTTTACGCAAATTAATTTGACTAAATCATATAACATATTTTAGCAGTCCTGTTGCATTCCGATTTGGTTTTAGAAAATTATAGAATCCTAATATTCTCAAATATTGCAATTTCCGGAAATGAAAATGTGTTGTCTCATAACTTCGTATAAGGTATTAAGTTATTAAATAAACTTACAGTTTTGTTCTTGGGACCTGTTCCAGTTGCACTGAACACTTTTAAACAACGATCTTGAGTTGGAACATGAAATCACGAAATTATGTCTTTCAGTCTTCGCTTGAATGAAGGAGTATACTAATTTTCAATGGAATTTAATTTTTTATGGAATTCACAAGTGCGTAGTTTTTTAAAAAAGTCATAATAGTATTGAAAATCAATTATCAGGCAGTGAATTTTAAAACCGTCAATATTAAATGAGTGATTTATTTATCAATTTATCATTAATCTATAAATTGACATTTCTATTATTGAAAGTGACCTTCACGCATATGAGCTACATAAAAAGTTCACAAACGCGAAAGGCAAGTCCAGGAAATTGAACCCAAGTTCCAGGGAATGATTTCAGCTTTATTCAGTTTAATTTAACACCCAAATGCCATTTATATTTAGAAATGAGTTATAAAGTAAAAATCATGGTCTATCCAACATCACTAGTAAGCCCTTCGCTTGCTAAATCGTGACTCTAACGATTCCTTTTGCAATGTTTGTGACAGCAAGTGCACCCTTGCCCTTTCAACATGATTTTGTGGCGCCTCGTACGGCTTGAACAAACGTTTAAATATTTGCTTGACGCGTATTTTGAAACAGCTTATATCACAGCCCCCAGCCACATAGACAGATGCACAGATCCTTGTTGATAAACTCTTTCCCGTAATACCTTCTACTGTCCTCACCTTTTGTGTACTTTTTCCTGAAATGTTTAGTTTTTCAAGAGCAATGACAACTTCAGGATGCCATTAAAAAGTTAATATAAACAAAGCTTCGTCTCTGGTTTTTACGCTTTTAAATTAGTGTGCATGGCAATGCATTAACTGTTTCTATTTGCATCACCTCATCTGTCAGCATGTCTTCGGGAGCAAATTAAGGCTGCTGTCAAAAGATAAGTAGCAACACGATGGAAATGCAAGTTGACGTGCTGTGGTAATCTACATTTTGCTGTTCTCCACATTTCGTTGCAGCGTGGATAGCGTATCAGTTGCCAGTTGAATGGACGTGACGCCGATACGAGTCCGTAATGTTGTGCAGTGCAACAATCAATAAATCCCGTAGCAAGTCGAAAAACTCATTCTAGTTCCGGATGCTTTATGCATCTATAAATAGTGCGACTTTTTTCAAGAAATGCATGTTGTTACTGCAACTTGTAACTGACGAGTATCATTTTTCGTTTTAAACTTTTTCTCGCTACGGAAGACATTGAAGTAAGGAACTAAGGACTACGGAAGACATTGAAGTACCACTGCAGTGGACCTGCAGTGGTATTTGTCGTGTTTCGTTTTTATCAAGTAAAAGTTTAAAATTTAATCCTAATCATTCTTTTTACTCGCCTTTGTCAAGGTATAACTCGCACTTTAATAATTTATGTGTCCATATTTGAAAGACCATTAAGCCGTAGAATGCCGTAGATTGACGTAGAATATGGTTCGTGTTGATTCAGGATTTAACGTGTAGTGATGTGACTTCTCATGTCTAATTCATGTCAGTAAATTTAAGCACTTCTCTACTACATATGTCGGGGGACCAGTCGGTAACTTAGAGCTTGTACAGTCTGGGGCGGTGCCTGGCTGAGAGAAACCTAGACGGGAATTCCCCCCGAAAGCTGTCGAAGGTCACCGCCGGATCTCAACTTCCAGCCGGAAAGGAACATCGCAACACACAGGCACAACAACATGCGGGACTATTGACCGTAGCAATTGATATGCTCAGAAACAATCAATCTGTCATGATCGTGAAAGAATAAGAAAATATTTTTATCCTGAAAAAAAAAGGAAAATTGTACAAAAAAGTCGAAGTAAAAATTATTTATGTACATAACAGCAATAACAGTCGTACTTTTGATTAATTTTTCTAACTCTCCAGCAACCCTGACCCAGAGGTCCTTGGATTCGAGCTCCGACGGTGGCGTATTGAGGATGCTAGCTCGATATCTAGATCGAGTTCAGCCGCTGTCTGGAGGTTTATTTTAGAGGTCGATTTCTCTGGTCAGTAGATTTCCGTACTTATTTCGGCAATATCAAGCGAATGCCGGGACAGTACTCTAAAAACGGGTGGCGGGTTGGGCGCGATCTTTCCTTCATCTTTCTTATCCTTTTCTCTCCCTTACTTACACACACTAACACATCAATGCACTTCATAAGTACACATGTCGACAGCTTCGAGCTTGTTCCGGCTGGGGCGGTGTCCATCTGAGGGTGAAACCTGGAGGAAATTTCTTCTAAGACGACGTGCTTGTCAGCGCCGTATCTGACTATCCAGAAGGGGAAGAACTACACCACCTCAAGGTATAAAATGTTCACTCCAGAAACAGGACAAATAACCGTAGCAGTTATCATGCTCCAAAAGATCCATTACGATCGTATTATTCAAAAGATATGAACATACTCTTATCTTATGGAAAAGGAGAAAGTTACAGAAAAATAAAAGTAGAATTTGTTAATACACGTAACAACACTTGTACATATGTACATAACACACATGTACTTTTGAGATTTTTTTCTAACTTGTCGTCAGATCGTATATCACGTATAAATTCCACAAAATCTTTCACTACTGCTCTTTGGTGGCAAGGTGGTCAACTGGGTGTAGAAGAAATTCCATTGAGCCCGCGTTTTTTCATCACGGCCTACGTGATCACGTTTCGCGCAGCGCGGACAGCGTGGGTCGGCGGGCAAGTGATCGGGGTCGACCGGTGCAGTGGCGCGGGGCGCCGGGACGCGGGGCGCGTCGACGCGTGTATAAAACATGGCGGGGGCGTCGGCGGCTAAACTCGTTAGAGGCGCGTCACGCAATTGGGCGCGACGTGAAAGGGCGCGCGGGCGTGCGAGCGCTCGCCGCTCCCGAGGAGCGAACGACGCGGCGCGTGGGCGGGACGGGGGGCGGGGCGGGGCGGGGAGGAGGGAGCAGGGGGTGAATGTGAGAGGAAGCGAAATGTAGAGAGGCAGAGGAAACAGGATGTAGACACACTGAACAGACAATATATGCACTGAGAGGAGAAGCAAGAGTGAGAAATAGACATAGAGCGGCAGAGGATGTAGAGACATTGAACAGACAATATATGAAGTAATAAAAGAAGCCAGTTCCATCACCTTAACATTCCTTTTCTTACTTCATGTAATTACGTCAACAACACAGCACCAGAATTCCCACAGTCAATTTATACAGAGAGAGTGGAGGCAAGAATGAGAAACAGATATTTAATAAATTGATCATCATTACATCATTGATTGATTGATATTTCCGGGCGCCATCTGCTAAGGTCATTCGTCCCGTAAGGGTGGTACCGGCTTTATGGCGAGAAGTGGCAGTGATATTTCCCCGCTGTTTGGGGAGATCCTACACGTCGGATTGCGGGATTTTCCCCAGTCTTATCTCCCACCAACAAGGCACCACTCCAACCGGAACAAGTTCTCAGCTCTCGACCGGACTCCCGGCATGTGTGGTACTTTAGGAAATGTATATGGATAAGGAAATGTATATGGATAAGTAAGAGGTGAGGATAGCGCATGGAAGGGAAAAGAAATATCGCGCGGAGTCTGTGGCCCGTTTGTTTGGGTACTGCTCCGGCATTCGCCTGGTGTTGATCGGAGAAGATGAGAGAAAACTACCGCTCAGAGTAGCCGGCCTCTACAATTCTCCTCCAGACTGCGAATGAACTGGACCTCACTATCTGGCTAGTGTCGAAAATCCTGTCACTGTCTGAACTCTAACTTAAGGACATTCCGGCTGGAGATACTACAGAGGTATTATTTGAGTTCCTGTGTCACATAAGCCTACAGAATTAACAAAGCTTGGGAATAAACTGAGTAGAGATTGGGGTGAGATTGGGTAACAGTTGAGAAGAGATCTAGTAAAAATCGGGAAGAGAGCATGTATCAAGCGGGTAGAGAGTGGGCGTAAGGCAGGCAGATGGCTGGTAGAAAAACCATTAGAAAGCTAGTACAGAGCGCTTAGAAAAATATAAAGTGAATAAAAAGTGGGAAAGCTAGTAGAACCAGTAGAGAGCAAGTAGAAAAATATACAGCGGGTAAAAAATGGGTAGAGAGGGGATAGACAGCGAGTAGAGAGCGGCTAGAATACTAATAGAAAAAGTAGAGACCGTGTAGAGAGCGAGTAGAGAGCTGGCAGACCGGTCGGCCGGAAAGCCGGGAGGGCGTGAGGGGGTTTGGGCGATCAGCGCTCGCTTTGAGCTCGGCACGGGCCACGGCTGTTTTCGCAATTGCCGCGCGCCCGCCCACCCCCGGTCGTGCGCGGCGCCGTGCCGGGGGAGTCGAGTTTCAAGGGCGTGCGATTGACACGCGCAGAGCGCCGCCCGGCGCACGCCCGGCCCACCGTCGCGTCGCGTCGCGTCGCTTCGGCTCGGGTTGCCCCGGCGCCGCCTCTGCGCGTGGGCGGGGGCGGGGGCGGGGACGGGGGGCGGGCGGCGCCCGGGAGTCGCGTTGCTACTGCTCGATAATCAGCAGCGCAATTGGCGGCGCGGAAAAGTTCACGTTACACTTTCGTTGGCGCAGATTGGAATGAAGAGGCTGTTTAAGTTCCGAGTAGTAGAAGCTCGTTGAAGGTTTCTGATGCTTCTTTCTAGCGAGTTCTGAGTAGTATACACTAGTAGAAGATTTTTGAAGCTTCTTTGGGGCCGTCCATAAATTTCGTAACGCAAATTTCGAGTATTTTTAATACCCCCTCCCCCTTGTAACACACTTCCCTATCTCTATGGAATTCAACATAACGCTGCCTCAGACCCCCTCACCCCTTTAGTGTTATGTAATTTATGGATGACCCCTTTCTAGCGAGTTGATGTTGCAGGAGGGATATGAACGCAGAACTGAAAGCAAACAATGCTTGATTTTCATTTTCTTTACAGTATCTAATAAGGCCTTATTTGTTAATTATTTAACAAGAACGTCGCTGCTCGATAATCAGCAGCGCAATTGGCGGCGCGGAAAAGTTCACGTTACACTTTCGTTGGCGCAAATTGGAATGAGGAGACCAAGTTCTGAGTAGTATACACTCGTTGAAGGTTTCTGAAGCTTCTTTCTAGCAAGTTAAATGTTACAGAAGGGAAATGAACGCAAAACTGCAAGCAAAAGATACCTGAATTTCATTTTCTTTACAGTATCTAATAAGACCTTATTTGTTAATTACTTAACAAAAAACAGTACTCATTGGCCTAATGTTTGTGGAAAGAACAAACTGAAGCAAGACCTTTTGTCCTTCTCTCACATTGGAAAGTAATTGAAATTACTTCGTGAATTTATAAACAGGGTGGTTTAGAGTAAATATTACAACTTCTAGGGCTGAAAGTGTGTTAACAATGATAACTTTTCGTCAGTAAACATGTGGTAAGAAATTTAATTTCACATATTTACACACCCATTTCAGATATTGTGTCTCGGGTCGGGGGACAACTCAAATTTTAGAATAATTGTGCCCAGAGTGCGTTTTTACCGCATGTGGAGCACTTTTTAACTTGAATTTTTTAAGGTCGCATCAACTACTAGGTCATTAGGAACCACTATTGGATGTAACGATATGGTATGAGGATGAAACGATATGGTGATAATTGGGGTGAAATCACAAACATATAACCATGCCCGAGGCGGGGCTCGAACCCGCGGCCTCACGGTTCAAGATCACTACGGCACTACTGGCTTAGCGATCTCAGCCACGGAGCCGACACCAACAATTTTGCTGCGTACTTTAAATGACTTGGAGATTCATCACTACATCCTCTTTAGTAACGAGGTCACATTTTCGAACTTTGACATTTCAAACATCATAGTCGCGTGTGAGTCTTTCTGTATTCTCACAACACTTTTAACAGACGGCTTCAGGTGCTTTTTGTGTATTAACGTGTTGGCAGGGATCACTGGGGATCAATTGATTTGGCTTTACATTTTGTCCCCCCGCCCGACACACACACACACACCACTTCAGGAGATAGTACCTCCACTTCCTGGATGAAGTGCCACTTGCTGTGTGGAATCTCACCTGGCTACAAAACGAAGGGGCACCGGCCCTCTTCTCCTAGACCGTCCGGTCTTCTCCTAGACGTACCTGCGTGAGATATACGTCCGTCGAGAAATTGGCAGAAGTATTTTACGTTGCTTGTCCTGCGCGGTTGTCCTGCACGAATTTGATACTTTTAGATTTTACTTAGGGTCCTTGGAAGTGTCTTGCATTTGAATCGGGGCCGTGCGTAGTGGAAACGGAGAGTTAGGCAATGGGCACCGAGCGGATTGCGGGAAGGGAGGTGGTAGGTACCGGTGGGGCGCGGTTCATACGAAACGATTGCGATAAGTACGGGAGGAACGCGGTCGAGAGCGCGCATGCTTGATACGGGAAGGGGAGTGGTAAGCATAGGGCTACCGTGGTTTAATGGGGCGGTTGATACGGAAAGGTAGGTGTAGATATGCTTTGGAACGCGGCGTCGAGAGTTGGATACGGGAGGGTAAGTGATAACTCTGGTTAGGGAGTGTTAGATACGAAAAGGTAGGTGTTAGGGAAGGGGCGGTGCGCAGTTGATAGGGTCAGCACATGGTTGTAACGGGAAGGAAGCTGGTAGTCTCTGAGCGGCGCGTGCTTCAAAAAGAACGAAGGTGTAGGCACAGGGTTAACGCGGTTTATACGGAGTGGTGCGGTTGATACGAAAAGGTACCCTGCCAGAAATATCCGCATTACTTTAATGAAATGTACATTAATGTAATTACCATGAACGCACATTAAATTTAATGTACATGTGTACATTAGGGTGCAAGAGTCACAGCTTTATGGTCACATCAGGAAGCAATGAGTTAATTATGTTCGTGCACTGGTGATTATGAATATACGATATGAATGATGAGAGGCAGAGGAAGCGGGAGAACGATTACATTAAATCTTCACTGATTTTAACTTATGCATTACATTAATGTACAAATATATAAAGATATTTTTATTGTAGAAGGTTACATTAAGCTTCATATACAATACACACATCTATATTAGGTTCAATGACATTTATTACAGTGTAGGAATTAGGTAAGGTGAGGAACGCGGTAGACAGGGGAGGCGAATGGTTGATATGAGAAGGGAAATGGGCGGGGAGCGGTCGATACGAAAAGGAAGGTGGTAGGTACGGGGCGGTAGGCGATTGATTCGGGACGGTGCGCTGTGAAAATGGGATGGGAAGGAACGGGATGCAAAGACCTTGGTGCGGAACGCGGGAAATGATATTTTTGATGTTTTGACGTTTCTTTTTGAAAAACACCCCACAATCACGACACTAAAAAATCATTCAAGCCTTATAACGGATTCACACCCTTCACCTTTATCTCACAACGGTTGAAGTGGGCAATTCTGATGCGGTGCTGTTGCCGTAATTGAGCCATTCCACGTCAAATCGCACAAGAGTTGACACGACATTTTTTAAAATGTACCATATTTTTTTTCTTAAGTCTGGACATCAAAAAAAGATACACGTATTTTTTTATTTGCCTGAAAATTGATTATTTGTGTAGTTATGGCTATTTTAAATTTTGGAATTTACAGGTACTTAACAAAATAAGATCAATTATCTCTCCGAATGTACTAAATATAATAATTTCTGGTTTGTGTCATTTAATACGTGGAAATGTGTATTTTATACTTCTGCAAATACATTTTTCAAAACATATTTTTTTCATTTTAAAAAATGTATTTTTTTAAAAAAAAGTAAAATTTCTATATAAACTCGATGAGATAAAAATTTGAAAAAAATATAGGTGTGTTCCTTGTTTAATTTTCTATAGAATACAACAAGAAAAAAAGTGGGCACTCCACACATACAGTTCTAAGAAAATCAATTGCAAGTATGAGGGCGCGCTCTGCCTACCCATGCACTAACGAATTGTGTTCGGCCAGTCTTTGATGCAAGTGCTGAAGAACTAAAAAAAGAATGACCGTCTGCCTGATAAGGGTTTCAAGAGTTATTAGTATTTCAGATGTTCACTCTGCCCCCACAATGTATGACAGTGTGTCATACATATTTTTGTGGGTAATATCGTGGGTGAGTTGAGGGTCACCTATGTTCTTATGGGTGAGAGCGAATCGAATTGAAATACGAACCATTTCACGTCAAATCTCACTCGAATTCACATGACTATTTGAAAAAAATAAATGATACGAACATATGGCATTCATTCTGGACATCAAAAAAAGAGGCACATGTTTCTTTATTTACCTGAAAATTGTTTATTTGTGTAGTTGTGCCTATATTAAATTTTGAAATTTACGCGTACTTTGCAAAATATGATTAATTGACGCTCTGAATGTACTTAACGTAAAAATTACCGGTTTGTTTCGTTTAATTTTTTGATATGTGTATTTTATTCATCTGTAAATTACTTTCTCAAAAAATAAATGTCATTAAAAAATTGTAATTATTTTAAAAAAACGAAAATTTTTGTATGAACTCTCTGAGATTAAAATGTGAAAAAACAGGCATATTTCTTGTTCAATTTTGTACAAAACATAACAAGAAAGAAGTGGGCACTCAACACAGATAAAAAAAAATCAATTGTAATTATGGTATTCGGGCGCGTGGTTCCTGTCCCTGCACTAACGAATTGTGTTCGAACATTCTTGGATACTAATGCCGACGAACAATAAAAAGAATGGCCCTCTTCCTGATTGGGTTTCAAGAAACATTAGTAAATCTATGTTCACTATTTCCCCAGAAGGGATGGGTGACAGCAAAACGAATGCTTTTCCTCGTATCAGCGAAACGAATTTTACTGCGAGTCCCATTGCGTCCTAGGGACGGGGTGCCCTCCTGACCTTGCTCGAGAAGTACAATCGTGCACTTGTCAAGGGACATGGTAAAAATTTCGCAACATTAGTCGCAATACGCAATACCTATGAAGACAAGAGTGCTAGTATTTGTTCTGTGAATCGTGTGTACACTGTGCAACATGAGTGGCGATCAGCGTATGAGATGTTTCAATCCATTTAAACTTTCTGATCACGATTTTTAAAAAACAAAATCTTCTAGACGCGTAAACCACGATTTGCTCGTGAATTTACAGGAGTCATTAGATTGGCGAATTTGTGATTCATTTCGGAAGAAAGGGAATCGGCCTCCAAAAAACGGCCTTTTGTTAATGAAGATAGCGTCGAGATCAGTGGCTTCCGTGGCATTAACGAAAGTAGCGAAACGTCCAGTGAAAAAAGTGGAAATCAAGGAAGTAACAATAATTGAAGCTCTTCAGATAGTTCGTCAAGTGTCTGCGAAATGAATAAAGAGAAAATAAACATGAGTTTAATTGCAATAGGAGAAACCCCCGCCACGAAAAGAAAATTGGAACAAAATGGCATCCCCATGAGAAATTTTAGAAAGTACAAAGTGCCAACACAGATACATTTTTTCACATTGAAGATCCTTCGACGTTCATCGAAAAATCAGACAAAGATACTATTTAGTAACTTATCGATTACTTTCCCTCAACACATGACATGAGGTGGAAAATTTAAATTTTGACAATTTTTGAAAGTTGGACATACAATAAAATTAAACGACTTTTTGCAGCAACCGAACGCATGATAAATGTGTCTAAAACGTTGGCTGAAGAAAATGGAATTTTGTCCAGATCTGAAGTACATTCGGTAGGGCATTAAAACTGTGCATTGTGACGAAAGTTCAGGAATTCTATGGTACGCGAGTACCTCTATTTAAAGTGAGTTGTGAGGGACCAGAAAATTTCAAAATGTCAATCAAAACCTGAATCACGAATCCGTCATTTAATTATTTATAAATTATTTATTAATATATTAATATTAATTATATGTATATTAATACACATAAATATTATTTATAAATTCAATCATGAAGTTTCACCACCTCATGAAGTACATAAATTACTGCTTCATCCAAAGAAACCGATGACCAGTAACGCAAAAAACGTGTCTATTGCAGCAATCTATTACATACTGGTTCGTAAAATATTAATATCTTTTAAAGTTACTGAGATCCCACTTTGATTTTTTCTGAACTTATTATCAATACTCTAGTGCGTTTATAAATATTTTTTTAAAATTTTTAGCTCATCGAGTTTACAAAAATATTCAATTTTCAAAATTTCAGTTTTTTAAAAAAAATTGAAAATTCAAAAAATTAAATATTTTGAAAAATCTAAAAAATTAAAAATGTTTTCAAGTTTCGAATGGAATTTGAACGGAATTTCTATAATTAGTGTATTCAAGTATATGATATTTTGAAGTTAGTGATGCGCGTCATTTTTAGCAAATTTCATTACACAATATTTCCGAAAATAGTAAAGTTAGAAAAAAATAAAAATACACGTGTTCACTTATTTGATCCATATATCAAATAGAAAAAAATAGAAAATAAATAAAAATATGAAGGTCAAATTTTGGTCTTTTTTGTGCGATTTGATGTGGAATGGCTCAATTATGTGGAGTAATAAAAGAAATCATCTTCCAGTTAATATATTACGTTGACGGAGATGACATCTTATTACTCCACCTCATAACAGCTTCCATAACCACATAACCTGAGCTACAGAGGATAACACGTTTTAGATATTCAACACAGTTTTATACTGTCCGTAATGGCATTTTTTATAATTATAATTTTATTATTGCAAATTATTATTGTAATTGTTTTAGCATTATTATTACTATTATTATTATTACTATTATTATTATTACTATTATTATTATTACTATTATTATTACTACTATTATTATTATTATTATTACTACTATTATTATTATTACTACTATTATTATTATTACTATTATTATTATTATTACATTATTTGTATAAAATCATATTACCTTATATTTCTAATTAACTGCCACCGGGACACAACCAATTGCAGTTTAAATAAATTCATCTTTATCTAACACGGGCCGGTATGCGATCTTCACGAGATGGTGAACCCATCTCGTAAACACCGCGTACCGTCGTCGAAGGTCGGTTGCTGCAGCGAGAGGAAGTGGGCACGCCAGCGTGCGAGGCGGGTACTAAGTGAAGCACGGCGCGGCGCAGTGAGCAATGTCGGGCCTGCTGCGTGCTTAAGCCACAGCGCGCGCCCTAGTGCCTCCTCAAACTCGCTGGCATTCCGCTTGCGTTCGAGGTTCGTACGCCCCGCCGCTCGCAGCCCGCCCGCCCGCCATGCCCGCCCGCCCGCCATGCCCACCCGCCATGCCCGCCCGCCATGCCCGCCCGCCCGCCATGCCCGCCCGCCCGCCATGCCCGCCATGCCCGCCATGCCCGCCCGCCCGCCATGCCTTCCATACCCGCCATGCCCGCCCGTCCTCCATGCCCGCCCGCCCGCCCGCCATGCCCGCCCGTCCTCCATGCCCGCCACGCCCGCCCGCCACACCCGCCCCGCCATGCCCGCCCGCCCCGCCATGCCCGCCATGCTCGCCCGCACCGCCATGCCCGCCCGCCCGCACCGCGCCGTGGTAATAATGCACGCGTGGGGACGCGCTGCACATCGCCCCAGTGCGCCTCGCACAACACACCGCTGGGAACACACGGGCTTGTGTGCGCTCTGCGCGATCCATGCGTGACCAACTGTTGTCGAACGCTTCTGTAGGTGAACGGAGAGAAAAATTGGTGGTGCTACAACAACACGTGCTTTCTTGTATTATTTGTAAGAGTTACATAATATTTTCATAATGGTTATATCCTCCTAAATATTGGCTACATCCTCCGCTTTTAAAACCATTGTTTTAAAAATGGTTCATCAAAGCCCATGAGATAATAATCATACAAATATTTTTAATTATAAAATGCATATGTAATGTAAATGTGAAGATGAGAAGAGTATTGATATTTTATTAATTTCGGAAGAGCATGAAGTAATACAAATTTTACGGTTAAATTTATAACGAATGTTTGTAGTTCTGGTTAAAATTGTTTGTATCATAGTAAAACTCTCATAGTCTTAATAATTATAATAAATGTTTGCAATTAGGTAAAAAATATTTCTTTCTCTTTTGTAATATGATGAACAAAAAACATAAAATGGCGGAGAGCATTATAAAAGCAAACAACTGATCATTGCATCCTGCGCTTGTGACCTGTCAGTCATGTTCATGGACTGTCATTTAGTGCTGTACTACCTCACGCGATATTGATCGTAATTGCAACGAAGTGACTCTTGAATGTCGTGGGCAGTATTTAAATAGTGATTGATGATACGTTTGATCATGTTTCGACGATTCTCTTCGAAATACACCCCACAATCAAACATTAAAAAAACATCCAAACCTTGTAAGGGATTCACACCTCTCAACTCCATGTCATAAGAGTTGTCAACCACACAGCTTGCGCTACACAGGAATACGTGTTTTGTGTACTCGACAAAATTTTATGCTGTCCACTATGGTACTTTGCTTATGTGATTCAAAGAAAAAAGCTTTCGATTACCGACGTCGCGGTGAGCTGCGTTAAATTCGTTCAAAGGGGGGTGAGTGCAGTAGAAACGAGAAGGGGACGTCAATGAAGTCCCGACACACCGAAAACACCACCCATTCATCATGGAACTGAACAGACATTTATCTCCTGTTTCAGATGCCAGTTGTGTTTCTTCTGCTACAACTGTCTTTGATCGATATCGGACAAGCTGTCAATCCAGGTAAGCCTCCACCGCCGCCCGCTTGAGCGCGCTCTCCGCAGTCGCTGCGCGCGCGCGCTCGGGCGCACGTCGAACCGCAAGACCCGCGCGGCATTCAGCTGCCAGCCCCACGCAGCCCCTTTGAATGCGCTACTTCGTCCCCGATGGGGATAACGCGATCCCGTCATAGGGGGATTGCATGAACGAATTTTTTTCCCTTAACCCACGAACAGACTCTCCCTTTGATGTACTCCACATACTGGATCTAGACAACTTTACTATTTAACAAGTCATCAAGTGTATGATGTGTGTAACACGTGTATCATGTACGTAACATGTATATCCTATGTGTAACGTGTTTATCATTTGTGTAACATGTGAGTCTTATATTTAACACCTTTGCCTTCCAAGGGACCATGTATATAAAAATTATACGCGCTTTCAAACGTCAATTTTAAATTTAAATCGTTTTGAGATTAATGATTCCGTTTTTCTGTCAAATATGTGTAAAGAAATGGAAGTTATAGTCCTTTGTGAATGATAACTTACCTTTGAGAAAGATTGGTTTTATTATATGCCAAAATTGGAAAATCGTCAGGTGAGTCCATGTGTGTGATTGACAAATTCAAACTAAGTGACAGGAATCCGTTTCAATTCAACGAATGGACAGGACGTCGAAAATACGTCGACAGTTCTATGAATGGACAGGACTATGAATTTCAGGACTATCAGATATTTATTAAAAAATATCTTGAATTCGTACCTATGTCTCCTTTTTACACACAATGTTTATAGTTGTGTGTATCATTTGTAAACAGAATGGTCTGCGAAAAGACAGTAACATTGCTGGGTCCATGTGCATCAATATGATGCAAATAGCAAAGAATCTGTGGCCCCTGGAAGGGACGCATCGCAAAACATCGCTAGAGCTTGAAAGTTGGATTTAAATTGATTTGCGAAAAAATGAAGTGACCTTCCTTCACAAATGCTTTGAATATTAGCAGGATGTGTGTAGCACAATGAAGAAGAAGAAGGTTTCCGAAGCACGTGCATCATGACAGCCATAATGAGGCCAACGAACCGGTTATCTCGGCAATTTCCGCGAACGCATTTGAAGCAACCACAGTACACTTCACTCGTTTGTTGGAAAGTGTTCAGATAGTAAGTAGTTATTGGAAGATTCCAGAATGCAGCATACAAGCTTTTCGAATATTGACGTTTCTATTTGCTACGGCACAGTAGACGTCATCAACTCAACATCGTGCGTCAACAATTCATTCCTAAGCTACTCATTTTCTGTATTCATTACGTTAATAACTATTGTGTGCCTGCAAACGAAATATCCAATAACCCTTAATTGGAGAGCCTTTTGTTTTGGTTATGTACCTAAAATCACGATAAGAAAATTCGTTTTCAATTACGGATTGTTTATTTTTTATTAAGTACGTAATTTTCATCAAAAAATTATATCTGTCGAAATAGTTTTTGGAAAAAGAATAGTTCAGCCGTTAAGTACTGTATGAGAATAGACAGATTATCACAATAAAATATTCGCAATTTTCAATCAAAATCGAAACATTTTTATTGATTTAAGACTTTTCGAGAATTTTAGAGTATCTAACGAAGCCATAGACAGCTCTCATATGGCCATAGGATAAATGGTTTTCTCTTTATTTCCGCATGCACTTCCGGATATAAGTAATATATATTTTAATCATTTCTTTATTAAGCAAGCGTTCAGTGTGTTGAAGAATGCAGTATTACAAACGTACCTTCATTTTTTTTCTTGAAACTTTTTTGTTAGACTATAATATCCCCTAGTTTCACTTATGATAATTCTGCATAATTGTAGTCCACTCAAGAAATAATGACGCGGAAACAACACATATGCTATCACTAGAGCCACATAATGTTATACCCTAAGTACGTCAGATATCAGGTTTGGCATCAGCATGTTCTTTACAATGAACTAAGTTTTCAAATCGATCTTTTTAAAACCTCCTAAGTGCCTGAGTTCTCGGTCTATAAATTAACCAACACACATTTAAAAGCCATATTTTCATTTTATCAAATTAATCAAAATCTCATTTTTATTAATAGCGGCAGATATAGGCTTCTGAAAATCGCATTTCAATTGTGAAATGAATTGCTTGTGAATAGTTTCTTCCTAGAAACCTGTAGATAATTGATAGAACCATTCAGCTTGCATCACAGAACAGATTAATATTGATTGACCTCTACATTGTCATTTGTACGGGCTTCACAGTATCTCGTTATTTAAGTGATTAAAATCAGCCGTGCTTTCAGCTCTTTTGCATGACCAGCTAACAACCTCCGTCTGGCGTGTTCGGAAGATCTCCCCCACCCTCAATACGCAGGCACTAGTATACGAGACTGGCATTGATACGAGCTCTTAGGGAAGCCTCAAGGAAGTCCATACGCGTTGGGAAACTTAGCCGTTTTTGCCGGATGGATTTGCACGTCTCGTAGTCAAGTATTCCTATCTCGGTGACTGACCGCCCCTTCTTCCACCTTCGGCACATACTACGATATTTTGTCCTTCCCTGTAGAGCTTGGCAAAATTTTAATTTGCACCTGGAACAGTTCAACGCTCACGAACATTCAGGATATGATCAACGATGTATCCGTGTTCTAAATAAGACGACCCTTTAATTTCCAATCAAGACAGTTTCCTTTTTCTGAAACCTCAGATGCTCTGGTTGAACAGGTACAGCTGTCTGGTATTCCATAAGAATATGTACTGCTTTAGAGATAGATCTTAGGATATGAGTGTTTAGCAGCTGCGAAAACAAATACCTTTCACCATACTTGGTATGCAAGAAATTTGACAAATTATAATATTCCAAAAATTAACTGTCTCGAAGAAAGACGCATAAGCATTTTAATCATCGTAATAAAATTAACTCGAGTCAATTGTTTCTCTAAAAGCACATTGTGCCGATAAATGCAATCCTAACAATAAAAATGTAAGACGTTTCATATTTCATCAACATACCTAAGTGCTTGTGTACCTTGGTGGGATGCAATACACGCCTACTTGGAGGATCTTTATTTTTGGTACATCAGAGACTAAATACATTTTTTTAGGAACCAAATATGCAAGAATTCTTTAAAGATAGATGTGTGATCGAAGGATCATTAGAAAATAAAAATTGAGTTGTACAGTTCTCACTCCCACTTTGCACATACTTTCACGGAAGTCATCATTCACGCATATGGGAGAACAGCGATAGGTGGTGACCAGGTGGGTGGGTTATTTCCTCAACTGAATGCCATAGAGCATAGCATTGAATGTAAATGTCGTATCAGATGAACACGTAACTGATGGCGTTGGTTAGTTGGTTGATTAATGATTGTGGGCGCGTCAACTGATAAGATCATTAGTCCCGTAAATGTAGCGCTTGTTGTATCGTGGGAGATGTCGCTGATTTCCCCCCGCTGATGGTGAGATCCAGCAGCTTGCGGGTGTTTCCCCGAACCAGGTATCTCCCACCTACGAAGCACCGCCCCAGCCGGGACAAGCTCCAACACACAACACTCACCGTGCTGGATACTTGGATTGTCTTGAAATTGTCCACCTTGTTCAGCACCTTTCGAAACCCCTACATACAAATTTTCACGTGCTATGAAGCATTGCAAGTAGCGCTTTCGCGACAATTAGTATTGAGATCTTTCATGACCTTACCGCCTGTGAAAGGGCGGAAATCGCTGCACGCCGCTGGTTCTGCAAACGTTACTCATACACCGCCACTATCGGCGTGTCAGGAGGGTCTCAGTTGCCTCGGAGGGCAGGCGGGATGATACAATAAACATACAAGATATACAATAAAGAAACAATCAATAAGAATTAAATGAAAATAATAAATAAATTTCATTCATGGGGTATGCATAATAATGATATTTAACAAAAAAAATTCGTACGCGTACTAACACTGTCCACGGATAATGTGTCACTGTGTTTATCAAACTAACAAGTCACCAGAGATGGCCTTTGCCATCGTTCTTGAACAAACGCGCTTGGAAATCTGATACGCCCGTTGATAGACGCCGCGTAACGTTCCTAGCGCTGCCGAAACAATGGCTCATTCACTGCGGGAAGCACGGAGGCTATGGAAGGTTCTGAAACAAAATGCCTATAAAACAGTATTTGTAATATTCCCTAGCTCTTTAAAATTTGCGTATATAGGTTTTGCATGGTGTTCTATAAGCGGGTGAAATTTCATGTCAGTCCGAGTATCGAGCACGGTGAGTGTTGGGTGTAAGCTCCCGACTGTGCGTGAAAGTTTAGTGTATGTTAGTGTAAGAATGTATAAATAAGGGTTGGTAGGGTACTTCTCTAGCATTCGCCTGATGTTGATAGAATATACCAATGAGAAATACTGATCAGAGCAGCTGCCCGCTAGAATTCTCCTCCAATTATAACCACGAATCGAACCAAACGTAGAAGTAATGCTAATGAAAGCATAATAAGACTGTATATCACACCGACTAAATAATTATATTTACTATACTTCATACAATACCAGGTACCGGAGTATTATTTATTATAATTTTCCTTCAAGACCCTTTTCTGCTTTATTTCCTTGATATATTTATACTTTTCACCGACGCAGGCAAACATTTCAAATAACCCACTTCACATTAAATTTATTTTTCGAAACATCACACGAATATATTATTTAAGTAGACGTTCTTCATGACATTCATTTATTTCTAAGCCTTTTATGTGATAAATAAACGTGTTATCTCTTATGTATACAATATTAAAGCATTTCACTTTATAATTAAGTTTTTAATAAACGCGTTTGATATTATGGAAGACCAATTTACAACAAATTTAAAGACAAAAGTTTTTACTGTATATTACATCCCAAAATTCACAATATTATTATTTTTTGTATTTATCGTTTAGACACTATTCGTAAATAAGGTACATCCACATCAGATATAGTTTCTATTTGTAGATACATTTATACAGTCTCTGTTGTTGGAAAATAAAAGTTCTGAATCTCAGAATCCATTAAATGCATCCATTCCTGCAGAAATTGTTTAATGTAAAAATACATTTCATTATTTAAACGTTGTTCAACCTACATACTTGGTATGAAAGTATACTGAACCTACGTAAATTTCAGACTCTTATATAATATAGTTCATTTTTAACGATCTAATATAATGATGCGAAACAAAAAAAAAAGAAACCGAAAGGGATGTTAACATTGGCATCATCAGCTGTCGAGTTAAATAGGTATGTTTAATATGCAGACAAAATTGAAGTCAGAAAGGATTTTTACTTTTATTCAAAAAACTATTAAGTACTTCATGTAATTAAATCATTTGAAAATTCCGCAAATCGGTTGATGAGCAGAAACACTCGACCAACACTTCAACCGACTGTGTCACATATCTCACAATTAAATCCGCCACCGTTGCAATGATCCAGTTAGGCTCTCTCACTCGCTTTCGGGTAAAATCCTCCGCACGGGCGGACGAGTCCGGACGCGAGCTATTGCTGGCAGCACGGCGGACCATTCGATCGATCGATTCGGCGCGGAAAGGTTAATGGAACGACCGAGCCACTGCGGCGCGTTGCTGTTAACCTATGGACCGCGCGGGTGCCGTAAAGGGAGTCTTGACCCGCGGTCGGCCAGCCGGCCGGGGCCGGGGCTGGGGAAGAGGGCGCGGCCACAGTCGCGGCAGTGGAGGGGCAGTTGCGTATTCCGGAAGGTGGGAAGAGAGCAGGCGGAGAGCGGAAAGAGAGCGGGTAGAGAGCGAAAAGAAAATGCGAAGAGAACGTGGAGAGAGAGTGGAAAGAGTGCGGTATGAGAAAGCGAAGAGAGCGGATGGAGAGAGTGGGTAGAGAGCGGAAAGAGACCATATGGAGGGCGAAAATAGAGCGGGTAGAGAGCGGAAAGAGAGTGAGTGGAGGCTGGAAAGAGCGGATGGAGAGCGGAAAGAGAGCGGGTAAAGAATGGAACGAATGTGCGAAGAGAACGTGGGGAGAGAGTGGAAAGAGTGCGGAAAGAGAAAGCGAAGAGATCGCAGGGAAAGAGTGGAATGAGCAGGAGAGTGTAAAGTGAGCGCGGGGAGAGAGAGGAAGGAGTGAAGGGAGCTCAGGAAGAGAGCGCAATGAATGCCAAGAGAGCGCGGGAAGAGAACGGGAAGAGAAAAGGCAGAGAGCATAAAAAGAAATAAGACACGTAATGAAAACGAGAAGATCGCGTGAGTGTGAGCGTGCATGTGTGTGTGCGTGCGCGCGGTTAAGAGAAGAGGAAAAAAAATTGAAGTAGATCGCACGCGTTCCTTAGCCCGTTTATTAGGAACTGTTTCGGCATTCGCCTTATGCTGGGGAAACCACGGAACAATACCGTTTAGAATAGCCGGTCGCTAGAATTCTCCTCCAGACAGCGGTTGAATGCGACCTAGTTATCTAGTTAGTATTGAGAAGGGGGAAAAGGGAGGAAGCTTGCAGGAAGAATGCGAAAATATGAAAGGAGAGCGAAAAGAGAATTGAAAGAAACTGTAAATGAGTGGAAATGTAGTCGGAAGAGTTTCGGAAGAGACGGAAGGAGGTTGGTGGCTGGTGGATGAAAAGTGACGGTCGGTGAAAATGGGCTCGGCGGATGGGAGGAAGGTTTGGTGGGCCGGGAGGGGAAACGGTAAGCGATCAGACGATCGGCAGTAGAGGGTGAGCCGAAGTGGGTGTTGGCGGTGGAGGCAGATGGTTTTAGGGGCGAGGGGAGGGGGAAGGGCACTGGCTTTTGTGCGGGCGCGCGCCGCAACGTGCCCCCGGAATGCAAAATGTCGCGGACTCTGCCTCCATTAGTGCTAGGAATGGCCTGCGCCTAATTAATGGACGAAGCATCCCGAGGAGCAGACTTCCATTTCGACCGCATAGTCCCGCAAGTGATATAGACGATACGTTGTAACGTATGGACTTAATGCGTTGTAATCTACTTGTAACGGCCCCAGTTGCCTCGCATCTCATGATAAATGTAGTGCTGCTGCTGCTAAAAGTGACGTTTCGCTTGCAGAAGCAGCGAACTGGCTAAAAGTGTTTCTGGTATATCGACGCAGAATATTCAAAAATAATTTTAAATGATAGACTGCTCGCATGAATGCATTATACTTATATTGCATTCTTGATGAAATTTCTTTTCAACGAGCCGGAAAATTTTGTGTCCCGATAACTGGGCTCGCTGCAATAATGCAGAAACATGCAATCTTCATAACGAATTTATTGGTAAGAATATCAGGATAATAAACAAAAAATCTACTGAAGTATTTTAACAGTATTACTCACGATTAGATTTTAAAAGAACAAAAGAAGAGAGAACAATATATATTCGAAAAGTAAACAATTAAAACGTTGCAATATTAAAATTATTTAGTGATAGAGTAATTTGATAGAAGAGTATCAGAATAAAGACAAAGAAGGAAAATATTATTCATTTTGAGGTGCGTTCAAGGAAAATTTTATAAGTAACTGAATTGTATTGAACCAAGCTTTTAAATAAACGTAAAAGACTTTCGGATAAACAAAACAAATGAAAGGAAGTCATTTTATCTGAAATGCAAATGAAATAATCGAAGGATATCAATTCGCAATGAAAAGGACTTTTCCCTCAGCGTAAGAAAAGTGTAGGAATCTGCTCTCTTCCGACAGAAGACGGTAAACGAGCACAGGAGTAGCGAGTTTGACACTTTGTTGTGCGTGTCCAAAATATTGACAAGGTACTGCCTTCGAATGAACGATTATTATTGGATTTATTTAGAGGTGCGTTTGAAGTAAATCAGCTTTTGACGTTTTCATCCATTCTGGAGCTTACGAGTAGCTACAATGACGTCACTATGGTGACGTTCAACTCCCAGTTGGATGAAACCATCAACATTTGAGTTACTTCAAACGCACCCCTAAATAAATCCAAGTATAGCATATGGCATTGTTTAGTTTTTCAAATGCATAATTTACATCACATTAATGCCCAATTAGTGTTTTTACTTAATTATAATGTACCTTGTTTCAACTACGAAACAGAATGCCCTTGTTCAGCCACTAGCCTTTCGCTTTCCTTGACCGGTCTCTCGAGGTCGCGAAGTCGATATGTTACAATAAAAGATAAAACCCAATTGCGCTACCGATGTAAACAATTATTTCCGTCCGAAAGAGCTTTGGTAGGGTCGAGCAATTCCAGAACAAATTATTTTCTTCCGAGCTGAAGGAACAGGAAACAACGAGCAGAATTTCTTGGCACGAATGTACTACAATATGTTACAGGAGAAAGAGAGAATTTTGACCTTCAACGTCTCAAAATATTTGTTGTTGAAGCCTTTGTGAATGAGCGAGTGAAATAACCCTTTATGTGTTACGCAAATAATAATTGAAAGAAAAATCTACATACTAGTAGAATTTTTATACTATCTTTTGTTTTCTATAAAATGTATTGAACCACGATAGTCGCCACATTATAGAATCAAGTAATGATATTAGCAAAAAAGTAATTGATGTATTTGAAGAACTTGGGAGTAAATAAACACACAATCCTGCATTTTTCAGCCTCCATCAAGGAAATGAGGTTTATTTTTATTATTCACTGCAGAGACATTTGGTTTGTTATAGAATAAAAATATATTACACTTGTATCTCTTAGAAGTTCGTGAACTATTTGGACCAGATCAAAAGTCTAATTGAATATACTTCGTTACGCACGAAAAGTGAAAAATCTAATTTTGTGAGTTATAATAATTTACACCAGAGGTCTTCAATTTATTTTATCATTGAGAAATTAATTTCTATTCAGATTATGTTGACCTTGTGCTACAAATCTGGTGGAATAGTACACTTGACAATATTCAAATACTTAGAGATCTTAGTATTCAAACTCAGCACAGTGTTAATAATTCACATTATATACGCCCGATATGAACATTATAAACTTCCAGGCCGACAGATATTAATGAAAACAGCATCGTCAAAGTTTCAAAAGTTTTAAAACAATTATGCTCAACGAACCTTGCTTGTGGTATTCATATTTTACGCGATACACGTTCAACATTGATTACCAATCCATGTAGAAATTCCCGTCACTCATCTTTTAAATGAAAATACCATAATATTTTTTTTCAGTAAATACTGAAAATAGATACCATGGAAACTAATGCAATAGGATATTTTTCATTACCGTTTAATGTGCGCACAATAATGTTGAAGAAAACTCTTCAAGTTTCTCAAAATAAATCTTTATAAACGATGAAAAATTATTGATTATTATATTATGCATATACATCATGGAAAGAACCTGTGCTCCAAAAATTTACTCTTTCACATTATTTTTAACTTTCGCAATTTGTGAAAATTCAGAGTTCACTGAAAATGAGATCTGGCAATTTTTAAGCGTTGTCTGCTCTATCCGAAGAATAATTTAAAGAGAAACTTTGTATCCATTTTTGACGAAATAATTCTTTAAAAATAACTATAAATCAAGCAAATAAGTCAGGCCTTCATATTTTTGAAAAATTGTACATAAACGTATTAAAGACATATTGTACATTTGTCTTTAAAAATAAGTTTTTTTAAGGAATAAAATATCTTAGATATTGTACTTGCAGGAAGACGTCGAACATTTGAACATTTGCAATTTTTTATAATTTAGAAAGGTCAACGAAAATTAGGCTTGTACTCACTGTTCAATGTTGTCTGTTATATTCGAAGATAATAATTGATCAAACATTTGGACTGAATTTCAAGAAAATCATGCAAATTACCCCTCAATTTCAATGGGTCACAAAACCAGCCAAATCGATTTTAGAACCATATTATAAGAAGTTTCTCACACACGAGATTCACTGTCGGAAAATTGTAATTTTACTTCCTCGCATACTACTCACATAATGTAGGAGAAGTAATGCAATATTGCATTACTTCTCCTACATTGGGAAAATGAACGTTGCTTCGAGAGAAAAACTCCTATGGTGTGTTACTGATACAAAAAAAATATAATTTTCTCTCATATAAATATTATAGAAATTATTTACTATATGCAGTAAATACTGGTATTTTGATTTTAGATGATACTTTGCATAAAGTCCCAAAGACATTTTCAAAAGTTTCTCAAAAATATCTCCAAATATATTTTTCGAATAGATCTAAGTTCATTTCAAAAAATTGCTCATGTGCGAATTTCTTTGAATTTTGTGAATTTTCTATAACAGCCTAAGATTATTAATTTTTCGGTATTTTCTTACAATTACAATATTGAAGACAGAAATTATTTTCTTAAAAAAATATTGTCTTAAAAGAAATATTTTTAAATAAAACCATGTACAAATTTTCAAAATGAGAGTAGTTCTTGCGAAATTTTGACCAACACAAGATTTAGAGAACAGTTCAATTTACTCGATTCCTCAGTTCTCGATTCCGTACAATCGATAATTTTTTATAGCGCGTTTGATTAAAAATAATTCATCTTCAGCACTTTTTCAATTTTGGTCCCCAAATATATTGATCGAAATAAAGTTCACGGAAAATTGTATTTTCTAATTCGGAGATTTCCGAGAAAAAATGCGGCAGTTTCTGAGAAAATTTGGTTTGGAACGAAAAACATCGAAAATGTCCCAAGGGCTTCATGTTAAGAACCTCCAAAACTCATAGTACCCTTTCCATTATCGCAGGACTTCAAACAGAGCCAGATTGATCAGGGAATATTCATTTTCGAAAAAAATTCTACATATAGTTTAAGCTCAACTGTTGTTCACAGACGCATGAACAAGCGGAAACATTTTTTAAAACATTTTCAAAAACGTTTTTCGCGATTAAAGAACCAGAATTCTACTAAGGTATTATTAGAGCATTATGTAAAACACGCTCAGAGACAAACACGCACAAGCACACAAATATTTCTCTCTCTCTCTCTCTCTCTCTCTCTCTCTCTCTCTCTCTCTCTCTCCCTCTCTATCTCTCTTACTCTCTCCCTCTCTTTCTTTTTATTTCTCTTTTCTTTATCCATTTCTCGCTCTCTCTCAACATTGCTTGACATTGCAAATATTCCAGATTTTATGATGTAAGTACAATGAATATCGCTGTAAATGTAAGATAAGACAATTCCATATTTTCCAAGGCTGATCTTTTCTCCTACAAAGTAGAAGAAATTGTGTGCTTTATTTCTCAGCTGATGACTAACAGCGAATTGCGGATATGGTTCTTTAATGGTCCAGCTATCGCAGCTAATTTCAATACTTGAAGAATAACGTACACTTCACTTCGAAAACAATTAACATTTTAAAACACGTGTAACAAGTTTAATTGAACGTTACGTAATTAATGTTACTTTAATATTAATTTAATTACTTAAATTAATTTAAACTTCGAATAAGTCAGGATTTTCTAGTAGGGGGGAGTGTTCAAACGCAAACTATAGCATATAATCTCACAATTAAAGCAATTAAAACTTATCACTTACTTTTTCATATTGGATAATCGAAGGACGATGCATTCAAACCAACATAAAATGCTGACTTTACTGCTAAGCATCTGCCCTTGGAACTCTCGAGCCGTCCACAAAACGCGGAGTCGAGAGAGCGCTCTGTCGGTGCTGAGGCGAAACGTCGCCAGTGGGCAGGCCGCAATCGCTGCGTGTGCGGAGGCGACCTAATCACAAGTGCAATGCCGGCAACGGCTCTCCCAGCCTTCCCCTCCCCCTGCCACTCCCCCCTCCCCTCCATCAGGTCCGCCACGCTCTTCCCCTCTCATTCCCTCTACGTCTCCAACAGTGAACTACAGTGGGCCAAATTGTGCATACTGAATTGTAGAATTGTATTTTTAACTAGTTTGTAGACCGTGGGTCGTAATGTATCTCTCATAGAATAAAATAAAAATTTGCAAACAAAATTTGATTAATGAAGAGATCGTGATCCATAACGAGATCCATACGTAGATCTTGAGCCATAATATATCTCTCATAGAATAAGTTAAAAATTTGTATATAATTAATTAATTGATGTTTAATAATAATTATTCTAAAGACTGCAATCTTAATCATCAAAAAATAAAACATATAGTATATATGCGTCAAAATTTATAAACTATCGTCGAAGATATAACAACGCACTTGTTACATCAATATTTAACTATTCTCTTTTGTTATTAACATTTTTAGAGGTGTGGTCTTCAGTCCTTTACATCACAAAAATCTTTAATACAATTAAGAAATTTAAATAACTATTATATGGTCTCAGTATTTTAACCACTTACCGTGTGACTTCCCGTTGTTAATGAAAATGGTAATACGTTTTGCTCCGTAATTGGTATCCATGTTGTTACTATGTTATCATGTAGCCAGAATTACTCATTATTACTTTTTGAGGTTAAGTTTGAAAAACTCAATAATATTATATATTTACATTTCATGACTGTTTTTTTCAACTTGCTTTATTTTCCCGCATTAATTTCATAGTTTTATTTTACTTATTTAGTTGAAGACAAAAAAACAGTTATATTGTTTGAAGTACAATGTGGATAAGTGCGATCTGTCCACGTTTTCGTGAGCTCTGGGCTCTCCACTTTAACTTGTAAGAATATAAAGTAGAATCAAGAATAATGATTTTTTTGCAATAATTTGTAAGAAAATATTCACTTCCATGTAATAGAAACTATTCTCAAAAGCAAAGTAGCAAAAATTTTGGGTATTAACCCACACAGTGCCCTACGTTTTGGAATTGACTTCCTCTCGCAAGAATAAAGAAAGATTATTTGAAAAACTATATTCCCCCACTGAGCTCAAGATTAAATGTTAGATTGAGATAATTACACATGTATTTTGCAGTCAATAGTTTCGCAGTCATTGACTTGTTAATCAAAATAAAAAGAAGTGGAATGTCTCCCGAACTTTTCCAGATACTGATACGCTGTATTCACTAATACAAACGTATGCGATGGGCACATGTGATGTTTGAGTACAATAAAGTACGAGTGTATAATACGAGTATGATTTAACTTTTTTTTATTTTAGAGATATTGACACTACTCTGAATAATTAAATGGAACTGGATAGAATTGTTTAGATGATGATAACGTGAAAGGACACGTTCACTCACACGCATATTACCCTAGAACAATATTTTTGAGGTTTTGTAGTTTTACGACTACGTCGGTCCAATATTGTGCCACTATCGGTACGTTCTTCAAGGCTATTCTGTTCGGTTGAGTTGACCATGCGGGGTGGAAGTTTTACAAGAGCAAAATTCACTTTTCACTCGACAATACTGAATCATAGATCACGTAGTGTACTGTATTGTTCGTAAGCCTTTTTTGTTTTGGATAAATTTAATCATATTTGATACATTTAATTGAACTGTTGATATGTTTCACTTGGAGTGGATAAATCATAAAAGTAGGAATACAATGATATAACATTTGCTAATATTTTAGAAGTAATATTGTGTAAAAATAGAGTACTTCTCGATCTTCCCGTTCTTCGTTGTGACCTTGCCTGGAGGATCGCGTTGAGGCCCTGAAATGGAAGAAGGGACAAGGAGGGATATCTAGAAGGTAAACTTAGCGTAATATCCGCGCAACTTTTATTGACCTTTGGCTTGGAGAAATGAGGATTGATTAGGGGTATTAGTTACGGAACCGGCCACTAGATTTTATGAAGCAATGCCAATGTCTAGAAAATCAATCATACCTTCGCATCTAACTTGCGTTCTTTCTCAGGAGTTCCAGGTATCTCCTGAGAAGGATCCAGACTTATTTGGACATTTCTTTAGATCTTTTTGGAAAAAAACATGAACGGGAGTTCTTGTCTTCAAGAGCAAATCATTTTTATTACCCACCAATAAAGATGTATCAGTCCTTGCTGCGAGCTACTACCTTCTACTGTTTATTATGGGAGTGGTAAGGAAGACAAAAGGCTCAAGAAATGTTGGACGGATAATTTCCCCATTGTTGACACAGACTAATGAGAGTGAGCATGGTCGCAAAAATCCTAAATATCTAAAAAATTTTGTTAAGTAACTTTAGTTAATTTGCGTATTTATGAACTCGTCTCTTAATGCTTGTATAAAAGGCTAAAGAAAAATATAGGGGGAAATTTAATTATTCAAAGGTATATCGATATCTATTAAATTTGAAAAGTATAGTTCATTATTATTCTGTAGATATTAGTATGCATTTGGCGTTTTGGGTCGATTGCTCGACTTTACTGGCTGCCTCTTTCATACGTTTGTTTTCCTGAAGACCGCATCCCAATATATGCAACGGTTCAGTATATACTCGAAGCCTGCATCTTAAATGAGCCACCTGTATTCGTGTTGTTCGTTTTTTAAAGGGCTTCGGGTAGTACAAATATGAGACACACTTCCATTGAAATCAATTATTGACTGAATGTCAGTGATTCTGGGTGCGTCAACTATAAAGATCGTTTGTCCTGTAAGTGTGGTGCATGTTTTTATATCGGGTGGTGATCTTCTCCCGCCGGATGATATCTGGCAGCGACCTACCGTCGACTACCGAAGTTTCCCCATCCAGGTATCTCCCATCAGCGGGGCACCGCTCAAGCCGGGACAATCTCTAAGCCCCCGATCGGTCTCCCGGCATGAGTAATAGAGTAGTGCATGTTAGTGTGGGTGTGTGTGTGTGTAATAAGTGAGAATAGGACAAGGAAAAGGAAGGAAAGATCGCACGCGGTCCGTAGCCCGTTCGTTAGGGTACTGCTCCGGTATTCGCCTGGTGTTGATCGGAGAAACCACGAAAAACTATCAATCAGAGCAGCCGGCCGGTAGAATTCTCCTCCAGACTGCGACTGAGTTCGATCTCGCTCACAAGCTAGTGTCGAAAATCCTACCGCCGTCGGGACTCGAACTTAGGACCTCCCAGTCAGAGGCACTACAGTGACATCAGTTGAAGCACTGAGCCACCTCTGACTTCGCACTGAAATCAAGATGCAAACATTTCCCAACAGCGGGAGGCTTCCTGTAGCCTCTGAAGCTCATTTTGCCACTGCCCAAGCCCTGCAGTAGCACTCCGTGCGCTTTAGCTTCGTTTCGACCCACTGTGCGCTGCTGGGCCGCTGCCGCGCCTCTCGCAATTACACGGCTGCGTGAGCTTGCGTGGCCCGCGGCTTTCGGCACTCGCTTTCGCCCGCACGCTTTCGCCCGCTCGCCCCGCCCTTTGCCTCCGACACCGCACTGGACGCCCTTCAGGCACACTCTCTGCCCTCCGCGGCGGGAGCGGCGCACACCATCGCTCCCCGGATGCCACCATACTTAGCGGCCGTCACGTAACGCCCCGTAACGTAACGTCACGCAATGGCCCCTGAGTTCTTCATCGTACTAAGGAGCTATTACGTAACGCAAATTTGGAACATTTTGAATACCCCTTCTGCCCCTGCAATGCACCTGTAACGCCCCCTTGAACCCCCATAAATAATTACGAAACGCCTGTGAACGTACCCCTCCCTCCACCTGCTATTTTCAAAAACCGTTAGAGGTTAACCGTTTAGAGGTTATGGAGGTGGCCCATAGTTGGTGAGACTCCCTGTACAGATGTGTCAACTGGTAAAAAATATCCCTCCTGTGCGCCACGAACTGTGGGTGTAACATCTGGCTAATGTTTTCGTTTTGTGCTGAATCGGATGTAAAGTAATTCATTTTTTTCTTTCTTCTGAAAAATCGAGAAGAGCAAACATTGAGAAATTTCTGCACCGAGCGATTCAAACCTATGTAGAATGCATGTATCTGGTATTTTAAAGCCGGATTAATCCGATTTTTGCCCCCTAGTGGTGTTCCACGCCTGAGACTTGCTTTTATTTATTATCCACGCCTGAAGGTAAGGGAGACATGTGGCAAGGATGACGTATTCCCATCACCGTATCAAGCACACTTGCTCTGAATGGACTTTCCTTTCGTCACACAGTTTCAGAAACTGAGGCGATTGTAATGAAAATCTACAGCTCTATTTTTTCTCCTACCGCGAATCGGACCAGTGATCGTACCTCAGAAAGCTAGTTCGCTCTCCATGAGCCACTTGCGGGATTAATAAAGTATATAATAAGGATATATATATATATATATATATATATATATATGTATAGTTTGTAACATAAAAGTTGATACATAAAATAACTGAATATTCTTTCTGAATATGAAGCATGAATCAAGGAGATATTCTTTGTGAACACTAGGAAGAAGCACAATCTGTACGAAATTAAACAAAGAGTGATACCACTAAAGCTACTCATATATCATACGTGCTTAACAACCACAATTTTATCAAGTGAAACTTGTTGAAACGGCCACCTCGATTCAGTGGTCACTTCTACTAAGAGTCATTTCTTTGATTTGATTTATTTTAGCAATTAACAGGAAAAAAACCTGTGTGCGGCGTATGGGAGAGAAGTACAATCACAGGAGTATTTGTGAAACCGATTGGTCTCTCTTTCTCTCTTTCTCTCTCTCTCTCTCTCTCTCTCTATATATATATATATATATATATATATATATATATATATATTGTGGCACGCGCAAATATTTCCTCATTGGAACGTCGCGGGGCCCCGCACCCAGCGGCTGGCACATTTCGATGATTGGCTTGTATTAGACCTGGGATGTCCAACTGGCGGCCATCGGTGCCATGTACTGTGGCCTGCAAAAGGTTATTAGACAAACGTAAAATCTCTTGCATCCATGTCGGGCGAGAATAATGTGCCTAAAGCAACGTCGGGGTCAACACCCGTTAATGTAAAAATAGGTTAAATTTAGATTTAAGGATTTTTTTCAGTGAATTCAGAAATTCAAAATCACCCCAGTGTGTTTCACTGCGTTATACATGGTACAGCCCGATATCGTACATGGTTCCAATCCCCACCTTGTTTCAGACCAGCCGGGCAAACTGCAGACATTAACAATACGGGCTCACGTGCAGATTGCCCATGAACTCAAAATGTGGCCCGCAACCATTTTAAAGGTTTTAGCTGTGGCCCTTGGGGCCTTGCAAGTTGAACATCCCTCTACTAGATGGTCACAACTTACTGACGAGTTCACGATTTTGGACTGCGACATTAAAAAAAAGCGTCAGAATAGTAGAGATTATTGTTGATTCAGTTTCGATTCCCCCTACACTACGCGAATTGCAAATTGGGTCGCGTAAGTAATCGGAAACGAACGTCTCCTTTGGTTACAAAGAAACAAAACAAATAAATGATTTTCAGGTACACACTGAAGTTTTCTGAAAATGTGGATTGCCTCTTCAGTTCTAGTGGGTAATCAAATCTACGAATGGGAAGAAGGAAATGGTATAAAATAATACACAAATAGGGGAACTGAATAATTTTTATAGAGAACGACCTACGTAAATGCTCACACGCAAACAAAGCTGTGTTTTAATTGCAAATCGAAAGATGTGAAATTATGAATGAACTTTATTGCAAATAGCATATTTACACTTTTAATTTCATTTCCATATTATAATTACTTCAGTTTAGTAACCCTTTTTATTAACGATCAATTGTCTTCGGAACCATTCGTGAAGCTTAAGTGAGGTTTCGCTAAAATTCCAAAAATATGACTATTTTTCTAATCGACTCGTGATTTTTTAGACATTATTTGAACTAAAACATTGATTTTCGAGAGTTCTGCTAATAAATGAGCACCACTGTCCTACCTCAACGGAAACAAACTTTCTTTCCGTGAATTCCTTGTCTTTTAACGAAATGAGATCAAACATCTTTTGATGTCATTGGTCTGTTTTTTTTTCTTAGAAGAGAGAGCTGTTTCCTGGAACGTCACTTCAATTTCCTGCAGAAAGAACGGTTTACATTGCAGTATGCGTTACAGCGCCGTGAATAACTTCGTTCTGCACTTCCTCTATGCTTGGCAAACACAAAATACGTTCGTTGCAGACCCGCATTCCTTATTGAGAGCAAAATCATCATATTCAGAGATAACTCTTCAATGATATTAATAAAATACCAGCATTGCCTATTAAACATGCAGCAAATTTTAATGGTGTAGATTTGCTTAAAAATCAAGTTGAAAAGAAAACATTAAACCATATTGGCGCCTACTATAACCATAGCAGTTGACGGAATCAATAAAGCAAGCAAGTAAGCAAGCAAGCAAGCAATCGTACTGTAATAGTGAATCTAGAAGCAAATAGTTTCTCTTATTTGTATTCTTTCTGACGACTGACCTTAACCTACGTAATTGTTTGCTACACATTAATGTTCTAAATAACAAATTCGAACATGCATTAAACAAAATAATCACGGTAGAAAAAATGCATCCATATAAAATACGAGTATATCTTGTGTTTGGGTCAATTAAATAAATAAACACTTTACATTACCGATGTTTCGGTCTTTTATTTCACCTTCATCAGAGCTACAGACAGATAAAACATTATGTACACGAGTATGTGTAGTGAGCCAAAGCTAATATTACAAATTAGTTTATTAACAATATATTGTTTACCTGTATGTTTATCAATGATGAACACTGCATATTCTATAGTTGCTAGTGTCTATAGTACATTCTATAGGTTGCTAGTGATTCATTGTTTCATCTCACATAAATCTTACAAGAATTATCTCTACTTCTGAATACACTAATTCTGAATTCATTAACTGACAAAAAAAAGTGCAGGTTAGCGCCTAAATGCTTGAGAACTACCGCGGAATACGCAAAATAGTCTAAAGGAGCGCTGTTTAAATGCACGAATTCGGGGCAGATTGCCCATGGTTGCTCGCTGCAGTGGCTCGCGTGCCACTTGCCTATCGCACGAATCGATCGGGCGCAAAATCCCCGCAATACATCATGTTTTCTTCCGTTTCCCCTACCAACAGGCAGAACGAAGTTTGCTTTTGTTGATTCGTTGTATTACCTCTCGTCGTCAGCTTTGTTTGTGAGTGTAACATGGGGTGCTTAAAGCGATTTTGTTTCGCGAAAGAGAATCCAAAATGTCGAGAATAAGTTCGAAATCTTTAGAGTTGGTCGATTAATTTAAGTCGAAATTAGTATCAATTATTTTTTGCTGAACCTGCAGTTGTCTGCCGATTCTTATTTTGTAAAGAAACAACTGTTATTGAAAAATATAATTTGGAGCGCTTCTATTCTGTTGCAGCCTACACTATTCCGTTTCCTTTCTTTTCTCAGTGCGAGTACCGCTTACCCCAGAAGGTCTCCTACCGGTGGCAGTGGCACGCTTTGTGGCACCGTGGCATGCTACAAGCTTCTCTGCGCAACTAGCGTCGGGAAAGGAATCTATCAGTAGTAACCATACTCTCAAAACGCAGTGTAATAGAATTTCAAAAGGTACTCGATTAATCACTATCTCCAAATATAATAGATATGACTGCTCGAATAATAGGTAGCACATATGCCTGTGAACAAGCAATTTCAAAAATGCATTATTTTTGTATTACCAGCATTATTTAAGTATTGAAAATTTGAGAAATAGTTTCCGAATACGTCTCCCCAGATCTCCAGAACCTGAGTTTACCAGCGAGGAATCGAATGTAAATAAGAAGATACGCACAGAAAAATAACAAATATAAATATTAAGAAAAATAACAAAAACAACAAACGTGATTGTTGACTGATATAACTAAATTCCGCGAAATCGTATTTCATGTGTAAAGCTTAAAATGGCTCATGGCGACTTTGTCTACTTAGTGCTCTCTCGTGGCGAGATGATCAACAGCCTGGAGGGGTAATTTCGTCGTGCTACCCGCGCTACGGACTCCCGCTCGTGGCATCGACCATGACAACACTGGCTTACCCTCTCCTGCCGAAGGAATGACTCAACGTAACGAGGGCCACACCGGTGGTTCACAGAAAACCGCTGGGCCACGACACGCCAAGCGGCCACCCACTTGAGCAGCAGTGGTTTCAAACCTATTTACTCTTTTCTTCTTTTTTAAGCCTATTTACTATTCTTCTCTTCTTTTCTAGCCATCTGTTTTGCTAACTATTCATTTAATCGTGGCAAAAACTATCTTTATTAGTAGATTTGTTTTTATAAGTTTTGACAACGTTTATTCCCAGTAGACGTTTATATTTTTTTTTTTTCAAAATAAGCATTTGCGAAATCTTTATAAGCGGCAAAAATATTGGAAACTAAAGATTACGAAAGAGACCTTACTAATGATATAAACGTTACTAGTTCCAGGATCGGCCTTGTCCATTCGATATTCTAAAAAGAATATTTTAGGTTTCACACTGAAAGGTAGAGGGCGGAGAATTGCAGAAAGAAACCAAACACGAACAACCAGTAATATTTTCTTTTTAAACCGGAAAGTCTAATCCAGTATCCAACTCCCCGAACATCTTCGGCCTTATGGCCTTCTTCCTTCTCTGTCTCTCTTCCAGCGGCCAGCACTAAACGCTTCTGTCTGCGTCGGGCTCGTGGCGGTTCAGGCCTCGGTCATTTGCCGGCGCCGCCTCGGGCTCCGGGCGGGCCAAGCCGGGCTGCGACCCTCGGCGACCGCTACGGGCAGCAAATTAACACAGCGGCGGAGGGCAAGCGACGGCCCGCCCTCCACCCCCGCGCCCGCCCCCGCTGGAAACAACGCGCCCGGGGCGGCTTCTCGGGCGGCGCAGCCGCCCTGGCCCCCACCCTCCCGAGTAGGCCGCTAACCGCCCCCTAAACGTTTTACAGCTATCGTTATTGACCACTGATATGTATCCCGTGGCGGTCCCGCCCACCCGACCCCGCCGCCGCCTTTTGTGCGTGCGGAGGGGCGATCTGGACCGGAAGACCCGCGGAGCTCAGTCGGCCCGCTCGCCGGGCTCAGAGGACGTAACATTCGAGCTGTAATCTTGTCAGGCAAGATGTCTAGAACCAATTGAGCCTGAAACAACATCATCATGATTGATTGTCGTTTCCATACGCGTCAACGCTATTCCAATAAGTGTAGTGCATGCTTTATGAAGTGGCGGTGATCTTCCTCGCTGGATAGTGAGAACCATCGTTGATCTACATGTCAGCTTGCGGGAATCCCCAACAAGGTATCTCCCACCAGCGGGACGTAGTCCCAGCCAGGACAAGCTCTAAGCTGCCGACTGGTGTCATGTATGGTAATGTAGGGGATGTATGTGTGTGTAGGTAAAGAATGAGTATAGAACAAGGAAGCGGAATTCCATTTGCCTGGAACTGATCGATGAGACCATGGGAAACTACCAATTGTAGCAGACAGCCGCTAGAATTCTCCTCCAGACAACGGCTGAAATCGCCTTAGCTATGAAGTTAGTGTCGGAAATCCTACCACTGTCGGAGCTCGAACCTTAGAACTTCTTATTAGAGTGACATCGACTTATCACCGTAGTGACATCAATTGATGCCCAAGCCATCTAAGCTCGACATCATCGTCATTATCATCATAATCGAGTATTGTGCTTGCACGATGTTAACAACCATCGCTATTCTCTGTCAATTGCTTTCTTCTTTACATCCATACAATTTCCTCCGCACATCCGATGGTCTGCTTTTGAAATTATCCCTTTCTGTTTTTCTTCTCCTTTCTACTCAGCCAACCACGTGTGTGCCCATTGCACAATTTTCATTTCATTATGTTCTTTTTTAAGAATGTTTAATATTTCTATTCTTCAGTATTTATAGACAGTATTTACAGAACAGTATTTATGGAATAATTACGAACACTGAGATGGGCAGTTATTAACAATATTTTCTGACTGAAATATTTTCTGCCAAACAATTAAATTCCGAAAGGATAACATTGAAAATCGACTAGATTTTCTGACAGATAGGAAACTATTTGTGAAGCGCTTTTTCACTCACAAAAATACAAATTACAGTGCAAATTTCACTTTTTACGATATAATTTTACGTCACCGCCATTTCGTACTTCCTCCGTTAGCCCACTGCGCCCAGTCCTCCAGCCCTTTGAAGCGAGCCGATCGCGCGCCATTCATCTGAGGCGGAAGGAAACAGTGGCAACGACGGGGAGGCGGCGACGGCGTCGAGAGTGACAAGACAGACAGGGTCGGTTGAGGCGGACGCGGAGGAGGCAGAGGTGATAGAGGCAGGGAGGTGCCGGTGGCAGGCGCGGCAGTGAAGTGGGTGGCAACGGCGGCGGGGAAAGCTGCAGCTGAGACCTCAGCAATGGAGGAAACGCGGACGGTGACGAGGGCTGAGACTTTGGAGTGAGGAGGACGATGGACACGGCGGGGTGGCTGAGGGGTGAGGCGGTGGGACGGTTGAGAGGAGAAAGGTCTCGGAATAAACGGGGAGGGTGAGGAGAGCGCCCGCGGAGGGCGGCGGGGGTGGAGGGAAGCTGTATGGAACGCGTTTGAGGCGACAGTGGCGGCGTCCGAGATGGACGAGTTGCGAGCGGTGAGCCGCGCTCCACACAAGAATACTCGACGGACGGCGCTCCGCATTTCGGAGGGATATTGGAATCGGACCAACGGGTGGGCGGTGCCGGAGCGGCACGTGGCGAAGGTTCGTGCGACCCACGAGGGCCGGGAGAGCCCTCCCACATCAGCAATTCTCATCCGGACTACCAAGGATACTCAGGTATACTGAGCGATACCCTCCAGTACCGCGAAAAGTACCGCGAAACATACACAAATTCACCCAGGCAAAGTCACCCAAATGAATAAATTCAACTAAATAAATAGGTTAACTCAAATAACTTACCCAAGTAAGTACACCCAAATGAATAAGTACATTGCCCAAAATTACCCTAATTCACCAATATAAATTAATTTACCCAAATAAACCGTATATTTTCATGGAAATATAAGTAAATGTCTTCTCTGTAGATTTTTGGCTACTGGCGTTTCAGCAATCTTCCACAACTGTTGAGTATTTCTCGTAGTTCATGGGTCGTTAGTTAAAGTAATAGTAGACTTTCTGATTGATCATAGGAAACCACAGAAACGACCGGTTAGAGTAACTGAAAAAACATAGCATAATTTAGAGAGCTCAATTTCATCGAAGAAACTCGTTTGTGTATGACGCTCGAATCTCTGCGTGAAACGAAAAATTGAGAGAGGCCTTGATTACACTCGACTTCGTTATTAAACATATTTTATTTCTCTTTCAGATACAGAGCCTTGATTTTGTGACTCGCAGAGAAATAACAAATTTTCGCTCACCTTGACTTGTACTGCAAGTGATTTTCAACTACGCAATGGAACAGTTGAGACGACGATGGATTGTTTCTGATTCAAATGTGCCTCCTACGTGGTTTCTTTTATCCGTTTCTGTAATTATATCTCAAATATATCCTCGGAGATCCACTAAGTTTGCATTAAACAGTTCAGCATCAATTTCAGTCACAATCCTCCTATCAATTAGATAATCAGATCAAATAAACAAATCAAAATTCGAAAACAAAAATTCAAAAACTGAAATGAGCCATGTATACTATTAGTGAAGAGTCTGATCTCAATGTCAATTAATGCCACATGCCTTAACACACCATCGGAGTTCCTTTTTCTGATCTTTGTATAAAATAATTTAATTTTCTATTTCTCCTGGATTTTCCATTTTCCACCCAAGGTTGTTGAATTTTTATTCGAAATTCGCTTACCCTCTTTTAACTGGTCGTAAATTGAACCAGGGAAATAAAAAAATCCCTAACTCCAGACAACCATATTTTAGAAGAAGGAAACATAACATGTCATCTCTTTCTGAGATCATTGGTTTTATCTAATACGTTTCAGTGATACTGTAGCTACGTATCTCTTGTTTGTCCCTTAAATGTTTCAAAATTCAAAATTGCACTTAAATAGTCGTTAAAAATTAGATTAGTCACCAAACATTTTCACCAAAAAGTGGAGTTAGTAGATTTTTGTTCTCCTTGCTTAATGTTCTCCCTCCATTAAAGGATTTCACCTGACTCACAAACGTCGTCACGCCACCACGCTCACCAACTGACAAGACGCTCCCTTGACGTTTCTTTGTAGGTTGACACGTGACGTGCGCGTCGCGTCATCTTTGTGCTAGCAATCACAATCAAAGCTTACAATAATTCTTCTGTGTATGGATGGTTCTTTGTTCGTTCTAATTCTCCATCTCTCAGCTGAAGGAGAAAGTTTTTCTTTGACTCCGAACTAAGGTTCAGCAACAACTATATACGTGCTTATATGAAATAGATGGTACAGAGAATGTAATGATTGTATTTTTACGGTAATTTAGATTATAAATTTACACAATACATTTCATCTCCTTAACTTTTCCTTTTCGACTTCTTTCCTCTTCACGTATTTTTCATCACCTTCTTCTAATCCTTTTCTATTTCCCATTTTCTCCTCTTTTATTCTTGTATTTTCCGCCGTCTTTCCTGTCCTCCGTCATGCACACCTTTATTTCTCAATATATGTTTTTCTTCTTCATTGATTTTCTTTTTCTTCTCATTTCCCATTCTCTTCTACCTTATTTTTACCTTTCTTTCGTACTCTTTTCCTTCGAACGTCTCAAATTCCACGCAGAGAACGAAACTCGGCACTGAGTATCTGTAACTGCGCTGTAACTCTGTAACTGTAGGTGGACTACAGTAATGTTTCTTTCTAAGGTTGACATCAAGTTTTTCACAACAATACGTGTATGAAGGTCGCCCTCATCTTGTTCATGAGTTTCCTGTGCAATATACGGGCCTCAATTTCTCGAATTAGATAAATATTACTGTACGGTATTATCAGTATGCATTTTTATGGTTCAGATTTTTGGACGTCATATATGTAAGTTAGCATCGAATACAGCAAGAAAGGAGAAATAAATGGAGTAAATTAGAATTATTAACACAATATACTTATCAAAATTAGGAATTAACAAACGTGGGGCACAAACAAAATTTGGTCTCGTCTCTAACATGCATTTAAAGCAAGAAGAGTAAATGGAACGCCGGTAACCATGAGAGAGGAAACACATGTCTGACCAACAAGTTTTCCTTCCGGCAAGACAACTTTAATTAAAGGACAAAATGAAACACTATTATATTTCCATTAATTTACATGAAGTCCACTTAATATTTTGATATTCCGCACTTTGCATAGAAAGGCGATGAGACAGCTGGCATAGAACCTGATGAAACGAACTCGTAATTAAATGTCACAAAGAATCCGACCCAGTTTTACCAGTTAAGAATATTAACGTTTGAATTCAAAGTTTATCCTATAATCAACTGCTCTAGAATGAAGAACATCAACATATTGAATTCCAAAGAATTCTATTATTTTATTCACTAAAACAAGCTGTATCATATAAACGTGACATTTAATGGAAATAATGGTCATTTAATGCCAAACATGTTACTAACTCTCACTTTCGTAGAAATCATTATTTAGATTTAAGCTAATCACATTAACACTATGTATTGTTATCATTTAGAGTTAAATATTGAAAAGGTTTCAATGTTACTAGCATTTATATCTTACTGAGAATTTCAAATTTTAACTTTCCAAATATGCGAAAAAAATGACATTCACGTTTCTAAAAGGCAACATTTTACACTTTCTACTCAACTTCATTATTCTAACAAAATGTCACAATTTGAAAAGAGAGAGAAAGAGTTAAAGAGGTAGTGAATAAGTAAGTGAAGTGTAGTAAATAGAGATAATGAAAGAGGTAGTAAATCAGAAAGTCCACTAGAGAGAACTAAGAAAAGAAAGAGACAGAGAGAAAAAGATTTAGACTGGAACGCGCCTTCTGCCGCAGTAGTTGCCTAGAGCAAGGTTGGCAAACGCGACGAATCGAGATAAGCCGCGCCGCAGCCCGTGAGCATTGCCGCGACGAGCGCTGGGCCCGTGGCGTGGCGAGGGGACATAATGGAGCGCGCCAACGAGACTGACACACGCGACCGTTGCGGCCGCCGCCCCCGTCCCTCCCCCGCCCGCCCCGCAGTGAATGCGTAGGAGGCGCGCGGGCGGCGCGTGGATGAATAGACGCGCGCGCGACGGGAACCGTGAAACCGCGTCCGGACGGAGAGCGGGAGGCTGGTATCCCGGGACGGTTGAGTTGGTGGGTATGAGGCTGCCGTGGCCTCTCCGCCTGGGCATTGATTGTCCTCGCGGACCGCTCGTTCCGTTCACACTCAACGCGCAACGAGAGCGGATAAAGTACGGGGAGGGGGCAGAGGGGGAGGAGGGTGGTGTGAGGAATCAGACAGGGCGAGAAAGAGAGAGAGGTTGGTGGGGAAAGGAAGACAGCTAAAAACTAAAATTGCGAGCGAAAGAGACGCGAATAAAAAAGAGAGTGTAAGAAGGGAGCAAAAGAGACGAGGGAAAGTGAGGGAAAACAAATTCAGATGATGAGCAATTAAGCACGTGGACAAAAACAGAATGAAATTATTGATATGCAAGGGAAGGTGGAAATCGACTGGAGAGAGAAAGGCTAAAAGATATGGAAACGTGAGTTGACATCTAAGATAAGAGAGTAGTAGAAGGGCGAGAGCATGTAGAACAGGTGATAATAGTGTTTGATAGTTGTAACTGGCGAAAATATGGTACATGTTCGTGTCGTAAAAGGGAATCAGTAAGGAAAGTAATAAGGTCAAGGAAAAATTGGATTTCATTCACATATAAGGTGTCAAAACGTGATATTGGAGATCCAAGTAAGTTAGGCAAACGTCACAAGTGCAAGTGGCCACAGCCTAAATGAGACTGCAACCGTAATAGCAGGGCAGATCGGCGAGTGGGACGACGGGCAGGACGATACGTGAGCGCGTTGATGGGTAGGGCAGGATAGAGAATGGCGAATTACGCACGATTAATAATAGTGATGGAAATTGAGACGGTCAAGAGGAAACAGGAAGTGTTGGTTGGAGGGGGAGAAAAGACCAACGATATATGAAGGCTGAGGCCGGTGGAAAGGGGTGTGGCAGGATGAAAACGCGATTGGGCATGAAAAAGTAATGTAAGAGAAAAATGAAGTGAGAAGAAAATGAAGAGTAAGAAATAAAAAGAAAATAAAGAGTAAAAGGAAAGGAAAAGGAATGATAAGAAAAAAAGGAAAGGGAAGAAGTAAGAGAAAAATGAAGAGGTAGGAATAAACGGGGAAGGTAAGAGTGAAAGAGAGAAAAGAGAAAAAGAGAGAGGAAAGAGCAAATATAAGAGAAAAGAAAGGAAAGAGGCAAAACGGAGAGGTAAGAGAAAAAGGAAGAAGTGGTAGTAAAGATAAGACCCAAAAGGACAGTGGTAGTAGCTGTGAGGAACGGGACTGTCTGCAGCCGGGTGTGAATGAAGGAGTAAGGATACACAGAAAAGATGGGCAAGAAGGAGGAGGAGAATGGCGCGGAGCTGCAGATGGAACGGGTCGGATGGACGGTGGAGTATGAGGCGAAACAATGTGGGGCAGAGATAGGCGGGGTGGAGAGGATTCGGGTGGGACGGTGATACTAGGGCGCGGAAAAGCTTGGGGCAGAGCAGGGTGGAGAAGAGTACAGCGGGGCCGGGAGGCAGCAGGAGAGTGCAAACGGACCTAAGGACATTATGCGCCGCTGGTGGGCAATCGGCCGTCAGCGCGCAATGGTCAGGGCGCGGGGCGTGAAGAGCGGAGGGGGGGGGAATGGGGGCGCGCACCGCGGACGAGGTGCAACGAAGCACGTGACGGGCACAGAGCCCTCGCATGCAGCTCGCGAGCCGATGAATAGGCAAGAGGCCGGAGCGGAATTTTGAGCAGGCGTTGGGCATTAGGGGCTAACGGCAATGGATAGAGATAAAAGGAATACATGGCGAAAACAAAAGCCGCAATGTGCCTCGCAATAATCGATAGTTATTGAGGTTAACTATCGCTGTTGGAATAATTGAGGTTTTGTTTGGGGCAAAAGAGATATTGATCTGTGTCAAAGACGAAATATTGAACAAAGTAAGTTCAAAAATTTTTGAAAAGTGAGTAATTTACAGAAGTACAAAGAACAAACAAAGACTTGAATTCTGTTTTTACTTAAATATTTTGAGTTTGAAGTTAAATATTTTAAATCATAAGAGAAAAAATCCAAATATCTACCCAAAAAATTCAAAATTAGAAAACATGAATTTCCGCTGTTTCAAAACAAAAAACAATGCATTTAATCCTACATATACTATCTACACTAACATGGATTTTCCATTTATTTTTAATATACATTAAGGAACTTTCGTTACATTTTTTATTTCAGAAAATATAGGATCTGACTTAACTTGTCTTCTCTGAAACATATCAAGGTATTTCACTATTCCTTTACATCTACGTCTCGTGAAGATGTGTTCTTAGCAATCTTATTCTTAAATTCATAATAATAATTGTTGTTGAATGTTACAAGAATTTGAGGAGTAAAGAATTCCGTAATATATTAGTTTCGTTCCTCAAATTTCTAAGTGAAATATACTGGAAGAATAAGCCGCAAGATCAGCCAGATCAATTGGGGAATATCCTACTTACAGTTTAGCCGCTAGTGTCCTTCACAGACGGACGGACACACATGCGGATGGACTCACGGACAGACGTTTTGCCATCAATCCATTTTTCGGTATCAAGGACCCACAAAATACGGATTCTGACTATACGTGTTAGAGAAAGTAATTTACTATTTACTGGGGCAATATTTATCCACTTTTTAATAACCAGGGCCTGGCAATAAGAGTTTTTCTGTCAAAAATTCGCTGTTTTTTCCCGCATTAGAATACGTTCTCTGTACTGCGTTAGCAGTTGCGAGAAAGTAAAAAGAGGGGTACGATAAAAGATACGTTAAGTACGAAAGTAAAAATAGGGGTACGATAAGAGAGATAGAGAAAGGACGTAAATAATTATTTTGTAGCACATATGAAATTTAGTCCGAATCTAACGGAATCGCTAATATTTGGATAATATAGTCTCGACTGGTATGGTCATCATATTTCTATATTCAGCTACTCAGTTTCTGTTATGGTCTTGCATGAACCATTAGAGAATTAAATTAAAATAGGTAGACTTCAAGCTTCGTACCTGATGCTGCTTAGATTCGCTTAAATAATTTTATTAAATCTTGGCTTAGAGATTAACTTACTTAGGAATATTGACAAAAAAATTAAGTTTGAAAATACTAACAATCAAAAATGTTGTTGGACTCATCAAAACCCATTTTGAATGTTTAATTTTACACAACTATTTCATGAATATTTTGAAAAGGAATATTACATTACATTATACTGTAGTAAAAATCGTTAATAGTTAAAATTGTTAATGTATTACATAAAATTCCAAGATCGCAAAAGTCAGAATGCTTGGAAAATTTGCAAATTTGGAGAAAAATTTTTTTTGCTTTTTCTTGTTTCTTTCCTGTTTTCCCGCCGTCCTGTTATTCTATCCGGAATTTCTCTTCATGTCCTCATTTACCTTCTACATCTTTATTGCTGAGAAGTACGCTATCTTTCTAAATGTTAGGAGAATACGCACTCCCCGAGTTAGTCATGTGCTTTTTGGAACACGCCTGAAATGGCTATGGCCACCGCCGCCGTTGGGGTAGCAAAACGCCGCGTCCGTAGGGATAACCGACTGTCCACTGGTTAAATTTATATAACCCCCAGGAGGAGCGAAAAAGCGAGAATGCTTTTAACCGAGAAGTGCTATTGTCTCGTATACTCATATGTTTTATGCTTGTTGATACTTTAAAGCGATAATGGGTGAAAAACAACAACGTTTACTTTCGGTTCCAAATATATGAAAAATGAAAACAAAAATATTGTATTAAATATAAGAGCGGAGAGAATTTTGAAATGAAAAATGTTAAAATAAATATGATTATCTGTACATCACATGAGTTTTCAATAACAGTCTCTGGATGAATTGAAAAATCACTCGCAATATTATTGTACATGTAAATGATGTCTTGCATTTTTCAAATTTGTTTGATTGATTGAGTGAAAATATCCTTGCCTATACAGTTAATTAACAAAACGCGTTTACAAAATTAAATTGCAAATATTTTCATGTGCTTGATTGAACAAATATTTTATAACTTTAACTTGCACCATCAGTTAATATTCTAAACTTTTGTCATCTGAATTAAACTTTTGATTCACCGAAGTGATCACGTGAAAAAATTAGGTAAAATTAAACAAAACAAAATATCATATCCACTGCAACAATTGATTACATTCAGAATTTAAAATTTCCTTGTTTCGCAAAGCCGGCTTCCATTTTACTACCTCACCCTCCTCCCATCTTAATTTTGATATTCAGACTACGAAAACATAACGCTTATTTCCAACAGAAGCGTGAATTCCCCAGGAAATTCCCAGCGTAACATGTTATTTATGAAAACATGCCAACCAATTTCACCAACCATCTGAACTCTTCCAGAGAGACGAAAAAACGGTGAGACAACTACAACAGCTGGCGCAATATCACGTATTAAAATCCCGTCAGGCGGCCGCGGCGCATGTCGTTGAATAAACGTCAATCTCGAGAGGAATCGAAAATGAAATTATTCCTTCGTGCTTCGATCGCGCTGCTCGCATTTGACGTTTCGACAATCACAGCTTCCGATGGTGCTTTACAATTTGCGGCGTCTCGCAGTGGGTGGAAATTCAAGAACACTGACCAAAAATATATTAAAGAAGAGTTTATTTTAAAACCGTATCTAACGACTAGCCTATTAAATTCGTTAGAACGAGAAATCTTTCAGATAAAATTGCTAACTCTTGCAAGAATTATTTATTTCGACGATTTTTAGATTTTCTAATTTCACAAATATAATATTACAGAGTATTTTGGTCTGTAAACCCGCTTGATAATTAAATTGAACTATTTCCAAACTATGAACCCACAAAAGTAGCATTTGTAAGGAGTTAACGAATCTGACACCCAAAATCATTGTCAGATCTCAAAATTGTCAAACATATTTCTTATTGCTTTATTTATTTTCTGTTTTACCAAATTAAAATAAAAGAGCGTGATTCATCAACATAACAATACAAATAACAATTTGGTTATAGGTCACTTCGCGTATTTTCCTTTTGTAAATAAACTTCAAATAATGTATTTTCATTAGTCATTTTATCATGCAGGATAGGTATGTGTCAATGGCAGACTCAAACTGGTATTCGCAGAATACACTGAGGATGTCATGTTTCCAACTTGGAAGTGTAGTTTACCGCAGTAGATTATTTTGACTGCATTTCACTGCATGAATAATGGTCAGGACAATTAAGAAAGGTTAATGATGCGAGACGAATTATTCTGGATGAGACGATGGTTCTGGTAAATGGTAGTTTGAGAAGCGAACAGCACAAAGATCACTGCTGAAAACATCTACGCCTTACAGAGTAATCATTCCCATTACCTTTTTCGACGCTCCGCACGATATTCGTATCCCGTCAATGAGTATGATCATGACTCTCGTAAGTGTAGTTGGCGTTTTTATCACCGGAGTTGGTGGTGTATTCCCTCTCTGAATCGTAAGATCAGGCGCCCATCTACTCACTGGCTTGCGGGGTTTTCGCCATCTAGGTATCTCCCACCTACGAGGAGCCGCTCCAATCGTGACAAACTTTAAGCTTCTGGCTGGTCTCTCGACACGTGTGGTAGAGTAGTGCATGTACGTATAAGTGTAAGTATGTTTGTAAGTAGACGGTGAAGATAGGACAAGAAAGAGGAAGGAAAGTTTGTGCTTGGTTCTTGGTCTGTTTATTAAGATACCGCTCCGGCATTCACTGGGTACTGATTTAAGAAACAACGTAAAACTACCAATCTGATCTGTCGACCGCTAGAATTCTCCTCGAGACATCGCAGCAACATCAATTGATACCCTGCGCCACATCAGCCAGTAGGTAAATTCAACCTAGCTATCAAGCTTGTGACGAAAATCCACCACCACCGTCGAGACTCGAACTCTAGAACTTCCCCGTCGAACAAGCTGCAGCGCATTGGGCATATACACTTGACATCAATTGATACCCTGAGCCAAATCAGTCAGTGAGAGAGTTCGACATAGCTACCTAACTTATATCGAAAATCCAGCACCATTGAGACTCGCACCTTAACTCCTCATGGTCAGAAACGCTGAACTTCATCGGGCACCGTGGACCTGCCCCACTGCGGGGAAGCCTCAGTGTTCATTTCGCGTGGGTAGCCGGCGCTAGGGTCCGGCGTTCGAGCCCGGAGCAAGGCTACGGTCCAGCGTCGTAAAAGCTGAATGCCCCGCGCACGCCCATCCGCCTCGCGCGCCGAGCGGAATATGCAGAACAGTGCACTTTATGGAGCGCAGCGCGGCGCGCGCTTCGTTTTGTGATCTGCGGTCGCCGGTGGGCCGCCCTCCTCGCCCAAGGAATCAGGACACCGCGGCGCCGCGCCGCGGCTGGTGTGTTGAGACGACCCACGGCGAGCGGCGGTTCACAGTCGTCATACGGTTCGTCGGCGGCGACGGTGCAGCTGTTAGCGTATCGGACTTCTATACTGAAGTCCGCGGGTTGAAGCACGGTCGAAGCCGTGGATTTTTAAGGGCGAAAAAAATCCTTCGTACGCCTTCCTTCGGAGGGGAAGTAAAGCCGGCTGTCCCATGTTAGTAGATTTACTGCATTTAAAAGATATCTCAAGCCTAAATGAAGTCTCTAAGTTATATTCAAATCGCCTTGTTTCGTCGCCCAAGTAATACCTTCTTTCCGTTAGTTGGTGAAAGGAGTGTAGTAAAATTTGCGGGGTCAGACGGAAGAGCAGGCCCCATGGCCTGAGTCTCGCCACGTAAAATAAGGCGTCAATTTAATTCAATTCAATTCACAGTACTTTGCTTGTCAGCTATGTAGATTTCAGTCGCTACCCGGAGAAGAATTCTAACGGCTTGCCGCTCTGATCGAATGATATTTTGAAATATTTAGTGTTGTGGGACTAAATATTTACCACTAGAGCGCCCGGCCTGTATAAGCATTTATTTTTCTAGAAGAAGCAAAACAGTTAGAACTGAGCTGCTATTTGCCCTGTCAACTTTAATGCGGACCAACCACCGTTTGCTATACACTGGCCTCTCCCTCCGACTTAAGAACCGATGTATAGCAGCTGAGCACGGTTTTAGATCAAGATTCGAATCGACCCAAGTCGTGTGTACACCCTGGTCAGGAATGTAGCCAGTAATGAATGCCTTAGCGATCTCGGCTAAAACGATATCTGGCATTCAGGAATGAAAAAACTTGCTTTTGTGTTTCCTTTTAGATATCTTCGTCTATTGGGAAAATAAAATTTGAAATTATTGCGAAAAGCTGAAAATACGAGGTGACCAGAAATGTTGTGACATATATGTAATAAGGGGATTTGCGGTCGTCAGGAGGGCTGCCTTCCTCGCCCAAGGAATCAGGACACCGCGGCGCTGCACCAGGACTGTTGTGTTGAGATGACCCCACGGCGCACGGAGGTTCACATTGCTAAGCTTGTCAGCTAGGTCGAATTCACTCGCTGTCCGAAGGAGAAATCCAGCGGCCGGCTTCTCTGATCGGTAGTTTTTCCTGGTTTCTCCGATCAACACCAGGCGAATGCCGGAGCAGTACCCAAACAAACGGGCCACGGACCGAGCGCTATCTTTCCGTCCTCTTCCTAGACCTATCCTCACCTCTTACACACACTTACACTAACAAGCACTACTCTACCACACATTCCGCGAGACCGGTTGGGGGCTTAGATGTAGTCCAGGCTGGGGTGGTGCGCCGCTGGTGGGAGATACCTGGTTGAGAGAAAACCTCGCTAGTCGGTAGTAGGTTAGCGCCGGATCTCCCTTCCGAGGGAATATCACCGCCACCTCCGGATGAAAAACCATGCACCACACCTCCAGGGCTAATGATCTCAGTAGTTGAGGCGCTCATAATCACTAACAATCAATTCACATTGCTACATGAATAGAATGAAATATGTGGTAATTATAATCATGAGTTTCTTCTAATTTAAAAATATTTATCTATCAAGGACGTTATAAGTGTTTTGGCAATCGAGTGATAACAAAAAGCCCGGGGGCCTTTAGCTCGAGGGCTTTTTGTTGTTCAAGATCATTAGAACCAGTCCATGCGCGTGGCATACACAAGATTTAATTTTTTTTTACATAATTTTAATTACGGAGGTCATTTCATAAATAATGCACTGTTTGGCAACATCGCCAGCTGAAGGACGGGACGGAACTGATTTTTGCGACACTTTTAGCTCACAGTTTCAAGATGTCTCGGTATCATTAATAATGTTTCGTTATTTAATATGGGGTCTTAGAAATGGAGTCTGCACAGATCTCGAGTACTAGGAGTATTGAGGATCAAAGATCGCATGTTGAGATTGCAACTTTACGGGGTAAAAACCGTTTGAAATCCAGAAAGCTTTAAGTAAAGAGTGCAGTGAGCTTACAGTAATCGTAGCACAGATTACCATTGGTGAAGATGATTTCGGGAAGATCGTATTAGAAAAAATGAAGACGCAACACCGGGAAGACCTAGGACATTTCAACATATGAATGAAGTGTAAAATTTGTGGAAGATTTTATTGAAAAAGATCGTTGTGCGACATGTGAAAATATTTATGAAGCCACAGGAATTTCATTACCGTTCATATTTCGAGTACTGTCAAATGACTGAAACTGAAAGTGCACAAAACCCCACATCATTTTCTCGATAATTCTGGGTCACATATTCTCCACGATAACGCTCTCCCACACACGGCCAAAGTCAGAACAGAAAACTCGGAACAGAAAACACGAATGTTGTTGGGAAGTGTTACAACATGCTCCTATAATCCCTACATGACACCAACATGTCCTTACATGACACCAACGGATTTTGACTTTTCCTGTAATTGAAAAATCTTCTGTGAGAACTTTGTTTTTCATCCCTTGATGAGAATTGAGCAGCCATTACTCGAACCATTTGTCTGATGAATAAAGAAGTGGGATTTGATGTTATTCTGGAGCTTCCCAGCCGTTGGAACTTGGCTATTGAGAAGAATGGAATCTACAATGAAGGATCGTGAAGAGATTTTCTCAAAAAAATAAACATGTAAGAAAATATAAAATACTGTGCACTATTTATGATGTGATCCGTATTCATATTTACTTATTTATTCACGAACTAGATCTTAACTTGACTCGGTTTGTCCCTTCATATTTTTTTCCTATAATTCCCTTTCATATTTCCCTTCATAAAATAACATTTATAATCATTTAACTGCTTTCATATTTTCCTCGTAAACACGATCCTCTTGATCTAGGAGAGTTATGCAGTGTATATAGAGCTCCATATGAAAAGTAGTAACAAGCAATAATGTATCAGTGAAAAATAAAACTCTTTTTGGAAGTAGTTGGTCGTTGAAATTAGCGGTAGTTGAGTATGAAAATGTCGTACTTTTGCCCTTTCACATTTTCACAGTATTTTGTTGAAGTCGGACTTTCCCCCGCCTCGGTATCTAGAAGTACCACACAGGACTTTCTCGGCTGGTTGACCGGTTACGTTATACAATTGGTACCGAGGTACCCCGTCAGTCCATCTAGACTATACATAATTTTATATGTTTAATAAAAATTGATAAAATTGGAAATGAGAAAATTAAAAAAATAATGGAAGCGAAATACACATTATTGGACTTCATAAAAAAGACGGAAGGGTAAGGGCATGGACAAAAAGAAAATTCCTCTTGAGATTTTTGAATGGATGCCGATAGGAAAGAGGGCAGGAACAGCCATTACTTGGATGAATGGTATTAAAATTATGAAAGAAAAATTAAAAGAAGGTGATTGAGAAGACAAAAAACGGATAACAGCAATACAATGTTATACAGGTATAATGTTAAATAAATAAAATACATCTACAGTAGTATATGAAAGGTAGTCAATTTAAGAATGAGTTGAAGACCAAGAACTCGAAATTTACAAAATTATATTTCGAAGCTTACGGCTTTTGAGTTCACTGTATCATTCTGCTTCATAAATTATCCTATAAATTATCCAAACAGTTGTCAGAGATTTGATGAGTTTATTTTAAACAGTTAATCTATCTGTTTATTGCAATTTTACGACAGAAAGCTGAAAAATTAGTGACACCTCATATGATGATCAAATAATATAATTCTCTGCCAAACAACAACCCAATTAACAAATACATTTACGTAAGTTTTTCTTTTAGTAAACGGGGGAAGGATAAAAAACAACAAAGCAGATAAGTTACTTGGTAATAAAGAAAAAATACTTTTTCTACACTACTTAATGAACTTTAATATTCCGATTTAAAATTATTATTTAATGTAAACCATGATCTCGAAAAAAGGCTTCGTGAAGTCCAAGCCCATTTTTATTCGCCATGTGAATTTTTTACCCTGAGTGTCGGGGCGCCAGGGGGAAAAGCTCTGCTAGAGGAAGAGCGATGGGCATCGGGACAAAGTGGCCGGAGGGGGAGGGCGGGCGCCCGCGGCCAGCGGATTTCAACTTGTCCCCGGCTGAGGTATTCCGCGAATATCTCGACGCCCCGCCGCCGCAGCAAACGACGCAGCCCGCTGCCGCCGCCCCCGCGCCCCACTCGGCCCACTCGGAATTCCAATATCGGACACGCGGCCCGCGATGACTTGCCTGTCCTTCGCTCGGGTCCGTCTCTCGCCCGAACCTTGCCCCTGCCACAACTACCTCGCCGCCGCCGCCACCACCACCGCCACCACCACCACCATCACTACCACAACCGCTACCACCATCACCACCACCACCATCACCGCTACCACTACCATTACCACCATTATCACCACCACCACCACCACCATCAATACCACATCACCTTGCCACCACCACTACCACCACCACCATTTTTAAAACCACCACCACCATCATCACCACCACCACTTCCTCGCCACCACCACTACCACCGCCACCATCACCACCCCCACCCCCATTGCCATTACTTCGCCGTCAACGCCACCGCCACTACTGCCTCACCGCCACAACCATCCCCACTAACAAGCCACCTCCACTACCAGCTTAGGAGGCCCAGGGGATCAACTGATGTCACTCAGTGCCTCTGACCATGAGGCTCTAGAGATCGAGTTCCAACAGTGGCAGGATTTTCGACAGTAGCTGCATAGCTACGTCGAATTCAGCTACTGTCTGGAGGAGAGTCGAATTCAGCAGCTGTCTGGAGGAGAACTATAGCGACCTGCTGCTCTGCTCTCTTTTCCGAGGTTTCTCCGATCAACACCAGGCGAGTGCCGGATCAGTACCCTAACAAACGGGCCACAGACCGCGCGCGAAATTGCCTTCCTCTTTCTTGTCATATCCTTATCACTTACTTGCATACGTGAGACCAGTCGGCAGTTTAGGGCTTGACCCGGATGGAGCTGTGCCCCGCTGACCGCGTGGGGAAAAATCCGATAGCCAACACGTAGGTCTCCCTTTCCAGACCACCACCTCTCCGGCAGCTCTACCACCGCTTCGCCGCCACCAGTACCTCGTCTCTACTATCACCTCGTCACTGCTGCTGAAGCAAGTGGCTAGTGCTAGAGCAGTGGTGTCAAGGTCTTCTACTGGTAGCAGTAGCACGCGTCGTGGCTCCGTAGCATGCCATGAGCTACTCTGCGCAAGTAGCGCCGGGAAAAGAAACTATTAGTAACCCCGTCGTTTTACAATAGAGATGGCGTTGTCTCTTGTGGCGGGGTGACGAACTGTGTGAAGGGGCGATTTCGTCGTGGCACTCGTGCCACGGACTCCCACCGTAGCATCGGCCTTGACAACATTGTGCTAGAGCATTTGCTCCGTTAGAGCATCCGCACCACCACCATCCACTACCACTTCCACTAACACGCAGCCGCCATTACTTTGCACACCGCCGCCATCACATCATCCGCACTACTACCACCGCTTTGCCACCATTGCCATTACCTCGCCACTGCCACCACCTCTTTGCCACCATAAACTCTCCGCCACCACCCTTACCCGCACCACTAACACTACCCCGCCGCCGTGATTATCACATCGCCACCGCTGCTGTAGCGTAGTAGAGCTAGAGCATTCACCGTCTATTACTGAGTCTTGGGTTCCATCCCCGTACAATCTATGTGGAATTTGTGGTGGACACAATTCCCCCACATAATCATCGCTTTTTCATATAATAATTTTAGTGCTTCAAAAACCTTAGTTGGTTTAACCCGGGAATGTCCGCAATAGGTAGACTCACGCCAGTGCAATATATCTCTCAGATAGAGCTGCAATTTTTTATGAATGCGAGTGATCTGATATAGCTGCAATTTTTTATGAGTGTGAGTGATCTGAAGTTCTTATTTCCGAAATACGTATTTTATTTAGTTTGTGAATGTCCCCCAATGCAATTGTTAATTAATCTTACATTGCAGAATTCTTGTCTGAATACTTATGTCGAAAAAGGTAAAAATTGATATAGTTCACGCAAATTCATTAAACATCTTATTATCCTAATAAATAATATTAAATACAATTTTCACAAATTATTTTGACATGATATAAACAAATACGTATATTTTACTTTATCACAAAAATATTTAGAAAGTGTTTGTCGTTTTTCCATTTTATTAGGTTCCCATTTTTATTTCATTTCCTTACTGTGGTCTCCTGTATATATTCTTTCTCTTTGGCAAAAAAATGTGACAGTCTATTGTTTATAAGGCAAATGATAGCATTTTCTGAATAGGCACCTGTCATAGACACGGCCGAAAACAATGCCTTGATACGTACCGCTCAGGCCAGGAGCTCACAACGCACTGGCGCCAATGCACACAACGTGTATGACAAATATCGCGCAGCGCAGCGATTAAGTTTCAACATGCTCAAGAGAAATGGTTCAGCAAAACGATAAAAAGAAAAGGCCAGGCGGTCTCAGAAAAGGACAATGAAGGAATACATGAAATACCAGACGACTAATGCATTCCAATAATTTAGGAATATAAAATTGCCGTGGCTTGGATCTCACAGATCTATTGCGAGCACTCCCGGGTTAAGGACTCTAAACCTCAATATATAAATAATAAACACTATCCTACTTGCAAAACTCAAAAGCAACACCGACTTCTTCCTCTGATGATATCATCCCCATAGATAACCTTTCATAAATTCCATTCCTTTCTCTCAGCTTAACAGCTCCTTCTTTCACTCACCCAAAGCTCCCCCGCGCACTCGCGGGTCGACCTAACCGTCATCTCTAAGTCTCCCACCTTTTAGCACGCCGCTCTCTCATCCCGTCCTTGTCCCGGTCTCGCCCCAGGCACCGCACAGTCCCTTTCACGTCGCCTTAGCCGCGGACCCCGCCCCACCCGCGATGCGCAGCCCTGCCGCTCGCCGCCCCCTTCCCAACCCTACCCACCCCACCCCTCGCGGCCCCGCCCCGCCCACTGCTTTGCTGAGAAGGCAGAGGCGGCAGCAGCGAAGGCGGAGGTGCGGGCGGAGGCGGCGGGGGTGGCGGAGGCTGAGGCAAAGGCGGAGGTGGAGGCTGTGGCAGAGGCGGTGGCGGAGGTGGAAGCGGGGGTGGGGCGGAGGCGGAGGTGGCGGAGGCTGCGGCTGAGGCTGAGGCTGAGGCTAAGGCGGAGGAGGAGGTGGAGGAGGTGGAGGAGGTGGAGGCGGTGGAGGCGGTGGAGGCGGCAGAGGCGGCGGAGGTGGCGGAGGCTGAGGCTAAGGCGGAGGCGGAGGCAGAGGCGGAGGCGGCGGCAGATGCGGCGGCGGCGCGCTTTTCCACTCGACTGTTCCTTTTCCACCCGGCGCGCGGTGCGCGGCGCTCTTTCCTGCCAGGCCAGGGCCAGCCAGCCAAGCAGCAAGCGCGCCGGCCGTCATGTCAGTCCCCACGCGCCGCGCCGCGCCGCGCCGCGCCAAGCCCCGCCCCGCCACTTGTCAGTCCCCGCCACGTGTCATCGCTGCGGCGCGACGTGGCGTGCCACGGGCCTCGCAAGCGACGGCCTTCGCACGTTCAAAACGAGCGCGTAGCTCGGTGCTCTTTCTTGGGCGGAGGTGTTCCGGTTTTAGGGAGTGGTTTTAATCATTTCTCGACGTTGTAATTTAGTTCAAGAGTCCTGCGGTTTTTAATTAATTTAAATCTCTGCATAAGGGAAGGCTCTTGCTACTATACGATTCTGCCGTGGAAGGCGGTTTCAAACCCCAATGTATCCCATGACTTTCTATAATAATAATAATATTATTAATAATATTAATAATAAATATTTTGGTTATTATTATTACAGAGCACGAATTTAAACGTTTGGAGAAAAATAAGCTTGTTAATTGATGATATTCATTCATGATATTACTTCTAACGTTGTCATGTGAAAATGGGCTCGTAAACACGAAAAAGAAGGTCGAAGATTTCAAAACGTTACTCCAGTTGCGACGTACTTATTTCAGATCTTACTGTGTCTCTGTACTTACATTTTCTTTGTGGAATTACAATATTTCGATAATGTGATAGTGCATGCTGTGAGGTGGAATACTTGTAAGTCTGACAATAAATACTAAGTTTTGAGCATTGGAAATAAATATATAAACAGACGAAAACAAGATCATAGAAAAATCATATTTAAATAATTAAACCTTCCAAATTATTCGCAGAAATAAAGTCTTAAAACTATTCGATAACATACGTGGACAGACCTAGAAAAGGTCGGCTGAAGATGTGCTTGCAGTTTCGTTTTCGAAGTTGACTCTCTGCAACTCGCGAATCCTGTGGGACGAGTTTTACTGATGAAGGAGTGGCAGAATTTTCCTCCTCGGGATTTGTCTCTTTGCATCTTGCATGCAACAACTAACCGGCTTAGTATAGGTGGGTGAGGACATTAACTGATGTCTCTGCAATGCCTCTGACCGGGAGGTCCTGGAGTGCGCACTCCGACGGTAGGAAGATTTTTGACCCTAGCTGGATAGAGCAGGCGATTTCACTCGCTGTCTGGAGAAGAATTCTAGCGACCGGCTGCCCTGATCGGTAGTTTTCCGTGATTTCTTCGATCAACGCCACGCAAATAGCGGAGCATTATCCTAACAAACAGGCCACGGACAGCGCACTATCTTCTCTTTCTTGTCATATCCTCAACCTTTACTTTCGTACACTTTCACTTACATGCACTACAATACCAACATGGCGGGAGGGCAGTCGGGAGCTTAGATCCTGTCCCAACTGGGGTGGTGCCCTGGTGGTGGGAGATACCTGGTTGGGCGAAAAAAAAGAACCATGCCGACGAGTAGGTTGGCGCCGGATCTCGCCATCCAAAGGGAAATCACCGCCACCTCCCGTAATAAAACTTGCACTGCACTTGCGGGATTAATGACCTTAGCAGTTGACGCGCCCGGAATCACTAATCATGATGCTGAAATCGCATGCAACTATGATGCTGAAAGAGTATGGCTGAGGAATGCGAGGTAGCAAGCACACTGCAGAGGCGGCTCAAGCTCATCTACATTCGGCGACGGCAGCGCCCCGCGGTGGCCGCGCCGCAAACCACTCACGGGCGGTAAAGCAGCACTGCTCCTCAATAAAATAAGACTCTCTCTCGGAATTGAGGGACGCAATAGGACAGAATGGAACGTACGTACGTATAGAGGAAAACAATGTTTCAGACACAGGACATAAAGTGCCCGAAACAGCAGAGACGTGAACTTGATGTGTAATTTAAATACACTGAAAAAATATGGGATATTCTAAATACTATATTCTCTTTAGTTCAATTTCCTAAAACATTAGTATCACTTATATAATGTTTTGTTTCTTATTTACATTAATGCTTTGAACATTTTTGAAAATCTGGCTATTTATTATATTTATAATCTGGCATCGGTTCTCTGAAAATTGTGTTCCATTACTGAGAGCTCTGACCGCTGTTTACAGTTATTCACGTGGGAGACACAGTCGACAGAGTATGCCCAAACGTACGGGATTTTGGATTACAAACGGGAATTTCATGATATTTACGAAACAACATTAACAAATACTGCAATACATCCTGCAAATTTTCAAATTCATTATTGAACATAAACGAGATAACAAATAGGAAATGTCCAAACAAGTCAATAAAAGAGAAGTACTAATATAATTCCATTTATTCGCCACATCATTTGTGTACGTAGTACGTATTGAAGTTCGCAAGCTTTCACCATATATCACACAAAATATGTTTGTTCATAGCATTGCGATTTATTTTCGTTAAAACTTGCCTCCCACACTGGTGAATCTTTATTACAGCTAGTCGACAAAATGAACATTTAAAGATGTTTGACTGTATAGAACAATAGGTCAATTATGTATTTTTTTAAGAAACGTACCATCAATTTTTTTATCAACAAAACAACTTCAAGAAACGGAGAATTGCAATGAAAGCACGAACGTTTGCGTGAATTACTCCGATTGCGTGGTGATTCGAACTTTTTTCCTGATCTCGCTATTTTACTTCATTTGCAACTCATTTTATATAATATTTCAACAAAATTAGGGCCCTCTCCCTAGAACAAGATTCATAGGACTGAGACTTCACTGCTTACAGATTTTTCTCTAATTCGATATCTCGAATCATTCTTCCTGTGTCGGGTTCAAGAAATTGAGGCATTTCCCTCCTTCCTATTCAAATTACCAAGATTCTATTGAGATTATTCAGATTCTTTGTTACCAAAGCCATAACTCTAATTTTCATTTCACATCAAATTCCAGTTTCTAACACTACTGTCTACAGATTTTTCCCAATGCCGTTCACTGTTTGCTTTAAATGCACAGCGCGAGCGGGCAAGGAGAAGCCATACATCTCAAGCGCCATGGAAAACAGCCAAACTACTGTTGCATGAATTTCGCCTAGAACATTGCAGCAGCGGCGCGCGCGCGGAAGTCCGCAGCGGCGGCGGCACGCCCCCGGAATACGCTCGAAATACGCGCAACGTATCTGGCTGCGAAATCTAACTCAGTCGCTGGCGGCTCTCGCGTCGATTCCGGAGTTAACCGTCTTGAGGGGAAAGTTTTCGGGAGGCAAGCCGCCCCGGGTTTCCGGCTGTTATTAACTTGGAAGGCGGTGGCGGTGGCGGCGGAGCACAGGAACTCGCGAGACACGACTGAAGAGGGGGGGTGAGGAGGGGGGAGGGGGTCGGCTGTCTCTCAGAGTAAACAGAAGTCCTCCTGGACGCAGCAGCGCCTGAGAATGGCACGTGCCTAAACTACCGTTGTGTTAGCTGCAGTGGTTTGTTCCGAAATGCTGTATCCGGAGGCGGTAACGATATGATGGTCAGACGATGAACCAAGTGCAGATTCGCAGTGCATTAATTCCACCAAAAACTCTAAGGCTGTTACAATGGGAGATAGAGTGAAACATCGATCACATTGGAGATGTTCAGGTGTAAATAAGTATCTGACATTTCACGTTTCGAAGGACTAATCACGCGAAGTATTGAAGCGCATTACATACGAGAAAGCCATCGCTGCCACTTCTATTCCACCATATGCCATGTTCTATTCTTGATTACACTTGAAATGTAGAGGTATCCTTCCCCCGCATAAAATCCATTAAACTTGATTTCGACCAAAATGTCAGGAATGTTCCATTATATTCCAAGAATACGTCATTTTTTTCATATTTTGCTGAATCACTGCTTTATTTCCCGTACATCGAGTTTCTGGGTAGTTTCTTGAACAAGTATCTCGAAAAACATGCATCGTACGAGAAAAGCCTGAAACAAATATTTCCATGCCAGAAATATACCTGTTGAAATGATTTAGCGAATGTTGAGAATTCCTCCAAGGCAATAGCATGGTAATAGCATGGTATTCGCATTGAACACAGCCTAAAAATTCAGTTCTTTTATCTGCAAACGAATGTGTGTTTAATCTGCTTTATCTTTTGTTTTTGAGAGGCTCGCTGAAACAATTGTAGTTCAAACGGTTTGCATATTTTACAAATGTTTATTTACTTTCACAACAATGTATTAATCTTGAGTGAAACAAAGGTTGATTAACACATTAGTTACCGATGAAAAATGAAAGAGATTAGGTGTTTTCATATTCAACAAATTATAACTCTGTTTGAAAAGGAAAACTCGCAAAAATGTGTGTGAGAATGATGTAATAAATTGTCAGCGACTGAAAAAAAAACAAGAACGAAATGAATAGAGAATAAAAATGCGTTGCTTTAAAACTGAGATATTACGTATCAAAGTATTTACAAATCTCTTTCACTCCAAAAAATATTTCGAATAAAGTTTCTTCCGAATTAATAATCTATTTCCTGCAAAGCCAGTTTACTAACTTCCCTTAAGACCTACTTTTATTTATACATTATAAACATTACATGTATTATAATAAAGAATTTTTTTTATTAATACTATTCAGGGAAAATGAGCTGCTTTACTGACTAATACACATAATGTAACAGTGGGGATAATTAGTCTCATTAAAATGTATCTAAATATCTTGCACTTGTTATAAGTACTAACACGTAAATTGCGTGCGCATTCAGAGTTTGTTTAGTACGCCGACTTGTGTTGTCTTAACTTGGAATCTGACATACAAGATAAATTATTGTTTGGGGTCTGTTATCTGGTAACCATCGTAGATCAAGAGAACACGCAATGCGTCTACTATTTGTATTCTTGCTTATCAATATTTATAAATACAATCATGATGCCATAGTGTTATAAAATATGGAATCTAAAAACATTTCTGTATCAGTTATTGATACGCTTTACAGCGATGAGAAAATATTTTCCAGAAATCAAGATTTCATCGCATTAATACCTACTATAAATTAAAGGAAAATAACCAGTTCTCTTACTATCAGAATTCTCTTTCACAATTTGCTATTAGAGAAAACTATTTATAAAAGAAAGAAATAATCATATCTTCTTAATATATCATTCAGAAGTTCTTAATTTGTTAATTTGTCTCTTCAAACCAAGAAAAAATATTGTGGAGAATCTATCTTCAATATTTATCGTTATTAGTTTTTTCTTTCAAAATGTCACAAACTTAATTGAAATTTAATGTACTTGGTTATTTTATATTTTTCGAAACGTATGTGCTTTTATTCATAAGAATATAACATCTGTTAATTTTACTGTTTCTTAAGCTATTTTTGGCATGATTTAGTTCCACTGTCGATGTGCGGAAATGAATTGGTGCAAAATAGTAAACACGTATTCTATACCATAAGTACCATATAACATAATACTACTGGAGCTACAGCAGCATTTACTTTACTACTCGCATTATTTGTAGCGGTTACGCAATATTATAAAACTTCATGAATCCGAAAACGTGTTTCCAACCAGCAAAAATATTTTTTTCGCCTTCAGATTCGAAATCACGTTTTTCGAGTTAGAATGACTTACTCGTCACCCCTACACCATCTGCCTCTTAGCTACAGATAATCTTCCTGACGATTAAAAATACTTGACAAATTGCATTTGCTATTTTCAAAAATTCAGAGATTTTCATTCACATTGTTTCAAGATCTAATTTTAAACAGCACAATTCAATAAAGTATAAAATCTTAATCATTGATGTTGTAGGTTTGCAATGCTTTTTTTGACAGCAATTTTGTAAAATAAAGTGTGCTCTCCGAAAATGAAATCTGCGCTTTTCTTAAGCGTCATTTACTGTATCCGAGAAAAATATTTAAAGAAAAAAAGAACTAATTTCTCAGAGAAAAATATACAATGCATCAACTTAAGAAAATACGCTAAAACTACACGTGTTTTCAAAAACTTGTTCGTGACCTTATTTAAAGACCCTTCTTTTTAAATAGATTCATTAAGAAATAATCTCCCGACAATATAATACGTTTGTAGGGTTAAGTTTTTCCAAATTTTGAAAATATAGAGAGTTTGCCGAAAATGGGACCTACACCTCTCTTTTTTAGCGTCTGATATCAGGAAAAAATTAAAGAAAATTGTTGGAGACATGTTTGAGTAAATTACCTATATTTCTTTCATAATAACAGAAAAACCCATAATTTTGAAAAATTGCATCTGAACTTATTTAAAGGTCAGGTTGAAGAACACCTTATACTAAGAAAAAAATACCTCTTAAATAGGTTGTAAAAAAACGAAAAAATATTGAATCTTTGCAATTTTCGAAAATTATACTTGCGACATTTTTATAAGTGTTTTTGTTCTGTCCTAGAACATGTTTTGAAAACATTTTGAGTAAAAAATTGAAAATTTACATTTTTTCATGTAAAATACCTCCCAAAATCAAACTATCCATTTCAATTTCAAACGGCCGCATCGTCAGCCAAATCGTTTGGAAATATCAGTTTTGGTGAAAATCTTGCGGATAGTTTAGCTGCTAGCATAAACAGACGGTCAACACGCCCATACCCAGTGTACACACACAGGTAGGCAGACTGACTGACATACATTCGGACAGACGATTCGCCGTAAGCCAAGTTTTCTGTTTCAAGAACCCACAAATAGTGGATTTTGATTACACAAATGTTGGAGGAAATTATTTACTGCATACAGGAACAAGAATTTTTCTTTTGTTTCGTACTCAAGGACCCACTAAAAGTATTTCTGTTGACAAAACTATATATTTTGTTCCAGCATTTAAATCCTTTCAATCTACTGCGTATGTAGTATGTGAGAAAGAAATGTTAAAAATTTTCACTCACTTATACGAATTCAATTAGTGCTCTCATAGTTTGTCCTATGTCGTGCGTCCTGGGCAAATGGCATTTTAGGATTCACAGAGTGTGCTCGATTATGGTCTAGTTATAATAAGCAAATTAGTTCACTTTTGCGAACATTATTTTTAATATGGTTTTCTAAAAGTATTTTCATTTCTTATGTGAGGCATAATATTCTATTTTCAAATAGTTTTGCTTTGTTGAGCATCAAATCCATTATATATTAATTTATCTCAATTCGACATAACAGTAATATGACGACATAAGGAAACCCAATGGACTCCACCCACAGGCATGTAAATTGTCCCATTTCATGGTATAGTTTCTCGTCTGTGCATCATCCGAAATTCAGAGAAACTCTGTTTTCAGATTCAATGCAGTTGACTCACAATTATATTAGACTCATTACATCGAGCGACATAATCTAAGCTTATTTTTCATCTTCTGAAAAGTGTTACAAGATATTGGTCGTCAAACATGACAGTCTGGGCATTGATACTGTATTCAAATACTCTACGTTTTTGGACATCGCAAAACTGCTGTGAGATTTACTTTAATTTTGTATGATTATTAATTATTATGTTCAAAAAATGAATGCGCTCTAAAGTTTTGTTGTATGGAATAAAGTGTCATCCCTTGTGTCAAGACTCGTGGAGATAAACGTTGCTTAAATATCAGAACTGGGTCCGAGTTGGTCGGCTGCAATGTTTCATGTGACACTCGCCTTTCACTTGACTAGAGCCTGCCTTCTGAAAGCCAAGTCTACTGTTTCCCTCCCCTCCCCTTCCTACCATCCCGCGACCCCCCTTCTTTCCGTCCGGCTGATTCGACATGCAACGGGCTACACCGGTATCCCGCAGATATCGATTTAAATACAGTGACTTCTAACAGATCATCAGTAATGACACGATTATTCAGTAGGGAGCTTCGATATCTAATATAAAAGTCTCAACGAAGCTCCCAATTGGATAACCGCATCCAGGAGATGATCTGTTACGAGTCATTATAGCACGATTTAATTACTTTGTCTTTATAACATGACAAAACTTAGAAACATTTATTATTTTGTCCTGCTTAATATATTATCAACCTATTATAATATTCTTCATATTCTCATCTTTCTTCTTTGGATCAATTGGAGGTTTACATCAAATATCAACACGAAAGATCATAACCTACTCCTCCTTTAATCATGTTGGTTGAATATTATTAGGATTAATAATATCAGAAAACCATTGACAATTTTATTCCATCATTTAATCAATTTTATCAGCAACCACTCTTTTAATCTTCTTTAATATCATCTCAACTTTCCAATCAAATTCCTTTTAGATGAAATTCACCAATAATTAATTTTTTCATCTCAATTAATCTGATGTCATTAGGAGGTTTACCTCTTTTCTTAGGATTCTTACCTTGATGAATTATTATTCAAAATTCATGTCGTGTACAGTACAATCTGCCTTAATCAGAACTTGTACAAGCCGGAAACCTACCTTAACCGGAAAATTTCTCCGGCATGTGTAATTAAATGACATGATAATTTTGCACAACATAAAACAGAAACACAACAAAAAACACAACAAAACATTTTACTCTCAAAAAAGAAAAAAAATATTTATAAAACGGATTTCATGTGAATTTAATGCAATTGGCAGAGACACGCGAGATATTCTTAATGAAATGAATGCCTTTGCAGTCTTGTTATAAATGTTCTATCACAGTGATACGCGATTCACTCATGGCAGCCGGACATTCAAGGAGAGGGGCTTCAGCTGTCAACGTAGAATTCAACTTCCGGATTGCTAGTCCCTCAAAGCGTAGGCAGTAGGCTCATTTCCTCTCTCCCGACTCTCTGAGTGTGGAAACGTGTACTGCCGTTGCTTCTATCACGCGTCTCCCTGACCTGTGTTGAAAATCATAATCCCTCGACCAGATAAACATTTCTCAAGGCCATGCGAGGGTATCAGAAAGTCATAGTACTAGGATGTGACGCATTAACTGTTGAAAGTGTCACCAAGCAATCTGAATACAGCCAATAAGTACATTTTTCAACTCAGAAGCTGTCAATGAATAGTATTTAATATTCATTTATTGGTGATTTCTTCCATAAACACTCGTGTTAATGTATTTTGATAATTATAATAAAATCATTTAATTTTTCTACTTTCAGGGCAGAATCGTCTATATCTTAAGTGTCATAAAATGGACAAACTTGCATAAAACGGAAGCCTCCCTAAACCGGATTTTTTTTGTGTCCCGATCGATCCCGGCTTAGACAGATTTTACAGTATTTAAATCGGACAATACATGCTGTGCCAGGGCACGCCCAGGCGGGCGGCCCATACGAGCAGCTCTGGTGAAGATGTGAATGTCGCCGCGTTAGGGCATCGTCGAGGGCAGCTGTGATGACTGTGTTGGCGGCGGCGTCTACAGCTCCCGCAGCGCGAACTGCGGCGGCGCGGCGGTGTCTGCCCGAGCCAGATAAGCGCCGATAAATCAGCCCAGCGGGGCCATTGCGCCGCTAGAGAACGCGTGCACAGGCAGGATGCGGAGAATACAGGATAGGGGCGGGAAGAGAAGCAGAATGGCGAGGAGAAAAGGAGGGACGATGACGTAGGTGATGGGGTGGAGAAGGGAAGAGGAAGTTGGAAAGAGCGCGGGAGGGAAGAAAGGTGGCAAATGGAGGAAAGTAGTGTAAAGGTAGACAAGGTGAAGCTGGGGATGATAAAAAGGCTGAGATGATAATGAAGAGAAGAGGAATGTGAGGGAAGGAGAGTGGCTCGAGAAGGAAGGAGTGGTGAGAGACTTGAAATATAAAGATAAGGTGGGATTATGACGGAGATGAAGAGAAATGTGTGGGATGAACAGAGGGTAGGGATGGAAGTGATAGGGGAGGAAAGATAAAGCGGGATTAGGAGAGAGAGGAAGAAGAGGATTGAGTGGGAAGAAAAGTGATGGGGAGTGGAATGGGAGAAAGGTACTGGGGAGGAAAGGAACACAGGGAAGATGAGGAAGAGAAGAGGAGATGATGAACGAGTTGAAGGGAGTGGCGAAGGAAGAGGGCGGAGACAATAAGAGGCAATGGAAGAAGAGGGGGAATGGAGAGTGTGGTGACAAAAAGTAGGATAGATGCAAGAGGAATGGTCGGGAAGGCAGGGGCTGGAGAGAGGTGGTAGAAGTTAGCAGGGTGGAGAGGAAAGTAAAGGAGTTGGAAAGTGTGGTGATGAAAAGTAGGATGGATGCTAGAGGAATGGTTGGGAAGAGAGGTGATGGAAAGGAAGAAGATTTAACGGGTCAGAGAGTAAGATAGAGATATTGGAAAGGGACGAGAACGAGGGAAGACGAAATGGTGGAAGGGGCGCTCCACGTCGCTGCCAAGTGCGCCGTCTCCTTCCGCTTCCGTTTAGGCGCTGCACATTCACTGATTCTTTTACAAGCTAATTCCCTCTTTCGAGAATGTGTTCCCGCATAAGGAAAGTGCTTCTCCGAGCATGAACTGGGTAGAGCGAGAATCTTTTGGGATTTGGCCCACAGGGATCGATCATTAATTGAGGCAGCCAGCGTATAAAGCTGATATTCTGTATAACATTCAGAACGTAGCGCCATTGACATGAAATATGTCTCTCATTACAGAGAACAGCTTGAGCCAATGACTATGCTCTCTGTTCCGATGGCGCAGCGCCGAAAGCTGTGTGTCCGAGGTTTCGTTCATCTTGACGTGACTGATTGACTGATTATTGATTCTGGGCGCGTCAACTGCTAAGGTCGTTAACCCCATAATGAATGTCTTTCTGGCGAAGTGTATGTCTTTGTCGCGAGAGCTGGTTGTGAACATTCCCGCTGAATGGAAAAATTTGATACCAACCTACACTTCGGCATTCAGGGTATCCCAGCGATCCGATCCCAATCAGGTATCTTCCACCAGCGGGGCACCGCCCCAGGCGGGCAAGCTCTAATTTCCTGACTGATATCCTGGCATGAGTGGTAGTGTAGGGCGTGTAAGTGCAAATGTAAGGGATGAGAATAAGATAAAGAAGAGGAAGGAAACATCGCGCGCGGCCCGTGGCCCGTTTGTCAGTGTACTGCTCCGGCATTCGTCTAGTGTTGATCGGAGCAACCGGACGCTAGAATTCTCCTCCAGACAGAGGCTGAATTCGACCTAGCTCTGTAGCTAGTATACAAAACCTGGAGTCAAACCCTAGGGCCTCCCGATACTGCCACAGATACTGCAATGATATCAATTGAAACCCTGTGCTACCTAAAAAGGTATCTTGTCGTGATCCTCTTCAGGACACTCCAGCTCTGATGAAGAGTTCAAGATTGTGCAAATGTGAGCAACACAGAATTCGAGGTCATCCACACATATGAAAGCTTTCACAGGCCGCGAAAGCCTACAACTTCTGTTTGAGCCTTGTCTGACCGTGAAATAGCAGGATGTAATCGGACAATCGAGTTAACTTAACTGTCAGATCGTGATTCCATTATTTGAAAGTACCATATACAGTAGCCTGTGAGAATAACTCACTAGGAATTCAATATATTTACATTTTCAACATTCACTTGATCACTAATCTCCGTCAATATCAATCAATTGTTCGTTCCCTTCAAAATGAAAATAAATTAACATTATTTTTTGAGCCAGAAGAATTTGTTGGCTCCTCGGTTCTTCATCCTCAGAGTTCATTGTTGGCAGATTTTTCAACTTATTCTTTACACAGTACGTACGGTTTTTGTTGCTTTTTCCTGTAAGCAAACTTTTTAAAACAATGTAATCACAGAAACGTATTAAAATGACGCAAAATGAAAATTCTCATATTAAAATGACACCTTGATCACGCGGATCTAACAAGCGATTTTTTAAATCATAGAACTTGATTTCACCGTATTTATAATGTAGATATGGCAATCTAATATTTACGCAACGTTTCCTTAGGGCTAGATAAGACAACTGACACCAATATTCTGGTTCAGACGAACAAAAGATAGTACTTAAAAATAGCACAGTGGGAGAAAGAGAGGAGTGAAGTATAATTGTTCGCCTAACAAATAAAAGACTCCTTTTAAGAATCGTTTCGGAAATGTTCAGTACAACTACAGTGTTATCAATGCCCATGTTCTTGCCTTCTCTTTATAGTGTCGCCATGAATTCAGAAATGTCCGTAAACAACTTTCAAAGGGGTAAAGTGCTTCACTATTCTCAATTTTCTCCTGAAATTTCAAATTCTATGAACATGGAAGCAATGAAAATAATGCAAATACATGAAGAAATGTAATTAGGAAAACAATTTCATTATGAGGTATCTCTCTCTTTAGTACAGTCACTCATGACAGGCAGTAGTTTCACGTGGTAGAAGTCGACAAAGAAAATTCCAATGAAAAATTAAAAAGAGAAAGCATAGCAAGGAAAAGGATAACAATCACCCGAGAAAATAGAACAAATAATCTGGATACCCATAACCACACTTTAGCCGCAGCAAATACTAATGACAAGGCTACGAGAACAAGCTCTTCCTTCTTTAAAAATAAATTAATTATTCCGTAAATACAAAACATGCTTTTATAATAGTGATGTGTCTTTACGTAATTGAACAAATACTTTTCAAAAAAAGAATTAAATTGTTGCTTATTTAACCCTATGATGCATGGGCCCGAGAAACTACATGAACGCATATACAGGACCTCAGGCTCTGCGCAAACCGCTCCCGAAAACTAAACATAAAAATTGTTTTTAATTCTTAATAACTGTATTTCTTATTAATGTCAACTCTTAATATGAAACAAATGGTTTTTTTCAAGGGTCTGAAAAGCCCTGCAAATGTGTTGATGTAATAGAACCAGATTTAGGTCAGACTGAACTGAAAGAAGAAAGATAAATGTAATATAGCACATAGGACAAGCTCTCACAAATGCAGCTATGCAGAGTAAAAAGCAAAACAAAAAAAACTTAGTTCCTCGCAGGCTCTGCACACGCATCATAGTGTTAAAACGGAGCTACAAGTCTTCTAATAGGGCTAGGTACCTTTGTAAGAAAATATCGTAGTGCACATAGAACATTCATAGAGCAACTATAAAGGGATATTTCAAGGCGCTTTTGCGAGCGTCGCGGCCCCAGCTCTGCCCTTCCATTAGAGCGGTGTGGCTGCCCCCGCTGCAGCATCTGCCGCCGCCAGCGGCGTCGCCTCCGCCACTGCGGCACTGCGATGTGGCTCTCCGGGCTTTGAGTTACGGCGGTGCGGAGTCGCTCGCATTAACCACGTCGCCCCTAAGGCCTATCGCAAGCCCATGCCAGCGCGGCGCCGCCCGCCCCCCGCCCCCCGCCGCCCGCCGCCCGCCTACGCCGACGCCGCCACCTCGCCCTTACGACGTTGGGCGCACCATGAGAGCATGTGCCTTGCCTTGCCCCTTGCCTTGCCCCTTGCCTTGCCCCTCGCCTTGCCCCTCGCCTTGCCCCTCGCCTTGCCCCTCGCCTTGCCCCTCGCCTTGCCCCGCGCACGTTTCCTCGCTCACCCACTCCGTTACCGTCGCCTTGTCGCCACTAACAGCATAGCAGCACCGCTGCCCTCGGGACCTCCGTTTGCTTGCTTGGCTGATTGATTAGTGATTCCGGGTGCGTCGAATGCTAAGATTACGACTCCCGTAAATGTAGTGCATGTTTTACATCGGGAGGAGGTGGTGGTAAAACACCGTCGTCTAGCAGCCCACCGCCTAGGCCTACCGTCGTCTAGCGGAGATTTCCCCAACCAGATATCTCCCACCAGCGGGGCACCGCCCTAGACAGAACACGCTTTAAGCTCGCGCGAGGTCCGTGGCCCGTTTCTTAGGGTACTCCTCCGGAAATCGCCTGATATTGATCGAAGAAACGACGAAAAACAACCGATCAGAGCAGAGCAGCTGTCAGGTGGACTTCTCCAGACAGCGACTGAATTCGACCCAGCTATCTAGCTAGTCTCGAAAATCCTGCTACCGTCGGGACTCGAACTGCAGGACTATTTGCCAGAGGCACTGCAGTGACATCAGTTGATGCCCTGAATCACTTCTCCCGGTATTCTCAGTGTCATTGTGGTTATTTCCAATGCCATTGTCCCATCCTCCACCTGTCGGCATCTCCTCATTTGATTGATTTGAATGTTTCCAGGCACATCAACTTCTATGGCCATTAGTTTCATTGGTGTAGTCAATGTATTGTCCCGGGAGGTGACTATCCTCCTCCCCGCTAGAGTTCCGGCGCGACCTGCACGTCGGCTTGAAAAGCATTTCTCCTCCTATCCCTTCCCCAGTCGGTACAATCTCTAAGCGACCAATTAGACTCCCGACATGTGTAGTTGTGTAGAAAACTACTGTACGGAGAATCCGACCGATAGAATTCTCCTCCAAACAGCGGCTGAACTCGACGCAGCGAGAAAGCTAGGATCCAAAATTACGCCACCTTTGGAATTCGAACACTAGACTCTCCCGGTCAGTCGCTGCACAGACAGTGGCAATGCTGACTCTGGGATAAGCACAGACGTTCCCCAATGCAAATGGTTCCGCCACAATCTCCGCTGTTAAAAAAACAAAGCCGCTACTGCAGTCCTCACGACTTCAAATGCAACTCTCTTCCATCACCCTTGTCTCTCCCATCACCTTCACCCACCCCTTTCGTACCGAAACTGTAGGAGGCTCTAGGATGATACTTTCGTGGCCCAGCTTTCCTACCACAATCATTTCGCTGCCTCCACCAGCACGTCCGCCCTCACCGCACCCAACACTCCAATTTCTCGCTCCTCCTCGCCACCTCGGCCTTCCCGCCGCCCTATTTGCACCATTCCTTAGTCCTCTTCACTTTTCCATCCACCGCTACATCGCCAGAGAGGCAACACATTCCATTAATCGAGAAATAATTACTAACGAGACAAGAAACATTTCCATAACAACCTCTCCCAATCTACATCCTCACAAGCTGCGTCGCATTACGTTATGCCACCGCATGACCCCAACGCCTCCCCTCGATTTGTCTCTTACTTCCATCTCACCGCATCACGCCAGCCCTGCCGCCCCGCGCCACCGTGCTCAGCCCCACGCCGCTTCATGCCGCCCCAAGCCTCTCAGTGCCCCCCAGGCCGCCCCACGCCGTCCCACGCCTACCAACGCCGTGCCACGCCATCCCACTCCATCTCACGTCATCCCACGCCATCTCGCGCCGCCATACGCTATCATCCGACGCCGCCCCACGTCGCCCCACGCCGCCTCACGCTGCCGCACGCTGCCCCACGCCATCCTACGTTATCTCAGGACCCATCCCGCTCCGCACCTCCATGCCTACCGAAGCCGTCCCACGCTTCCTCGCTCCGCCCCAGGTCACTCCTCACGTCACCTCCACGTCACCTCCACGTCACCTCCACGTCACCCCATCGTCCCCCCTCCTCACCTCATCGTCAGTCCATCGTCACCCCTCCTCACCCCACGTCACCCGTCGACACCCCTCGTCACCCATCGCTATCCCACGTCTGCCCACGTTACCCAGTACAACCCACGCCACGTCACCCCACATCATCCTATGCAACTCATGTCGTCCTACCCCAAGACACTTTCAACAACTCCTCGCAGCCCTCGCCCTCTGTAATTGCGGCCTTCCCTCTTGCATTAGGCGTTCTTGTCGGGAACGCCAACTCGCTTCTTATATGCAGCGGATGACTTACGAGGGAACGGAACGCCACAAAATATAAGCAACGGACGAAGCTCTGCGAGGAATGATGCAAATGATTCTAGAGAGGGCAAATGGTCGCATTAGAGCAGTCATATGCAGAGACGCAACGGAGAGACGCATTAAGCGACGACGAGAGAACTCGTACAGTTACATTGCGAGAAAATGGCGTTGCGTGTTATTCAGAAAACACGTATCATTTGTTTCTTTGCTATTTCTAGCGCAACATGTAAATGGATAGCTTTGTTGGAGATGTAGACCGCTTATCAGTGGATTTATTACAACTTTATGGTAATTTATTGAAATGTTTCCACTAAATTTATTATAATGCATCCTGACAAGCTTTACACGCATTACAATAAATCTGCAGATAAGTGGACAGCGTCTCTCGTATTTATGCAAGCAAAGGTTATCTGCGCCATTACCTGGGATAATATAAATAGATGAGCGAAGTCTGTGGACGTATGCTGCTCAAAAGTTTAAATGTAGTATTATTTAACTATGGGGGGAAATTATAAATTATTTTCCTTCAGAATGTGAGAACGCTTTACATAGCGTTAAGCCAATAAAAAGCCACGCGAACTGTACTATAACAATTTATTGTCAACCGATTGGTACATTTTCCTGTTGTAAATTATGATGTTTTTTATAACAAAAAAAGCTCACATATTTATAATTTTTATCATGATTTAAAATTATTTAACTCGTTATAAACTAACAAAACTATGAACGTTACCAACGAAACATGTATTCAACAGCTGGTGAAATATGTGGAATCAAAGCAACGTTTACAGAGATTTATTGGGTAACGCATAAAGATCCTGAAATAACGTGTAACTTGTGATCTTACAGATTATAACAGAAAAGCTTTGATATCAAATATATATATATATATATATATATATATATATATATAATTTTCCTAAAAAATAAGAACTTTCTTCGTAGCCTTGAAGATATCTGCGGAATTACATTACTAGTAAAAGGAACCGATAATGCCAGCGAGGCTAACACATTTCACATACTCAATAAGAATGATTGCTTTCTTAAGTCATTCTAAACACAATTACTTATACTGATAACATCTTACACCTTTCGGAAGTTTAATATGTCAATCTTTTGGTAATGAATTCTTGAGTGTGGTAAGGAAGTACTGAAATTCTACGATGAGAAATGATTTCTTAATAATTTGGAAGTGCTAGAACTGGCACACACACTATAACACCCAGAGCTCTCCTGCCAAGTAGAAGAGACATTATGAACTAAGAAATAAGTAGTCAATATTTGAATGCTTGATGATGACCTCGAACCAATTCATGCAATAACAGCGACAAACGCTTAAATCCTTTCTAGCAACCATGTTCTTAGCTGCAACTTGTACATTCAGTAAACCGGAGAAGCCTATGATCTCATCTGTAATAGGTTGATTTAAGCAAATCTGAAATATAGTCTACCAATACATCCCCATTTAATTTGATAACATTACATAATGTTTTACCTAAATACCCGCTTTTCAGTATTTTTTACTCCTTAGGTGATAGAATTAAGATTGGATTCAATATACTGTAACATATTATTGCAAAGATGTCTCGCGTTGCAAAAGAAACTTTCCAAAGAAATCGAGAAATTATTACAAAAATTTTATTAGTCAGTCGCTTCTACGCAGATCACTGCGATTCGCTATCTATATAATAAAAACGTCGAAACAATTTACGAAAGCGTCATCAATTCCTGATGCAGAACTCACCCGCAGACCGTTTGACTGATACAATCAAACATGATATACCTGAGTTCTCTAAAAAATAACAAAAAAATCCGACCTCTCCCATTGGGCGTGCATATGACGAGCATTACGCCGTGAAAAAAGGTTGCAATATCAATTTCAAAAGAAAGAAATACGACATACACGAAATAAAATTCTACGACACACGAACGAAAGGGTTACATTTACCAGTTTCAAAACTCTAGCGGAGGAAACAAAAAAATTCACCTTGTAATGTAACACATTCCGTTCTTGTGATGCAAATTATTATTAGTATTCAGTAACGGTAAAAACTTTCCGATTGTTAACCACATTAAAAACTGGAAAGAAGAATAGCAGTTTGATATCTACTAAGAGCTGCCTTTCAGCATTTTTTACTCTTTAGGTCATAGAACTAAATTTGAATTCAATATATTAGTCTCATATTATTGCAATACTTCGCTTAGAGCCTCCGTCGCGAACGGTCGTGCCAGCAGCGCTCCGCTCCGTGTAGATAAGCTCAAGGCGTACTAGTCTGCGGCGTGCTCTCGACCTGCGAGGGCCGCCGCGCTCCAGTGTGTTCAGAACTTAAACTATTTTTACAGTTATATTTAAAGTAGGAAGTGCTCAATAGTTTTCAGTAAAACTAAAATGTTTTCTAATCAGTATTCCCATACTGGGGAATTAGTGCGAGGTGCAATGGAAGCTGTTTACAGCAGTGAAATACCAGCCCATCAACAGGCGTTTGAACATCATCGAGGTCAACTGGAAAGCTCACAACCTCAACTTCACCAGCAGGGAATTCAACAGCAACAACCCTCACAAGAAACTTCGCCCCCGCCACAACAGTCTCCAAACAGTTGCCACGAATTACTGGAAATCGGCCAGAGTACCAATCAAAGTGCATCAACAACAGGGAAAAAGCGTGAAGGCGACTTCTCAGACGACCGTGAGAACTCCAAAAGGTCAGTACCAAACAACACGCTAACTAGTGGCAGCGGCAAATTGATTGTGGATTTACCAACAAAAAATAGATATGCACCACTTAGCGACTTAGACGATAGTGTTGATTCAAATGAAATAGTCACAGAAAATTTAATTGAAAAAACTCCGCCAGTTTTCATTCATAATGCACATAATCATACTCTATTAGTGGGTGATTTGAAAAAGTTTATGAAATCTAAGTTCTCTACAAAACAAGAAAAAAGACCCAATTAACAATAGAATTATTATTGAATCAACTGTTAGAGTTCAGCCTACAACAATTGAAGACTTCAGAAATCTTGTCAAATTCTGTAAAGAAGAACATCTAAACTTTTATTCGTTCAGAGACCCAACCAACAGGCCGCTAACAGTAATAATACGTGGAATACCAACGTGCTATTCTGATAGTGAAGTACTTGACGAACTCCATCGTCTGAACTATCCGGTGCAGAAAATCAATAGAATATACAAATTCCATTCCCCCACTATTCTGTGCGCGGTTGAACTTTTAAACAACGACATAGCAAAAACCATATATAAACTAAACAACCTTTTTAATGCAATAGTTAAAGTCGAAGAAAAAAGGAAGTCAGCGTTCCCAGTACAATGCAAAAACTGTCAACGCTACGGTCACTCTAAAAACAACTGTGGACGCGAATCACGCTGCGTACGTTGTCTTGGCAACCATCATTACGAGTCTTGCCGATTGCCAATAAATGCCCCTCCCAGGTGTATAAACTGTCAAGGTTGGCACCGAGCCAGCTTCAAACAATGTCCAAAATTACGCTACAAAGGACAAAACTCAAGTCATGTGGCCCCGAACAGTGCAAACTTCCAACAGCCGCGACCACCTGTACCCCAAGCTACAAGGTCCGGGCCTCCGCCAGTTCTGGATAACACTAACTTTCCTTCATTGCCAATTATCAACAATCCAAGAAGGCCTCAAGCAAGTACCCCTCTTTATGCACAGGTGACTTCATCAAACAGTATTAACAATCCCATAGAGTTCACCTCTCAAATAGTTAATAATATTATCTCCCAAGTCATGGCAATATTAGTTCCGCAGCTACAATCCTTAATCAATACAATAATTTCTTCATTATTACCTAATGGCTCAAAATAAATTAAGCGGTTTAACTCTACTCAATTGGAATTGCAATGGTATTGAAAAACAGTTCGACTATTTCTCGCATTTCTTACGTTCAAAAAAGATCGATATTGCTTGCCTAACCGAAACTCACCTTCGCCCCTCCTCAAAGTGTAATTTAAAAATTCCGGGATACATAGCCTACAGAAATGACCGGCTATCCGATAAAGCTGCCGGTGGAGTAGCAATTGTAATCCACAAAAGAATTGCGCATTGCAGCTTAAATACTACTTCTTCTGAAAACTTGGAAACAATAGGAATCAAATTAACGCAATCAAGTCAACTTGATGTGCACATAATTGCTGCGTATAGGCCCCCTAACAGACCATTTCCAACCGACCTTCTAAAAACAGCTACTTTCTCTCAATAGTCCAATCATAATTAGTGGCGACTTTAACGCTAAAAATAAACTGTGGGGTTGCAATACCACTTCGCCTCAAGGCAAAAAGGTCTTTCAAATCGCATCAGAAAAGGCCTGTACAGTAAATGCACCTACATCACCCACCTTTTATCCATCACATATCAATGTTAAACCAGACATTCTGGATCTAACGTTAACAAAAAATATCAACCTTCCGTTAATACAAAGCCCGCAGCCAGAATTAAACTCTGACCACACACCGGTAATAATAACTTTCAACGTAAATATACTACCCGTTACACATAGACCACGCATCGTTACAGGAACAATAAATTGGCAAAAATTTCGTGATTACTTGTCCCACCAACTATCAGTACCAAAAAACATGACTAATAACATCAGAATAGAAACTGAAATAGAACAGTTTACCTCGCTCATCCACAATGCAATTAAAGAATCGCAAACAACAGTCCCACGACCAGGTTTCAAGAACCCTTCTATCCCGAATAGGCTTTTGAAAATGATTGCCAACAAACGCCAGCTAAGACGCAAATGGCAGAGGCTCAGGCTCCCTCACCTAAAAAACCAAATAAATAACCTAGTTCATCATATAAACAAACAACTCGAAAAAATTAGATTTACAACATTTCAAAATCTATTAGTCAAATTACCCCAGCTTCACATGACCAATGGTCAATAATTAGGCATTTAACTAAGGAAAATATTAACATTCCAGCAATAAAATCAGGAAATAGTGAAGCTATAACTGACAGCGAAAAAACCCGTGCATTTGCAAAGCACTTCGCCGCGGCATTCAGCCCGAACATATCTCACGACACGGCTTTTACAGATGAAGTTGAAAACGAAATCAACAAAGATTGGTTCACAGCAGAGCTACCTACAAAATTTATTTCACCGAAGGAAATTAATAATCAAATTAAATGCTTACGTTCAAATAAATCTTCAGGCCACGACCAAATACTTAACTTTATTATAAAGAACTCCCACAACAAGCTATTAGTGTTTTAACAGCTATTTTTAACGCATGTTTAAGGTTGGGTTACTTCCCACAGCAATGGAAGCATGCCGAAATTATTCCAATTCCCAAACGAGGAAAGGATCATAAACAAATTTCAAATTACAGACCCATCAGTCTAATTCCTTCAATCAGCAAAATGTTTGAAAAACTCATATTAAACAGATTAACTAAATATCTAAATGAAATTAATGCAATCCCTAACATTCAATTCGGATTCAAAGAAAAACATTCCTCAACCCACCAACTTCTCAGACTAACAAATCATATAGCGAACTCCTTCGAAAATAAAAGATACACTCTCGCAGTTTTTCTAGACGTCTCACAAGCCTTCGACCGAGTATGGCATGCAGGTTTACTTTATAAACTAAAGATATTGGGTACACCTTCTTTTCTATATAAAATCATTCAAAGCTTCATCCAAGGTCGAACGTTTACAGTGTGGTCAAACAACACAGCTTCCCATATTGAAAATATTTCTGCAGGAGTACCGCAAGGATCATCGCTCTCCCCTTTGCTATACAACATCTACACAGCAGATTTCCCCTCACCAGCAAAATCGCAAATGGCTACTTTCGCTGACGACACCACCTTGTTCATTTCCTCCAGCTCCTGCGAACGAGGAGCAAAACTCTTACAAGAAGATCTTTCAAAATTTGTAACTTGGACACAGAAATGGAGAATAGCTCTAAACGCATCTAAAACAGTTTGCAAAATCTTTACACTAAGGAAAATACCTGTCTTACCACCACTAAATATTCAAAATACTCCAATACCCTGGACTGACAAATCTAAAGCAATCAAATATCTTGGCTTACATTTTGATACTAAGTTAACCTGGAAAGAACACATAATGAAAATAGAAAAATCTACTAAACAAAAAATTGGCAAACTATATCCACTCATCAACAAGAAGTCTCATCTGAAAACAGAAACTGCCCTGTCAATATTTAAGTCAATTGTAAGACCTATGTCATATGCATGTGTAATCTGGGGAGGAGCCTCCAAGTCATCACTTACAAAATTACAAACAATTCAGAACAAATTCCTCCGTCTGGCTATTAAAGCGCCTTGGTACATTACAAATGAGCAAATTCATCATGAATTAAAAATACCCCTACTATCCGAATTTCTATCAAAACTCTCCAATAAATTTTTAAGCAAACTAAGCCAATGCCCAAGCACAAACATTTTCAATCACAATAGAAATGGCCCAACAAACCCTAGAATTAAATCTAAATTTCCCAAAGATATTTTCCTTCCCCCCTGATAAAAAGACTATAGAAAGATAAAAAGAATATAGATTAGCTGGTATGAGGAAATACACACCTCCCATCCACAAGACCAATCCCCATGTAGTTAATATAAGTAATTATAAGAACTAGTGTTTCACTGCCCATTGTGAGAAGCATTTATTCCTCTTCAGTATTGTAAATTAATTGTAATCTATTAAAGTATATTAACTTGTAATCCATGTTGTATCCCTTGTTATGTAATTAGTTAAGTTCTTTGTAAAAGAGTGAGTAATATGTAAACATATCAACTAAATAATGCAAAGCAGCAACCAGCTGCTGATCTTATTGGATAATAAATTTAAAAAAATAAATTATTGTAAGAATATCTCACGTTGCAAATAAGCTTTACAAAGAAAGAGGAGAAATTCTTTCAAAACTTTTATTAAAGCCAGTCGTCTCTAGTCAGATCTACTACGATCCACTTTATTTTAAATAATATACCATGAAAAATTATTAACAACAAAAGAAATTAAAACTATTGAGCGTAGTATAATATCAAATACAATTTTAATGTACACAATTGAACGAAACAGTTGCTAAAACGCTGGCTGGTTTCCAAGGATATGCAAGGATATTTATGCATTATGCAAGGATATTTGATGGCAGGTTGCAGCCATCAAATGACAACATGATACAATGGGAGTAGAAAAAGGAACAAAACAATCCAACCTCCCCCTTTAGGCGTGCCTGTGACGAGCATTACCCCACGTGAGACACTGAGCGGCCGCTCAGCACGTGGGCCGTTTGCCCCCTCCCCCGCCCGCTCTCCAGCGCTCTCTTGTGCGTTCGGAGGTGGTCTGCGGCGGACAGCGCGCAGAGGACCGTGTTTTGCTCGGCCGAACGGAATAAACGCCGGCCGGGCCTGCACGGGGTCTGCGCGGGGACTGCAAGAAGTGTCTACCCGCGCGGCTGCCGCCCCGCGGTGCATGAAACACGTTGGGATGCGACGTGCACGTGGCGAGGCGTGGCGAGGGTCGGCGTGGCGGTGACGGTGACGGCCGCGGCAGTGTCGGGGGCCGTGATACAGTGCGCCAGTAAAGTCTCTCCGCTGTGGCGCCAGAGGCTGGAGACAGTGCAACCAACAGAAATTATATTGGTAGTTACTTTGTTTTTAATTTAATTAGTGGTTACGGGAGCGTCAACAGCTAAGTTATTAGTCCTATAAGTGTAGTGCATGTTTTTTTCTCGGAAGGTAGCGGTGATCTTTCCCCGCTGGATGATGAAGTCCGGCGCCGACCTAGCGGGGTTTTTCTCACTCTCTGTATCCTTACTTTCCGAGAAACTATGGCGATCGACCTACGTGTAGTAACACTTTGATGAAAATTCTGTACGCTACAGTGATTATTTGCTGGTCACTGGAAGGTCGATTATATGCTGCAGTATTAATTTGTACGAGGGCTTCTTATTCGCTACTCTGGTTACTTAATTACCGTCCTGGATAGTTGATGAAGTTTTGATTACTGTCGGGAGGACTGATGAAGATATATGGAGGAAAATATATATACACGTGCGATCTCAAAATGATTTTTGAAACGTTTGGACTACTTTTAAAATTTGTTTAGGAAATTTTTGATAAATTTAATTTCGTATTAGTAATTGATAAATATAATTAACGCATTTTAATATTATATATTACATAAAATTGTACTTATTTATTACATATTATTATTGTTTTCATCACAAATTTATGTACACATTTTGACGCTTCAAACATTTTTTCTGGGGTCTAGTCATAACAGATACTGGAGGTGTTGTCTTGTTTTATTCATTTACATGTTTCCTTACATGTTCATTTACTTGTTTCCCAGTGATCTGGGTGCTACAGATATAAATGCAATTTATAATACGAGGCCCCGAATCAGCGCGGTGCAGAGAGACTTTCCTGGCGCACGTTACATACAGCGGTGGCGCTGCCACCGCTGCAAAGTGATGCTCGGGTCAAACGCACGCGGAGATCTTCCGACCAGCCGGGGCACAGCAAAGATATTTTTTGTATACCATCATTATAAACGACCCATTTCGATACCCCGAATCGTACATAATCCAGTATATTATCGCACGCTACATGACGTCATCGCCATTATTAAACGCGACATGACGTCATGACGAACTTCTAGAAAGACAGATCTGTAGAACCGGTTTCAGAAAGTAGACAAAATATTATTACTCTACCTTCATTAAGAGATATTTCTCATCATCTGCTTCCACTAAAAATTTTCTCACATCATCTTTCGAAAATATCATAGATTTTTCAGCTTCATAGCCGACATTAGCTTGTTTCATATATAACTGAACTTTGTTATAAGCAGAGATGTCAATTCCATCTTTAATTTTCAGCATAGTCTTCAATTTTGAATGACTGCACCACAAAGATGATGCCTTACATACTGCAGACTTCAAAATAACATAAATTAGAAAATGAAAACTCGACACTAGGACACTATCATACACACACGACACTATCATAAAAAGTATGACAAACTTACCAACTCAGATATGTATGCCAGAACAACTGTCTCGCATATAATATTTACATTATTTGTTTCCATCCACTTCCTAAATTTTATATATTCCTTCTAGTACAATGCACTCGACTTTTTTAGGTATTAAACTTTCTTCTGCCATCGAGGCTTTTTCTAAAACTACCATTGGTAACGACGCCATCTTTCATTCGAATGCGCGCGTGAATCGGCTCTCCGCTGTCACAGTTGTGACGTCATAATACCAACATCCATGTTGCCAACTATAAAACTTTACTTACACTTACTTCGTTTCATTTATAACTTTATAATGATGTTATACAAAAAATAGCGTATGCAACTCGTTTATAATGTTCCTTTTTTGCACTCATAAGAAAATAGTCTATTACTAAACTCACTCCTTCGTCGTTCGTTTAGTAATAGACTATCTTCTTATTCGTGCAAAAAAGGTCAACATTATAAACTAATTGCATAAACTACTATTACCGCACGATTAAATTTGATTGTATTATCACATTCTCATGGGAGCACACTCCAACGTTTCATTCCCAATCCAGAATGTTCTTGTTATTTATTAGCAATTCTTACTACGAATGCAAAGCACGTTATATGATTTTATGGAACTAGAGAGATGGCTTTTACGAAATTACAAAGCCTTGCCTATAAATTTGGAAGATGTACAACCCTCTTATTGACTTGATAATGTCTCTTCATCACATCAAGGTAGAGGGAATGAAATCTATCGGACGGTGAGGAAAAATTCCTTGATGAGAGATATCATTTTTCGAAAGAGTTAATCTTTGAATGGTTTTCAATTGAAACATAATTAAATATTTACTCTGATTACCAGATCTGATACCTCTATTAGATATTTAACGTACGTTGTTTATTTCCTTGATCGCCAATTAGTGTTTTCCAAATGTTTTTATCAATTACATTGAAAATAACATTTTGGGAGTCATTCGGAAAGGAACCTCTAAATAACATTTCACAACTAGATAATTACCGTTTTTTTTACTTTCCCGTATACGTACGTATACACGGAGTGATATACGTAGTATAGGGAAAGTTATGTAATGCTGCGCGAAAAAATGGCCAATTTTCGGCGGAAAAAAATTAATTGCCGGGCCGTGAAAACGAATAAGTGGATAAAACTAGTTGCTAAATTAAGAAAAAAAATCCTCTATCTCGTGGTGTGGTCAAAATCCATGATTTGTTGCTTCTTTATACTTAAAAATCGATTGACGGCATTCTGTCCGTCTGTGGTCAACGCTAGCGCCTAAACCGTTCGGTCGATTTTCTTCAAAATTGATATTCCCCAGTCGATCTGATTCTAGTCGAAGCTTTGTGATTTTGAAAAAGATTCTTTAAAATTTGGGGGTACTTTATATGAAGCCCCCCGGGGATTTTCAACATTTTCTCAAAAACGGCTCCTAATTTTTTCTTTAAATTTCTTGTATGAATACAGGAAAATACACTTTTTCACATGGCATAGGTCCGATTTTCACGTACAGCTCTGAATTTTCGAAAATTGTGAAAGTTTGAATTTTTTTCGGCGTCTTTCTCCAACTACAAAATTGAAGATAGAGATTTTTTCTTCAAATAAAATTTGTTCTGCATATTAAGTTCTTTAATAAAGGTTATGTAAATGTTTTTCTCAATTTTGGTAGTTTTCGTGCAATATTGCGTGCAATATGTGCAATTTTAAAAAATTACAAAAACAAAATTTTCTCAAAAACGGCTCCAAATTTTTTCTTTAAACTTTTGGTAGGGATAGTGGTAAATGTACTCTTATCAATGACATAAAAGCCATTTTGGTCTATCGGCTGGTTTTTTCAAAAATTACAAAAATGTAAATTTTTTTACTTGTCTCTCACGTCGTTAATATTTACATTATCGGCGATTTTCTTACATTATTATATTTACGAGTATATATGCTTTAAATAATGTCAAGTAAAGTTTCTCAAAAACACTACCGTTTTCTGTGAAAAGTAGCTCAAATTTCGGCATTTTCAGAAATGCTCAAACGTCATTTTCTCGTATATGGCTGCAATTTTTTTCTTGAAACTTTTGTAACGGATAGTGCTAATTACACTCTTTAGTATAGCGTGAAGTTTATTTTGAGTTTTTTTTGTTTTTTTCAAAAATTATATAGATATAAATTTTTTGAAAGATCTCTCACATCTTTAATATGCACATTTTCCGCAATTTGTAAAGATGATTATATTTGTGAGTGTAAGTGCTTCAAATAGCTTCAAATAAAGTATTTTGAAAACTCAAAAATTCTCTTTGAAAATGAGCTTCAAATTTCGCATTTTTAGTAGTGCTAAAACGCCATTTTCTCTTAAACGGCACATAATTTTTAAAAGAAAATTGCCATTTACGGCTAGGTTTTTGTGTTCTTTAATATTCTAAAATTAATGTTTCTGTTCTACCAATAGGAAACCGAAAAATTAAGAAAATGACAAAAAAATGTACTTTTGGCGATGATAGATGGTAGCTGGCAAGAAAGAGTATGTGGCAATTCCGAATAGCTAGAGAAGACCCAAGAAAATAGAAAACTAATACGGGAAAGTCTGTGCCATTCTGTTTCTGTTTTTTGACAAATAAATAAATAAAATAAATACGGTCATGCTTAATTTTTTCAAAATACGAGTAGTTTTTCTTTAATTTTGTGACAAACGTAATAGGCCGCTGTAAATTTACTGCGCTTCGGACAGCTGGATGCGTCGTAAATTAGAATGTGCAATTTTGTATATTATTTCTTTCTTCGTTTCTTACATTCGAACTTTGTTATAGACTTACACATTAATATTTTAGAAATTGTTTATTTTGAAATATTTGAAATAAGTAAAAAGAATTAATAGCTCTCAGAATAGCGACAATGCAGGGTCTGCAACAATGGAATTCACTTTGCGCTCGCGAATATCTGTGAATTAGTGTCATTGTTGTGACCTAATGGAGCTGTATGAAAAGGATTTATAATTGTCTAATTTATGTTGATATTTGCAGGCAAACATTTAGTTTTGCACCAAATGCTGTACCATTTGTAGTGAGTAGAGAATTTGTTGCATGGTTTTAAAAAACTCTTCCCTAATCATGGCCCAATGGAAGGCATTTCTATATTTCCAGGGTATCAGGCTTCTTTTTCCAATACAGGTTTACAAAACTTTTGCATTCTATTTTTGTGAAGTTGTAGAATTCACATAGTTCTGACAGCACTGCAATGGAAATAGTGAGTTCCAAGCGAAGATGTTAGTAGCGCATAAAGTGCAATATTACAGTACTACTTAGCTGTTTCCTCTAATACGGGAAAGTAAGTGCTGTTGTAGCACCACTAGTTAAATTTACAAGAGTGTTTTCAATTTTAATGTATTATTTAAGCTAGCCTTTTTGTGAAACAAAATTACAAATAATGGAGGATGTAGATCTCTACTCTGACAATTCTGGTGAAGGGATTTGAAGTATCTTCCAGATTAAATATCATAGTAAAAGGATGTGAAGGAAGAGAGAAATAAAATATTAATAATAATTTTCAAATCAAATAAATTTACGAGCTTAATTAAAAGTTGTTTTTGAAGTTGATCATTTCGAATACAGCACGGATCGTTTGATGCACAGCAGCTGTTAAACTTTTATTTCGAATTACTTCAATTACCTTTTTAGACATTTATTTTGATCTATTTCAGTATTTTTAGTCTTGAGTTGACTGATCAGTTGTATCCGTGCGCGTCAATTGTTAAGGTCATTGGTCCTGCATGTGTATTGTAAGTATGTGAGTATAGTGCGTGTTTTTTTATCGCGGGAAGTGGCGGTTAATCCCCCCACTGGATGCGAAATCCGACGCCGACCGACCTATCGGCTTATGGGTTTTCCCCAACTATTGTATCTTCCACCAGCGAGGCACCGTCCCAGCCGGAAGAAGGTCTAAGCTCCCCACTGGTGTGTGTGGTAGTGTAGTTCTTATAAGTGAGTGTAATTGTGAGGATAAGAAAAGAAAGAGGGGGAAAGATAACCTGCGGTCCGTGGTTACTGTTCCGGCATTCGCCTGGCGTTGATCGGACACACCATGGAAAACAAGCGATCGGAGCAGCCGACCGCTTGATAGCGGATGAATTCGACCTGTAGCTCTACAGATAGTGAAGAAAATCATGCCACCGTCTGGACCCGAACCGTAGGATGTCCCCGTAAGAGGCACTGCAGTGACGTCAATTGCCCTGCATCAACTCAGTGGTTTTGAAGATGTCACGAGAACTATGTACATAAAATGGCTTTTTATGCAAATTTATTGATTCGCAACAATTTTATCATGAGTCAAAACTAAAATTCTTTCTTTGAGACACAATGTTAGGTTCATGGGAGTCCAGTGAAAGTTTAATTTTCAGAATGAATTAATTGATACAAAAATCTAAAAAGACGTTAAAAGAGAACACTTTGAAGAGATTTCGCTTATCAAAAGAACGAGAGAAAAAGCATATTTAATATTATATTCCATATGCAATAATCCGAATCTACTGTTGTATCTACGTGAAATCCGATAATAAGATATTAATGAGACCAATATGTTTCATTACAATTATTATCTATCAACTAGTTTAATAGGTTTGACCATTGGAAGCAGGAAACAATAACGTCTAAGCAGCGCTTGTAATATTGCGCTATTGAAGTACGAAGACAAAGGAGCAAAGGATGGCAATGCCAACTGCGAGGGTTTACACAGGAAACAGTGTGCCATGAAACAGGCATCACCAGCTCTCTGTTACCAGCCTCGACATAACGCTATTACTCGTATGTTACAATTTAAATGTAGTGTGTCTCTTCAAGGTCATGACCTGGAAGAAGAGGGAGATGGAGCAACAATACCAAATATTTAGACGCAAAGGTGCTCCCGATTGGATGATTGCGTTCCCCTCTTCTTCCTGCTTGTCACCTTGAAGATAAGCTACATTTAAATAAGAGTATATATTTTGATACGATTCCAGCACGTAATCGTTTCGGTCACGTCCACAATGAACAAAAAAATTGTCAAATCGCAAAAGTCGTTTGCAATGAGTTACTACGAAATTACAAAATAATGGTTTTAGTCTGAGCGAACCTGTCTATTTCGTGGCCAAAAACACAGTGTTTTTCTCCTCTATGATGTTTTCTGAATTGTCTTAATAAAATGTGAATGTAGTCAGATTGCTCACACTGCACCACTGGTTACCGAGGCTTAATTTTCGGTCAATCCATGTAGAATCTGTGGTGAACAAAGTGGGTTCGCGGCAGGTTTTCTGGGTGTTTCCGTTTCTCAGGGGGATTTCTGGTATTTATATTATGAACTGTAGCAGCGTAATTCGTCAATAATATTCTCAGGTACCATTGTTCAAAAATTTCGGTACTCAGAATCATATTAAATGAGTATATTTCTTTACTTAAATAAATTTACTTTAATAATGATGATTTTTGAGATGTGTTGCTTTCCTTGTGCATTGAAGATATGTAGATTGGTTGGATAATTTAACTTATATGCTAATAACAAATGATACAATTGATCATTATGGAGCAATTGTGAAATAAAAGGAAAGCAAGAATCAAGAGAAAAAATATTACAAATTCGATTAGCCCACGACTATTTCTACACGTCTCGATCTGGATTTGAACCTGTTACTAAGTGGTGAAAAGTTAGAGCGTTGACTACTATGACCGTCAATCCATTATCTATAGGACTGTTTCTAGCTTTATAACACTCGTTCTCCCATTATATTTGTCATCTTCGATCTCTCTTTAACAGGCGTGAGCACTCGCAGATAAGCAAAGTACTGGTAGACTGATGAGCGCACTGATGTGAGTAGCTCAGCAAGCGCACTGGTAGATAAGCAAGCGCACCGATAGAATGGTAAGCACACACGTTAATAGGGGAGAGTTCTGGTAAATAGGCGAAGATACTACAGTACGGGCAGCGTATAAGCGACTCTGATAGTTCAATGCGCTCTTGCCATGCACTACGCACACGGCATCACCTACATCTCAGACAAGCTATGGCACGTCTGTAACTGGCCGGGACTGTAGTAGACGAGCAAATAGGTACAGAACGAGTGCACTGGTAAGTCGTGGAGCGATCCGTTAGGCGTTCGTAGAGGTAGGCGGGCCTTGCGGTAGGCGGGCCTTGCGGTAGACGGGCCTTGCCGTAGACGGGCCTTGCAGTAGACGGGCCTTGCGGGAGACGGGCCTTGCGGGGACGGGCCTTGCGGGAGACGGGCCTTGCGGTAGACGGGCCATACGGTAGACGGGCCATACGGTAGACGGGCCATACGGTAGACGGGCCATGCGGTAGACAAGCCATACGGTAGACGCACCATTCGGTAGACAGGCCTTACGATAGACGGGCTTTACAGTAGACGGGCCTTGCGGTAGACGGCCGTTCTGGATGGTGGGCGTTGTGACGACCGTCATCTCCGGCGGGCGAGAGAGAGGGTGGACAGGCGGGCGTGCGAGTGGCTGCTGGGCGGAGGCAAATTCCGACACGAATTCCCGCGCGTGTGTTGATGTGGTGCTCCCGCGCCGCGAGCCTTAAAATATTCAGGCAACAGGTGTTTATGCGCGTTCGATGGGCAGTGGGCGGTGCGCTCGACGGGCACAGCTGCGCGCCCCCGCCCCTGCCCCAACCCCCGCCTTTCGACCGTGGGCAGCAGCAACGACCCTGCCACGTCTGACGCCAAGACAGCGAGGTCACATTTATGGCTGAGTCGACGTACGTATCCTTGAAGGAGGCAACGTTCACACATGTAAAAGGCAACTATAATAATAATAATAATTTTATTATTAATCTCTCTAATATTTATTATTATTATTATTATTATTATTATTATTATTATTATTATTATTATTATTATTATTATTCCTCTAAATCATGACTAAAGATGTTATGAGTCGGCTGAATATAGAATCTACTCCAGGTTGCACCAGCTACCTAAGGAGCAGATCTAGGGACTGTCGGTGCCTCTACAATACTTAGCGCAATATGTGAGTTTTTCTAAATAACGCAATTTCCTGCACTTCCCAGTCTTTTGAATGACCTGGGAGTTTAGACAAGTTCTTACATAAATTCTTCGGAACAACTCCCAGAGCGCCGATAACTATCGGGACGACCTGTGCTTTAACGCCCCACATTCGGCTGATCTCGATTTCCAAACTCTTGTATTTATGACGTTTCTCTGCCTCCTTGGTTACGACGTTTTGATTGCAGGGTACAGCAACATCGGCAAGTAAACACGATTTTTTTCCTCCAAATCCCGGATAACTATATCCGGTTTGTTTGCCACTATCGTGCGATCAGTTTGAATTTGTTAATCGTACAATATCGTATACAATCCAACAGACGTCACCGGTTTTTGTGAGTATTCGTACCACTTGGGGCATGTGTTTGGGACTTCCGAGGGCGGTATAGATCTGCCAGTGGTAGCTACACACCCTGTCGTGACTTTTCAAGTATTCGGTCTTTGCTAGGATTGGACAAGAGGAGACAATATGGTCAATGGCTTCTACGTATTTCTGGTAAATGAGGCATTTATCATCTTGGAAAATTTTGAGAACCGCTTTATCATAATGTCGTGTTTTCAAGGCCTAATCTTGGGCAGCTATTACAAGTGCTTCCGATTCTGGCTTCATTCTTCCCCTTTTAAGCCACATAAATGATTAATCTTTATTGATTTGCACTTTGTCAATTCTTTTTGGATATTGTCCATGGAGTGGGTTGTCTCTCCACGATTTGTAACAGTTTTTGTGTTTCACGTTTCATGTTTACTAGCATCAGAGGTTCAGTGTCTGTGTTATTCGATGTGTCTTGCATAGTTTTTTTTTTTTTTGCAATGCTTCTTGCTACACTAACAATGCCTCTGTTTCCCATTCCTCGGTCAGATTTCATGATCTGCTTTATTGGAGAGTCATCTTTATGACCGACTACATACTTTCACATTCTGTTTTTATTATTATTATTATTATTATTATTAGAGGGAAAACTTTCCAATCACCGTGAATTAAAGTTTTCAGAAAAACGTATTTCCATAAAATATCAATGCATTTTTTCGTATTTTATCTTTTAACTCTTCAGTGGACGTGTTGATGTCAATTGTAATTCAGACTTCTTGATTCGATGTTTATAGTGAGATTTCACAACATTTTTGTGTAAATATATCAGTCCTTTCGCAGATGACCCCATCTTATGATTTATCGCGGAATGTGACTAAAGTTACTAATTATGTGTATGAGTATTAGCGAAATTGACACAATTAGTTGTACAACAATTTTTTATGGTATTCGAAGGAAGACGGGAATATGTGAACAAGATACTTTTATATCACTATAAATTTTATATTACTATATTACTATTAAGCTACGAGACCGATTGCTTCAGTTACACATCACTGGTTTCATATATGGGGAAAATATACTTTTTTTTAAAATCTTTTTCTGGTTCAGCGCACTTAGCTGCTTTACAGAACTGATTAGAATAATACAAACTATATGCACAATATAATACAAAGTATAAATGAGAAGGAGAATGACCCCACTGGGCTCCTCAATTGGAAATCGCGGTGGGTATTTTAGAAACTATTGCTGGCTGCTGGTTAAATGTATGATATATCAGGCTTATGATATGGAGGTACAGTTGGATTTATGGAGGGCGGAATTTATCTTTGGGAAATCTTGATGGTATGCGGTGTGGATAAGTGTTTTTTCCTAGTGAGAATGTCGGTTGCAAAGGGTGGTTATGAAGTTTGTTAAAGAATCTTTGGGAGAGGTGGGCAATGTGCTGGGCGACTGAAGGAAATTTTAGATCATTGTGGATTTGGGCATTTGAGATGTACCATGGGGCATTTAAGGCCGTACGGAGGACTTTATTTTGTAGAGTTTGGATGCGTTTTATTGTTGAGAATATACTGAGATGAAAAATGACGAAAGCATAATTGAACTACCTGGGTTCCCTGCCCAAAAGTTCGGTCTCCTGGCACGCGGCAGGCCGCCGGGGCTGGCCGTGCGCCGCGTTCAGATAGCCACCACGTGCGGGTGACGCGACAGCGTGGAAAGGGGAGGTGTTTTTACAAATTTGACTTTACGATTCTCCTATTCATCCGATTTGCATGATTAATACGGCTGGAAACTTGGAGTCTGGAAACTTTTCACCAGCGCGCTATAAGCCCACATTTTTAAAATGATTTCCCGAAGTGCGAGAAAAATATTAAAAATCGAGTTTCTGCTAGTTGTTTTGGGAAAGGAGGAGTTCGTTGCGTAAATTTTATTTTCAAAAACAGTCAAATGGCGTTTACAGATCGAAAATCGGTCCATTTGTTCAGACGTTATCGGTAAAGTAAATTCCCTATGATAGTTCTGCGATCTATTGATTTTTTCTACAAATATTTTTCGCTACATTTAAACTTAAAAGAATCTCGAGAGCTATAATCCAATACACAATTCATTACGCTCTATTCTCTGACCGCTATCGTTATCTGCGACAGCGTTTCTACGCAGAAAGAACGCGTGAAGTGATATCGAGACAAATCGAATTCCGTTCGCAAGAGGCATTCGCCGACCGTTGCGTGGGCGTGAAAAATACGCAATCCCGATCCGCCCGAGGGCTTCGCTCGCAATCCAATCTTTGCAGCGCACGCCGCAGCGTTAACACCCCCTCGTTTTAACGAAGCTGCAACTCGGCGTCAAGTACCGCTCTTTTTACGACCGACGGCGCAGTTGAATCAACCACACTGGAAATGACTTCCCATTTTTCGTAAACGGTACTTCGGGATGTGGCTAACGCACATCAAACTGCGTGATTAAATTTAGGTGATATAGGAATCATGAATCAATGTGTCAAGTGTTAGATTTCTTTTTGTGGGATGATCCAGTCTTTTTTTTTGCTTTATTTGATATTTGATATAAAATGCGTTTAATACACATTATCTGGGATAAATATTTTTATCCAACTAATTAATATATTATACTTTAGAATTATCAAATTTGGATGTGTATTATATAATTTATGTATTCCTCTTTTTACGACCGAAGACGCAACAGAATGAACCACACTGGAAATGACTTCTCATTATTCGTAAGCGGTACTTCGGGATGTGGCTAACGCACATCAAACTGCGTGATTAAATTTAGGTGATATAGGAATCATGAATCAATGTGTCAAGTGTTGGATTTCTTTTTGTGGGATGATCCAGTCTTTTTTTTTTGCTTTATTTGATATTTGATATAAAATGCGTTTAATACACATTATCTGGGATAAATATTTTTATCCAACTAATTAATATATTACACTTTAGAATTATCAAATTTGGATGTGTATTATATAATTTATGTATTCCTCTTTTTACGACCGACGACGCAACAGAATGAACCACACTGGAAATGACTTCTCATTATTCGTAAACGGTACTTCGGGATGTGGCTAACGCACATCAAACTGCGTGATTAAATTTAGGTGATATAGGAATCATGAATCAATGTGTCAAGTGTTGGATTTCTTTTCATGAGATCAGCCAGTTCTTTTTATTTGATATTTGATGTAAAATGCATTTAACACACATCGACTGGGATAAATATTTTGATCAAACTAATAAATTTATTGTACTTTGGAATTCTCAAATTTGAATGTGTATTATGCTTCAACATTTCTAATTAAGAGGTGTGAGTGTGAATTGTTTACGATTCGTTAATATCTGATAAATGGTGGAATAATTCATAATATATGCAATATTGGATAAAAGTATATTTTTTGCTAAAATGCTGAACATATTTATGAAAGAACGTAAATCTACTTAACTAACTTAAATCCGCTACAACATTGAGACATACTTTTAAAACATACCTTCTATACACCAATAATAACACTCAAATACAAAATCTTTCAACTTTAATGTTTCATGTTAAACAATAAAAGTCTTTTCATAAGACGTGTGATATATTATTATTACACTATAAATAAGTTGCAGAACTGTCTCTCTAGACATTCGTTTGACATTGTAGTACTGAGTAGCACTCACAGGTTTAATATATGTCCATTTCCGGCTAGTAAACACTGAAGGACTAAATCAGTATACAATCATCCCCACGATAGACGTAATTTAATGAAACCATAACACAATACTGGCAGATCACAATGATGCTTAACTTTAATAAAAAAATCACACCTACATTCTTACATTTCACGCTTTTCACATCATCGGACGAATAGAAGGAAGATCTATTGATTGCTATAAGTCATGTTATTATAAGGAATATGTTCGGTGCTACTATAATCTTATTACGTTATTTTATAAGTGGACTGTATTTTTAATGGTGATGAGGTGCAGAATCCCGAAACCCTTTGACTGCTCTGGGGTTGGTGCAGTAGTTGCAGGATACACAGAAAGTAAAGTTCCAGCACAAGCAAGGTTTAATTTGCAGAATTGTTGAATTGTCACTTACAGGAACACAGTACATAAACATGAAGATTTCACTTGGCGCGTCAATTCACACCTTGTCCAAGTACGTTTTTTGCAGGGACCTTATACATTGTAGTAATTACTTTAGTGCCGACCGGAAGCAGCCGCTAGTTACACAGTTGAATTAACAATTACGGGTGTAAACTTACGCAAGATGCTTACTGCCACGATTGAATTAATGAATCTGTGCGAGCTATTTGCAGCTCAAGTTGCACGATTATACATTATTTTACATGCATCCGCGCGGGGTCCTCGACACACGCGTGCATCTCTCACGGTGCCTTTCACTGGACTAAAACTTTTCGGTTGGGCGACAGAGACGTTAGGAATGGGCTCTCTCGCATGGCAGAGGTGGGGATGGCAATGACCAATTATGGGTTGCCGTTTGATTTTGTCTGGAACATTCTGGTCTTCGTCCGTTGCTTCTCTGCAACGGATGGGGGGGGGCAGAGATAGCGAGGCGCGCACGTGCGCGAGCAGTCTTCGCCCTTTGGAGAATTCGCAGAAGAATGGATGCGAAGGCGATGGCGTGACTTCGCCTGCTCAACGGCCGCGCTCCTGCCGATTACGCATCTTAGCTGTTCTGCCTTGCTTTGTAAAAATAAACGTATTTATTCCTGCTTTGCTGTGGGCCCGAACAGAATATATTTTCACATAATTTTCTGCCTTTCACTACAACGATTTTCATTATCTCATTTTGATATTTTATTTCAACATTTTCTTATTCCAATTTGTTTTTCTCGTTCAGAAACTATAATTCTGTATTTAACATGGTGAATAATAGTAGCAGTAACAATCTTACACCTAATAACACGTTCAGAAACAATTTAAATCCTACGTAAACGTGTAGTTATAATTTTAAACCTAATTTCATGTGCAGTAACAAAAAAAATTTCATAAACCAACAAGCACAAGAACATTTGAAAGAGATAATTCAATGCTTCGTTGTACTTTTAACCTAAATATTACAGATTTATTTTTCTTCCAAAAGGAACCTGTCGTTCTTCAAAAGGTGAAAGTCAATAGTACAATGGGTCCGAATTCTTAAAGATTATTTTAAATTTTATGTTTGCAAATTTATTGCAACTTAGATATCACATCCTAGCTTCCATTTGCTGGGTCTTTCCTGTCGTTTTCTTGCGGATTACTTCCGTTCATCACTTTAGTCACTGCATCCTTCCAGTCTCTCCTCGGTCTCCCTCTTCTTCTTATTCTTTCAGTAGCGGTCCATTCGATCATTCTTTGGCCACCTTCCTTCATCAATTCGACGCACATGCCCATACCATTGCAGACATTTTGTCTCTACAGTGTCTAAAATTGTGGACTCTATGTTTAGTCTTGCAAACACACCTTCATTTCTTATTCTGTCCTATTCTTAAGCTGACAACAACGACGCCAACAACGCATTTTGGTTGCTCTATTTCTTTCTTTAGTTGCTCTGTTGTCCACACTTCTGCTCCATTGGTAACAATGCTCTCTACAATACACTTGCATATCTTTATCTTCGTGCAGTGTCTTATTTATGTGTTTTGTAACATGTTTCCGTTTTCTTATTCTTTCAATAATTTCAGCTTCACTTTTATCATTTTTGGTACACGTTTATCCAAGGTACATGAAGCTATCAATTCCTTGGCAATAACACCTTGGAGCGCCAAAGTTTTTAATGATTTTGTAATAAAACTCGATTAAGTAACCGTTACAGACGCAAATCTTTCCATTAGTACGCTTTCCGGCGAAAGACTTATTTATATTATCTGTACTGGTGCAGACGCTCTGTGTAAAGTACTTTAATTTTTTTGGAGAGCAATATTCTTCAACGTATTCATTTCTAGTGTCATTCATCCTCTCAAGAGAAGATTTTTATAATCAATGCTTTACACTTATAGAGCATCAAGTTCGATCCAAAAAAATATTCGACTACGAAAATGGTAACCAATATATTGTACATATTACAATGCACTCCTCTCATTATTGAACAAAGTCGGTAAATATGCAATCGTTACAGCAGCGGTTAATAAAGCCGCAAAGCAAACGCTTCCGTTAATCACATATGTCTCGGCCACAAATTATGAGTTAACCGTAGGTGCCGGTCCCAATAGTGAGCGATGTGCGCTTTAGCTTTATAACCTGAGTTCGTAGGTTCCAACCAGTCGAAGCCGTAGATTTTCAAAGATATTTAAAGGGCTGAAAGTATGAAGTTAAGTATTCAGAGCGTTTGTGGTATGTGGGAGTACCCTGGCAGACGGTGGGCAAAATTAAATCCGTTCAGCAAATATCCCTCTCTAATGAGAACCTAGGTCGATCAGAGAGCTCGAACGTCACTAACCGGCGGCGACATTTCTCGGAGAAAGTCAAGAGTCAATCGCCAGCCTCTGTAATAAAATATACTTCCTCCCTCCTTCCCCCTACTGTGGTTACTCGAACGGTCCTCTAAATCCACGTCAAGAATAGGCTTCAAAGTAAGGACTTACGTCGAAATACCAAGTAAACTACCATCAAGAACACTGAAAAATAACCCTTTTTCCACAAATATACCTGAACTCAAAATAAAATATTATTCGCATGGCTGGGGATACCCCACACAGAGACTGGCCGCCCCCGACACTTGGTTGGCATGTAATCGACAGAAAGTGCCTCATGAAAACTCATAAAGCTCGCTTCCACAAACGACCTCTGCGGCTGGCATAATCACGACTATTTGGAAATAAATTCCACCAATGCAAAATTGACTCGTCGTCGATTGCATTGGACCGCAAAATTGACTTGCATGCATTCACGTCTTAAAATTCCAGCGTAATGAGATGAAAATTAAACGAGAGCATTCTATATAGATGGCGATTGAGTATTGAAAATGAAATTCCTAATAATTTAATTAAATTTGCTCCACGAAAGTCCATGAATATGCATCGGGGTGGTACAATTATATTCTGATTGATTCTCGGCCGTCCGTTGGAGTTGGATTGGCCTTTGACCGTCCCGCTGCGTTGGTTAGGGTAGGGAGAAAGGGCGGGGTTGGGAAGTTGGGCGATTCGTGGTTTGGGTCACTGCTTTCGTTGTGCTTTAAACAGACGTTTTGTACCCTGAATGACGAGCTCTATCATATATGGTTTAATTTGGATAGTCAAGGCAATATCGCTCACGAAAGCAGAACAGTAATTTACCGCAGAACGTGCCAAAATTATTCAAAACTTACTACATTACTAATATGTCACATTCTAGACAGACTTTCTAGAATTTTGAATGGAAAATGGTCAATGTGAATAGCTAATGTCAATGTGAAATTGAAGGATTTAGGTATATTAACATCCACGTGAGTATGTGTGGCACCTCTTCAAAATACATTACAACCTTAAACTGACCGATTACACTTAAGTTCGGAAAATGTTATAACTGAAGATTTTTTTATGTCGTAGACACAATCACATCTTGAGCTCCTGCAATGTCCCCTCGTGCAATACAAAAATTTCTACCAGTTAGAATAGTAAAACTTTTCGGAATATTTAAAGTTAGAATTATCTAATAGAACATTCGCCACTATGGTATTGAATTAAGGAGTTAGAGGCAAGCTGACAGCTCATTGCCCCAATATGACAATTCGTTCTGTAAGAGTACTATCTGTGGCAATTAGGTAAAACTCATTAATTCCATTTTTGAAAACAAATGCGTTTTCACCATATTTCGCAGTAGTTTTTCATTTTCTTTCATTACATACAGCAATATCAGTGAAAAACGTTAACATAATCAACATAATAATTGATAAAAATCACTAAAATAACAGTAATTTCAGGTAAAACGAATTAACTCCAACACTATCAGGAAAAACTCATTAACTCCAACACTATTAGGAAAAACTCATTAACTCCTGTCAAAGAATACAAAAAAAACTTTAACAATTTCACAAAACTCTTGCAATGTTGCGAAACACAAAATTAAAGGCACACACTGACCAAGCGATGCTACCTGACTAACACAGAAAAGAAAAACCAAATAAATGTAACATTGAAAGGTTACGAGGCACACATGGCTGGGTTGTCGAACCACATCACTGTCACAGCACCACAGCTCCTACAAATTACTCAGCTGTCTAGTAGAGGGTCTCAAATGCAGAAAGCGTGAAAAATGCCCTTCACCGCCGTGGACGCTTCATGCTCCCAGTCCACCATAGCTCCTTCCGCTTGGCCCACACTCCACCAGCTTTGTCGCCCGCTGTCCACTCGTGTTCTGGCGCTGCCCCGGGTTCAGACCCCGGGCAGGGCGCAGGGGGGCGGGCAGCCGGCTAGCTGGCGGCGGGGGGCGGACGCAGGCGGGGGGAGAGATAGGGGCGGCGACGGCGCGATGGTGTTGGTGGCGGCGATGACGGTGGCGATGTAGTGACGTCACCGGTGTCGGCGGCGAGGGTAGCTGATTGCAACCTCGCAGGGCGGCGGAAGAACTGTCACATGCTTCAAGGCGCGGGGAAACAATGATTCAATTAATGTTTTCATTCCATTTCATTGATTGATTGATGATTTTTTTTTTAAAGTGGGACGCGCGAACTTTGGAGTTGGCGCCCCCATAACACACTGGTGTAGCATGGAACTCCCATAATTTAGCGGGATTACCGCAAGGAGTGCCCAGGTGGGCGGAAGTCGCAGGAACCTGTCCGCACCGAGCGAAATGTGCCAACACTCCATCAAATCTGTTATAACTAGTGGTGCTACAGAATGGCACTGACTTTCCTGTATTAGTTTTCTATTTTCTTCGGTCTGGGCTAGCTATTCGGAATTACCACATACTCGTGCCAGCTGCCATCTATCACCGCCCAAATTAGATGTTTTCGACATTATCTTAAGTTTTCGGTTTCCTAATGGTAAAACGGAAATATTCATTTTAGAATGTTAAAGAACACAAAAACCTCGTCCTAAATGGCAATTTTCTTTTAAAATTTGTAGCCGTTTTTAAGAAAACGGCGTTTAAGCGCTACTAAAAATGCGAAATTTGAAGCTCATTTTCACAGAAAATTTTTGAGTTTTCAAAAAACATCATTTGAAACACATTCACAGACAAATACATTAGTGTTTGCAAATTGCTGTTAATGTGCATATTACAGATGCGAGAGACCTTTCAAAAAAATTACATTTGTGTAATTTTTGAAAAAACAAAAAACTATCCCAAAATGAATTTTACGACGTATTAAAGAGTGCAATTAGCACTATCCGTTTCAAAACTTTGAAGAAAAAATTTGAAGCCATTTATGAGACAATGGCGTTTGAGCGTTTCTGTAAACGTGGAATTTTGAGCTAGTTTTCAGAGAAAATATTGAGTTTTCGTGAGACTTTTCTTGATATTATTTAAAGCACTTGAACTTGTACATCTAATAATGTAAATAAATCACCACTAATGTAAATATTACTGATATGAGAGACAATTCAAAAAAATTACATTTTTGCAGTTTTTGACAAAAAAAGAATAGAACGATATTGAGTTTATGTCATCTCATAGGGTACATTTAGCACTGTTCCTGTCAAATGTTTAAAGAAAAAATTTCGAGCTGTTTTCGAGAAAAGCTTGTTTTTGTATTTTTTTAAAAATTGCACATATTACACGCAATATTGCGGGAAAAGTACTAAAATTTTCAAAAAAATGTACATGGCCCTAAAGAAAAATCTCACTCTGAAAGGCAATTTTTATTGGAAGGAAAAATATCTATCTGCAATTTTGTAGTTGGAGGAAGAATCCCAATAAAATTCAAAGTTTTGCAATTTTCGAAAATTCAGAGTCAACTGTGAAAATCGGACCTATGCCATCTTAAAAAGTGTACTTCACTCTGTTCTTACAAGAAATTTACAGAAAAAAATGGAGCCGTTTTTGAGAAAATTGTGAAAATGTCCGGGGGGCTACATGTAAAGTACCCCAAATTTCATAGAATCTTTTTCAAAATCTCAAAGCTTCGACTCGAACCAGATCGACCGGCGAATATCCATTTTGGAAGAAATCGTACGTATTGTTTCGGTGCAGCAGTGTTGACAGTCGGGCGGACGGACAGACGGATGTTTTCCTTTCAATTGGTTTTTCGTATCAAGGACCCAAAAAAGAGGGGTTCTGGCTACACCACTTGTTGGGTATTTTTCTCTTAATTTAGCAACTGGATTTATCCACTTTTTCGTTATTACGGCCCGGCAACGAATTTCTTTCTGGAGAAAATTCACCATTTTTTCGCGCAGCATTACATAACTTTCCCTTTACTACGTATATTACTCCGTATATACGTACGTATGCGGGAAAGTAAAAATGAATTAATAAATCGAATATGTTAAAAATTGATCTAATGCAATTGAAATACAGCAAATTACATTAATTGACATATTTCAGTAATATAATAAGTAAATGATATTACTTATTAAATGTTCATAAATACTATTAATGAGTTTCATGATGGAACAAATTATGAACTTATGCCAAATTATTAAAATTAACATATTGTTAACTTTAAATATGTCAAACTCATCGATACAATATGTCAACATCAACTCAAAACTAAATTAATTTTCATATGCCGATTATATCAAAATGTGTCTAATGTGTAGATTTGTAAGGAAAAATAGCAATATTCATCGAAATAAATTTTATTATATTGAAATATGTTTAATATATCCATATATATCGAAAGATATCAGCATACATCGATATAAAGCTACGATATCAAATATATCGAAATATATGGAGATATATCGAAATATATCGAATTTCATCGATATATGTCAAAAAACATCGATATATACCGAAAAATATTTAAATAAGTCGATAAAAGTGAAGCGGAACAGGAAAAACTAATTAACTCCACCTGTGTACCAGGAAAAATTCATTAACTCCAACCCAATCCAGTCAATTTACACGTTTACCGCGGGCGGATGGGATGGGCAAATATTGCTAAAAACTAGTTTTTTTCAGATATTCCTTAACCCTTAAAAAAAGAATCGCACAACGAAGCATTATTTCTATATCCCAAATCAGTATTATCAAATTTAAAACCTGATTTTCTCGAATAACGTAAAAGTGGAGTTAATGAGTTTTACCTAATAGCCACACTATTGTATTTGACTTCACAATATTCCAACCCACAGTTATCAACCGTGTGTCGAAATTGGCCCGAAAGTATAAGGGAGTAAATGAAGTCCAAACTTAAAGCATAGTTCAATATTTTAAGTTTAAAACTCAAAATAATTACTGACGTATTTTATTCACAGACAAAAATGTACAAATATTATTTTATTACAGACATTATGAGGTTGCATAGAACAACATCAAATTACACGTTGATTATAACAAAGCTGAAAAACTAATTCGAAAAGCTCTGCAAGATATGGATGCTTTCGCTCAGGTTACCACTTTTAACGGTATTCATTCTGAACTGAGGTGCCTCCCTCACCATCACCATCACCACTACCACCACTACCTCTTTCCTCCACGCCCAATTACGGAGCAGAAAAAGCTTAAATCGATCATCAGGTCTCATGATCAAGACTCATTACTCTCGGCTGTTCATCGCAGAGAAATTTTGTTTGTTCCTTCCGCCTCTACGAATCACATTCATTACCTCCCATAATTTTTCATTCTGCCAGTGATAGAAATTACTCCCTTTTCCATTTAAAACTCTCCATTCAATTCTTTCTTCATTGCGCGGGATCATCATTCACGTTTCTAGTGGCATTTGTCACTGCTCTTCGCAGGACTTATCCGCAACTGACGCGCCGCGCCACCTGTCGAAGACAGGCTGAGAAATGAAGACGCCCAAAGGAAGCCCCGCTAAGATAATTTCCTCCTCTTTGAAGCCGGTTGGCGGTTAAACATGTTACGTAGTGTGACGGGCGCCAAACCCAATTTGGAGAATCACTGCCGCGCTACAGAGAAAGCTGTTAAATGTTTGAAAACAATTCCTAAGTCATCTCGTAAGAACCAACACCAAAACTCAGCAAGAACCGTAGACAAACACTTTAACCTCGTAATAAGGCTGAGGCTGCACGAGATTCGGCGCAGTTCGCCCTCGCCTACCTTCTCCCTCTCTCTCGTCCAGAAACCCCATCCCATCCCACTCCACCGCTTGCCGCCGGTCGCCTCGGGACATTCCTGCGTAAGAATCCGGCACATTCTCCAAGATGAACTCTGCAAATACCGTAAAAAGCTGGAGCAATTCAAGTTGATGGACGAAATTAGGGGCGAGTCTGCAAAAGAAAGCGCACCGCAGGCGCCAAGAGAGGGAGCTGCAGGCGGAGAAAGAGAAGAGGAAGAAGAAGTTTGTCTCGCGAAGAAAGTCGCCGGCGGATTGGGGTAATAGCTACCACGGCGCTTATCGCCCGGCGCGGGGAGATACTTTGGCCACGTCGACTCCGTCACTAGGGCTCCCTGTCGCAGTTACTCCCTCTGAAGGCAGACGTTGGGTCTGGGAGATGGTCCTCAGAGCATTGAGGTTGTTTTCAGTCATGAGTTCCGTCATTTAGTCATGACGCTTCCATTTAGTCATGGCGCTTCCATTTAGTCATGGCGCTTCCATTTAGCCTTGGGGCTACCATTTACACTTGGGATTACTACTTAGTCTTGTCGGTATCGTTTAGTCCTGACCTTACCATTTAGTTCCGACGGCACTATCATTCAATCCTGGTGCTACTATTGAGTTCTGACGCTTGTTTTCTTTTTTTTAGCCATTGGAATACCGAGGTATTTTGCACATGTCGAATACTAAGAGGGGTAACGAAGTAACCCCAGCGAAAATTCAATAAAGTTTAAATATTTTTACCATAAATTTAATATTATTGTGGTTATGCAGATTAAACATTATTTCGATGTATTAATAAAATATTTAGCTATTTTAACAACATATTTTACATGCAGTTATCGAATGCCAAATATGCCTCTTTTAGAACACTGTACTATTCGTATTGTCTCTTTCACATGACACTCTTCAACAGTTTCTGAACTGATTTATGCGTCATCATTTATGTTTTCCTCATCATCAGCACAAATATCAACTATATCTTTACCCTCTACATTATCTTCATTACTCTCATAAAAAATTCCGAACACTTCACAATCTTCTTCACATACATCGTCTGGATTGTGAATAATAACTTTTCAAATCCTTCAAGGCTAATCCTTCGACATGTTCACATGCTAACGCATAAATACTATAATAACACTTCGTAGATGTGTCCACAACACCACCTCCCATCTCCCGCTGAAAACATAACCTCAAACTACGTAATTAAATTCCGAATGTGGGTACCAACTTGGGTAAGGTAGTAACCCCAGGTATACATTCAAACCGTGAAATGACTACAGGCCAAAAAACAGTTTTTCCAACAATATATTTTAGCTTGATAAGTAAAAATATATACACGATATATCAAACATTTAAAAAAATGTAAGATGATAAAAAATAATAAAATATTCGTTGGGGAACTCAGTTACCTCCTCGGTAACAGAAGGGTTGACTCGGTCGTCAGAGTAATTCATACAAACGCTAACAGATTGCCTAATTAATGTGTACTAATTTTGAAAGAACATTTGAACTTCCTGAATACCGTTTTGATCAAAATGAAATAATAACATCAAACGAATAGAATAAAAACAGAAAAATATGTTAAAATTACACATTTTGAGGATGAAATAAAAGCAACCGATTTTGTCGATTAAATAGTAGCACTAACATTTCGCAATATTTAGATTATTAATTTGGCATATAATGAAGAGCACAACATTAATTAAAATGAATAAAATCTATACTATCATTCATTTCTCTTCTATAATTAAACTTGTCTTCTATAATAAATTGAAAGAAGTTTTAATTCTGACCCACAACTCTTGTAAGTTGAAGATATTCTTACATTGAAAATAATTGTAGAATTGTTTCGCTTCTTGCAAATGTTACCTTACAATAGTCCCGCTAGATTGGTTCCTTGAACTAGTCTCTGGCCGTGACAGGTTGAATCGGGGCGGAACGGGAAGATGTGTATATAAACTGGGGTACTGGAGGAGCAAACATACGGGGTTGAAAGGGACTGACGAGGCAGGTCGAAGTGGGCTGAGGCGATGTGGGTGAAGCGATGAAGGTTGCGTCAATGCGTAGACGTGCGGTGAAACGGCCGAAGAGAGAAGTCAGGAAAGAGAACGCCTTTGGGCTAGAACAACCGAAATGAGAAGGGGAAGATCGGGATAAGAGGAATCAGGGGTGTGGGTGATTTGAGGCCAGGAGGAGTGAGTGGGAAGAACTAGGGTTAGATGGAAAAGAGCCGAGTGAGACGGGGAGAGGCGAAATGAAGTCGGGAATGATGCGAGAGTTGAAGGGAGTAGCAAGATGGGAAGAAACGTGGAGAGTCGCGGTGGAGCTGAGGGGCGAGACGGGGCGGGACGAGGCTGGGCGGGCGGGGAGAAGCAGGGCAGAGCGAGACGGGGAGAGGCGGAGAGAGACGGAGTGAGGCGGGGAGAGGGGGGAGAGGCGGGGAGATGCGGCACGAGCCGGGGAGAGGCGGGTGAAATAGACGAAAAGCGTGGAGGGGCGGGGCCAGGCAGAGAGAGGCATAACGGGCGAGGTCGAGGAGAGGTGACGTGAGGTGAGGTGAGGTGAGATGGTGAGAGAAGCAAAGCGAGGCCGGGTAAGGCGGGGCAAGGCGTGGCGAGGTGGGGCGAGGTGGGACTAGATAGAACTATGGGGCAACGTGAGATGATGTGGACAGAAGCACGTTGGGGCGAGAAATGGCAGGGCAGGGCATGGCAAATGTGGAGTGAGGCGCAGCGAGATAGGGAGGAGCAAGGTATGGAGTGGAAAGGCAAAAGGAGTAGAGGAGGGGCGATATAGGGCAGAATAGGGCGGTAAGAGACGTGAGAGGCAGGGAATTGGGACGAGAACAGCTAGACCCAGAGGAGGCGAGACGGCGCTCCACGGATAGGGCTGGGGTACAAGAGCGAGCTGCCGCGATGCGGGGAGGTGCGGGTCGCGCGGGTGCAGCGGGAAGGGGTGGGGTGGGAGCGATAAGGGTCGCTGATTCCGTGAGCGATGGCCAGGTGCGAGTCGCCCGTGTTTACGGCTGCAGATAGTCCCGAAGAACGGCCTGGGGCCCGAGGCACTGCGCTGGCGGCGGTTTTACCTGGACTTTGTTAATCGGGAGGGGAGTCGCGATATTTACGAGGTCGCAGCTGCGAAGGCGGTAGTCGAGGGTCTTCCAGGAGTTGGTTGGTGACCCGCGATAACACTCGGGGCCGGAAGGTTATTTCGGGAGGGATTAAGAGAGAGCACGTGAATTCTCCGAAGGGCCTCGTGTATCAAAGTGTTAGATGGATTTCTCAGATCGTAGAATATCACGTTAATCGCTCTGCCCACAAGATGTGTGGCGTCCGTGCTAAACGGCGTCTTAGGAAACGAGGAGGTGGAGTCAGGAAACATTACCAGGAACTCCAGGATTAAGTTATTTTTAGAATTCCTTTTTATTCTATTATCATTTTTAACGAAACTAGATAAGTTTCACTTGGATTTAAAATGAAGTTTTTGAGCAATTAATTTGAAAACGTACTAAATTAATAACTCTGTTCTTAAGCAAGTTGACTGATAAAGAAAGAAATTATCATTCAAAGTTCTTTTTAATCACAATAATTTAGAAGTTTTTTTATCGCAATGACCTTGATTCAAAAATTGCAATGTAATATTTCTGTCTGAAAAAATGATGGCACACTGCATGAAGAGAAATTTCCTTAATTCCACAACATATTATGATAGTACGTACAGATAATTTTAATATTTTTCAATAGTATCAGTACGTCATTTAAATTGTTATAGTATATTGCCAATCAGTCATTTTATCATTATTTTTCGCTTTCATGTTTATACAATCTGAAAACAAATCTGTGAATATCATGTCATCTTGTAGAAAAACGGAATTGAAACTTGGAATTTATTTACACATGAACAATATAAGCCATGATATTTTAAGGATTTTAGGATAATTTTCTTTCCTGGCTTTTTGTGATTTCATAAACATATCTCGTTTTTGTCTCAAATATAGTTGTCATTCGATTGATATTAGGAACTGATTGTTCATTCACTGTACGTCTCCGTTTAAAGTAAATTCGTCTCTTTTCAATTTCTCATTTGCAATGTCGGTCTATCTTATTATCTCCTGAATATCTTACATTTGCAATTACTTCCTTTCAATCTCTCACACTCAATCCGTCAATCCCTCTCTGTCTGTCAATCCCTCTCTGCCTCTCTGTCATTTCCTCTCTCTGTCAATTCCTCTCTCTGTCAATACCTCTCTCTGTCAATTCCTCTCTCTGTCAATACCTCTCTCTGTCAATTCCTCTCTCTCTGTCAATTGCTCTCTCTCTGTCAATTCCTCTCTCTCTGTCAATTCCTCTCTCTCTGTCAATTCCTCTCTCTCTGTCAATTCCTCTCTCTCTGTCAATTCCTCTCTCTCTGTCAATTCCTCTCTCTCTGTCAATTCCTCTCTCTCTGTCAATTCCTCTCTCTCTGTCAATTCCTCTCTCTCTGTCAATTCCTCTCTCTCTGTCAATTCCTCTCTCTCTGTCAATTCCTCTCTCTCTGTCAATTCTTCTCTCTCTCTCTCTCTCTCTCTCTTTCTGACAATCCCTTTCTCTGTCAATCTCTCTAACTCCCTCTGTCAATTCTTCTGTCTCAATATCTCTCTCAATGTATCTCCCTATCAATCTCTCTCTATCAATCTCGTTATGTCAATTTCTCTGTCAATGTCTGTTTGTCTTTCTTTGTTAATATCTCTTTGACAATCTCTGTTTAACCTCTTTTTCTGTAATGAAAGTTGCCACAGTTCTGCGCCATATAAAACGTCGCTTTCAATCGAACATGTTTCATTCGCGTACGTGTTTTGTTTCCTAAACGTTCTTCTGCGAGAGACATTTCTTCTGCGTTTTACTTCCGATCACATTACGAGACCATTTGAAACCCCGCCGTCTATTTCACGATTGGGATGTAACGTTGAGTCTCCGTGTCGTAAATCAGCATCAGGGTAAAGCGGTGACATCACCCTCGTACGCACGTTGAGGACGCTTCCGTTTCACTTCGTTCGCCTCGCTCTTCCCCCTCCGCCCTTAAAACTGTGTCAACATCTTTTTTGCTTTGTAGTAGTGCAGAGAGTTAACAATCGATATTGAGGGTTTGATGAAAATACAAATATTTCGGTAAATTAGTTCCTGATAAAGAACAAGTTTTGTTATTTTACAAAACGTTTTTGTACCTTTGCATATCTATCCGTCATTCTGTGAACAACACTGGCGCCTAAGCTATTCTCCAGATCTTCAACAAAATGGATACTCCCTGATCGATATCACTATATTGCCACGGCCACGTGAGTTATAAAATGCTGTAAACAAACCATGTTCAGTGTATGACGAAAATTCACATATTGGGGGAAGGTCATTCCAGATAAAGAAAAAGTTTTGTTATTTTACAAAACGTTTTTGTTTATTTGTAAAAATGAGATTTGTTCTCGAATCTCCATATGTCCGACCGTGTACAACACTAGGGTAAGTTATTCACAAGATTTTCACAATAATGGATAGTCCTTGATTGATTTTACTGATGACCTTTTGAATTTTAAACTTTTTTTTTCATTTTTGAGAGATCTTACATTTAGTTCCTAAGCTATTTTCAATTTTTTTCTAAAAAGTTATATTTTTTTCACTTTATTTTTGCTTGAATGAAGAAACGTCAGGCTTTTATTATTCCCTATATTTTGATTGTCTCTCGCAAAATCTCCGTTTCTCATCGTATAACCTTCCTCTCCTTTCAATCCTATTTACCGCACCCTATATTTTCACGCGTGTATCTCGTTGCCGCTTTTCTCTGTACCTCTCAGCAGAAACGTCCCGGCTTGTATTGAAATTCTCCGCCATCCCAGTTCATAAGACAAACTGCTCGTCAACGCCCGCAGTGAGGGTTTACGGCCGTGTTCTGCCACCTGCCCCAGCAGCCGTCCCCGCCAATCCCTCTCCTCTCCCCCCTTCCTACTCAGAGCTCCCCTACTTCATCCTCCCGTTCCTTCCTTCTCACGACCTCCCTCCATCACCTCTTCCTCCTTCCATCCCCCCTCCTCCTTCTCCTCCTCTTCCCCTGTCCCCATCCATCACTTCTTCCTCCTTCCTTCCCCCTTTCTCCTCTTTTTCCTCCGTTCCCTTCCATCACCCCTCCTCCTCCTCTTCCCCCCTTCCATCAACTCTTCCTCCTTCCACCCTACTCCTCCTCTTCCTCACCTCTTCCTCCTTCCAACCTCTTCCCCCGTCTCCTTCCATGACTTCCTCTCCCTCCCGCCCCCTCCTCATCTTCCTTCTCTAATCTCCGCCTTCCTCTCCTTTCCGTTTCCACAGCCCTCGCCACCTGCTTGCCTGACAGCCAGTGACGGCGGCTTCAAGGTGGGAACGACTGCAGGCGAGCACACGCCGTGCATCTCACTGGAGTACCAAGCAATAGCAGATGGCTCCTCGTTGTCTGATGAGATGCGTCTGCTTACGCTAGGGCGAATGGGATAATGGGAAATAAGCGATTCTCTGAATTCAAAGTACCCCTTAACACATTCCTTTCTCATCGCGTTGTAGTCGGTGTTATAGACCAGGGAACAATAGGCAGTTCTGATTTTTTCCAAATATTTGAAACTTGTAAGCATCAGCGGCGAGTATCGGCCAGAATATTGGCTGCCTTGGAAACGCCGCTGGTTTGCAGCGTTTGGTTTGTTGACCTTTTGCGTAGCGTGCTGGTTTGTTGATCTTTTGCCCGACTTATCGCGGTCTTCTTCAGGACTAAAATATCCGCAGCCTTTTTAAAACCCGAAGGAAGCCCTTGACAAGCTGATGAGAGAGGCCAAGACGTAAGAAAATAAAAATACGTGGAGTAGCATTGGGAAAGCCAGAAACAATCTCTCAGCAGTCACTCATGCGTAGCATAACAAATATGAAACAGAGGGCACGAAACTTGATCATACTGAAATACAAAATAAAATTTTAAAAAACTGAATTAAGGGAACCGTCTGTTACTAGTTTCTTCATAAAATTTAAGATCATGGCATTCAAGAAGAAGAATTTTCAAACTGAAATGGATTGTTTCACTACAATAAACTAGAAAGTGTTGTTAGATTATAAAAACATTTAAACAAAGTTAAGTTTTTTATCAGAATATGAATGAAAAATAATGAAAATGTGTATCTAACGAAACATTTGTTAGCATTTACACTAATATACAGTTTCTATTAAATTTGAAAAATGCAAATCTACAAACATTCGACTTACAGGCTCTTAGGGGTTTTTCGAACGTAGTTGCTAAAATTATACTATATTATTCCTTTGTTGTTTAAAATAAAGTTTTCAATGACAATACGACCATGATGTTTCAAATATATTTTTTAAATAAGTATTTACAGAATTTCTTCTTGGTGTTACGAATCATATTATGTCATTTTTGACAGCCGAACACAGAGAAATTATTGTGACTATATCCAAAACAACTCCATTGGCTTTTTCATTACAGTTAATTCAAACAGATAATTCAAACCTCATTATGTCAAAATGTTCGGTAACTCGAAATCATCCCGTCCTTCAAACCTGGAATATCGAAGTACCGTTACAAACAAATTGGATCAGATCGACCGGGGAATATCCATTTTGGAAGAAATCGTACGTATGGTTTAGGTGCTAGCAGTGTTCACAGACAGACAGACTGACGGACGTTTTCTTTTCAATTGGGTTTTCGGTATCAAGGACCCACAAAAGAGGGGTTCGGGCTAAATCACGTTTTAGAGGATTTTTTTTCTTTATTTAGCAACTGGTTTTATCCACTTTTTCGTTATCAGCGCCCGGCAAGGATTTTTTTTTCTGACGAAACTTGTCCATTTTTTCGCGCAGCATTACATAACTTTCCCTATACTACGTATATCACTCCGTGTATACGTACGTACACGGAAAGTAAAAATAGATCACTAACATCGAGGGCTTCCTACCTAATTTTACTACTTTTCATGGCATATCTTGCGAGGAACCGCACTCTTTACATTCGCGCGCGCGATCACATGTCCTCGCGCTCGTTCCATTCTTCATTCCGCGTCGCCGTCTCCTACAAACATGAATTAAATTCAATTTCACCCTCTGCTTCTCCGCTCGGGGCGCGAGCTTTCGCGTGCTGAAGGGGCTTATACAGTGGGACGTGAATCTCGTGATCGTCGACCAAATTATTAAAAAACGTTGCAAGGCACTTTAATTACGAAAGTTTCTGTTGCTATTGTTTGTTTTGTTGTCGCTGCTATTGTTTCTGTTGTATTCTTTTTTGGTTTTGTCATAAAATTGTTTTTTTGTTGTTGTGAGATGTAAATTCCAATTGTCTAAATCAGAAATTAAATTTCGAAGCGGAGATGAGAAAAAGTAGCCGGCTAAAAATTTCCCTGAATAAGCTAAAGAATCTCAATAATTTGATATGAATATGTATTGCAAACCATTAAAAATACGTACACTTTTAAGCAGGATGCAGTTTTCACTACCCGTTACACATCTTATTTTGTAAATTGAAAAATGTTATTAATATCCAAATAAAATTTGACACAATATTTTATGAAATTAGTTTAATATAACATAGGAAGTTGGGAATTGAACATTAACATTTCATTCTGAGTTTGGGGGTTGTAAGTGCTACGAGTTGTTACAAGAGTAGAGATAGATTGATTGTCTGATTGATTGATTCGTGTTTCCGGGCACGTCAACTGCGAAGGTCGTTAGGCCCGAAAATAACGTGCATGTTTTTATCGTGGGAGGTAGCGGTAATGATCCCCCGCTAGATGTCGAGATCCGGCGCCGACCTCCACGCCCACTGGCAGAGGTTTCACCAACCAAGTATCTTCTACAAGTAGGGCACCGCCCCATCCGGCACAAGCTCGAAGTTATGCAGTGCAGTGCATATAAGTGCGTGTCTAAGTAAGGGGTGTAGATAGGATAAGGAAGGTAAAGAAAAGATAACGGCGTTTCGTGGCCTGTTTGTGAAAGTACCACTCCGGCATTCGCCTGGTATTGAAAGGAGGAACCACAAATCAGAGCGACCGGCCACTACAAGTCTCCTTCAGACAGCTTCTGGAGGCCTACCTATCGCTATACTGCGATTTTTCTAAAAGCGACCCTCAAGGCCACTCAAGTCCCATCTTCGCGATGGAACATGTCACGGAATTTCGCGTCTTTCTCAGTAGTTCCGCTAGATTTTGCACGATCGCGACCGTATGAATCAGTGCTTGCGATCATGCGACTTCTACCGGCAAGACCGAGAAAAGACGCGAAATGTCGTGACATATTCCATCGCGAAGATGGGATTTGAGTGGCCTTGAGGGTCGCTCTTAGAAAAATCGCAGTATAGTGTTGAAAACCCTGCCACTGTCAAGACTGGAACCTCAGAACATCCCGGTCAGAGGCACCGCCGAGACATCAATTGATGACACGAGCCATTTAAACCGGTAAAAGGAGAGGGAATTGCGAACGTATTTTTCGGATAGCCCCTTACAGATTCCTTCGAACGAACACCGACAAAGGCATTCTGGTTGCTAAACAACGAAAACACCTTCAATTCCCATTCCGTGCAGTGTAACCCACTGTGCGGTGCTCCAGCGTAGGCGGAGCATGTGTCTGTCGACGCTCGGCTGTCTGCCGGTGGCGCCGTCGCCGTTTGACGCGCTGATTCCGCTTCCGTTTACGGCCGCGCGGGGGAGGGGAAGAGAGGAGGGGAGGGGTGGGGAACGAAGCGCGGCGGGTGCTGACTTTACGGTCCTCGCTTCGTGCAAAAGCAGAGGCGTAGGGGGAGGAGGAGGGAGTGGTGCGTGGGACTGGGAAAAGGAGAAAACCCACTCGGCAAATGTGATTGCTCGCTGAAGTGATAGTAGTGTTGGTTTAGGTTTGGTCTTAGAAAGATGTATTAATGTTGAAGTGATGATTGATTTATTTTGTTTATTTTACGTAATTTGTTTGTTATACTTGAAAGTAATCCATTGACACTTTCTGCAATCGCAATGCGTTATAAGATATACAAATGTATTTAGGAGAAGATTAGTTATCACTGATCGTCAGGTGGTTGGGAAAATGAAAAACGCGTGAACATAAAATAGTATTTAATAGTAAAATAGTATAAAAAAGTAGTGAGATAAGCATTTGGTGGTGATCTAGAAAATGGTGCCACGTGATATGCATTATTTCAGAAAACAGAGATTAAAATCTTTGATCTCGTATTAATATGTTCGAATTAATATGTTCGTTCGTGCTTCTACTAAATAAAGCCACTTGTTGATGTGATGCTGGGTTGATGAAGAAAATAAATGCTCAATAGAAACAGTCGTTATTATAAGTGAGAATTTCATTCCCATACTTTAAGTCTATCCAAGTGAAGTAAGCGGCATAAAATGTTAAGTACAGATTTTTAAAGAGACACACTTTTACAAGTCAGTTTTATCTCCTTCAGATGGAGTGTCGTGTCCAATACAAATGGACATTTTGTCAAGAGATATAGCGTTTGACAGACGTCAACAGACATTGGCTCTAGAAGAAATGTCCAGTTCGGTTCGTATTCGTTAACTCCTAAACCTGTTCCACTGAATTACTCCTCTCTCGTGCTTTACGCTCCGCTCACTTGCTACTTGCCGTTCGGTTGCGCTATGGTTTGCCCCGCCAATGGTGCCATTTCAGAGTGCGTTCCGTACTTACCGTAGGTTTCCACTGATTTCTGGAAAATAAATAAAGGAAATATGCCAGTGTGTAATAAAGGAAGATAATAAATCTCGAGACGTGAGAATGGATAAGATACGGCAAGGAGATTTACCATCTTATTAATTTCCCGAGCAAACACGATGGAAGAGACTGAATGAAATGGACTGGTCATCGTAGCATCTTCTTCTTTGGTACTGTTTCTCCATAGTAAGTTGGATTGATCATGTCATTGTTTCGGAGCCTGACAAGGCAATAGTTTACGGCCAGATTCCGGTTCCTGGAATATCCAGGCATGATTTGTTGTACTTGTCATATTCAATGAACTGCCCTAAGTACAAGCCAAAAATTATTTCGTACCGTGACTACAAACATTTCAATGCAGTTAATTTTCTTTCCGACAGCATCCGTGCGCTGTGGCAATTAGTGTACCAACAGACGTCTATTGACGACAAAGTTAATGTGTTAAATAATATTGTAAGGGATTTATTCGCTAAACATGCTCCGCTAAAAACATCCAGAGTTACGCGTCCGGCAGCACCATGGTTTAATGATGAAATTCGGGCTTGCATGAAGCATCGCGATCTAGCTCAGAAACGATACCGATGAGAAAAAACGGCCATTCTCAAACTTGAATATACAAAATTGCGTAATATAGTTAACCAAAAAATACGAAATGCCAAGTTGCGATACTACGACACATTGTTTAAAGCACAAACTGATTCTAAACAAATCTGGAACAGTCTTAGAAATATTGGTGTGGGCAAGGATAGATCAACAACTCCAATCAGAGATATACCATTGAACGAATTGAATAAACATTTCTTAAATGCGGCTCCTTCATTTGATCCAGTGCTGAAAGCAAACGCTTTATCAAAGTATTCGAGCATCGGTATAGATGACCTCAGAGACAAACTGTACTTTAAATGTGTTGACTATAGAGAGGTTCGTAAAGTTTTAGGGAGTTTAAAATCAAATGCAAACGGTTCTGACGGAATTAATGCTAGACAGTGGAAGCTTATTGCAGATATAGCTCTTCCCGTTATTACTCACATTATTAATTATTCACTAACTACGTCTTGTTTCCCAAAGGCATGGAGATTAGCCAAAGTTCATCCTCTTCCGAAGTCCCAAAGCCCTTCGTCCCCCAACGATTTCCGGCCTATAAGTATTCTGCTGACACTATCAAAAATCCTCGAAAAACTTGTTCATAGGCAAATCTATTCATACTTAGCAGAGTATGGATTATTAAATCCGTACCAGTCCGGTTTCAGGCCAGGTAGAAGTACACAAACCGCATTACTTGAAGTTACCGAAGACCTGAGGAAAGCCCTGGATGATGGGGAAATAACTGTATTAACGCTATTAGATTTCAGCAAAGCCTTTGATTCTGTTGACCATGACCTTTTACTCACAAAATGCAGGAACTTAAACTTTTCGTTAACCTCGACGCGGTGGATAGAAGATTACCTTAGGAACCGTCAGCAATTTATTAGTGTCGGGGAGGATTTCTCAGTGACAGAAACAATGACAAAGGGTATCCCCCAGGGATCCATTCTTGGGCCATTGTTTTTCCTAATATACGTAAATGACTTGCCAAATTCCATTAGTTTCTGTAAACATCATATGTATGCTGACGATCTACAAATTTATATTAGCGGAAGACCCTCTGCATTGAAACAACTAGTAAATAGGTCCAATAAGGACTTGGAAACCCTGCTGAATTGGACAAAATTAAACGGCCTTTCCTTGAATCCTGCTAAATCACAGACCATGTTAATTTGTTCAAAAAAAGTTCAATCACGAGTTGATAATCTTCGTATAGAAAATGTTATTCTAGATAAAATCATTGTACCATATTGTTCCGAAGTCAAAAACTTAGGAGTAATTCTTAACAATAACCTCAACTGGGATTCTCATGTAAATAAAGTTATAAAGTTAGTATATTCACGAATTGGTTCTCTTAGGATTGTTGGAAAGTTTTTACTGGTCAATATTAAAAAAATTGCAATAGAATCCCTCGTCTTTCCGCACTTCGACTATTGCGACGTTGTGTATAACGATTTAAACTTAGCACATGCCACACGGTTACAAAGAGCTCAAAATGCGTGTATTCGTTTTATTTACAATCTAAAAAAATGCGATCACATATCGAACATGTTTGAATGTAATCAAATATTGCGGCTAAGCGACAGGCGGATGCTTCATTGTCTATCTCTTCTATTCAAATTACTAAAAACAAAACATCTACCGCATATAACAAGTCGGTTCAGACCTCTTATATCCGCTAGACTCGATAAATCATTATTATTACAAATACCAAAACATAATTCTAATTATTATAACAAGTCATTTACCGTAGGCGTAACGAGAGCTTGTAACTGTCTCCCAAAGAACCTTAAACACAGTCCTTCTGTCAATTCTTTTAAGAAGCAATTAAAAGCTCTATTATTTTCCAAGGCATGTAAGCTTAGCCTCTAATATTTTTGCCATACAATTTACAAAACTCAAACTTACTACGTACTTATGGTAGTGTAATATTATTTCAAATAATTGATGAAAAATATTTTTACCTAGTTGTATTAGTAATTAATTTCACTTTTAATGTCTCTTTTATATTTTGTCGATTTCTTGGTAAAGAGTGCTCAAGTCCGCTTTTCTTTGAAAACATGATAAGTAAATGACAAAGAATCAAAATAATATTAATAACTAACCATATTGAATACGTACACACAAGATAAGTAATTGTTTAGCATCTAAACTAAAATTTATATTGATTTCCGGGAAATCATTAAGCCTTTAAAAACCTCCTTCAAAAACAAGATTTATAATTTAATTTGTACTCAACGGTTTTTAAACTTAAGTGAACTCTCATTCCCAAGAAATCGATGGTTATTTTTATTTTAAATCATCATAAAGTGTAGAATGCTTATCTGCTACTATCTACTTATCTTAAAATTAAATTTCTTTTGTCTGTGATATCTGTAAACTTTAAATTTTATTTTCGCTGGACATCTTATAAAATAACATTTATTTGATTGTAACTAATATAGAAATTGAAAATATTCTAATCTTTATTCTTATAATTATCAGTTGTATGTATCAACATTTTGTTACCATATTGTTGCAGATATTGAGTCACTACTTAACATTTCACAATATTTATTCTTATTGTATAAGTTTTGTTTCTTATTTTTGCCTTTTTGTATTACCATTGATTATTTTTCTTCTAATTAATTTATATTGTAATTTATCATTTTTCAAATTAATTTATTAAGTAAATTTAGATTTACTATTTTTGTCAATGTCCTCGGCCTTCAGCCGCCATCCTGATTGAGGTTTTCTGGGTTTACTCAATCGCTTAAGGCGTATGCCGGGATGGTCCCTAGTTTTCTCTCCCAGAAGTAAAAGTATCCTGCCCCCCTAGATCTTCTTCCTAGTTTATGAAATAATGTATTTATTTATTGTGGTTAGGCGGAAGAGCAGGCCAAATGGCCTGAGCCTCGCCACTAATAAAGGCAATTTTATTATTATTATTATTATTATTATTATTATAGTCGGAAGTTAGGTGACCTATCTAGATGGCTCCAGAGAATTATCATCATGAAGGGTTTTCTTTGGAGAATATAATCATGGCAACGGGAAACCCGTTGCATTCCCTTATGATACTGAATGAAGTGATAGGGTAATGATGAGGGGTGAAAGGACTAGGATGATGGTGGAAGGTGGGAGGTGGAGTGGTGATCGTGGCATTTTTTAACCATCACAACATACGCCATATGACCGAGGAAAACCACGAGAAACCCCGGTCAGGATGGGCGGCCAAGGGATCGAACCAGGACCTAACAACCGCAAAGTTAGCGCGCTACGCAGTGAGCCCTTTGGTTGGTAATCGTATTATACACATAATACTAATAATGAAACGAAGGGACCAAAATATCGAGTGACAATGTTGAAACGACAAGTAAATACACAAATTGGGGAAACTATTTCACAGTAGTAAAGGGATCAACCGCCGCCCAAATGGAACACTAGAACAGTTCTTGTTCAGAAGTGTGCAACGCAAAGAAAAAAAATCACATATTCCGTAATATCATGCCAAATAATATTCATTTTTCGGTTCCCAATGGTTGATATATAATAAAGGAAAATAAATTGTACCCATAAAATAAAATAGTAGTTTTGTTATTTTTATTAGAATAAAAACGTCTTATCAAAAATATGACACTAAGAGAGAAAACTACTAAACGAGTGCTAAGGCCCGGCAAGGTCATAAAAAAAGTATCCTACGGAAAGAACAAAAAAATAAAAACAAAGTGCAAAACAAGAACAATTTACAAGAGAAAGGACATACATGAGAAGAAAAATGAGAGACCATGCAAGTCCAAGGTTAGCTGACAACTCACAAACGGCGTGTATCAAAGAGCCCAAGCAATTCCCTTTCATCTAGCTTTCAACTAAACCCTTTATGTACCAACTCTTAATCAAATAGTAATCCATGTAGACTATAAAATTTTGAATAGAAGATTTGATAGACACTTTTCTTGATTTCTGACAACTTACACACTTTGTTTTCATGCAAACATTGTCCAATCGACGGAATAACAAAAATAATGAGAGTATCACAGACCCAACGCTCTAACATTTGCAAACATTCATTAAATAAATGCAAATCACATATATGCATATTACTCGCCAACGAGCCCCGAACCATTTAATTTGGAACACATGAGAGTCAAAATCTCTTACACGAGAGAAGTAACTATAACAGCGCGTCAATTAACCTTCGAGAACTCGCGCCATTTTTTTGAACACGATGACTCGCGCATGGTATTTTTTTACAACATCCAGAATACTAATTTTAAGAAATAATTTTTCATTCTAATAACGTTTATTTCAGTGTTTTACATAACTTCGAATAACAATGAGAGAACATAGCCGAAAAACATTATTTAAACTCACCAACAATACATTCCAAAAACTAGCAGTGCTAAAACAGTACGTATTTTCACGCCCATATTTTCACAAAAATGACGCGAAAAGTACTAAAATTTTCGAAAAATGAGAGTTTTCAACGAAAATGAGACCTGCAGCATTATCTTAAACGTTTTCACACGATCTAACAACAAAATTTAAACAGACACGGTGGAGCCATTTTTTTGAAAATTTGGAAAATGTTCTAGGTGCTTCATAGGAAGTACCCCCCTCCCGAATTAAAATATCGGTTTCAAATTCAAGGGCACGCGACACAAGCCAGATCAATTGGGGAATATCGGTATTGAAGAAACGATATTGAACGGTTTAGCCGCTAGTGTTGTTCACAGACGGACGAACAGACGTTTTGCCGATATTCGATTTTTCGATAACAAGGACCCACAGAACATGAATTCCAGCTACACCACATGTTAGAGGATATTATTTCTAAATTTTAGCAACTGGATTTTTTCACTTTTTACTTTCCCGCATACATACGTACACGGAGTAATATACATAGTATAGGGAAAGTCATGTAACGCTGCGGAAAATCGATTTCCAGATTTCAAGGGAAATACACATTTTTTAGAAAAATCTCTGACACCGTTAATATGCACATTTCTAGCAATTTGTAAACACTATTGTATTTGCGAGTTAAAGTGCTACAAATCACTTCTTTTTATTACCTCCTGTTCGGCAATACTGCCTTTCAGGGGTATTAACAATTTACATAATAATACAAATACTTTGACTCACATTCTCACGCTAATTTTCCTAATCGTCCTGCTGTTTTAAGAGATGCATTTTATAATTCAGTGGTTCAATGGTCTCACACTCATCTTGGAGTACAATAACTGTGGTTAAATTTATTTATTTGCTTATTTTAAATTTATTATCGGATGTTAGGAATTAATGCTTTTGAATATTTACGGGGGTCTGAATTTGTCTTTGGAAAATGGTGAGCTCTATCGGTTAGGTTTTGAGTAATTTCTGCCGAATTTGGAGAAGGGGATGGCTGGAGATTCTAAAATGTTCGATTATTATTTGTTAACGTTTCGTATTGTCAGCGATTTAGTTTAATATTTTCAGTTTTGGGGTCTTATTTGCCATGTTGAAGGATTGGTATTATCGACTGTATTATATTTTGAATTTGGGGTATTTTTGGTGAGATGACTTGGTTTATTTTTGTTTTGATGAGTTGAACATCAAATGGAGGTTGAGGGCTTGAAGGTAACGGAACTGTTTGCCATGCTAATGGCTTGCGTTGAAAGTGATGATTATTTAAATTAAAAGAAGGTTCCTCACGACTCTCTATTGTCTGATGCGGTTTGTTGAGATTTTTATTTGAAAGAAATGCTATCCGTGACCGATGAACTTCTTGAAACACATGGCAGCCTCGATAATCCGCGATGTGCCCTTCACTGCAATTAGAACAAGTTGGTTTAGAATTTTTTGGTACAGTACATTTAGAATAGTGGTGCTGTACATCACAGCAAACACGTCTGGAAGTTACGTGACAATTAGCTTGAGAATGCCCGAATAATTGGCAGTTTTTACATTGCACAGGTGAACTACGTTTAATCCTATGTTGAACTTGAATGATACAATTCATAAATTTGTTCATTTTATAGATAGGTTTTGCTTCTTCAGTCTCTGATATGTCCATTGCACATGTTTGTAGTGGCTATCATTGCTTATTATATAGGCTACATACTTTAATAACTGAGTAATTGATGCGTTTAAGTTCTCTGCATACTTCACTTTCTGTTAGAGATTTTGGTATTTCTTTTAGCATAACGGTAAAAATATTCACTGTGGGGTGCCTATACGTATAAAATAACACTGTTTTACTTTCACAAAATTTCTTATAGTTTCTAAAGTCCTCTATATACGTGAAGAAAATCTTGATTCCATCTTCAAAATCTTGTGTTTTGGTGGTCAAGTTGTTTTTGCCTATTAATTTAATAGTATTATTTTGTAGTTTTTACCTAATACATAAATGGGTGGGATTTTCACTAATGGGGCAACATTGTTCTGGCTCTTTTGAGGGTTCTTTTTCCAAAAACATTTCGTATCTATTTGACTGGAACACCAGAACTCGCGCGTTGCAAAATGTACAACAGAGACACCTTTACTCTCAACTCAAGAAACGGTTAAGGTAATTTCTGTTTCTGCTGTTACAATAAAGACGTTTCAATAAACGAATGCCTAGGAGTAACAGCTCACTACAAAAAATACACATACAATTCATTTACATTACTTTACAACACTTTGCCAAATGACATTCAACGATTAAATTCGATAGAAAAGTTTAGGTCCCAAGTAAAATCTTTTCTGCTGCATAACTGTTTCTATACAATTCGAGACAATACTGAGAATCAAAAAGAAAGTAACATTAGTTTTAACAATGATAGTTAATGTAATTATTTACCATTTAGACTGTATAATTCTAAAGAACCTGTGACAAGTATTGTACCCATCTCGATCAGGTTTTTCGTCCAGTTTCCCTAATCCTTTGAGCAAATGCTGAGATGGCCCCTTGTTTTGCTTTTGGACATACATGTAACTTCATTATTTGTGCAAGTCTTCTGAATTTCAGTGGGAAATTTAGTTATTCAAATAAACGTTTCCCATATTGTCGCGGCAAAAAGTATTATTCTTTCATGAATAACATGATGAGGGTTAAGGGCACAAATTTATAGCTAATTTACCTTTGAAAATAGATTTTATTATATAGGAGCTAATTTTTTGTCAACAAAACTTGAAAAAAAACGCTCTTTTTCTCTGTATTCAAAATTCGACTAGAATATGGTTTGGGATAGAGATCACAGAATTATGAAAACGTGCACAAATTTCATTTCTCCCCATTGCTCGTCACACACTATTTTTTAACTGTTTTGGGCGTAAATAAATAAATAAATTCATTACTCAAACCCAACATTTCATGAAACTATGAAAAATGTTTCATTGTTGTACTTTTTACAACAGCGCGAGTGCTCGTAGGTTAAACGAAAAAAGAGAAAAACTCATAAAATTAATTTTGGAAGAGCTGAGCTAGCGGGGTGTATGGCGTAGAGTGCAGGAGAGCATTCGGCGGCGGGCAACTAGGTGCAGGAAAGTGCATTGAAGTAACGTTCAAAGAGGTCGAAGGCGATTAGCACCTAACTAGGAAGGCTTTAAGACCATTCTACAGATATCGACACTACAAAACATGATAATCTATATTTCTAAAACAAATATTTTAAAGACAAAATCGAAACTAAGAATCATTAACACATTTAACTCTTCCACACATATCGCTACAAATAAGCAGTTCTTATGAAAATAAGAAGATAAATATTATAAACCATAAAAAATTATCGTTAATGACATTGATATTAATGCGTCTTGAAATAAAAATGGCAACAAGAGGACACTAATAAAACAAAAAAAAATACAAATGTCTGAAACACAAATTAGCCAACATTCATGAAATGAATATAAACCATTTCTACATGTTGGTCACACATACCCAATTTACTACAATTCGGTATTAATGAGCTACAAAATCGCTCACGTTGATTGAACTATCTACAAAATTGCTACAATGAAATAAAAAATGAAAAAAATCGTAAATATGGTATTGGAAGAGCAACGACTGAAGTGCGCGAAGCGACTGCTCTAAAGGGCATTTGGAGACGTGCAGGAGGAGTAGGAAAGGGCACAAGTGCAAAGTACGGAAGATAAAAATTTTAACCCTAGATTACAAAGAAGGCCTGTTCCAAGCGTCATTACAAAGACGTACTCTGACAGACTACTTTGGGTAAAAATAAAGAAAAACTCAATTTTACTCTGAAACACTAAATTTAATGGATTCAACATGTATGATATGAAGTTAAAAAATAAATTTTAAAGGATTTTATAGATACACCTAAATAACTTGGCTTTCACAGCAGACACTTGCTTGGTGCTCTCCATTCATGGCTTTAGAGAAACATCCGCAGTAGTACTTCGGCGTGTGACCTTCGTAATGACTGTCGTCCCATTATGATTGCTAATGTCCAGAACAACACTCAAATGCTACAAGACCAGGAATTCATTATTAATTTCCGTATTAATTATTTACAAAATTAGGCAATACATTACCAAAAAATTGGTGTAGTCTCCTGGACGACGCATGTTGGCGTACACTGGAAATGGCGTACACTGGATATGGCGTACATTGGATATGGCGTACACTAGAAATGGCGTACACCGAAAATAGGCACGCGCACAAGGTTACGTGTTTATCACTGGCTTTTCACAGAATGAAGGTACCTAGAGTGTCAGAAACGGGGAGTTAGGGGGTGGGGGAAGCTTTCGACACTAGTTGCGTCATCTACAGACGACGCCTTTGTAATCTAGGTTTAACAACAGACATCAACATTCCAAAAAATGGCAATCTATTTTCTTAAAATAATGAACATTTTCCATCAGTTAATTTGGCGACAACATCGTTGCATCTTTGGTCATCATCGTCGGCCGGAATGTTTTGGATAAAAGTCCTCACATTTGTGGAATTTTTGTAGCAATTGGAGAGCTAGATCCTATTCAACTGCTGTTTGGAGGACAATTCTTCCTGACAGCTGCCTTAATCGGTAGTTTTCCATTGTTTCTCCCTAGCAATACCAACCGAATGCTGGAGTAGAAAATTAATACAGACACATGGACCGAGCGTCATCATTCCTTCCTCATCCTTGTTCACCATTTGACGTCGCTCAGAGATTGAACTGATGTAACTGTAGTTTCTCTGACCGGGAGGTCCTAGGTTTTGAGTTCCTAGAGTGCCAGGATGTTCGTCACTGGTTAGCTAGTTCTAATTCAACGGTGCCTGGAAGATAACTCTAGCGTCCGGTGCTCGGATAGGTATTTTCCCGTGGTTTCTCCTATCAATGTCAGGCGAATGCCGGAGCAATACCCTAACAAACAGGCCACTGTCCTTGTGATGTTTCCTTCCCCTCCCCTCACACACTTTCATTTACATGCATTTGCAGACGCGTCGAGAGGTTAAAGCTTGTCCCAGCTGGGGCGGACTGGGAAATATCCTGAAAGCTGATGTGCAGTTCGGCTCCAGATCTCACCATCCAGCGGGAAAGAATACCACTACCTCCATTTCTAAACCATGCACTACCCTTACAGGACTAATGACCGTAAATATTGACGCATCCGGAAACAAAATATAATCAATCATCCTTTTTCCTTTCTCTGCCCTTACCTTCTCTTGCATACACTACACTACCACCCAGGTTGCTACTCCACAAAAAAACAAACATGAGAAAAACAGTACTTGAACAGCAAAGCAAGAGGTGCGCGAGGCATCTGCGCCCAAGTGCATCCTACGGCGCGCAGCGGAGTGCGGGGCGGGAAAGTGCACGAGCGCAGAGGGCGTTCGCAGGCGATGAGCGCCGTGGCAGCCGCGCGTCAGTCGTTCGTTCCGTCGGGAGCTCATACGCTCCTCGCCGGGGAGTTTATGGTTGTGCACGCGCAGATGGGAGCGGCGCGTCGGGTGCGGGATGCAGCGCACTCGCCCGAACACGACGTCCAATCAATCCCCGTCGCCCGCCTCGCGCACGAGAGCCCTGTTCGCAGATCGGCAGTTGCGTCAGGGAAGTCCCGGCAGACGAGACGATAATGCTCCCGAGTTGAGTGTTGCTGCCAAGAACACGAATGTTCGTTGGAGTAGCGTGACTTGTACTCAGTCATAAATCTTGTTATTATTCGCCTGAAATAAAAGCAGTTTTTTTACGAACATCTGAGGAAAATGGATGAATGAAACACATGTGAAATGTGCTGAATGTTGGCCGCGATTTAAGACGTATTTGTTAAGGTATTTACGGAACGTTAGCATGGGAAAAAGGAGCTAACTTAATGTGTTAATTCTAAGTTAATAGTGAGGGCCCAGCCTTAGGCTTCTGGGGATACCACTATCTTCATGACACATCCTTAAAGCATTCACGTTATTCCTGGAGTGGAATAATTTTATTGATGGATAGGAGTTTCTGATTATATGATCAGAAGGAGGTGAAAAAGTGAATAATAAAACATTCTTCAATTCAGACACTCAATATTTTGAACTCATTTTTCGCCTATACATATTCAACTCCAGTCGTTCCTCTCGCTCAGATAGAATTAAAGAATTTCTACTTATTTAAATTTTCTCGTTCCATAGGTGCACTTCTCCATATCCTTTGGCTGTTTGTGAAAAAAATAATTGCGTACGGCATTAAGCTAAAGCATATGTGTTCTCACATTCATTTTCTCTTGTCTTGTAAATCGACAGGACACTCCAGTTAATTGGTTTATCTTCACGCAATTATTCTTCACGTCTTTCTCATCGACTGAGACTTATAATCACAGGCAATACTCCAACAAATATATTACAACCGAAACAATTATTTCTAATTCAACAGGATGGCAAATACGGTTCGCATATCTTCATCAACAGCCCATTTCAACGCAAATACAATACAGACAATCAGCCCAACCTTCGTGGGAGGGGTTCGCTAACCATGTGCTGCGTCCGCGGTCTGTTTGCATTATAGCGGTCTAACCACATCAACGAAATTAGTAATATGTTTAAAATACCTCCCGAAATTCGCCGTCAATAAATAATTTCCTGATACGTGGAAAACATTTATTCCCGGGCCGCCGGTATTTCAACGCTAATTTGAGTGGGGTACAGCGTAAATAGCTTTTTTACCACTAACACTGTGTGGCGGGGCCGAAATCGCGTAAGCATAATGCTTGTGTTTATGACGATAATCCCAACTGTTTTATTGAAATGCGGACGTCAACATAAATTACGTCTCTGGCGAGAAGCACTGTCAACTTCACACATGGCCTTTTCCAGGATAAAGCGTCAGCGTTATAGTTGACCAGTATGCACAATCCACGTCCGTTGTGTGACTCTAGAAATGAATGCGGTGACGAGAGTTAGTAAATCCAGCAAGTAGTACGTGACCGTGCCCGTGGGTGCGTCATCAATAAATTCTTACGATTATCACATCTGTTGTGGCCGGGGCCGTATTGCATTTAACTGTTATGTTGTGTTACGTTATCACGAGAGGTTTTTCTATCACGAAATGTTTTCGTACATGAGTGCGATCAATAGATCCCGCATGGAAATTACGGAATTATATACTGCACAAGCACTAAATTATACTTCCAAATGAAAATTTTAATAACTATTCTGCGAACTGTTTATTGTGTTAAGTTTTTATTTTGATTCATGGTTAGCGGTATACACAATATATTTTTGTTTGTCAAAAGTGTACCTGCCAAAAACAGAGCATAATTAGTTGCCTACGATTTGGAGGCAAATATTCCATCTTTCTAGTATAAATTCTCCACCAAATTTTGATTGGCAAAAAGTGATCTTTGATCTCAGATACGAGAATATAAACCCATTAATAATACCCAGGTTTTAATTTTCCTATCAACTCATTTCACATGTGTTAGAATCTCTAAGAATAATTTTCTTTTGAAAACGATATATCCTAAGAAATTTGAGAACTAACTTGCTAAACAACACTAGACAGTGTTATAAATATCACGCAAACTAATACTATCGCAAATATAATACTTGTCAAACTATAATCATGAATCACCGAGCAAAGTGGCTCAGGTCGTAATGCGGTGATTTTGCATTCGAGAGGCCCGAGTTCAACCCTAATGCCGACCATCCTGACCGGGGTTTTCATGGTTTCCCTCGGCTATCCAGGCAAATGCTGGGATGGTTCAACTAAAAGGCGACGTCCGCAAAACCGGCGAATTCGTTAACTACGTGAAGTCAAGAAGGTTAAACGAATTCAATACATCACGGGTTCCTTGTTGAATGAGCGACTAGGAACCTCGGAATCTAAGGGTACTGAGGCCAAATGGCCTTCACGGGAGATATAACTGGCTTCATACGAATATAAATACATTCCTGAATCCGTTTTGTAACGTTGTAAGGTTTCTTTAAATCAGTGTTGTCAAGGTCGATGCCACGAGCCTCCGTGGCACGAGTGCCACCACGAAATCGCCCCTCCACGTAGTCCATTACCCCGCCACCAGAGACAACGCCATCCCTATTGTAAACGGCGTGGTTACTTCTACTCGTAATAGTTCCCTTTCCCGACGCTAGTTGCGCAGAGAAGTTCCTGGCATGCGACAGTCACCAGTAGAAGACCTTGACACCACTGCTTTCGATCCATGTGAGAAGGAAATGTCTCCAGCGCTTCCGCAGGTGTTTCGCCCAGCTGGCAGGCGTCACCCGATGCACCGTCGCTTGGCGCTCGTAGACGCCGCGACGGGGCTGCGGGGCGACATTCACGGGCGGCCGCGCCATGAGTCTTCATTAGGGGTGCCGGCTGCGGCGCGGGGCACACCTGCCGCTCCTCCCTCGGCGTCGCCCTCTCCGCTGTCCTCGCACTCATCCTCGCCGTCCCTGTCCTCCACAGATCGGGATTAGCTCGGGGCTAGCGTGTCCGCTCTCTGCAGCGACTCTGGCCGGGAGGTCCAGTGGTGCCAAGGTCCTTGCCCAGTGGCACGCCTCGCGGCACCGTAGCCACGAGCTTCTCTGCGCAACTAGCGCCGGGAAAGGGAAATATTAGTAACCCCGCCGTTTTACAATAGGGATGGTGTTGTCTCTTGCGGCAGGGTCATGAACTGCGTGGAGGGGCGATTTCGTCGTGGCACTCGTGCCAGAAACTCCCGCTCGTTCCATCAACTCTGACAACACTGTCTTAACCCATTTCACACGTAAGCAACGAGCATAATACACGTCCTACACCTCGTACGGCATGTCAGAGATGCCACGAAAATAATGGCTAAAAGCTCGTATTAGTATGTAATGGGGGCATGTCCTACAACGGGTAGGGCATGCTACACCAAAATCCCTAATTAATTAGTAATGTCACAGATGCCCACGTATTTTCCTGGTATGCAAAATTATTTTTTCATTGCAGAATCGATCTGGGTTACTATTCTATTTTTAAACAATGTTGACGCAATAATGTGATAACGAGCTGGAACGGGGAATGCCGTGTATCGGCTTCGAACTGTGCCGCCTTTTTCCATTGTCATCTTCGATATGCCTTACGAGTTGTAGGACCTCGCAGTGCTCAGAAATCTGCGACTGCAGAGTGCATTTGTGGGTGCAAGTCACACTTTCCTTCGAGTGCAAAGGGGTAGGGGTCGAGATCCGACGGTGGCCAACTTTCGATACTAGGTAGATAGGTCGAATTCAGCTGCGGTCTGGAGGAGAAGCAGCTCGCTGCTTTGATCGATAGTTTTCCATGGTGTCTCCGATTAACGCCAACCGAATGACGGAGCAGTTCCCTAACAAACTGGTCATTGTCGTATCATTACTTACACACACACAGTGCCACAGATGACGGGAGACCAGTGGGGAGCGTAGAGAGTGTCCCTTCTGGGGTGATGTTCTGCAGCTGGGAGATACCCGGTTGAGAGAAAAACCGCTAGTCGACGTGTAGGTAGGTGCCGGGTATCATCATCGAGTGTATCACCGCCATCTCCCGCACTAACAAAACATGGTCATTGTGCCATTGTCACAATGTCAAATGTAGTTTTGTCCGACTTCAGCCACCACCAGTAATTTTAACGGTTTTCTTTTAGCTTCCTTTGCAACGTTCACCCAAAGCATTGACGCCGCCAACATTGCCATACTGTGATCGTGACTCTCTTAGCCTCTGGCTAATGGTGCCGCCTTTCTGAAGCGGAAACTCTTCACAATGTCGCCTGATTCTTAGCTGCAACGGGCGCCAAGACGGCGATGTAGATCACTCCTAGCATCACTTCAATGGAAAGAATGAGAAAGGAAGGATGAATGTAAAGTTTTTTACATGGAGTGAGGGAAGTGTAGCCGTCGACTGGTCCTAATAAAGGGGATGTTACACAGTACGGATAGATGCATTAAGATCGCAAGAATCATTATAACAGAGAAAGTCGAAAAAAATATATAATCGATAGTAATAAGTATTGAAATTCTCTCTCTATTTGTCTCTCCCTCTCTCTCTCGAAAATTTCACTAAGGTTTGCTAATGATTTTTACCTTATATATCGAAAGAATACAACAGAAGGCACACAGGTGTAAGTACACACAGTGTGTGACAAATTCATTAACTTAACATTTTCTTACTCCCTAAAAGTACAATGTAAAATAAGAGGCATTCATTTGGGTATAAATATAAGAAGATTATTTTGAATATTAATTTAATTCGTCTTCTTACACGCAGAACACTATACTGTAACCTCGCAAACGTAACTACCGCCCCTACTCCGGGCGCGTCAACTACTGAGGTCATTAATCTTGTTAATGTAGTGCATGTTTTTTTTCATCGGGAGATAGCGGTGATCTTCTCCCACTGGATGGCGAGATTCGGCACCGACCTACGGTCGACTAGCGGAGTTAACCTCCAACCATTTATCTCCTACCAGCCGGGCACCGCCCCAGCCGAGACAAACTCTAAGCCCCCCACTGGTCTTTCGGCATGTGCGGTAGAGTGGTGCATGTTAGTATGTTACACCATCACTGAACGTCCAAACTGTCCCATTGTCCCAATTTCCTTCTTTGAAAGCCTTACCTTTCTAGCTACCCTCGCTGAACTCACTGTGTTTAGCGTCCAACTGTCTCTCCTTCCCCATCGTCCCAAGCGTCTCACCTTCGTCTGCACTTTTGTTACCATTCTTCCCTATCTTTAAATTCTGGTCTGCCTCCGCCCCTCGCCTCCGCCCCTCGCCTCCGCCCCTCGCCTACACCCCTCGCCTCCGCCCTTCGCCTCCGCCCCTCGCCTCCACCCCTCCCCTCCACCCCTCGCCTCCGCCCCTAGCCTCCGCTCCTCGCCTCCGCCCCTCGCCTCCGCCCCTCGCCTCCGCCCCTCGCCTCCGCCCCTCGCCTCCGCCCCTCGCCTCCGCCCCTCGCCTCCGCCCCTCGCCTCCGCCCCTCGCCTCCGCCCCTCGCCTCCGCCCCTCGCCTCCGCCCCTCGCCTCCGCCCCTCGCCTCCGCCCCTCGCCTCCGCCCCTCGCCTCCGCCCCTCGCCTCCGCCCCTCGCCTCCGCCCCTCCCCTCCACCCCACGCCTCTGCCCATAGCCTCCGCTCCTCGCCTCCGCCCCTCGCCTCCGCCCCTCGCCTCCGCCCCTCGCCTCCGCTCCTCGCCTCCGCCCCTCGCCTCCGCCCCTCGCCTCCGCCCCTCGCCTCCGCCCCTCGCCTCCACCCCTCCCCTCCACCCCTCGCCTCCGCCCCTAGCCTCCGCTCCTCGCCTCCGCCCCTCGCCTCCGCCCCTCGCCTCCGCCCCTCGCCTCCGCCCCTCGCCTCCGCCCCTCGCCTCCGCCCCTCGCCTCCGCCCCTCGCCTCCGCCCCTCGCCTCCGCCCCTCGCCTCCGCCCCTCGCCTCCGCCCCTCGCCTCCGCCCCTCGCCTCCGCCCCTCGCCTCCGCCCCTCGCCTCCGCCCCTCGCCTCCGCCCCTCGCCTCCGCCCCTCCCCTCCACCCCACGCCTCTGCCCATAGCCTCCGCTCCTCGCCTCCGCCCCTCGCCTCCGCCCCTCGCCTCCGCCCCTCGCCTCCGCTCCTCGCCTCCGCCCCTCGCCTCCGCCCCTCGCCTCCGCCCCTCGCCTCCGCCCCTCGCCTCCGCCCCTCGCCTCCGCCCCTCGCCTCCGCCCCTCGCCTCCGCCCCTCGCCTCCGCCCCTCGCCTCCGCTCCTCGCCTCCGCCCCTCGCCTCCGCCCCTCGCCTCCGCCCCTCGTCTCCGCCCCTCGCCTCCGCCCCTCGCCTCCGCCCCTCGCCTCCGCCCCTCGCCTCCGCCCCTCGCCTCCGCCCCTCGCCTCCGCCCCTCGCCTCCGCCCCTCGCCTCCGCCCCTCGCCTCCGCCCCTCGCCTCCTCCCCTCGCCTCCGCCCCTCGCCTCCGCCCCTCGCCTCCGCTCCTCGCCTCCGCCCCTCGCCTCCGCCCCTCGCCTCCGCCCCTCGCCTCCGCCCCTCGCCTCCGCCCCTCGCCTCCGCCCCTCGCCTCCGCCCCTCGCCTCCGCCCCTCGCCTCCGCCCCTCGCCTCCGCCCCTCGCCTCCGCCCCTCGCCTCCGCCCCTCGCCTCCGCCCCTCGCCTCCGCCCCTCGCCTCCGCCCCTCGCCTCCGCCCCTCGCCTCCGCCCCTCGCCTCCGCCCCTCGCCTCCGCCCCTCGCCTCCGCCCCTCGCCTCCGCCCCTCGCCTCCGCCCCTCGCCTCCGCCCCTCGCCTCCGCCCCTCCCCTCCGCCCCTCGCCTCCGCCCCTAGCCTCCGCTCCTCGCCTCCGCCCCTCGCCTCCGCCCCTCGCCTCCGCCCCTCGCCTCCGCCCCTCGCCTCCGCCCCTCGCCTCCTCCCCTCGCCTCCGCCCCTCGCCTCCGCCCCTCGCCTCCGCCCCTCGCCTCCGCCCCTCGCCTCCGCCCCTCGCCTCCGCCCCTCGCCTCCGCCCCTCGCCTCCGCCCCTCGCCTCCGCCCCTCGCCTCCGCCCCTCGCCTCCTCCCCTCGCCTCCGCCCCTCGCCTCCGCCCCTCGCCTCCGCCCCTCGCCTCCGCCCCTCGCCTCCGCCCCTCGCCTCCGCCCCTCGCCTCCGCCCCTCGCCTCCGCTCCTCGCCTCCGCCCTCGCCTCCGCCCCTCGCCTCCGCCCCTCGCCTCCGCCCCTCGCCTCCGCCCCTCGCCTCCGCCCCTCGCCTCCGCTCCTCGCCTCCGCCCCTCGCCTCCGCCCCTCGCCTCCGCCCCTCGCCTCCGCCCCTCGCCTCCGCCCCTCGCCTCCGCCCCTCGCCTCCGCCCCTCGCCTCCGCCCCTCGCCTCCGCCCCTCGCCTCCGCCCCTCGCCTCCGCCCCTCGCCTCCGCCCCTCGCCTCCGCCCCTCGCCTCCGCCCCTCGCCTCCGCCCCTCGCCTCCGCCCCTCGCCTCCGCCCCTCGCCTCCGCCCCTCGCCTCCGCCCCTCGCCTCCGCCCTCGCCTCCGCCCCTCGCCTCCGCCCCTCGCCTCCGCCCCTCGCCTCCGCCCCTCGCCTCCGCCCCTCGCCTCCGCCCCTCGCCTCCGCCCCTCGCCTCCGCCCCTCGCCTCCGCCCCTCGCCTCCTCCCCTCGCCTCCGCCCCTCGCCTCCGCCCCTCGCCTCCGCTCCTCGCCTCCGCCCCTCGCCTCCGCCCCTCGCCTCCGCCCCTCGCCTCCGCCCCTCGCCTCCGCCCCTCGCCTCCGCCCCTCGCCTCCGCCCCTCGCCTCCGCCCCTCGCCTCCGCCCCTCGCCTCCGCCCCTCGCCTCCGCCCCTCGCCTCCGCCCCTCGCCTCCGCCCCTCGCCTCCGCCCCTCGCCTCCGCCCCTCGCCTCCGCCCCTCGCCTCCGCCCCTCGCCTCCGCCCCTCGCCTCCGCCCCTCGCCTCCGCCCCTCGCCTCCGCCCCTCGCCTCCGCCCCTCGCCTCCGCCCCTCGCCTCCGCCCCTCGCCTCCGCCCCTCGCCTCCGCCCCTCCCCTCCACCCCTCGCCTCCGCCCCTAGCCTCCGCTCCTCGCCTCCGCCCCTCGCCTCCGCCCCTCGCCTCCGCCCCTCGCCTCCGCCCCTCGCCTCCGCCCCTCGCCTCCGCCCCTCGCCTCCGCCCCTCGCCTCCGCCCCTCGCCTCCGCCCCTCGCCTCCGCTCCTCGCCTCCGCCCCTCGCCTCCGCCCCTCGCCTCCGCCCCTCGCCTCCGCCCCTCGCCTCCGCCCCTCGCCTCCGCCCCTCGCCTCCGCCCCTCGCCTCCGCCCCTCGCCTCCGCCCCTCGCCTCCGCCCCTCGCCTCCGCCCCTCGCCTCCGCCCCTCGCCTCCGCTCCTCGCCTCCGCCCCTCGCCTCCGCCCCTCGCCTCCGCCCCTCGCCTCCGCCCCTCGCCTCCACCCCTCCCCCTCCACCCCTCGCCTCCGCCCCTAGCCTCCGCTCCTCGCCTCCGCCCCTCGCCTCCGCCCCTCGCCTCCGCCCCTCGCCTCCGCCCCTCGCCTCCGCCCCTCGCCTCCGCCCCTCGCCTCCGCCCCTCGCCTCCGCCCCTCGCCTCCGCCCCTCGCCTCCGCCCCTCGCCTCCGCCCCTCGCCTCCGCCCCTCGCCTCCGCCCCTCGCCTCCGCCCCTCGCCTCCGCCCCTCCCCTCCACCCCACGCCTCTGCCCCTCGCCTCCGCTCCTCGCCTCCGCCCCTCGCCTCCGCCCCTCGCCTCCGCCCCTCGCCTCCGCTCCTCGCCTCCGCCCCTCGCCTCCGCCCCTCGCCTCCGCCCCTCGCCTCCGCCCCTCGCCTCCGCCCCTCGCCTCCGCCCCTCGCCTCCGCCCCTCGCCTCCGCCCCTCGCCTCCGCCCCTCGCCTCCGCCCCCCGCCTCCGCCCCTCGCCTCCGCCCCTCGCCTCCGCCCCTCGCCTCCGCCCCTCGCCTCCGCCCCTCGCCTCCACCCCTCCCCTCCACCCCTCGCCTCCGCCCCTAGCCTCCGCTCCTCGCCTCCGCCCCTCGCCTCCGCCCCTCGCCTCCGCCCCTCGCCTCCGCTCCTCGCCTCCGCCCCTCGCCTCCGCCCCTCGCCTCCGCCCCTCGCCTCCGCCCCTCGCCTCCGCCCCTCGCCTCCGCCCCTCGCCTCCGCCCCTCGCCTCCGCCCCTCGCCTCCGCCCCTCGCCTCCGCCCCTCGCCTCCGCCCCTCGCCTCCGCCCCTCGCCTCCGCCCCTCGCCTCCGCCCCTCGCCTCCGCCCCTCGCCTCCGCCCCTCGCCTCCGCCCCTCGCCTCCTCCCCTCGCCTCCGCCCCTCGCCTCCGCCCCTCGCCTCCGCTCCTCGCCACCGCCCTCACCCGAGGGAATTGCGATGGGCGTCACGGGCGCGTCATCGGAGCTGTGGCGTCCGTCTGCCGCCCGCGCCCACTCAATAAAGCCATCAGCGCCGCACGCCCATGCATAACGATGAGCATAACGATTGTGCGGCCCGCGAGGCCCACTGAGGCACCCGGCGCGCCTATTAGCCGCCACCATGGGGCCACGTGCCGGGTGGAATTCCATCGGCAGGCAGTTCTCATGGGCCGCCGTCTCTCATTTCCTGGCGGATGCCGGAGTAGTTTGAGACAAGCGCAACACGCCTAGGCGAGGGGCGGAGGCGAGGGGTGGAGGCGAGGGGCGGTGGCGAGGGGCGGAGGCGATGGGCGGGGGCGAAGGGGCGGGGGGGGCGGGGGCGAGGGGCGGAGGCGAGGGGCGGAGGCGAGGAGCGGAGGCGAGGAGCGGAGGCGAGGAGCGGAGGCGAGGGGAGGAAGCGGACCTGAATTTAAGGGTCTGAACTTGTAATAAAGCCCTATTCTACCACGCGATATTTTCTTCCTGATCACTGATCCTCACTTCTGCACCTCCATACAATAACAATAATTATAGACAGGTGAGCTGGAGTCTGAGATCACCGCTAAGGGCGGATATTGGCTCTGAACCAGATCCTGGCATCATGCGAAGACTTTATACCAATATGTGAGAACCCAAGGTATTATCATAGAAACCGTCTAAGTCTCTAGAAAGTAGAATTTTTTAAAAAAAATATTAACTGCCTGTTGAAGTCGAATCGCAGTAAGCTCTTTATGCCTATTGGTTGTAAGTAGCAAGAGGAATGTTTTCGGAAATCTGTATTTGATGCAATAAAGCAAGGTGATGATTCTGTAATTACTCGTCTTTTTCTCTCAATGTGAGGATTTTTAAATATTTGTATCTACGATAAAGAGGAGAACAGAAGATGGAATAAAAATAGGGAATAATATTTGTACATTTTAGGAAATAATATTAGCTTTTTAAAAATTGTACTTGACTTCTGAGACGTAGGCTTCAACTCTAAAGAAAATTGTTCGTACATTTTTCTCTATTACACAGGCCGACGTCAGTTTAGTTACAAAAAGGAAAACCACTAATTCCGATTAATTTCAGAATGCTGTATTCGAAATTGACAGCCGTTTTTCTAGATTAGCTCGTATTTTTGTGTAACGCGTAGTTGCCAGTTTTTACCATTTTGGCTTCAGCTGTCATCAAAGTAACCATTTTCACAAGAGAAATAAATATTATTTCACTCGGTATATATATATATATATATATATATATATATATATATATATATACATACATACGGCAAGAATCTCCTGAATTTCACCGAGTGAAATAATATTTATTTCTCACTCTAGGAACATTGTGAAAATGGTTACTTTGATGACAGCTGAAGCCAAAATGGTAAAAACTGGCAACTACGCGTTACACAAAAATACGAGCTAATCTAGAAAAACGGCTGTCAATTTCGAATACAGCATTCTGAAATTAATCTGAAATTATATATATATATATATATATATATATATATATATATATATATATATATATATGTGTGTGTGTGTGTGTGTGTGTGTAACAATGAAACGGAGGGAGAGAAATTCGCGATGATTGAAAACCTTGACACTGTGTTCCTTCTCTTCTATTGTTTGTTTTTAAGTGTTTTTTAACATTGAATGTAGCCGCCTCGTCTATGTGGCACCAATGGGCGGCACGATGACGCAGGCGAGCAAATATATAAAGTAGGAAGTGCCGTTGTTGCGTGGCTCAGTCTTACTCTTTTGAGTATGTATTGCAGTAAGTAATCTCTGAAGTATGAAAATGTTTGTCGTGGGAATCGACTTACGAAGTTTTACTCAGTAACTTCAGTTATTGCCCCGTATTTTTGGAAATGTTATTTGTTATCTTACAGTGATTTCATGGTTGTTCTGTGGTTCTAAGTTTCGCTTTTCCTGCGCAAAATGTCAAGTTCTTCCTGCAGAGGTTGTAAAACCTCACCGGACTGATTTTGTTACATCTGTGGCGTGTTATGGTTAAGTCTCAGAGTAGATCGATGAATGATGTCGTCAGGGAATTATATTATTTTTATTTTGACTGTAAGATTGAGGTTCAGTATAAAAGCTGGCTGAAGACCTAGCTTAAAGGATCCAAGAAAAGGATGCCTTTTGCTCTTCCGATGATATGGAGAGAACCCCGGAATCACTATGGCGTTTTGTTTCTGTAAGACGAATACAGCAGGAAGTAACAAGAAGAAACAGTGTGCCATCGAACATTCAATGTTGCAATCCGCGATCAGACCAGTGCCTCATGGAGAAAATTTACCTGCACCTACTCCTCCGAACGATGGGAAACTATCGATATTGAAGCACCTACAGGAACCGATGAGGACACTAACTCAATATCTGCAGATGAAGATCTGAGAGATAGTCCCTTCCACTTAAAAGATGAGACTGATTTTATCCTTCAACATGAATTGAACGATTTAGCAAGAGACTTACAACTTTCGAGAGAGAAGCTTAATTCTTGGGTGCTAGACTCAAAGAATGGAATTTACTAGCTCCCGAATTACTTAACACTCAGCGTATGAAAAGGAACGAGCCTTTTTTCAGAATATTACAGAATGAAAGATTTCCTTTGCGTATACTGAGGGCATGGGCCGTGCTGAGCGCGATTCCTAATTGGTGATCCTGGGTACGAAGCTTAAATCACGTGAAACTACAGCTGATCTTCTGAGTATTCTTGCCTTGATTGGTTGTGTTCTGGGCTTAACGTTCAACACTCACGATGTTCACTCGATCCACCGCCCAAAGTCAAAAGGTAACCCAATTATTGTGAAATTTATCTCAACTATTATTCGTGATGAATGGATTGCCGCCAAACGAAAAAAAAGATATCTTAAAGCTTCTGAAGTCTCGCCTGACTGGAATGAGGGTTTAATTACAATAACTGAACCATCATTATACTCTGAGAGGAAGGTATTTTATGAGGCCAGAAAAATAGTTAAGGAAAAGGGTCTAGCTGCAGTATGGATGCGGAGAGGAATCACTTTTGTTAAACAATTACCTGACTCTGTTCCTATCAGAATTACTTCTTGTACTGATTTACAGAAAATGTCTCAATTGTGACTGCATTGTCCTTGTTCTACCGTCCCCAACAAATGAACTAATTATGTTACCAGTACTGCTGCATCTGAGTTTTCTATTGCTCATCTTAATGTCCGATCGTTAACGGCACATTTATCTGATCTGCGTAACTGCATGTACTTATATGACTTTGATGTGTTCACTATGTCTGAAACCTGGTTAAGCGAGAATATTCCTGACTCTAATATTCAGATAAATGGATATAATCTTATTCGTTGTGATCGTCCGCTAAGTAGAGGAGGTGGTGTATGTATCTACCTCAAATCTCAACTGACTTATTCAGTGCTAGATTTAGCTTCTAGCTCCTCAGATTCAAGCGCCCATATTGAGGCTGTTGGCATATTGATAGATGGTCTGAGATGCTCGTGCGACAACTTGCCTTTAGCAATTGTCACTGCCTATAGGTCGCCTGGCTACATGCCCTCAGTCTTTTTTTCAACGTTAGAGTCTACAATATCCAATATTGTGATAATGACATCTTCCATAGTTTGCTTAGGCGATTTTAATGTTGATATAGGTATCACATCGACGCAATTATCTTCTGCTAATGGTCTTGTGGCTGATTTTCAAAAATTCTTTAATTTTTCACAAATTATATCAGAACCCACTCGTGTGACTGCTACGTAATCGTCAATTATTGACTTGTTATTTGTATCTGATTCCCTGGAAGTGACTGATGTTGATGTATCGGACTCAGCGGGCATTAGTGACCATCAACTAATTTCCTGTAAAATTAAATGTCTTCCTAAGCAAAAGTTGCGGCACACTGTAATGTTCAGAGATCTACGATCTATACCGATTGATAATTTTAATGATGTGGCTACCAATGTTAGCTGGGATGATATTTTTGACGGTCAATCTATAGATGAGAAGGTATCTCTGTGAAAAACTTTGTAAATTTATTAAACTTAATTTTTAAATCTTTCTTCAGTGTCTCTTGATGTATTATGTTAAATTTTCTGTAACCTTCTTGATGAATATGTTTAGCATTACTTCAGTGTTTCCTGTTATATTATATTGCCTCATATTATCTGCTATACACTTACAATTATATTTTACTTATGTAACTTTTTCAATTTCTAATCCTCATGTACTTACATTTATGCTTTTTTCAACTTATTCTTATTCTCTTTTGATTTTATGTTTATGATCTGTATTTTTCTTGTGGTTAGTCTGAAAAGCAGTAATTTAATTACTGAGACTCGCCTTTGTACTTTTTGTGCAATAAAGTATTATTATTATTATTATTATTATTATTATTATTATTATTATTATTATTATTATTATATACGGACATCAGTGGCCTGATGAAAGAGTTAGGAATCCAACGTAATCCATCTGATTGGTGTCTTTTCCTAGATTCATCTGAGTACAGTCTGAAAGCAGTTTTGCTTCATAATGGAAATACGCTGCCAGTGGCACACTCTGTTCCAATGAATGATACTTACGATGATCTCGCACTCATTTTAAATTGTATCAAATACAAATATCATGGTTGGTAAATTTGGGGACATGTAAAAGTATTTGCAATATTATAATGTCCAATGTCTGGAAGGTGGATTTACAAAGCACTTTTGTTTCTTGTGTCTTTGGGACTCAAGAGCTACAGGAAAAATTTCTCAAAAAAGGAGTGGCCCCCAGAGAGTCATTTAAGAGAGTCATTATACCAACAATGTCAGGTATAAGCCTCTGATCGATCCAGGCAAGGTACTGCTTCCAACTCTGCACATTAAGTTGGACCTCATAAATTTCTTAAAGGAAGAGACAAAGAAACTGAAGGATTTAAGTATCTTAGACAGTGTTTTCCGAAACTAAGTGGCCTGTATACTGAACATTATACCTTATAAACTATTCTGCGTATGTAAATGCTAGAGTATAGTGCTAGTAAACTAACTGAATATATAGTTTTTTAATTGTTTAGATTTAATAAATTAATTTATAGAATTTTAAAAATTGATTGTCTTTGACACAAGTGCCAAAACGAAATTGATTCCCTTTTTGCAGTCAAAAAAACTCACTCTCCGGTACTTTCAAGATAGCTCATTATGCCTATTATGGTAAATTTGGCAACTACGCGTTACACAAAAATACGAGCTAATCCAGTAAAACGGCTATCATATTCGTATTCAGCGACCCAAAATTGGTCAGAATCAGTGAGTTTTGTTTCTGTAACTTTTCAAAAGTTTAAAAATGTCGGCCAGTGTTATTGAACTCAATCACATTTTAATACGCGTTCATTTTGGACGTTAAAATGTGAATTTACGAATATGTACCAAACTTCAAAGGAACACACAAAACGTGATGCTATGTTGAGTGAAATGTGTTTGAAAAATATATATTGTGAATGGTTACATGGTTTCTTAATTAATAGTGATGTTAATGTATCTACCCTGAAACGCAAATATTAGGAAACTGAAGTATTCTAGAAAATAAATCTAGAGCTTTTATAATTGCGGTAGTGTTTAAAAGACGTATTTTAACTTCCATTAAAAACTTTCGTTGAGAGCTTATACAAAACAGAGACAGTAATGTACATTGTAACACATTCTACATTGAAATATTCTTGCAGGGAACACGCACGTTAAAGAGTGTGTGCTTTGTCAAGCACAGAACCGATCACCTGCCAGTGCTCGATTCAGAAATTTGCCATCCGCAGCAACGGCTCCCGGATCAATATCAGACGCACGACTCCACTTGCAGTGACCGTCCAACTCAACACACATGCACGGACGCGTTCGCAACACTTTTCCCAAAAAAATGCTATTGGAGACTCGTGCAATGTAATACTTTAGTGGAGCGCACAACAAAAGGAAGCTTATTTCAGGAATCGATTTGTGTAAGCGCCGTAAAAGTTTTTTTACAGTTTTTAAATTGAAACTAATTACTTCTCTCTGCATTATAATAGTGTGTCAAACAAGGTATCTTCAACACGTCTAATTTTCCTTGAATATAATCGCAGAACAGCGTGACAGTATTACTGACTACTGTGCCCTTGGTAACGCTCTCAGAATTATATTTCTATCAAAAATATCTGTGTACGTCAAATAGATTTTAATGATCATGATCATTACATTATGAATGATCATAATGTAATGTATGATCATTACATTATGAATGATCATAATGTAATCATAATATATGATTTCTATCTACTCGTAAAATGTGATTTGTTATTGAAAGTTTTTACTTGAGGGAAGAGAGGTGTATTTAATTTTGGGGTATTTGCAAGTTCTTAATAAGTAAAAGAATTTCTAGGGTTTATTTGAAAAGTGTAGAAAGTGCTCTCAGATGAAAAAGTATTTACTTATTGATATAATAACTGCATAACAAACATTTTTTAAATATTGTATTTCAAATAATATTCACAAAAGGGAATACGTGAATATTTCCCACACAATGTGAAATAAGTTGAGTGTAAAGATTAAGTGGAACTATATCTTGAAATACAGTAATAAAAACTAATGTTAAAATGAATTGTATGAGAAAATGTGTGCAATGTGGGCAATGTTTAATAACCTGTTTGTTGAAGCAGTATTGTTTACAATCTTTACACTTGATTTATACTAATTAATTGTTATTTCAAGTATTATCTATTCATTTATCTTTCAGAATTCATATTACTCCTAATACGAATATGTATTCAGACATCTCTCAATCCTTTCCTCTGCCTCGTTTTTACTCGCATCTCTTCCCAATAATTGGCATAAAACTTAATTACCTCGGGGATTGTGGAAATATTTTCCTTGTCTCCTCCATCGACCTCCACCTGATTTGTTCCGCTGGAGCGTTCCGCTTCTCCCTCAAACAGAATGTTTCGTGACTCATCGAATGGACGATCACTGTTGGCACATTGGCATAAAAAATTATTCAAATTTGGCGCCGTGGCGGGAGATTGGTTTTTAATAACAATCTTTGGCTTTAATTACCAGCTCAGATTTTGCATTTTAAACGTTTAAAAATTCCCTCCAAACCTGCGTGCTGGCTGCAAAGGAAACGGGTATAATTTCCTTGCTTTTGGATGCCTTGCATTGGATTTGGCGGGCCTACTTGTTAGTTAATCTCCCTTCGCCAGGTGCCAGCTCCTACTGGGACCTCGCCGCAAAACATTTGTGTACACAAGATATTTATTAGACACACTAGATTTCCGTTTTCAACCTATGACAGCATTGTCACCAAATTCAAACGCCGAAACAGGAACTTCACAGCAGTTGCTTTCGCACAGGGAATAAGTTTCAGTGAGCGTGCATTAACGTTCCATGAGAACAGATTAAGCTCTCAAAGTTGGTACTAGTGTCGTCTTGCCAAAGAATAACCGCCTTTTGCGCGCGAAGCGAGCAACAAGCAACTAGCGAAACTTGCAACTAGCGAAAACAGAAAAATTAACAAAAGAGAGGTTGGTTTTCCGTGAGAACCACGTAAAAAGGTGAACGATTTATTCAATGGTTGCTTATTTCTTCATATTATCTTCTAATAAGAGGAGTACATTGTGTCTTTACAGAGATCGAGCGAGCGTTTTCCAGAATGTTCGTTTTGCCAAAACCCAATTCATAGCTCTCCTAGTCACGTTAATCTGAAGCTATATTCGCTGCCTTAACAATCACTTTCAACAAATAATCGTTTTTATCTGCCGTTGACCACCAGGATGGGCGTAATTTAAATGCTTACATTAAGCATTGAGAGATACTTGAACAGTTAATCGTTGTTTGAAATAAGTAAGTAAATAAATAAAGGTGCACATTAAGGACTAAATGGTCATATGTGTGTGTGCGCGCGCGCGCGGAAAGTACTAAATAGTCAAGTATATGCAGAACTGCTTACGATTTCCTTGTGGCCTTAAGAAGGTGCAGATGCCAGATGGTGAAAGAAGAATACACATCGACCATGTCTGAAATAATTAGTTTAAATGGAGTTTGGCCTGTTAATTGTCTTCTGGCAGCATGATTACTGTGAATCTTTAATGTAAAAAAGTTACACCACTTATTATAAAGCATATTTGTAACTCAAATGATAAACATAGATTCGGAAAAATTGCTAAATTAGTATATGTTTAAAGTAACTGAATTCAACAAAATAATGTAGCATGTACGAAGAAAGCTCTGGAAAGTCTAAATGACATCCGTTAAAGTAATAGTCGTTGTATGCCGTTTATCATGTTGAATAAATGAATACAATGAATTCAAGCATTTTTGCACTAATTTCATCTTTAAAAAGTGCAACAATGCTAGTCTTCTTGACTTGGAACAAAATAATGTTTAGTATTTTTTAAGGTCATCTTTTTCGAGTTCCTTTCCATTCTTGTTTCCCCATATTTTGTTTGTGGTTTTTGTTTGCTGTCAAAGAAATCGCATTCAGTTTTCATTCGGATACCAATTTCCCACTCTTTCATCCAAAGATACCAAGACGTGTGATTTGTTTCGTCTCTTCGGTTCTCCTTACAACTGATTAGTTATCCGCAAGTCGCCCACCGCGACTTGATATTTCTCTGCCGACAGTCGGGCAAAGCGTTCGCTTGTTCGCTGCCAGTCCTCGCATCGCATCTCGTCGCGTCGCGCGCCGCAAATAAAAAGCCCGAGGGGCGCGCCCCGCCCCCTCCCCCTCACCCACAACAATGTTTATTGTTTTCGAGGGCGAAATTTTTAAAACAACTATGGGGCCGGAATTATTTAGAATCTGGCAGCGCGATAACTCAGGGCGGCGGCCGCGCTAATCTTTTGTGCCTCCGCCGCCAGACAAACGACCGCCACCGCCGCCACCGCTGCCGACCGCTAAATCTGCCCTATTTATCCGACGTCTCCCCCCCCCAGACGACTCTCGGAGTGGTGACTGCGCTGCCGGAAGAGACAAAGGGACGGGGTGGGGCGGGACGGGATGCGGCGGGACGGGATGCGGCTAGAACGGACGGGGCGGGAACGGACGGGATGGGGCGGGAAGGGACGGTTGTGGAAAGGACGGAGTGCAGAAGTCTAGGAGACGACTGACTGGGCGGGTAAGGGGGCAGCGGTGCAAGGATTAAAGGCGAGAAACGTAAACGGATGGGTAAGAAGGGAGAGGAGTAGGCGAAGAGAGGAATTGGTGGAGCGAGATAGGGAGTTGATGGGGAGTTAGGGAGAGTTGTGGGATGAGGGTTGAGGGGAGAGGGGGAGGTAAAGGAATGAGAAGCTGTGGGGTGGGGAGAAGAGAAAAGAAGGGACCATATGAGAGGGAATTCAGGGGAGGGTGAGTTGACCGGTGGGAGTGGTGAGGGAAGGATTAATTGTGAGAAGGGGCAGATGAGAGGAGGGGAGTAGAAAAAGAGGAAAATTAGAGTGTGAAGAAAGGACGGTAAGGATGTGATCATGGGGGGAATGGAGAGAGCAAAGGAACAACAGGAAGCAGATGGAACAGTTAATAAGGACGGACTGATGAGAGCAGAGAAGAATCAAATAGCAGAGAGATTAAAGGGGATAAATAGAAGGGAATGGGTAAGAGAAAATGGTAGAAGAAAAAGAGAATAAGGTACAGTGCACACGTAGGTAACGCAGTGTGTAGGAAGGCCTTAGAGGGAAAGAAGACATTCGGAATCATGGCGAAGAGGGTGGAGACCTTAATTGGCAGAGGATACTGATTAGGTGGGGTCGATGGATGAGAGAAAATAGCGTACGTGAAGGGAAGAGACTGAAGGAGCTGGAAAGAGCAAGGGAGGTCAATGGATAAGTAGGAGCTGATGGAGGGTGGTTAGAGGGTGAAGAGGCCCGAATAGAGTGCTGAGGAGAGAGAGCGAGAGAAAGAGAAAGAGAGAGCGGCGAAGAAGCAAAAATTGTAGTCTGAGAGAGAATTGTATTTTGAGGATGTCGCTGAGAGAATAGCTGAGAAATAGGCACACGAGGGAAAACGGACAAGTCTTCCATGTAACGTCGAGGCGCTTTGGAGGAGGAAAACATAAGTGCCCACAGGAAGTTTTGGGCACGGAATTGTCCGCGAAACAGAAGTCTATAGACTCGGATTTTCGAGCGGAGACACAGCGTAACAACACAAGAACTACCAAACCAAGCCACAAATAGTAGACTGAGAGAGACAATTGGATAATTAGTTATCAGAGAAAAAATAGGAAAATGTACGGAAAGGATGCATTAGAAATGAAAGAATAATAGAAGAGTGAAAAAAATTAAGCACACATTTGAAAGCCACAAATAATAAAAAAAAACACCGAATGGGAAAAGAACAAGGGAAAAGCAAGAAACAAAATAAATCGAAAGTAATTTTAATTACAGAGGGATTGGAAGAATAACAACTGAGAAATAGAGCGATAATAATTTGATAGTTGTTTGAGTGGGTCCGTGGAGTTTCCGTGGCCTTGAATGAAATTAAGATCACTGTCAAAAGATAGCAGGCGGAACCTGTGTGAGCGCTCCTTAAAGCACGGCTAGCACGTATTCGCAGTCGCTGGAGTGTTTTCTAAGAAGCTAAGTAATAAGAACGTATAAGAGTGGACAAATGAGATATGAAGGTTCATGGATGCCTGGATAGAGAAAGATGATGGGTAAAACATTGAGAGAGATAAAACAGTCTCAAAATTTTTATCACAGTCGTGAGAAAATATTTGCGCCAATATAAGATATATAGATAATTTGTAATTACACATTTTATTATTACAATCTGTATATTATAAACATTGCTTCATTTAAAACAATCAGTAGGGAAACAATACCATTCTCTCAAAATCTATTGACATAGATAAATGTTAGGGTCGTAAATTTTTTTTTCTAAATCCGTTACATACTTGTAGATTTGTAATGGTAATCACATGAACCGGCTAGAGTTGACAGGGGCAGAGTTTGACAGCCAGTCATTGTGGAGGTAGTGGAATCGAAGGCTCAAAATCCACATTTCATTTTATTGTAATTCCTTGAGATTACCTAGAATTGTTGTTAATGAGTTCATGGGCAGTTAAAAACGACGTTATGAATAAAGATTGTGATGTGAAGAGAAAGTAAAACTGGTGAACTCGGATTATAATACGGAGTGACTCAGAATAAATGATGCGAATTTCAAGGGCATGTAGAGGGGTCAAAGATAAATACCTTCTTCCAATGAACATCGGGTGGGAAATTTCATACAGCGAAGTTTCATGAGATATTTACCCCTGACTCGTATGATCCGATAAAAAGAAGTTGGGAATTGACAGTTGCGAATGGAAGGAAGCAACGTTTACAGTTTGCGTACCACTGAGCACATGTTCCCGGAACACTAAAATAAATACTTATTAAAGTAACCAAATCATACACTCATATTGTATAAAGCTTTGGCTTCAGAAGCACAACTGTCAATCACCAACTTATTTTAATCGGACCATAGTCATGTCAGTATGCATTGGTGTGAGACACATCACACTGATTTATTGATTAGTGATTCCTGGCGCGTCAACTGATTAGGCCATTAGTCCCGTAAGTGTAGCGTCTCTTTCTTGCGGCGGTTAGGATGATCATTCTCTGCTAAATAGCCAGATCCGGCGCAGACATACACGTCGGCTAGCGGAGATTTTTCGAATCCGGTGTCTCCCACCAGCGCAGCACCGCTCCAGTTGGGACCGCTCCCGACGTATGTGGTATAGTGCGAGTGAATGTAAGTGGTGTAAAAATGCGCGAGTGAATGTAAGTGGGGTGAGGATAGGACAAGAAAGGGGAAGGAAAGATCGCGTGGTCCGAGGCCTTTTTGCTACGGCAGTGCTCCAGTGTTCGCCTAGTGTTGATCAGATAATTACAAATCAGCGCGGCCAGCCGCTTCAATTCTCCGCGACGTAGCTGTGCAGCAAGTGTCGAAAATCCTGCAACTGTCGGGACTCTAAACGGACGACACGCGTGTCTCTATCAGAGGCATGCGGCAGGTCGCATTACGACAGGGTATTTTCCTTTACCCACCAAACACCAGCGCTTGAGGAGTTACTTACTAACCAGAGGGCAATGTAACTTCGATATAGGAGGGAAGTCGTAGGTTTCCGCGACCAGAGTCGAGCAAGTGCTCTTGGCTGTACCGGTGTCGCCGCGTCGAAAGCTGTGATGCAGACGGTTTCGCCATCTTATCGTGGTCTTCCTCGGGACTGATCTGCGCCGGATGGTTGGCGGTCGGTTTGAACTGAATTAAATGCAGCCTATTCCCATACTGTGCGTACCGACTGAATTATGAAATTCACAGCGTCACTCGTTACTGCATTCGACAAAGATGACGTCATGTTGCAGCAAGGCTCTATGAGGTTACCCACCATTAAAAATTTTCTATTCACGTGTTGCATTATCAAACTAGAATGTGTTTGATATGTTTGGTATGTAAAGTATGAACTGTTCTATTGTGTATCCGTGTAAACTGCACATTGATATTTCCGTATTCGTGAAGACTTTTTTTGTTAAAACATTTGATTTATTGCAGTGTTAGGCGAGAGTATTTTATTCCTCCATCAACAGTCTGCGGGTTAAGCTTTTTAAAATCATTTTGTTGTAGGTAATGTTGTGTTGTAATCATTTTGTTTTGTTGTAGTTTTTCTGCTGCAAACCGCTAGTTTGTAATATTTGGCAATTTTGCTAGGCGGAAAAACAAGTCAGGCGGCCGCCCAAGCTGCGTCAAAGAAACCAATCATGAGCATCATGATGATGATGATCATCATCATCATTATTATTATTATATTAATGTTGTTATTATTATTATTACTATTAATATTATTATGAAATTTGTTCAAAGAATTGTCACATCGATCAGTACTCGAATACGGGCTTCCTGATTTACGTCCAGTTGCTCTAACCACTGACCTACCGAGATGTCCAATTTTTGACCAGTTTCACTGGCCTGATGTATTGCACGTTTATAATTTAAAATTGGGTGAATTCAATAAAGTGTCAGGGTTGTAACATTATTGTTGTTATTATTATTATTACTTTCTTTATTAACATCATTATTAATATTATCTGTATTATCAGTACGCTTCCGAGCGATACCTTACGAATGAATATCGTTTATGTCAATCATAAGGAAGGAGGGTCAATAATAGAAAAACCAATAACAGGAAAACTTCAACAAACTATACTGCGCACCCGTAATTTGTATCACAAAATCCACCTGCCTGAGAGTGCTTGTGATTTGAACTGAGAAGACGAAGGAGGAGAGCTAGCGCTGGCGACTGCGCTTCGGTTCGGCCCGAAGGGGGCGACAAAGGAAAAACTGGACGCGTCCTCTACTCGTGCGACGTCTCGCGTCGTCCCCAGGGAACAAGTGTCTCTCACCCAGCGCCCATGTCGCGACCTCCTCTTGCGGTGGCTGAAGAAATTTCCACAAGTTACCGCTGTCCCTGGGAGTCCCTCCGAAATGCACTTGGAGAGGCGCTGGAACTTTCGGTATTCACATGCCCTGAATTCGTGGCGCTCTAGGGTAGGCTCGCTTCATGTTCGGCTTTCGTGCAGGCAGGAAACTCTCAGAGAAAAAGAAATTAACTTTTCAGTTTGGTTACTTCTGATTCATTTATTCATTTTTTCTATTAGTACTTCTATTTTGTTGCTAATTTTACTAAATTTAAAAAGAACACCCACTGAATTACGTGGGGGAATGTCGAGTATATAAGAAAGTGCGTGTTTATAGCAAAACGCCTATTTTAGTTATGTTGCTCTCATTAAGTTATTACATTATAGTGTACCTTGTTGGGAAGGACCGCAAGAGATTTTTTTCATACACTTAGACGCGGCTACAAGCCTGTTTAAGTTTGTGAGATATATTATTATCAAACGCTACTTTCCAAAGTTTTCCACTTGGTTTTGGTGTGTCCATAATTATACTATTTTTTAAGGATAATTAAAAGACCAGTATGTGGAAAGTATTTGTTGGCGTTACATTTTAGTGTAAAAGCATTTTACAATAACTTTCCACCGTGTAACGAAAACGCTTGTACTTGAATAATGGTGCCAATCGTGTAAATCGTGAAATGGCTTGCCGAGAAAACCGGTAAATATTGAATTGTAATGTTTAAGCGTTATTTAGCATTTCTGCGGGCGAAAATACACATGAATGAAACATTGAAATAATAGTTGGTGTAAGTCTTGATTCATGTTCTTCATTCTCAACATTATTTCAACCTCATTTTCTATCTATACATATTTGGCTGTCCGGGAGACACTGCGTCCTGGGCATAATTGCCCATATTTCGACCGTCATACTGTGACCTTCCTCAGGGAGAAATGCAAGACCACACAAAAAGATCCTATAAATATAGTTGTTGGGAGCGAAATGTAAGTAATATATGTTTTGAACCAATGTTCTTGTATAAAAACAAACTTCAATAGACAGATCTGTTTCTACGCCGTAAACTTTATTTAAAAAAATGTTCTTATCACTCATGACCCATCATAAACAACTTCAATCACTTACAATAAGTATAGTATGAGAAAGCAAAGGTCCTAAAATCAATGGCCTCTCGGTAACTAATATCAACAACGGTCTGCACCCTTTCGCAGAATGAAAGGTTAAATTTAAGCAAACATTATAGTATATTAGAAATTTTGCAAAGTGAATATGATTCACCTGCCCCGTGAAACTTTTCTGTATTTGGTATCGTAATATTTTATTAAAATATTGAATTGGTTATCGATCACGGCCTATTTACTTCGTGCAATGATTCTGCAATCTCGAATTGTAATTAAGATATTTTAACATATTTACTATTCTGAAATATTTATTGTTATTTCTCCTAGATAATTAAACATTATTAAATTATCATATTTTCTTTCATTGCAAATTTTGAAATGTAACAGTTCCGAACTCTAAGTAAGAAATATGTAAATTTTCAATAATCCATATCTACTACTGTTTCTCTGTTTCGTGTATCAAGACACTTCAAATAAACCAAGCGGCGAAATATGCTCGTCATAGAAAGACGATGTTATACGAATATTTCACAGTCATTGTTTTCGTGCCCAAGGCATGACTGAATATGAAACAGATAAGTGACTATGCACGTAAGGGATTTCGTGTAAATCTTCTCTCTGTGTAAATATTTTTATGGCGGAATTCAGTCAGATTACATTTTTACATTTGCTTTTGACTATGTTTCTCGGTTTTTCTCGTGTGTATATTTCTCGTTTAGTTATCCTATTCTTATAATTTTACATTTGTCTCGAATGAATTCTAGAAAAACGTCGGTGTTTTTTTTTCAATAAGGAAAATTAACGTTTACAATGACGAAAGTTTTAAAAATTTCAGACCAATCCCCAAACCTTCAAATAAAAAAATAATCTAAAATGTGAACTTTCTAGGTGTATGTGTTTTTATAATTTGACGCACGGCTAATGTGTAACGAAATTTGTCTTACTTTACTATATACATCGCGTAGATAATGCAATAAACTGAAACTCCTGAGATAATGTCACTTCATAAAGTCTAGCAGAAGTTTGCATTTACATCTAATAACATGATTTAATCTACGCTACTTTTTAACTGCAGCAGATCTCAGGGAGAAAAGTTGAGAATAACAATTGAAACAATGAACAAACGTTCTATGAAAGTCACGTCATTTTGAGGATCGAAATGACAATGTTCTATATGGGTTTTTTTTCTGCTTTAGGTAACGCTAATATTTTCGTTCAATAATTTAATAAAAACGGGTTTTCACTATAAAAGAATTATCGGGAAAGTTTTAAATACATTTTGACTCATTTTGTGGTGTTATAAGATAGGTTGCAGTAATAGGATGGCTTATACCTACAGGCGCACCCAGGATTTTTTGGGTGCGCGGAAACAGGTTGGACGGTGGGGGTGCTAGGACTATAGGGTTGTCCAGCCGACAAGATGTTTTCTTAAAAATAATTTTTCATTTATGATGAATATAAAATGTATTTTTATTTGTTAACTTACAGTTGATCTTTATATCATATACCATTGATATATTGACTGATTTTCGTTAGTACAGAAAATTAGTAAAAGCTATACCATTTAACACGTATAATTTGCTTCTGGGGGTAGGCTGAAAACCCAACCCCCTCCTCTAACACTATGCGTATATCAATAATAATAATAAGAAGAAGAAGAACAACAATAATAATAATAATAATAATAATAATAATAATAATAGGAAGAAGAATACCCAAGTTATAGCATTCCATGCTGAAAATGTTATTTTCTGTTTACTTATTGGCTAGGCAATGAACAGAAACTTCGCAATCAATTTTTTTACGATAATCCTTAATACTTTCCTATCTCAGAGAAATCTGTAATATCTCTCCCACTTGGTGAAATCTATCAATCAACTTTCGGTCGTGGTAAAAACCAACTTCATTCATTATTATTATTATTATTATTATTATTATTATTATTATTGTTATTATTATTATTATTATTATTATTATTATTACTATTATTAGCAATTGCTATTCGATCTTTAGCTTCACCCCACACCGCACGTCTAGGTAATAAGCTGTACCCCCTCATCCAAACAACCAACAAACAATCGACTAATTTTTACTTTCTCGTTCCAAATCGCAGCCAGACATGTAGCTGGCTACGCGTGTGGGAAAGAGGTCTCTCAGAACAGAAGGCGCGTGTGTACGCCCCAGCTCGCACGCGCCCTGCGGGCCAGGCGGGAAGGCGGCAAGGCGGCGAGGCGTGGAGGCGTCGCGCGGGTCGCTCACGCACAAAGGGTCGAGGGCGGAGGGCAAGGGGCGCAGGGCGAGGTGCGGTGGGCAAGGGGCGGGGAGCGGGGCAGGCGAGTTCGTTAGCGCCGCTCAAAGCCGCAGCCAGGGGCCGTCCCCGGGCGCCAAAGGGGGAATATTCTGGCGTGGAAGCCCCGGGACCGCCCGCTGCGCATTCACGGCCTGAGCGGAGGAGGCCTGGGCCAGGGCGGAGGAAGGCACGAACCCACACGCTTTTTCTCACACGAGTGTTCGCTGCTTTGGAAGTGCGTTTGCTTTCGTTGAAAGATTGATTGATTGATTATTTAGTGTGTCCGGACGCGTCAACGGCCAACGTCTGTCGTTGCGTTACTCCTCCGCTAAGACTAGAAAGCGTAGTCAGTGCCACTCTTTCGAAAGGTGACTATGATTTTCCCCTCCCCGGTTGGTGAGATCCGGTGCCGACCTCTTCGTCGGGTTATAGGGATCTCCCCGAACAGGTATCTCCCGCCATCGGGGCACCACCCTAGTCTGGACAAGCTCTAAGCTTCTGGTCTCCCGGCATATGTGGTAGTGTAGTGCAGTGACTGTATGTTCTGTTAGTAAGGGGTGAGGATAGAAGAAGGAAGAGGAAAGAAAGATCGCGTGTGGTCCGTTTCTTAGAATACGTAGGTCGTTCCGAAAGTAATGCCTTCTATTTATTTGTATGACAACTACAGTAAATGAAAAAAACAAACTTAATAGAATGGGTTTGAACAGAGTTTTGTGAAAACGAAACAATTTTTCAATGTAGTCCCCCTTTTTTTTCTACACATTTTATTCACCGATGAACAAGAGCCTGCATACCACGCTGGTAAAAATCTGTATCAGCAGAGTTGACCTGTACGGGGAATTCTTGTGGTGTCATTCCATGGAGTCTCGTTCCATTTCTGGCTCATAATGGTGATGTCATGTCTCGAAGTCATCAGTGATTATTCGACCCAGAAAATCGCCACTTTCAGCTTCGTGTTGGGTCGAAAGCATCTCAAAACGTTTCTTTCGGTGGTGTTGGTGTTCCTGTGTGAGTGATCGCGGGACTTGCGCACAATTTTCGGTAACTCAATTTACTCAGCGTTACCTCTAATGCATTGCAGACAATGTTCAGCGCCATCTGCAGTTACTCAGCACCATATACCTTCATGAACCTATTCACCCGAAAGAACTGAACGAGGCGCTCCGTCATTCCGTGGTGTGGCAGCTGTGCGTGGATTACAGCAACGGGGTTTGTCGTTCACGTCGCTGTTACCACCGCGGAAACGTACCACCCATCGTCGCCAGACTGTAGTGACATCCACTGTATGCTTCCCGTAAAATTTCTGCAGGAGAATGTCTACGCGTGCAATTTCCTCCGAAGTGAGAAATTCAGTGACACATTTATGTTTCTGACGCGCGTTCCGGCTAGGCGCCATTTTAGCGTTCTGTAACTATGCTTCTATCTGACAAATAGGAAAGAAATTGAACGAACTTTAACGCGAGAGTTCATGTTTCACTATGGCACCACTCATATTTGTTTTTGAGATCATACGCCTACGTAAAAAAATGGGAGGCATTACTTTCGGAACGACCCTCGTACTTCTCCAGCATTCGCCTGATGTTGATCGGAGAAACAATTGAAAATTACCTATATATTCGACGGTACTAATACTATCTGAGCAGCAGCTAGAATTCTCCTCCACACAGCGGATGAATTCGACCTAGCTACGTAGTTAGTGTCGAAAATCCTGCCATCGCCGGACTCGACCTAGGCTAGACGACTTCCCAGTCACAGGCTCTGCAACGAGACAAATTGATGCACTAAGCCACCTAAGCCGATTTTTACTGGAAATTCAGATGGAACTGGACAGAAGGAAACACTTATCCGGACATCACCGAGCAAAGGGGCTCAGTGTGTAGCGCGCTCACTTCGCAATCGGGGGGTCCGGGTTCGATCCCCGACCAGGCTATCCTGATCGGGGTTTTCGTGGTTTCCCTCGGTCCTAAGGCGAATCCTGGGATGGATCACCTCTCACCATCATCCTACCACCTAATTCAACAATAATAACAATAATAACAACAATAACAACAATAACAACAATAACAACAATAACAACAATAACAACAATAACAACAATAACAACAATAACAACAATAACAACAATAACAACAATAACAACAATAACAACAATAACAACAATAACAACAATAACAACAATAACAACAATAACAACAATAACAACAATAACAACAATAACAACAATAACAACAATAACAACAATGACAACAATGACAACAATGACAACAATAACAACAATAACAACAATAACAACAATAACAACAATAACAACAATAACAACAATAACAACAATAACAACAATAACAATAATAACAATAATAATTCTCAGCAAGAACAAAGTTGCTTGCGTCTATGGTCTACAACACGTGTCCACTGGGTAACGCCAAATGAGCAACAGCGATTCGCCACCTACGTGCTTTACCACTGTAGGCGTGCGCTCCACACGCTGAGGGAAAACTGCACGTCTATACTGGTCAGCGCGTCACCAAATTGCTAACATGCCAAGGGTAGGCGTTGTCTATGAAAAACAAGAACAACACTTATTCGGACATCATGAAGAGGACAGAATTGAGCGCAGTAGTTCTTCTAGAATTAAATGTTGAAGATTAGTTGTAGTACTCAGCTTTGCTCGGGTATTAACGATTAGTTGTCTCGATCGTCAGTTAGGAAAAATATTGAATTCTATCTATAATGCCGCCCAACTCCACACACAACGTCCGTATTAAATGCATTCCCCCTTATATACTCACCATTGAACTGGATGATCATCGCACGGTAGCAATTAAATTAAAAATCAAAGAGGCATTCCACGGTAATTGAACAAAGATAATTTCTAAGATGTTTTATTTCAAGACAACTACAATAAAATTAATATGGCCGATTTGTTTAGTTTTGACATTTTCCATATAAAGTTATTATTGACTGAGTAAACAAGGCCTGAACATCTTACGTATGTCACTTTAAGAATGTTTCACATATTTGCATATGTTTGAAATTTCAGGCGCAAATATAGAAATGATCTAGTGTTTAATGAGATTTTTTGGTATGTGATTGTAGACACATTGACTTTTGTCAAGTCAGTAATTAATATTTTTGGATCATATTTTATAAACTTGATAAATATTTGCATCATTGTATTCCAGAGACAGCTTTAATACTCTGTTTGTAGTCAGTATTAGTCTGCAGTTACAGTCAATTACTCTTCCAAGGCGCAGCAGCTGAGATAGTTTGTAACCGAAAAACACATCTTATAAAGATTAAAAATTCATCTTTCAAAAACAACATCAACACTCATTCATAATTAACTCAAAACCAACAAATGGTCCTTGTAACAAATAAGTAAGTAATAAACTTCTCTATTAAGATCAGAAAACATCACATAATTATTAATGCATTTTTTTTGTTTGTTTCAGGTAAGAGAAAGTATAACTTGTCGGACTATATCAGTAAGTAGACACAATATTCAGATGACTTCATCCTTTACAACAAATATTATTTGGGATTAGCTTACAATATTTTAATATTTAGTGCCATTTACTAATACTTGTTTGAAATTGTAAATTGGATAAGCAAAATTGATGACTACAGATGAGTTGCTGCAATAAGTTATAACGAGCTATTTGAAAACAGACTTTAGAACGCTTTCATAAAACTACACTCAAACCAGACAATCGTATTGGAATTGTCCGTTTTATGACGGGCTATGATGGGCCAGTGTACGTCCACACACGGGGAGTACTTTTGTAAGACGATAACTTCACCGCAACAAACTGCCGCACAAACGCAGATGAAATTGATGTGACCCAGCAGCGCTGGTAGCGTCGCAGGGCGCGTATTTTGCAATATCCGTCCACTGCAGTTCCAGACCGCACTCTCGTTGCCCGTCCATACCCTTTCTGACCCTGCTCCCCGCTCTATTTACCCGCGCCATGTTCCCCAGCCACTCTTCACCCGCCTGTGCTCTTTGCTCGCGCTAGTGAACTTCTCCCACCCCGTTACTACATTCGCCCCCCTCTTCAGCCATTCCACTGTCCCATCTGGACACGGAAACTGAAGTTATAAAAAAGATCTCATACTTATATTTGTATTTGAAGCATTGATTGATGCTCTGTATTTATGTTCAATTATACCAAAATATTCACAATAAAACAACTTATTTATTCGTGTTCTTTAGACAAACAATTCACCTCACTTCTCACGCCTTTTTCTCCGTTCGTCTTTCATCAACAACCCCTTATTTACCCCTTAGTTTTACACAACACCATGACTGCAGTAGATACACTCGGTGCAACAGAAACCCCCCTGCTCCTTCCACTTCCCGTCCGAGCTTTCTCCTACTCCATCGACTCCCCACATCCATCCTTGTATCACCACATCAATTCACTGCTACGTCCCCCTCCTAGCCCCATAAACTTCTCGCCTTTTCAATTCCCCTCTCATCGATTCTCGTTGTAATAATTTCCAACCCCTTCAATTCCTCGCTTTTATACATTCCCCGCCCCTATCCTTCTACTCAATCATTTTCCGCTCCCTCACTTCCCTGCCTCACCCATTCCCCATCCATTCTTCGCCTAATTATTTATGTACACTGTCTCTCTAAGTTCATCCACGTCTTTCATTCTATCTTCTTCGCTTCTCTGTCAGACTCATACTCAAGTTTCTCATCCTATTTCACAAAACTTATAGTTTGCTTCCCAAACCTTTCTCTTCCTAGTCTCACGGTATTCCCATTCCACGGTAGAGAGCATCACTCCCTGTTCCTCCACTCAATTATCTCCCCTCCTCTTCTCACACCCTCTATTCCCCACCCACTCTACTCCCGATCGCTTCCCCCACCCGGGTCCTCTGGGACTCTAAATCGAGCGGGACCTGCGCCTCATAAAGCACCAAAACAGTGTCACAACGTACCTTTTTCAATTTGTTGCAAAAATTTCCGTTTTATTTTCGTATTTTACCCGAAAAATCCATAAACCCCGCGGCAGCGAACAACGCTCCGTTTTATTATTCCCCGAACACCCGCGAGTGCGGAGCGAACGAACGGATGTCGGTCGAAGAGGGAGGGGAGCGTGAAGAGAAGGAAGGGAGATGGGAAGAGAAACAAGGTATGGCGAGAGGGAGGGCGGACTGTGGCACGTCTGCAGCGTCACTACCGTTCATTTCCGGCAGGGGGCTGGTGCGGAATTCGCCGCACGTTCCATATTCATACGGCCGTTTCTTCGACGGCGGCGGCTGGCTGCGGTGCTCGATGGGCGGGGAAGGGGTGGAAGAGAACGGGGAGGGGGGCCAAAGAGTTGCGTGATGGCAGCGAAGGAGGTAGGTGATAGGCTGATATCAACGTGGCAGCCTGTGCCGCCGTCGACTCCTTGTCGTTACCGCTCTGGTCGTAATGTTTCGCTCGTACCTGCTTCCAACTCTGTTGATATTGAATTATGCAGCCCACTGATTTCAAGGAAAAATGTGTGTGTGTATATATATATATATATATATATATATATATATATATATATATATAGAAAGAGAGAGAGAGAGATTATTAATTATATAGAGAGAGAGACAAAATTCTCTCTAATAATAATGATAATATCTATCGTAATCTATCTAATAATATCTACCTTTTTTTCTTCCTTGCGGTGAATTTCTTTGCAATTATTTTTGTAATAACTAACATGAATAACTGCGAAGCAATATTTTTTTCAAATCGTCGTTTTTTGCGTAGCGTTACATAACTTTTTTTTCTACTGCATAAGCGGTAGTGAGAAAAAAATACTGTATTTTTCAAATTCTGCAGCTCAGTGGCTTTACATTAGCGAGTTACAGAAAAGAAATGTTATATTTTAAACGCATGTCACACTATTCGCGTCGTGCTCATAACTGTACAACTTAATACATTTAATTATATTTACAGTTTTATTTGAGCTGGGGAAAGTATGCGTTTTAAATAATTATTGTTATTGGGATTTCATACACTGTACGCTTCACCCTAATCACGGAATGAAGGTATCCAGAAGAGCCAACATTTCAAAAATGTACCAGAAATTTCCGAAAAAACTTACTTTGATGGTTGTACGACGCAATGTGAAAAACATCTCGGGATCGTAAGCCTCGAATGCCAGGTTTAAGGCGCTACGTACCATTCTTGTGTGAGGCACGATCGATGCCAAGATCGTTAAGTGGGCCGTATGTTGTGGGTAGCATTTACCTACCTGATTTAGATGCGTTTTTAACAAATTATGAAATTCAACATGAAAAAGTAGAGTTGAAAGAATCCAAGATAAAATGTATTAATATAGAAAACTAGCGTACCCGTGCGAGAACTCTCGCATGTTAAATCCCACCCTTTCCCTATCCATTTGTCTATCCATTTCATAAAGGAGAAGAACTACTAATGTACTTACAGAATATCAAACAAAATAACAGTGCAATTGATGTTTGAAACAAATTTTCAATAAAAGTTTATTCAACATTATAGAGAGATGTTCTTGGAACAATTCATACTTCTTTAAAAACAACATTTGAAGAAATATTTCAATCATCCTTGAGAGTTACCTTTTCGCTTTCCTTGGTAGTCAAATAATAGAAAAGGTTTTTACTCTTGAGAAAGCCAAGTAAAGTAGTGCGAAAATACCGGATCGGGCAAGAAGAGACCTACTCATTGCAATAGTATTTAACTTTTCTTAATTTGCTATGAAGAACCGAGTGGGTTTGGAGAGTCAGGATGCCAGCTTGCTGGGGTGAGAAAATTGAAAAATTATTTGTAGACTGAAAAGTATTGAAATATTTTCTGCGTCCTTACGTACCTCAAGAAAAGCAATTCCGAGCCAAAAAATAACCAAACTAATGTTTTCACCTTTGAGTACTAAATACCATTCGTTAGCATTAGAAACAATTTAGTAGGCATTAGTAAGCCCACTTCGGTACATGGGAATGTTGCTCAAACGATGTTTGCATTTTTAATATCTTAACGAACCGACACCTTGAGTTTAATATCAAACGGTGTTTTATTTATAATATGAGTTTGCAGCTGGGCGTTGGTGTATATACTTCCAGATACCGACAACATTTAAATCGTGCGTTTGGAGTACGATCGTTGGCAGTTGTCGGGTGACTTGCACTATTCTTTCTATAATTTTAAATTTAGTTGTTTTTTAATTGATTTACGTAGTATTCTAGGCTAGCGCGTTTTGATTTTTGTTTTCCATTTATTTCAAGCTATTTTACTTTAGCTACTTTAAAACGTTTGTCCTTTGTGTTGTGCCATAGCACAAGTTTTCACCCACTACCTCTGGGTACCCGTGCGAGAACTCTCGCATGTTAGACCCCACACTCATCCCTATCCTTCTATTTTCATTCTAAGAGGGAAAGTAGTTAACGAAACGTGTTTATTTGTTTAAAATCTATAAAGGTAACTTGCAATGTACTAACACAATTACAAATAAAAATAAAAAACTATGCAATTAATGTGTAAAAGAAATTTTCAATAAATATTTATTCAATATCATGGAGAATTTGCTTGGAACAATTCCCAACACTTACTTAAAGACATTTGAAGTAATTATTCAATATTCTTTGTCAATTAGGTTTTAGTTTTCCGTGATAGTCACAAAAATATTAGCTTTTTACTTTTGAGAAAGCTACGTGTCTGAACCTATTGACTTGAAAATGTCATCGAATGATAACGAAAATATATGTACAGGTAAAACACAAACACTGGCTTCACTCTTCACTGAACACCCACATACCTCCACAATTAAGTCCACAGCACATACAGACCATGAAAAAACGTTAATTGAATAGTTTCACTACACGCATGAGAAACAATCTTCATAGGCATAGGTATCAAGCAACTATAATAGTACTTCTAGTTGTTGCTGGAGAGCAAATCTTGAATTAATGATTATGCAAATAAGCCTCGTCAGACTGCACAAACTACGGTGTTAAGCGTATATAAAGATTGTCGAAACTAAGCCTTCTAAGCGTGTCGCCACAAAAATTGCTACCAGCAGAAAGGGCTGAAATATTGAGGTGGCCTTGATAGTATTGAAGCGTGGAACCAAAAAGTTAATTGAATGGATCGGAGAATGTCTCATCTTGAGATTATGGTGTGAAAAACGTTACTTTTTAAGGCTCTAAAACGCTTTGTTTATGAGTTATTTGCCGATATGATTTGACATGTGATGCGGGTTGCATCTTACACGAATATTTGGATGGTTTTTTTTAAAGAAATCACCCATATTTTTAAAGTCAAAGTGGAATTCGTCAAGTCTCCGTGACATTCTCTTTCTTTAGAGCCCTCATTTATAAAGATTGATTGCGTGTGAGAGCCGGAACCCAAAGGTATACTACTGAAATAATACAGGAGACGATTTTGTGAAAACTGATTATCGTTTGAAAATTTTTTGTGGGTCAAACTTTTTTAGATTATTATTATTTATTATTATTATTTATTATTATTATTATTCCTAGAATAGACGTCGGGATGTCTCTGCGTTGCCCCTAAGGTGTGCTCAATGCGAGAGGTGCCTGATAGAAAGAAATCTATGCAATTAAATGCAATGGAATTTATACATAGTGTGCTAATATCTCTCTTGCTCCTCACCTTTCATGTCGGTCGCCATTTTGAAACCAACTTTTCTAAAACCACTTACATAAATAACGTCAAACGCCACAGAGCCGACACCACATTCAATCCACTATCAATTTACGATTTTCCTCCATTACCTCTCCAGTTTTCCCTCCAGGCATATTCGGAAATCAAGATTTCTTATAATCACTCTCCTAGGGATTTTCATTTCATTCTCAAATCTTACTATCTTCGCTGCGTCTTCTACCTCTATTGTCGTCCATAGAGTTCTCTTCGCAGTCTTTTCCATTCCACCATCTCAACTGCCATCCCTTCAATCGGGTGCCAATAAATGTGCGAGAATTAGCTCGTAAAGCGAGAAGCACGTAATCACTAGACGACTGGCAGTGTGGATGCGGTGACGGTGTCGGTGACGGTGTCGGCGACGGTGTCTAAATTTGTATTTCGCCACTTTTCAAAATACAAAAATTAAGCTTTTAATATAGGATCAGAACCCATTGTTCTAACTACCCATTGCAATGAACTCTATTTCATGAATTTGTTTAACCGCACACAGGTACATGGCTGACTATGTTCTGTAGTTGCGTTACTTCTACATTTACATTTTCCGGAGAGTTATGTTGATGCCAATGAAGTGTCTTTTTTACTTGAAACGACATTGAACTACCGGACAGAAATACCTTGAAGAGCAAACCTTTTGTTAGCATACGGGTCATTCCATGCAAAAAAGTAGGAAATCTGACACTACATCTCAGAATTTAAAAATATTTTGCCACCATACTTATCATGATACCTGCATGAACCAGGTACGATATTTTTGTCTCATCAGCCATTGTTTAGCAACAATGGGCACTTGAAATATTAGATTAGCAGTCTGTAGACATTCCTTTATGATTTTTTTCCGATGATACGCAAACAAGCAAAAAATATTAAAGTGACACAATTTGTAGAAGAAATATAAAGGATAATTTGACACTAAAAATATTTTTTTATCTTGAGTCTTTAACAATTAGGAAGTAAACAAATTCTAAAAAATGCAATAAATGGAAAAACAATATTTTTAAATTCTTGAATTTTGGAAGAAAAACTGCTGAAACTACTTTCAAGCTACTCTGTAAATTTCATCATGGAATCTTGAATGGTTTTAAAGTTATGAATAAAAATATCTTACCGGCGCTCCGTAAACTAACTCGTCTCAGCTGCTACAGCCGCCGCGCCCAGCCCTCTTCGTCAGCACTCGGCGTTACTTTTTTCCTCCACGGCGCGATGGTGGATTTCGCAAAACTACTTCTCTAGGATCTTCTGGTGAATTAGAGTACGTCCTCACAGCAATTTTGTTTTCTGAAACTGGAATCACAGCGTGGATACTCCGTGTTCCCGGCACTATTTTCAGACCTACGAATCTCCCACTATTTAAAAATTCGGCCTCTACTTCATGTTCCTCTTTGCTGGTAAAAATAAAATAAATTCCTTCCACATTACTGTCCGCCCAATCAAAAAGTTCCCTAGGGGTAGTAATACAAGTTCCTTGAAGGCTTGCATAAGCTGCAAGTCTCTTGATGGTTCCTCCTATACCGTCACAGGGACCTTTTCCGTGACTCGTGGCAAAAAAGTGCCATTCGGCTGGGACTTGGAAATCCTCCTTGTGATACGTGACATTGCAGAAGTTCTTTCTGTTTTTATATTGACCAGCCGCGCCGTCACTAAAGTAATAAATTTTACTAATTTCAGAAAATTTCTGGAAAAGACAGTAGAGTAGTTTCTTCTGAAATAAGTGCACTGCAGCAGAATCATGTACTAAATAATCAGAAATTATTGACACACACAGATGTTGCAATGAATTATCTTCAAAATTTCTGTAATAAATAATAAATGGATGTATTGTTGCTTGAGATTTGTTCCAGTGGCAACCTTGAATCGCATCCTGAATAACGAAACTATAATTTTCGGAGTAATCACCAATGACAATTAATTCTCCTGGTTGAACGGAGTTTTTCAATTGTTTTAAATATGATGATTGAGCTCTCGCTATGAAGTTATGAGCTTTGAATTTTTTAAGGTAGGTGATAAAATTACTGACGAAATTTTCAGCATTTGCTTTAACAGTAATAATTTCGGCTCTGTCAGTTGTTGTCCACTTTTGTAAATTATTTCTTCAACAAGGTTGTTTTTAAGGCTGAAATTTAATAACTCAGAAAGAGTTTCTGATTCTGGGCACTCACTGCATTTATTGAGAAAGCAATTAGGAGAAGGGCTTTCACAAACCAGCTTTTTAATGAAACAATCAATTGTGTTCCTTTGTGCATCATCTTGATGAATATGTTCCAAGCTCATACACATCAATTTCGTGTTTTCGCATATTGTGCACACGCAAACATTGTGAGTGCCTGGTGATCCAGCTAAGACACATTGCTTTGGCCGCATACCAGCAAAACTCGAGAACCCGATTTTATAATTTGGGTGTCTTTTTTTAAATTCTCTGTACAGCTCTTTTAAATTCCCTAAAAGTAGCCGTTTTTGCTTTTTTACTTTCTTACCCTTTTCTTGAACAGATTTTGTATCCTTCATGCCAGCCATAATCCTACTTATATCATCCTCTTGATAAAATCCTTCTACAAGATCTTTTACATCACAAGGAAGATTGCGCTGATATTTTCTGTCAGGGTAAGTCATGACACCCTTCTGATTTTGTGTTAATTTTGCCGTACGAGCTACATGAAGAGATACGCTAAATTCGACCATTATTTTTTGTTCACTCCAACTTTTTGGCAAACACGTTAAAATCATATATTTCTCATTAGCTGTTTTCACATTTGAAAATTTTTCTTTGAATTGTGTTAACATTTCTTCTCCATCATTGCTTTCTGTACTCACATGAAATAATTCAGAAACTGCTTTATATACGGCACTCACCTTTCTCCTTGCGTACGATTTCTCTCGGGTTTGCTTTCGCAATGACAATGGTGATTGACCCAGAGGAATCAAAATGTTGTTTACATTACTGATCGTGGCTTCCTCTGCAACTCCTGGGGCTACGTACTCCTCTTCACTTGATTTTTTCACTTCACTGTCTGTTTCAGTTGAGTCACTAAGATCTGTATTGGGTATTTTAGATATTTTGAGACGACACAGATCGCATATTGCTTCACCTACCACTAAACTCGATATTTTCTTCCGCATCGCCTCTGTTATCTTTCTCTTACCCACCCGACTTTTGTGCTTCTCAAGTCCGAATGGATTGCAGCACCAAAGCGTGTTAAACGTATTCACAATCTTCGGCATTTTCTATCACGATGTATCACTGAACAGTAACACTCGAAAACTAAGCCTGTAAAGTGGTGTCAGGATCCCTTCGAAAGCATCGATGGATATCCCTACGGAATGAACTTGGCGGTGCCTGCCTACGACCTAGCCTCACCCCTCGCTCGGCAAGGGCACGCGACTTTCAACCTTAAGAGCAAAATGCGCGTATACTTTTTACTTAATAACTTACGTATTTTTTAAGATTCCATCGCGACACTTTGCAGAATGGTTATTTATTGGTTCTTCTTGCAGTGTGTAAAATATGAAAGAAAAGAAAATGTTGTTTTTGAAGAAAAATGTATTTGTTTAATTTATTAGCATTTTTTATTATAAACAAATGTCTCAATCCTTAATATATTATCAACTGCTTAAAATATGATCATTTATCTTCAAAATAGTGTGCCCGTTTTTGAAGTTTTATTCATTGTTTGAACGTCATAATTATTTTCATTATAGAGTACATTGTGTCATCGTCCATGTTTAACCCGCAATTGTTGCTAAACTACCAAAGATATTAATTCCATACATTGTCTTTTAACTGTTCATTATTAGTAGATTAACATAATAAAATATGAAAAAAATCTGAGACTCACTGTCAGAAAACTTGAAATTTTGCATGGAATGACCCATACACGAAGAATATTTACAAAATCTGGTAAGAGCAACGTCGATATTGTAATTTTTATTCAATCACGGATTTAATTTAACATTCTTAATCAAACAGAGATATATCTACTATGAAACAGACTTTGAGTGACAATACTTTTTCCTTCAAATTTACTCTTACAAAGTAAAATATGAAAAATTAAGAAGGTGTCTATCGTAATGATAGTGTGAATTTGCCATTAGTAAAACTCGTTGAGTCATAAACACAAGAGGTGTTGTTCTTCAATGATGAAATTGTGTTTTAGTAGTGTGGGTACACCACTATAACTCAGTTTTACCATATAAGAACTACCCATCTTGCATACAATTCATGCCGTATCACTAAAAATAGCATCAGGTTCGCTCCAATATACACACAACTTAAAGTTATTGAAACATTAATTTGTTATTCTGCACCTCACACTGCAAATAACACAAATCACTTAGGTGAATTGCCAGTAACAATTTCTACAAAATGATCTCTTTCAAATCAGAACGCTGTAGCAGTCGACGGTAGAGGAATTTTGCCAGGAAATTTCCGCGACCAAATATGACGAAACCTGAATGCCGGTTCGGAATGGAAATTGTGTGTTGCGTTAAATGCAACGTGAAACTGATATGAATGTGCTAATGTTGTGTGCGGAGATCACATCACGAAAAGGTTCTTTCTTCCCCATTGTTCAATTAATTGAACGCACGGGAGTTGTCCCGAGATATTTTATGGCTGTCGCAAATGGTACGAATGCCAGTACGAACAGAAATAAAAGACGCATTTCCGGAAAATTGACTTGATTTCGGCAAAAGCTATGGGAACGTGCTCACAGAATGTGTTTAATTTTTTTTTCAGAAATACGTAAACATTTTGTAAAATCTGGTACATGCGTGTAAAATATAAAACGAGGTGATGTGAAAAATTGTATTATTTGACTGTATTGATGTGTCAGTTGTATAAATTGTTCCTTTTATTTGCTGATGTAGTTGTAGGTGTTCAGGGATGTGTGATAAAAGATGTGCTTAGAATAGAGATTGGTCTTTGATGCACGTGAATACTAAGAGCCAACTGAAAGCCATTTTTGCTATGTTTTGATCTCACAAAGTACATTATTAATGTACATATTTAAATGTAATTATATTAATACGTATAAAGTATTAATCAATATACCGTACAATCCAAAGGAAATGTACGTGCCCCACCACGACTTAATATACATGTAGAGTTGTTGTGTATTCTTGTCGCCGCTCCTTAAACTAAAGAGTCCTACATTCCAGACCTGATGATGGCGTATATTTGACACCAATCCAATAGCTACGGAGGATGATGAAGCCATCTCAGTGTGTATTCTAAAGATTGACTGCTATGCAACGTCAGTAAAATATTGTGTCGACTCAGTGGCATATTTTGGTTATTTCAGGAAGTGTCGGTCGGCAAATGTTAATTTTGCCTCGCAAGTTTGCCGAATACAAGAAATATTCACATAAATTTTTACTGGCGGTGAAAGGAGATCGAGTCCTTGTACGCTATGTATCCTATGAGAAAACCTAGCTGCGGTTTTTAAAATTGGAAACGGTTACGGTAAAATTGTTTTTCCGATCAAATTTTCACTTGCCACATATTTTTATTACACTGCAACAAATTCGTTTAAAAACAGCGTCGACGTATTTTGGGTTTCCGAAGTGTTACAGCTTAAGAAAACATGTCTTTGTCGAACGCTAGAATGGAAACTGATCTAAAATTCCTCTCACGGAATTGAAACCGGTTCATAACGATCGAGGTTTGCGGTCGCGTCGCCATAGCTGGAAGCGAGGGCGAGAATTCACATGCATTCGTGGCCAGCTTGTGTCACCCTCTCGCCATGCAATATCAATTGCGCTCTCCGCAGCAACAGCTATTCCATGACTTGGCAGAACCCTCTTTCTGCTGCCTTTTCGATGGTGGCAGGGCATGTTTTAGTTACTTTTCAAAGCGTCACTGCGTGTGTGTATTACGGTGATCGTTATTTTGGTAAGGTGAAAAGTTCTTTGATCTCTCTCTCTCTCTCTCTCTCTCTCTCTCTCTCTATTTGTTTCTGTCTCGGTCGTATTTAAAATGAAGTTTTCAGAAATCATTTGAAAGTTTGTAAAAATAATTATGCATTTTATTTATTTTAATACCCTCTTGTAGATCAAAAGAAACTATACTTTCCGACTTTAACAAATCACAGAAATGATTACGCTATCAATAAAGAAACGAGAAAGTTATCGTTGGGTGTCCTTCATTCATTCAGAATGTTACTCTTCCCACAACCAACATCCGATATTATTTATGTTACCAAGTTTGCTCTAATCGCTCATATCTTAGCAAAGGCCATCAGGATACTGCGAATGCTCATGGGGATGATTACCGGGGTCTTTAAGACTGGCACGAGTGAGACTAAGTTAACGAGTTGGCATCAACTCCAAATATTTGAATTCTTAAATGAATGCAATTTTATTACTAAAATTCATGGTGAAAGTGTACAACATTAGTTTTAACCTTAAAATTTTATTGCAGAAAGTTGTTTCTACAACTTTTCTCCTCTCTTTTCAAGCAATATCAATCTCCTGTAACCACAATGTCCCCACCACTCTCCAAAACATCTTTCCAATTTTTGCTCTCAAAATTCTCACATATTCCTAATCGACGATTTAGAAAACGCCATTACCGTACCGCAAATTGTCCACACAACTTGCAGCGAGGTAGACATTTCGGATCCGGTGATCCTGCGAGGCCCTCGGTCGCGTGCGTGCGTGTGTGGCCGAAGGCGTCGAGGTTAAATCATTTCACGCCCCTGCGGCCACGGCGGCAGGTCTCTCTCGCGTGGGCTCGCTAACCCGCTGTCCGAAATTTCCTTTTGCTCCGGCAGCAGCTTGGTCCCTCGTAACAATGGCGCGCCCCACGACCGACACAAAGGACAGAAAAAGAACTAATTCGCGGTGCAAAGCTGTTACAGCGCCATGCCTAATTCATTTTCGGACTCGAATGCGTGCACGGCCTAGAAAAACGCCGCGCTTAGGTAGAGAGAAAGCGTTCAAAGCGGGCGGAAGCACAGGAGGAAGCGGGCTGAGTATCGCTGTGGGCGGGGTTGGGAGAGGGGGGAATGGAATGTGTGGGACGGAGGAAACGGAAGGAGTGGAGTGTGAGGGACGGGGGAAGCGGAAGGAGTGGAGTGTGAGGGACGGGGAAGCGGAAGGAGTGGAGTGTGAGGGACGGGGGAAGCGGAAGGAGTGGAGTGTGAGGGACGGGGGAAGCGGAAGAAGTGGAGTGTGAGGGACGGGGGAAGCGGAGGGAGTGTGAGGGACGGAGGGAGCGGGAGGATCGGGGGGAGCGGGAGAAATGGACTGTGAGAGACGGCGGAAAGGTGGGGACAGAGTGGGAGCGAGGAGGGAGCGACGAAGAGGGTGGGAGTGGGACCAGCGTGAGTGGGGGAAGCTGAATGTAAGCGATAGGGGTAGTGGGAATGAGGATGGGAGCGGTGTGTGATTGGCGAGGAGAGCGAGAGGAGCGTGTGGGGTGGGAACAGATATTCCGAGGCAGCTGTGTGTGAGTGGCAAGAGGAGCCAGAGAAGAGGCGAGAGTAGGAGTTGAGTGGGAGCGACGGGTGAAGGCAGAGGAGCGAATAAAGGAGCGTGAGGAGTGAAATGAGAGGGGCGAGGGCAGCGGAGAGTATAGGAGTGGGAGCCGAGATGGTTGCTGAAGTATGAGGGGGAGAGTAATCGGAAATGGGAACACGGGAGAGAGAGCAGTATGACAGCACGGGTGGGAGCGAAGTTAGGAACAAAGGCGGGACTGCAAAGGAAGCAGGATGGACAATAGAGGACAATGTGAGTGTGACGTAGCAGTATCTGGAGGGACTGGCCCGTTCAGAATCGGAAGCGGATACAGAGTCTGTGCAGCAGCAGGCCCTAGTGGGCTGGGGCGCTACGCGACTGGGCGGCGATGGAGACGGAGTGGGGGCGATGGTGAAGTGGTGGAGCTACGCCACGCCTGAAGGCTCGCGCGAGGATTTTTGCAGGGCAAACACCGATTTAAACATTCATTACTCCGCTCAAGCGAGGCGGCTTAATGCCAGGGAGCAAGCGGCCGGCGCAGCGAGGCAGAAGATCTGGGGCGAGACAGGAAGTGGGGGGGGAGAGGCGAGAATGGGGTGACAAGAGAATGGTCGTAAAGAGGAGAAGAGAACGTGGAAAACGAGAATGTTGAGGAGAAGCTGGATAAAGGAGAGAGGTTATCGGAGAGGAGGAGTTAATAAAGAGGATGGGACACAAAAGGGAAGGGAGGGTATAAGGAGGAATAATAACGGGAGGTAGAGAGAGAACAATGATGGAAGTACGGAAGACGGGAGAATGGTGGGGACGAGAGAATGGAAAGGAGTTTTGAACGGTAGGCGTAATATTAACCGAGGTGAGAGATGAGAGATGAGAAATGAATTGAACAGACTACTACTACTTCAGTTGAGGAGAACAGACGTACAAGGGTGGAGAGAACGGATAGGTGAACGGAAAAGAGAGGGAGAAGGAATAGACAAGTGTAGTAAACGTGATATGTGTTATAATAAAACTTGTTTGTCAGTCATCGCTGGCCGGGGCTTTTTTGCTTGACGCCTTCCTAGTTAGTGCAGCTTCATCAATTTTATTGAGTTACACAGGAATTAAGAGAGACTCAAGACAATAATGAAACAGATTTTGCGTGCTCGATTATGTATGCCTTCTCCAATGTATCCCTGAATGTTAATGTATGATATGTCTTAATCCTCACAACCCATTTATTGGTAGCTGCCGTGGAGGCAAAGGCGATAAAAACGAAGTAAAATTAAAATTACAGAGATCACAAATAGACTGACAAATATTGTATAGAGAATAGTAGCTGTAACAAATACTGTATACAGAATATTTTTGCCAATATCTAACTCTATATTTTATCATATTCTTTTCATGAAATGCAAAAGGTTCCGGGTTGTAATTTTCCTCTCTTACTTTTTTAACCCTTTGTTGTTACTCGTGAATTTTATAATCACTAATCATTTTCGCAGTCTAATTCTTTATCACATTTTGCAGATCACTGACTTTCTTCATTAATTAAAACGGCCTTCCTTGTCATTAATTATGATTCTTCTACCTCTGTAAAATACATTTCGCACGTCAACACATTTGTTCAATTCTTTGCATATGTCACTTTTTCAATTGTGTCCCAGTCTTATTTACACGCCCCCATTATAATCTTCTGCGCCTGCTGCGTTAAATCCCGCACCCGTGTTATACACTTTACATTTCATATTCTCCTTGTCAGTCTGCCCCCTTTTACCGGCCCATTCCCGCCCCCGTCCACGCGAGACCGTTATTCATCCTCTGTGTACGCGGAGGGCCGCCGACAGTGCTTCCACACGACGCCCCGCCCCGCTTCACCCCTTGCTCTGTTTCCCTTGGTTCCACTTCCCTCCACGGTCTTTCCAACGCCACCTCCTTTTGCCCCGCCAATGCTGTCCCCTTTCGCCACGCCCAACGTTGCCCCGCCACGCCCAACGCTGCCCCACCATTACCAACTCTGCCCCGCCATTCCCAACGCTGCCTCGCCATACTCACGCTTCCCCACCAATCCCAAAGCTTTCTCGCCATTCCCAACGCTTCCCGACATTCCCTACGCTGCCCCGCCACTCCCAACACTGCCCCGCCACCCCCAACGCTGCCTCACCATTCTTACGTTGCTCCTCCATTCTCAACACTTCCCCGCCATTCCCAACGCTTCCCACCATTCTCCACGCTGCCCCGCCATTACCAACTCTGCCCCTCCATTCCCAACGCTCAACGCTTCCCGCCATTCCCCACACTTCCCTGCCACTCCCAACACTGCCCCGCCACTCCCAACAGTGCCTCGCCACGCCCAACGCGACCTCGTCACTCCAACGGTTCCCCGACACATTGAAAGCTGCCCCGCCACGCTCAACGCTGACTCGCCACACCCAACATTTCGACATCTCCAATTCCCCAGCTACACTCAATATCGCTCCGCCTCGTCCAACCTTGCCTTGTTCCGGCCCAACGTTACCACGCTCCGTCCAACATTGCCACGCTCCGACCACCGATTTCCCACCCCCACCAAACCTCCAGACCAAAGCAAAACGCTCCGCCCCGCCCCGCGCCAGGTAACAACCTTCCGACCCACTTCACCCCACTCCCCTCTTCCTTGTCCAGCGCTGCCTCACCACCCCCTGACTAAAGCTCTCGGACCGGCGGCAGCCCCACTTCACTCAAAAAAGCTCCGACATACGCAGTCGCGCTCCCCCCAACGTCACCCACATCCCCAACCACACGCATCCACCTCCCCGTCGCTTCCATCTCCCTTCCGTTGCGACTCCGCCCAACGCTGCCTCACCCAGCACCATTCCGCCACAACCACCACCTCCACCCCCAAAACCGCTCCATGTGCTCTTTCCGGAGAAACTCGCACGCTTCATTATCACACCGACCCTAAGCGGCGACACCGCGCCCACGACGCCCTTCAGCAGGCTGTTTACGAGGAAAATTACGCTCGGCGCTGAGCCCCTGCTCCCCCTACATAATACACCTGCTTCACTCACGTGCCCCTTGCCCCGTCCCTCCACGTCACGTCACGCCTGGAGGAGAATTCTAGCGGCACGCTGCTCTGTTTGGTACTTTTTTCACGGTTTCCCCGATCAACACCAGGCAAATTCTGGATGTGTTCCCTGATAAACGGGCCACCCATAGCACGCTATTTTTTTCTTCCTCTTCCTTTCCCCTTCCTCACTCGTTACCAACTACCACACGTGTCGGGACAACAGACGGAAAATTACAACTACACCCGACTGGCCGGTACCTCACTGGAGGGAGATATCTGGTGGAGGAAAAGTAACAGTGTGACACGTAGACTGTTGCCGGACCGGATCACATCATCCAGCGGGGGAACATCGCCGCCACCTCTCCCAATAAAAAGGAGGTAATGACCAGAGCAGTTGACGCGCCAGGCAGTACTAACCAATCAATCAATTACGTCATATCCGTCACGCACGTGTCGGACGTGCCTGCCATCACTTGTGTCACACACTTCTCGCTGTGCCCCCGCACGGGGGAGGCGTGTGTCACGTAGGTGGCCATGTCCTCTGGTGGAGAGCGCGGCGACCACCCGGACCCCGAGCACGCGGCCCAATCTCAGGTCGTTAGCCTAAAGGTGTAGGCAGTGAGTAGGAAAGCTAAACTCCGGGCCGACGGTTCAACCCGGCGGTCCACTTGTGGGTCCCTAGCGCGTCGACCTAGAGTCCGTCCGACCTCATGACAGGATTGGGTGAAGACGCCCCTCGGGGTGCTCTGGAATCCACATTTCAGAAGTCCGGCTGCTGCTTTACCTTCAGCCAGGTTGTCATTGGTAACGGCCGTACCCGGGTCGATAGCCTTTAAGTGTTGGCAGCGGGGAGGCGGGTTGTGGGCCCCTGGCCCCCTGGGAGAAATCCCGGGCGGTCCCCAGATGGGCTTTTGGCTTCGCCGTGGCAGTGGCCCGTACTCAGGGCAATGAGGAGGGACTTGGTGTCCCGGCGCATGTGAGTGGCGAGTTACCATACAGGTGATATTGACTCCGGTACCAATCTGGATAATTGGGAGCCCCGGGCTAGCGGGGCGGCCCGACCCAGGCATTGTGTGGGGAGGTTGCCGTGACGGCAAACTGGGTACCGGTCGGATCCGGTTTTCCTGCCCTGAAGCGTCCATGTACGTGGAGGGGGGTGAGGATAAAGCTGCCAAATGGCCTAGTATAGCAAAGGTGCCCACCCAGGGATTCGTCCCCAGGAAGAACATGACGAGCGGAGTTTGTAGGCCCGCGAGACGTAACTGTGCCAAACGATTCCCCTCCCGTCGCTTCATATACCTATTTTCTAGACTATTCCTGCCTCCTCAATGACCATCTACGGCATGTTCCTGCTCATTAAAACGATCCTGTGTTGTTCTTCACCATGAATTATTTTCATACGATCCCGTCCATTTCATCGTCATTTTCCCTTAATCTGTTCAGAAAATGCTGAGATGATATTTCGGTTTACTTTTGAACATGATTAAACTTTCATTATTTACAAGCTCTCTTTTTGCTAGTCCGAGTATTGGAACAAAATTAAATCTGTTGCTCGTTTGGCAAAGTTCATAGTTTTATTTTACAAGGAAGCAAACATTTCTCATTTTTTTAATGTTGCAAAACACGTCGTTGATACTTTTTGTTTTACATTTCAACCAAGAATGGTAAAAGAGAGAGTTAGATATTCTGGAGCTAAAAAAGGGTGAACCGATTATACTTTTGCCGATCGTCACTTATTGTTTTTGTTGTTTTTTCGATAAAACATTAAGTAAATTCAAATACTTCATTTCATCATACTGGGTCCATCCTGGTCTTCCCCCTCTGTGAATACTCTTAATTTTCGTTATACAAATCTACAATATGCTTCAGTCCTCGTGTGTTCTGAGGCTAACAATGCCTTCATGGCTTCTCCAGAGTTCACCAGGCGTGACAGTAATAACTGGGATTCTAAATAAGGAGCAGAGAAGGTGACTCAGGTTTACTGCAGTAACTAAATTACTATGCTTCTCTGGAACAAATACGTTAACTCTTAGCATTAAAAATATTTAGAAGGCAGTTTCCCCCCTTACCAAATCTTAATTGAATGCAGTTATAATTGTTCTTATTTTAGGAATGAGCTCTTCTTTTTTTCAATAACTTAGTTAACTCTGTTAATTCAAACAACGAACATAATTAACTTGCATTGGCTTCCTCTAAGAAATTTTCTTCAATACACAGAAATGGAGTTCGGTAACTAAATAATTAATTTTAATCTACGCCCATCAATTTCGAGAGAAAACTACTGATGCTCGTTATTAGCATCGACAATTTCACAATTCACGTTAAATAATTTTCCACAACTTCTAAATTTAAATTTACTGTATTTTCCGTAAACCATGCCCGTCCTTCAGCTATGCGGAATGACCACCACCCAATCAATAACCTTCAATGGTTCTCCTCAGCTCAAGCAACCATGAAACTTCCAGAACACATCTAACACTTTCATTCAAAAATGAATGATTCGCTATTGAAGATTATATAACTCTAACACTTACAACCTCTAAGTTAAACAGAGTTATTATGACTTTGGGGAGTTTCAATACCATAAAAGATTGAAGGAAGCAACCCCTGTACTTGATTTTCACCTCAACACACCACAACCTGAAACTCAATAAAGTTATCTCATCCCCATCCGTTCTAACAGTCCCTAAGTTGACCCTGTCCCCAACTGCAAACAGCAGTTTGTCAAGGTCGATGCCACGAGCGGCAGAGCGTGGCACGAGTGCCACCACGAAATCGCTCCTCCACGCAGTTTATTATCCCACCGCCAGAGAACGCCATCCCTACTGTAAAACGGCGGGGTTACTATTCGTTCTTTCCCGACGCTAGTTACGCAGAGAAGCTCATGGCATGCTACAGTACCACCACGCGTGCCACTGCCATCAGCAGTACAAGACCTTGGCACGACTGGCATACGGTGACACGCGACCCGGAGTAATGGGAGCGGCTCGCGGAGCGTCCACGATCGGCTCCCCACGAGCCCGTAAATTCGCTCGCGAGCTGCGTTGTGTGGGATAGGGATGGATGTAAATGTGTGTGTATGTGTGTGAGTGTGTGGAATGGACGGCGCTTGTCAAAATACTGGATGTGTTGAAAAAATCAATTACAATTCCTACGATTGGTGGCTTCCGTAGCGTCTGTGTTTATTTCAAGATTACATGGCAGCAGATCACAAAGAATGGATTACAGACTTTGACCGTTCTTACATTCTCATTCCTTTCCTATCCATCGATCTTTCAAAAGAAGACTGACTTTGTGTGGAGAAGAACGACCCAAAACTTGCCGCCACATAATCAACACGGGCAGGCGGCCAAGACTATCAGGCCGGCGGGAAAGAGGTCAGTTTTCAATAGTGAATGGTATTTATTCTGATATCATCTACTACACACGCTGGATTATTTAGAGAACACTACATTAGTTAGATGATCATCCCGAAAACACGTAGCTCTGTTTATTTCCGCGGTCTCTTCGGTTCAATTTAATGTAGACAGCGGAAAAATCCCTTAAAAGAATGTTCCTTAAAAGAAATTCCATCCCTTTTCAACCCGACATCACTCTTTTCAACATCCTCCAATGACTGCTGTTCCACGCCCTTGATCTTCCTTGCTGTTCCACGCCCACGCCGTCCACATTCCCACAGCACACGCCCTCAACATGATATCTATGCTTTCTTTATGCATACCTCCACTATTCTCACATCCCTAGCACATCTCATTCTGTTCCTAGCACTACGACCTACCATCCCGTTCCCGCTCTTCCCTAAGGGAGAGACTTCCGCTGCTCTCGCTCCGCTATTCACGGCGGGTCATCAGGGGGCCTTCGCTAAGACAGCGCTCGGCGGCCGCGCGACAGCCTTATAAAACGATTTCTCAGCCAGTCAGACGGCGGATTCGGAGCCGAATCTCCGCTACCTAAGAATTACGCCGCCCCCCACCCCATGCTTCAGCTCCCCGCACAAAACCCATTTTACCTCTCACACCTCCGGATCTCCAACCCATGTCCCCCGCCCAACTTCCAGTGCATCACGCCACCCCAGCTGCTCGCTCCACTCCGAACTCCCATCCCACACCCAGCACCACGCCACTCTCCCAGCTCCCCGCCACACACTCAGCTCCCCGTCACATCCCCATCTCCCCGCCACATCCCATCTCCCCGCCATAACCCATCTTCCCGCCACATCCCATCTCCCCGCCACATCCCATCTCCCCGCCACATATCCAGGTCTCCGCCCCACCCCCAACTCCCTTGCAAGCACTCAGCTCCGCGCAACACTTCAACTCCGCGCTACACCCCCAGATCCCCACTACACCTTCAGCTCCCCGTCACTTCCCCAGCTCCCCATCACACCTCTCGTAGCTCTCCGTCCACACTCAGCTTCCCGCTTCACATAAGCCCCAACACCAGCGCCCCACCTGCTCCACCTGTAAACTCCCCGCACCATTCGACCCCCAGCTCCTCGCTTCACTCTCAGCTTCCCTTCCTCCTCACAATTCTACGCTCCCACTTCCAGATCCTCTCCTTACTTCCAGATAACCCAGATTCCTCCCCACACCCCGCCCTACTCTCATCTCCATGCCTCAGTACCCAGCTTTCTGCACAAAATGCCACCTTCCCGTCCTAAAGCTAGCCCCCTGCCCGACCAACAGCTTCACGCCGAACCCATCTGCTTCTCATCCTCTCCCTAGATTTCTGTAGAACCCACAGCCCCGCCACACTCCTAACTCCCCGCCACACTCCTAACTCCCCGCCACACTCCTAACTCCCCGCCACACTCCTAACTCCCCGCCACACTCCTAACTCCCCGCCACACTCCTAACTCCCCGCCACACTCCTAACTCCCCGCCACACTCCTAACTCCCCGCCACACTCCTAACTCCCCGTCACACTCCTAACTCCCCGCCACACTCCTAACTCCCCGCCACACTCCTAACTCCCCGCCACACTCCTAACTCCCCGCCACACTCCTAACTCCCCGCCACATCCCTAACTCCCCGCCACACCCCTAACTCTTCGCTCGACTCCAGCTCTCCGCTTCATTCCAGCTCTTTCCCCATTATCATCCCCCACTCCAGCTTCTGCCCCCATACCCAACTCCCAGACCCACCTTCATTTCCTTGCCCCATCCCTAGATCTTTGCCCCACCCCAACCCCTTATCCCACTCCCAGCTCCTCGCCCAACCCCCAGCTCCCCGACCCGAATCCAACTCCTCGCATCCAGCACCCCACTTTCACCCTCATCCCCGCCCTATGAAAAGCCCTCTACCGCGGCGGGGCCTGGCGACGAATGACGACAGGAGGCAAATGATATCTTTTATGAAGTTAAATTGCGAGGAAGGCGCGCGCGCGGGGATACAATGAAAGAGAGTTGGGAAAGGGAATGGTGCAGAGAGGAGGAAAAGCAGAGTTTTGAACAGCAGAGATCGGTAAACTCGGGACTAGGAGACTTGCCTTTCAGTTGCGTTGTATGCAATGGAAGAGAGAAAATTCTAATAGAAAAAAAACCTGAAAGTAAACTTCTAGAAAAAGAAATAAAGAAAACAAAAAATTACGCTTTTGTAGTCGTCAACTCAACATTTACTGTCATAATGGTACTTTAATGGTGTTGTCACTTATCTTTCTATATTACAATGAAATATATTCTTTTTAAAATTATATTTATAAACAAAAAACGAACAAGCTAGAATGTTGGTTTACCCTTCCAAATAAAGTACTGCACACAGTTATCAATTACCTTTGGTATATAGCCAACATAGTGTGTCATACAGAACGAACAGGACGTAGAACCAATTACCAATTACATTTCCTTACTGTCGTTCAAATTCTTTTGTAACCTCCAAACTGCCTCCTGCACCAGTCACTTTAACCTGGGTGAAACCAGCATTGCCCCACTAGAATCAAATCTCGTCTCCCCAAAAGATCTATTCCTTCCCCGTAACCCAGATACATAGTTTTCACCTATCACTCATTATCTTTCCGCTCTCTTACCTTCAACTTCATAGAATTAATAATTGTCTCAAAGAGGTTGCCAGTAGGGATGTCGTCGCTCAGAATTAGGGCTAATGTGCGCTCAGTTACAGTTACTCGTACTTTCGGACCACACTAGTGTATCTGTCCATTGTGTAATATAACTAACTCGCCTGTAAAGTGACAATACCACTGATCTATTTATATAAAAATTTTTAAAATATAGGAAATATGGAAAATGGAATAATGTATTCTATAAAAGCAGACCACGCCGTCAAAAGATTTCTTGTACTACCGAACAATCAGGAGCAAATTTCAGGGTTGGTTTGACGAGGTTATAATTGACAAAGTAGTAAAAACTGAGATTAAGTCGTTATATCATTTCCTTCCAACAGTTCTTTACAGAAAACTTGTTATTTCTGCTATATGTTGTTAAAGAGGCTAGTTGTGAGACATAGTTTTATCTGAAAAGCAATTGTTTTTGTTTTTTTATTTGACAAGGTTGTAGGTGCCAATTACAGCTTACTCGTATAAGTTCATAAGTTGGTATGAGGTTTCATAACGATACACTGTACTGTAGGGTCCCACTTTCCGGCCTGCTTTGAAGCACGGAAAACATGTATAAACATAACAAAAGTTGTTAATTGTTTGTGAACGTCATTCCTGTGTGAGGTCGAGAAATTTCCACCTTACCTCAGCGTGTGAGCACGTTTTTGTTTAAAATCATGGATACGACTCAATTTTATTAAAACTATTTACACAATTTTCTCCATCCTGAGAGGCAATTACGTTGAAAATATATTCTTCTCAGTAAACACATATATTCTAAATTTCACATATATTCTAAGGTGTTACCTTGTTACTGTGTAACAAAAGTATCTTAATAATTAATTTCTTCAAAGAATTGTCATACCCAGAATCATACCCGTGTCTTGAAGATGAAGTCAGTTGTTTTGGGCGTACACGAGTTCCGAGATCAATTTCCGTTCAGGGTGACAAGTCTTTGAACAAATTTAATTATTGAAACTAGGATTATATTTGCAGAAAATATTATAATACATATATACAAAATATTAACTAAAATTTTATAAAATTTACTACAGGCAGATTCTTTTTACTGTATTTTACATTCCATGCCCTACTTTATTTACATCGCTTACATGTGTGCCATACTACATATGGTACTTAGTAACAAATTTCAAAAAAACACTTTATTAAAAACTCATAGTGACATTCAACAGTATGTTGTAACATCACAAAATGCGATTCTTTTACCAATGTTTGTACTGTAAACGTTGAATGGTGGTAATGTTAAAAGTAAACTCAGATTTGAGTATATGCACACTACCTTCTCACTAAGTTACATAAATCTTATTTGAGGCACGTTAAACATTGATAATTCCATATTTGTAACTTGTGGTAAAACACTGTAAAAATAAGGGCATGGATAAAGTATGTTTTTAAAATAACGTTCTCCACGAAACTCCATTTCTTCTACTTTTCATATAACACTTCAACAAAACAGAAAAATTTGCTTGAAAACTGCACGCGATGCAGCAGAGAACCCCATTCTACCATCATAGGATAGCAGTAAGGTGCTCCACGTAACGTTACCGAAGCACATCGCGTTTAAAGAGCAGCTCGTTCACGTGATTTCCGGCTGGCGCAGAGCACGAGGTTTCCGAACCCTGGCGGGGAGCATCGCAGCCACGCCCCTTTCTCCTCCCAATACCCACGCCATCCTCGCCCCCACTTTGCCCCCCCCCCACCTCCGCTTCTCCGGCTCAGGCGCCGCGCGGGGCAAGAAACGGCTTGCGTAAAAATAACGATACGGTAGCGCGGCCCGACGCGACGCGGTGCAGAGCGGGAGGGTCGGGTGTAGCGGAGAGGGACCGACATCAGAAGGTGCTGCTGGAAGAGGTGGGACAAGGCATGAGGCGAGCAGTTGAGCAGATTGATTCTATTTGGCATTTTCGTGTAAGTAATTTACAAACTCAGGATAAATGTAACAAACTTCTAGGGCAACTTTTAGGGAGGAAACTTTAGGTGGAAGATGATCACGTTCTGTCAATACACATGTGATGGGAATCTTATGAAATGAATATGAACGAGTAACATTCAACTTTCTTCGGTAGGTAACCCATGGAGCCCTGCTGTTTGATGGGAAACGTCACGCAATCAAAGAGATTTCCGATAACCGCCAAACCACAAAGCATGTCTAGTAGCCTGCTGATCAGAACAAATATCACATATATTACTTCATTCTATGATATTTACTACCACATGTTCAGTGAAAAAAGTGATAATCTCCGACGTTCTACATACCTGAAATGTTTCCATCGTTTATTCCTAGGCACATTTTACAGACAATAGTAAAGTGTTCCGAAAATAGATCTCAAAATTGGGTCAGAAAATTTGGTTTGAAGTGTATATTTTGGGGAATCCCTTATCCTAGAAAAGTGTTCTTTATTTTTTTTTTCAAAATCTGTTGAGACCCGGGGGTCCTCTGCCACGAGTCTAAAGAACAAGCGACTTTGTCACGAAGGAGCGGAACTCTCACAAGACGAAACTGAAGAACGAACAGAAGACATCGCTTTAGGAGACGAACTAGCAAAAAAAATGTAGGAGCACGCGTGTTAGGAATCAGAGTACAAAGAATTGGAGCAGAAGGAAGAGGAGCAAACGGCAAAAAGTAGATGGCAGAAAGCGAGCAAAGGGAGGTGGGTGGCGACACGAAGAGGCTTGAACTGAGAAGGGAAAGCATTCTCGAGAGAGCGAGTGGCCGAGCGGGATTCTTAAAGCGGAGATGCGCGAGGGGATCTCTCTGTTAACGAGCCTAAAGGAGACGCAACTCGACACCGCGTTTACCACAATGTTCTTGTCCTCTCAGGAAGAGGGGTGGTGTGCCAATAAATCAATGAATCACAGAAGTGTTTATGTGTGTATTTGGCATTAGGTCGATTGCCCGACATTGCTGGCTAGGTAAAGGTGTCCCCCTTGCATGGCACTAGTGAATTCTCACGCTTGGGAAGTAAGAGAGATATATGGCGAACATTATGTATTTCCTTCACCGTAGCTAGCGATCTTCGCTTGCCTAAGCTTTTCTTCGTCACTAAGGTACAGAAACTGACTCAGTTTCAAAGGAAAGCTACAACTCTTTTTACTTTCCCGTATACGTACGTATACACGGAATGATATACGTAGTAAAGGGAAAGTTATGTCATGCTGCGCGAAAAAATGGACAATTTTCGCCAGATAAAAAATCGTTGTCGGGCGCCGATAACGAAAAAGTGGATAAAACCAGTTGCTAAATTAAGAAAAAAATCCCCTAACACGTGATGTAGCCAGAATCACTCTTTTGTGGGTCCTTGATACCGAAAAACAAATTGAAAGGAAAACGTCCGTCCGTCCGTCCGTCCGTCCGTCCGTCCGTCCGTCCGTCTGTGAACACTGTTAGCACGTAAACCGTACGTACGATTTCTTCCAAAATAGATATTCCCCGGTCCATCTGGTTCTAGTCGAGATTTTGAAAAAGATTCTGTAAAATTTGGGGGTACTTTACATAAAGCCCCCCGGACATTTTCAAAATTTTCTCAAAAACTGCTCCAAATTTTTTCTTTACATTTTTTGGAAGAATAAAGTAAAATACACTTATTAAGGCAGCATAGGTCCAATTTTCAAGGATAACTCTGAATTTTCGAAAATTGCAAAAGTTGAAAATTTTTTCGACGTCTTTTTGGAACTACAAAATTGAAGATAGAGATTTTTCTTTTAATTAAAATTTGTTGTCCGAAGTGAGTTCTTTCATTAAGGTCATGTACATAGTATTGAAAATTTTAGTAGTTTCCGCGCAATATTGCGTGCAATATGTGCAATTTAAAACAATTACAAAAACAAGATTTTCTCAAAAACGGTTCCAAATTTTTTCATTAAACTTTTGGTAGGGATAGCGCCTAATGTATTTTATTAGATGACAAAAATGCCATATTGCTCTATTCTTTTATTTAAGAAATTGGAAAAATGTAATTTTTTTGAATTGTCTCTCACATCGTTAATATTTACGTTAGCCTTGATTTGTTGACATTATTATATTAAGGAATACACGAGCATTAAATAATGTCAAGTAAAGTTTCTCGAAAACAACAGTTTTCTGTGAAAAGTAGCTCACAATTGCGCATTTTCAGACACGCTCAAACGTCATTATCTCATATATGGCTGCAATTTTTTTCTTCAAACTTTTGTAACGGATAGCGCTAATTACACTCTTTAAAATGACGTAAAGTTCATTTTGAGTACTTTTTTTTCAAAAATTATATCAATGTATTTTTTTAAAGATCTCTCACATCTTTAATATGCACACTACCAGCAATTTGTAAACATTATTATATTTGTGAGTGTACGTGCTTCAAATAACTTCGAATAAAGTATTTTGGAAACTCCAAACTTTTCTCTGAAAATGAGCTTCAAATTTCGCATTTTTAGTAGCGCTAAAACGACATTTTCTTTAAAACGGCACGTGATTTTTAAAAGAAAATTGCCATTTAAGACTAGGTTTTTGTGTTCTTTAATATTCTAAAATTAATATTTCCGTTCTACCAATAGGAAACCAAACAATTAAGAAAATGACAAAAAAAATGTACTTTTGGAGGTGATAGATGGCAGCTGGTAAGAAAGAGTATGTGGCAATTCCAAATAGCTAGCGAAGACTCAAAGAAATAGAAAACTAATACGAGAAAGTCTGTGCCATTCTGTAGCACCACTAGTTTTGCTCCTACCGGCAATGGAACGAGGGATCGAACCAGGGATCGCACCTTGGGAACCTAGTACGCTGCCCAAGCGCCACTCTGAGGCTGAATCACGGAAATTGTCAAACTTTTCAACATAGTATCTCTCACTCATGATTAAAAATTCAAAGTGCTTTCACGACGAAAATTCCCTAAATTAAGCTTTAGGTAATGCTGTCTTCTTCGAGTATTGCGACATTGTTAAAACGTGGTCGGACATCCACAAAAGATGAACATCGTTCCGGACGCCCTGACACGTCTCATCTTTCTACGTTCTGAAACCAATGACTTGCTTTCTCTTGGTATCACCCAGTTTTTCAGAAGTATCTTACACGGTGAAAACGCATGTCCCATGTCGATCAGGTTTTCCGTCCATTTTCCCTTGATGAATGGAGGAAAATCTGAGATTGCTTGTTGATTTGTTTCTGGACTTAAACGTAATTACACCTCGCGCACATTTAGTTATACTGCATTTTAGCCAGTTGTGACAAGAGTGAAATCGGTGGGAGGGGCATTTACTATTTTCTCACCAATACAATAAAACCATATGAAGTCCCTGGGACAATAACGTGCTATACAACATATCTGATGAAATTCAGATATTAGTGTATTTTTGTGCCCCACAGATGTATCTAGATGTTGGGATTTTATTTTAAAGATTCGCCGAAAAATGGCAGTGTAATTTATAAATTTATGTTCGTTATTCCAATGTGTAGAATGAAATCTCTAAACGTTTACTCTCCTTTTTTTCAGAATGTACGTATTGTGGCATAGCATGTTATTGCCCCGTGGGATTCATATCTGTAGTTTGTTTACTGTTACAAATATGTTTTCTTTTATTCGCGAGCCAACAATTGTAGTTTTCAAATGTTGCTGACTGGGTTTCGTTGGTACTTTTATTCATCATTCAGCGATATTTAGTAAAAGGGGTGGGATTCTCCACAAGTTTTGGATGTAGTTTTTATTGTCTTGTGAAAAAATAAATAAAATCACAATTTCCCGTCGGTATCGTAATTCTAACAAAATACGAATGAAATAAAATCGTTCCCGCGATTTAGGTCTATATTTTCGGAATAAAGAAGATAAATAAGATGTCTCTAACATACTCTCAAATCAATTATTACATTTTGTTGGAATATTGTGGAGCTGGTGTAACAGATGACAGTTCTACGGAGATATTTCTTAAGCGGCTCTAGATAACTCTGTTACTCTTTGATGAGAAATGTCTGATTAAAACCTTAATTTTATTTCTTAAGCGGCTCCACACGTTCGTTATTCGGCGAGTAGCAAGCAACCGCTTTCCGAACCCGAAGTAGTGTGGATACGTTACGAACATTCGGTGCTAGCCCTACCCACCGCGTATTGGTCTTTTGGACACATCACAGAAGCACACATTCGCCGAACACATCAGCTCTCCGAGATTGGGCGAGGAGTAGCTCGCTTCTAAGCGATTGTCGAATGTATGGAGTCGCCTTCAGAATGAATCAGATGTGGCATAGGACTATCTAGAGGAAATCCTTTCACATATTTTGAGGTGTTCCTGTACCCGAACATGTTATTGTAAGAATAATATTTATACAAAAATATTACTCATCTTCAGAAATGATTGTGTGTTGTTTTTACTAATAATACCTAATCACACTCATTACATGTCATATCATCATTCATATCATCATTTTTCGTTTTAGTCGAGTAAATAAAAATAACAATCGAGATATTCCTTTAAAATTCACTTGAACATACACAAACTCAACATATGAACATAAAAGAACACAAATCCCGAGAATAGTAATATCAAGTGATTCTTTAATATTAGATGTGTGCCATGAAGTAGGAAATTCACATTACCAAAACTTACACCACAAGTAGTGTACCTCTAAATTGGCATTCTCTTTAACAGATTTGGTGGCATTTTTCGCCAAAAGTTTAAAAAATTCCTTGTAAACAAATTCATTAAATGTTCGTTCTTTACAAAATGTCCAAAATTTTAAAAAACTATAAATTTTCATAATTATAAAATCAAGCAAGGTTTTTAAACTAATGAATTTGAAGTTTCAATCTGTAATCCTAACTCGTTTTTTAATTAGTAACACACAGACTCCAAAAGCTGGATAATTAAATAAGCAGATACTAAAATATCAGCATCATACGAAAGCACATTTAGTCGGTTCAATTGAAAAAACGATAATCAATAGTAACTACATTACATCCATGGAAAACAACAATCAATTTATTATATCTCGGGTCATTAGAGGATTAATTGTTCAGGTACTTTGAGCCCATTAATGAGGCGACAGTTTGATCGCTTAATGAACGTTCCTCCTAACCAAATGAGTGAGACAAACACGTTTAGTAAATGATTTCGATACTAATTCCTCTCGAAACTTCATTAATATTCAGTATTGACAGAAGCACTTAATAAGCAAGAAGTTGTTCGGATAGATATATGCTTTCAAATAGAAGATTCTTTTTGAAAACCTAGAAGTAACTCATTTTCTCGGTTATTCAAAGTTAAATAATAACATTTTATTCCAATGGCATCTAACCTAATCCAAATTATTTGTTCCAAAACAATATCTCTGCCTCTACCAACAGCAACTTTCCCCGAGTCATCAGACCTAAAACCAGCAGAAACGACCGCTTAGGTCAAATGAATGCTTATCTTTCTAACTCCAGGAGGAACCAACACGAAACGTCAGCTTATTCTTGCAAATGTTAGTTTCAGATATGTAAACCAAATTTACACAGAGACTCCGAACCGAGCAGCGACTGTTGGGCGTTTCAATAGTTATTACTGCGAGCACATACACACACACACACACACACACACACACACACACACACACGCGCGCGCGCGCGCGCACGCACATACAGCCACGCGCGCGCTTGGCAATCACTTCGTGTGTGATGTGTTTAACGTCCGCCGACTAAGCCTTGAATTTACGTACCGCTGGCGGGGAATTTCCCAGCTTAACCCGCTCGGGCGGATTCGCCCGGTTGCAGCGGCGCCGCGGCGCGGCGCGGCGCGCAACGAACGTGTTGGGCCGATGGTTGCGGGCGTTTTTATTCCACCTGCGACGGCCGGCGGGACGGGGCCCCAGGCTGGCACGGGCGAGCGAGAGGGCCAGCAGGGCGGGCGTGGACGGACGGTGCGGTTCACTGTGCACTGTGACGGTGAGGGGTCCGTAGAAGATTAGATTAGGTTTACTATTAATTCTGCAATTAAATATCATAACTTGGTGGCAGACTATCTTAACTTCGCGTACACTTACTTCAACTACATACACTCACTGACTTATAAGAGCAAGCGATTATTATTATTATTATTATTATTATTATTATTATTATTATTTTATTGCTCCATATCACGACTACAGATGTTATGAGTCCGCTGAGTATAAAATCTACTCCAGGTTGCAACCAGCTACCTAAGGAGCAGATCCAGGAACTGTCGGTGCCTCTACAATACTTTGCGCAAAATGTGAGCTGTGCCAAATAAAGCAATTTCTTGCACTTCCCAGTCCTTTGAATGACCTGGAAGATTAGACAAGTTCTTACACAAATTTTGCGGAACAAATCCCAGAGCTCCGATAACTATTTATTTATTTATTTACGTCAAAAAACAGTTAAAAACTGCGTATGACGAGCTATGGGGAGAAGTGAATTTTGTGCACGTTTTCATAATTCTGTGGTCTCTATCCTAAACCATATTCTAGTCGAATTTTGAATACAGAAAAGAGAGATTTTTTTTTCGAGTTTTGTTGACAAAATATTCGCTCCTATATAATAAAATATATTTTCAAAGGTAAATTAGCTATATATTCCTGCTCTGAACCCTCATGTTCATCATGAAAGAATAATACTTTTTGTCGCGATAACATGAAAAACGATAATTTGAATAACTATATTTCCCACTGAAATTCAGAAGACGTGCACAAATAATGAAGTTACATTTATGTCCAGAAGCAAAACAAGGGACCATCTCAGCATTTGCTCAAGGATCAGGGAAACTGGACGAAAAACCTGATCGAGATGGGGGCCATCAACCCAGAAACTGTGGTACAATACTTGTTACAGGTTCTTTAGAATTATACAGTCCAAATGATAAATAATTGCATTAACTCTCATTGTGAAAATTAATTCTACTTTCCTTTTTGATGCTCGGTATAGTCTCGAATTGCATAGAAACAGTTATGCAGCAGAAAAGATTTTACTTGGGACTTAAACTTTTCTATTGAATTTAATCGTTTAATGTCTTCTGGCAAAGTGTTGTAGAGTAATGTACATGAATTGTATGTGAATTTTTTGTAGTGAGCTGTTGATACTGCCTCCTGGTGAATATGATTACTACGTCGTGTGTTATACTTATAGACATCGGCGTTTGCTGAAAATATATTCCCGTCCTTAAGTATTTTGACAAAAACTACTGATTCGTAAATCAGGAGACAAGGTAATGGTAAAATTCCTAATAAAGAGTGACTTAAAAGAATCACGTGGGTTGGATTTGCTTATTATTCGTACAATTCTTTTTTGTAATCTGAAAGTCTGTGAACTATAAGATGAGTTTCCCCAAAATATTATGCCATATCTCAGGCGGGAGTGAACATTGGCAAAATATACACAACGAGCTGTACGAAGGCTGACGGAATTTGAAAGAATTCTGAACGCATAGGACCTGTGCTTTTACGCCCCACATTCGGCTGATCTCGATTTCCAAACTCTTGTATTTAAGACGTTGTTATTATTATTATTATTATTATTATTATTATTATTATTAAAGTTCGCTTCGAGCTAATGCTTGGTCGTAAACATGATTACAATTAGAATTACAATTTGAATTAGAGGTTGATATTCTTGAGATTCCGATTAATTTCAAGTTATCTCTAAATTAAATTGACTTATAGCTTATCTAACCCTTCACTACACTGCAATGCACTCCCCTTCATTTCACTACACTACATTTCACTCCACTGTACAAGGGACATGACCGTATTAATAATAATAGTAACAATATAAGCAATAATAATAACTTACAAATTGTACCAAAGACAACAGCTATTAACAATGATGATAATTATGGTGTTAGTGTGTGTTTACGTGCGTGTGGAAATGTGGGAGTATGTATGTGTGTGTGTTTATGGAATGTAGTACATACGCGTAGGTTATGGAAAGGTGGAAGTGGACGCATATGGTTACTCGCGCGTGTATGTGGTGTGTGTGTGTGTGTGTGTGTGTGTGTGTGTGTGTGTGTGTGTGTGTGTGTGTGTGTGAGGGACTGACAGAGTGAGTGAGAGAGAGCGAGAGAGGGAGGGAGAGGGAGAGTTTGTGAATACGTGTGTTTGTGAAAACGTGTGTGTGTGAATACGAATATGTGTGTAAGTGAATACGAATGTGTGTGTAAGTGAATACGAATGTGTGTGTAAGTGAATACGAATGTGTGTGTAAGTGAATACGAATGTGTGTGTAAGTGAATACGAATGTGTGTGTAAGTGAATACGAATGTGTGTGTAAGTGAATACGAATGTGTGTGTAAGTGAATACGAATGTGTGTGTAAGTGAATATGAATGTGTGTGTAAGTGAATACGAATGTGTGTGTAAGTGAATACGTGTGTGTATGTTTGTGAATGCATGTGCGTGTGTGTGTGTGTGTTATGAATACGTATGTACATTTGTGAATTCATGTGTATGTTTTGTGAATGCGGCGTGGATGTCGGGGCGGACAAACAACGGGGCGGGGATACGGCCATATGAGGTCACGGAGAGAAGAAGGGAACATCATAGGGAATATACATGAACGCGTGGGGAAAGGACATGGCGGATATACGAGTGCCTAAAAGACTGCTTGACACTGCGGGCATTGGCCTGGCGAAGAGACGTAATATGGGCGAGTGGTCGCGTAGGTAATTGCGGTGCGTGAATGGAGAGGCGGTTTGGGCCTGGAGGGCTGCCCCTCTGTCCAGGGCGTCCGCTGGCAAGAGAGCCGCAACGGTGCGCCTGTGGTCGCATCGTTTATTTGGCTCTTTCCGCCACGTAATTACGTATTGATATGCCGCTCCACCCTAATATTGAGCTACGAGGTCGGGCGTGGGAGGTGGGGCTGGGCGAGACGGGAAACTGCGGACTGCTGGGCGCGACAGAGCAGGGAGGGGGCTCGGAACGGGACGGGGAGGGGAAGGGCAGAGCGAGGGACTGTGGCGGGAAAGGGCACATGCAATGCTCGCTGTAAGGCAGATAGAATTAACGGATTATAGATCAAGGTACTCCGGAATACAGATAAATGCTTTTAAAATATGGTTATTCAGATTTTCCGTGTTTACACAAAAAGTTTTATTTTTTATATTTTTCAATTTTTATTACATTAAATGGCCATGCGTTCACGTTTTCAAGCAATGTCTCTTTGTGAATGAACGTTTGTGAACATATAGCGAAGTTTTTTTAAATTTATTTTGTTTAAATTTGTTGAGTGAATTTCGTGATGCTACTTGTCAGTCGTATGACCCCCGACGCAAAGAAAGAAAAAAAAATAACGAGCTTTAATATTAATTTCATTACATTTATGAAGGTATGTAACGATCTTGATTGACCATGTTACACTTTTGGGGTGCCAGGCAACACACTAGGATGATCTATTTGAAACACTCATTTTCCACTACACTGGTTGATTCTCTTTCGTTGAATACACAGCCAATTCACTTGTGTAATACGTGAATATATTATGACAAAGACTATGTTAACAACAAAACAAAAGTAGAAAGTCACATTCCTAGGTAGTACATTAATGAAGTAATATATAAACTTTTTGTGATGATATAGTAAACAGAAAATTACTCAGAAGGTGTAAGTACTACTTAATTTCTAATTCAAGTGCATTACTGATAGGAGGCGCACATGAAAATGAAAATGATTTATAGATATTTAGAAATATATAAAGAGAAAATTATCCGTAATAATGTAAATACAACGATAAAAAGCGTAAATAAGAAAGAGTGACTGAGAAAAATAGAGAAATGTCACAAGTCGCATTACGTAACGTTGGCTAATTTGAACTATGTATACTATCTCTGACATATGTCGAAATTTTGGAGATTTTATCTAAAACAATTTTGACATTTCAGGAGGGATTAAACCATTGCACGGCTTCCATTAAAGGCCAATAAAACTGTGTTCCATAATTTTAATGATTTAATCTTTCGAACACTCAAATTTTAAGTTAGTATGTATTATGTACAATGAGATTAACAGATAAAAATGGAGGTATAAGAGGGAAATAAATACTTAATTAAAAGATTCCCAGAAGACAAAACACAAAATAAGAAATATGATAGACCACCTAAGACCAACTTTTGCTATTTTTAATTATTCAAAGTTCAACGAAAATGGACCGTCCGCCAGTTTTCTCACCGTACTTTTTCAATTCGAGAAAAAAGAGAATCCAAATATTTGAAAACATTTTGGAGATAATTTTGAAAATATTGTTGAAGCTTCACATAAAAGTACCCTCAAAAGTGAAAATGCCCCTTTCACATTCCCAGGATTTGAAGTTGAGCCACACGATTGGGGAATACCAGTTTGGGATAAAATCGTCAGAACGTTACATGCGCTGCTACGAACGAACATACAGATTGACAGTCGTTTTAACTAAACCAATGTCTACGTATCAATGGCCTGCATTTCATAATACACAAATATTGTATGTATGTATGTACAGGGCGCGACAGCCCGTGAATGGGCTCAGGGCTACCGGCGACGTCCCGGCTTCGTGGTCATTGGTTAAAGGAGTATGTGTGGTAAGCACATAGACATCTCCACACCGTATTCCAGTCCTCTCAACCTGAGAAATGAATTTTCTCATCGTCACACAGCAACATGTACTGGGACATGTTGCAAGGAAAACACACACTATAGTCTTGTCTCGACCGGTAATCGAACGCGAGGCCGCGTAGTGGAAAGCGAGCACGCTGAGCTAGCCGCGAGACTTATCCAAGTACTAGAGAGAGTAATTTGCCCTACAAAAGAGGAAGATTTATGAACTTTCGATACTAGGACACCAGAATACGAGATTTTCTGTCGAAAAATCGCCGCAGCTTTACAATATTTTCTCTTCGCTGCGTAAGAACGTAGTAGGCGAGAAAGCAAAAAAAAATGAAAAGGGAATAGGCACCAAGCGAGAAAATGAAACAGAGATGGGAGAAAACGAAGGGACACAGCGGGTCGTGCAGCGGCTGTGGCGGGGCGGGGTGGGGCGGGGCATGGCCCGGGAGCGCCTGCGGCGGGTGTGGCGTTCCACGCGCTGTACAAAAATTGGGTTGGCACTCGGGGTGAAAGGGTGAGAGGGTTGAGAGGGGGTGAAAGAGGGTGAGAGGGCGAAGAGCGCCACACCGCGGTTGCGGCTGCCCGGCGCCCACGCTGTGCCGCTCGCTGCGGCCGCGCACTCGACGTGGCCGTGAGGGAGCGGGAACGGGTAAGCGGGGTGCAGGGCTGAGTCTGGGGGCGTGGTGCAGGGGCGGAGATGGGGGCGCGACGGGAACGGTGGTGAAGTGGTGATGGAGTGGGGCGAAGAGAGGGGGCAGCGAAGAGAAGCGGGGTGGATATGAAGTGAAGATGAGGGCCAGAGTGAAGACGGAAGCGTGGCGGATTGATTGATTGTTAGTGATTCCGGATGCGTTAACTACTGACGTCGTTGTTCCCGTACGTGTAGTGTATTTTTTTCCATTGAGAGGTGGCGGTGATCATCCTCCGCTGGATGGCGAGATCCGACGCCGACCTACGGTCGATTAACGAGGATTTCCTTAACCAGATATCTACCATCAGCAGGGCACCGCCCCAGACGGGACAAGCTCTAAGCTCCCGGCCGGCCTCCTGGTATTCGTGGTAGTGTAGTGCATATTAGTGTGTGTGTAAAAGGATAGAATAGGATAAGGAGGAGGTAAGAAAGATCGCAAGCGGATCGTGATCCGTTTGTTGGGGTACTGCTCCGGCATTCGACTGGTGTTGATCGTAAAACACGTAAAACTACCGATCAGAGCAGCCGGCCCCTAAAATTCTTCTCTCTGAAATTAGAATTGAGTGTGCATTGTTGCAAGTCCTGCTGTTACCATCGCTTTCTTCTTCACTCTCTTTCCGTTGTTACCTCTCACATTAATTCTTTCTTGTCGACCAGTTATCTCATTCTTTTTGTGCGTTATTCCTTTCTTTCATTCTTTTCGGCTTTTGCCATTTAACGTTCTGTCTGTTCTTCTTTCCAATTTTAGTCAATTTTGTTTCATAAAATAGCTCTGAATGTAGTTTCGGCACTGAGAGAAAACTCATAAATAACTAATTCACATTAGAGAAAAGAACTATTATCTTTTGCGTTATGTCAAGATGATGTGTGAGGGAAGAGTTTTACACATTTTCTTTTCTGGACAAAATTGTTTTGCATTTGTTTTCTACTGGATGTATTTTTAGGGGGGAGTGATAAGGAGATGATTGATGATTACAAAGATGATATTTTATGAGTGGGATAATGGTAGGATAGAATATGAAAGGATGTGTCTTACGTTGCCTTACGTTGCATTGTAACAGTAACATAGGATTCCGCTCATGTGAACAAAACTCCAACCTCCCAGCAAATTGGGAAAATTTCGATAATTCATGTACATACTACACCTGGTCATATGGTGACGGATCCAGTTAAGAGAACTAGTGATGATTACAAGACTCCTTTTCTTATATCCGAATCATTTGTAATTTTTTTACACAATTTCAGTGAGATTTTTCTAGTTTCCAGCTGTATGTCAGCTTCATAAATCTAACTCAACATATCTCTATTGGTGCAAGCCAAGAGGGAGAGTTTTTTGGTAGTTCATTACGTAAACCACATTATTAAAAATTCTCGGAAATATGGTATTCATTAAACGATATAGGTCGCTTAGGCCAATGATTTCATAACACATTTGACGCGATAGTTATTCACCGCGTTACTCAATATCTGTTAGAGAATTCTCTGAAAAGGTCGCGTTTTAATTTTATATTTGTCATTCGAATATACAACTGCAAACTAATTAAAATTCACCAAATATTTGGGAGGAATTTCTAGAATGCTAGCTATGAAATAACTGCAGCTGAGAATGAACCACATTGTGGCAAGCGTTGCTATGGAATGGGATAATTGAAATTCCTGTGGGTTGAAAGAAGATATAATAAAAAGACAATCATTAAAGTACTAATATTATAGAATTAATCTACGCAATATAATATGCAGTATAAAAAAATATTTAAAGACACATTGTCATATTGTAACAAGAACTATTTCTTTCTTTTAAGAATCGCAAAAGTAATTTTAAAGGTAATTCACATTTTTTATGTTTAGTAATTATTTCATCTCAGTAAATTATATTTTCACTGTTTTCAGGCAGAAATATTTGCCGACATTTTAAATAGTTTGCTTGATGCAACAGAATTTATAAACTTCATTACACTCGTTTTCTTCAGATCTGAAAGATCCTTTCATCGCATTCACAATGTCCTTGTCAGATGGGATTCCACACATTATTACTTTGCAGTCAGCGTCGATAAAAATCATCAGGGTCGACAAAATTGTCATTTATGAGTTGAAGCAATTCTGTATGTGCGACGTCTTCTTCCTCAAATTCTTCACATCCAGTGGTCAATCCAGCATGCCAGAAACAATATGCTTCGATATAACTACTGAAGACTACTTTCATTCGAACGTTAGCACCATAATCGTTTTTTTCTCTCAGGATGCACCTCGTATAATCACTGATTCACTTTTCAAAGGCCTAACAGTGCTCGTAATAACATTTGCCAAGATCCCTTCGGTAGCACGGCACAAGTGGCTAATGAAACCGATTGGTTTTCCGCGCTTCGCGACAAGTGACGCCAGGCTGTGGGACTGTGGCAGTCGCATGCTTTCTGTCGCATACGTAGAACACTATGCGCTGAATATCAAGTACATCAAGCGCGAAACTGAATTAAGCAGTCGCGTGTCACCGACATCAATTGTAGCCCGCGCAGAACACAGCCTTTGATTCCACAGGGAAACTGATTGGCACAAGCACATCACTATGGTAACCATTTCCTATCCGCTACCTTCATCTCAGGGGAGAATTTTTCGATGACGACTTTCGTCCTACGATATTTTTTCCAAGCTGCCTAGTGTCGAAGTTTTGGCACTAAACGATATTTTTTCCAGGAAGGAATTAATTTCCATCACATATTTCCTACGTTCACTATCTCTGAGGTTCATTGTTCACTCTAACCCGATTTTCTTATGCTTATTTGTAGTGGCAGTGAAACGGGACCAGTGACTCGAGTTCACTATAACCGAGGGTCCACTTTATCCGAGTTCACTATAACCGGAGTCGACTGTACCTGGTTGAGAAAATCCCCGCAAGCCGACTTAGTTCGTCGCCGGATCTCGTCATCCAATGGGGGAAGAACACTGTCACCCCCACGATAAAACGTGGACTACACTTACGAGAGTAATTACCTTAACATTGAACGCGCCCGGATTCACTATGTAATCAATCGGATTGTATTTTTACTACACTAATTTCACCTGGGACAAAGCAGGCTAACCGTTTCCAGGCGTTTGCTGAATACTGCAAGCCAAATCCATTCAATATAACAGTTCAACTTGCAAGAGATATTAGTCGCAGAAAAAAATATCGGAATCGTCTTACGAGTGTATTAATACCCATCATAATATCATTTTATAATACAGTAAACCCATATTAACATGAATTCCAAGGGACCGAAATTATCGGAGGTCGTGTTACAAACATTCGTGTTATGCGAGTATTATAAATGTCCGTATCACCGTAATCCCTTGTCGGGTCCGAAGTTTCGTTCGTGTTATTGCGAAATTCGTGTTAAGCGACTTCGTGCTAACGATGGGTTACTGTATATCAAAAATGTCAAATGTATTAATGCAAGATGAATTGTAGCTAAAGCTCTCTTACATTATCTACTAGAGTTTACGAGAAATATGATGTATGCATTGCATTGTAGCTACATTAATTATTTACCACAATTTTGAAAATGCCAATGTAAACATTGTATTTTGGTTTTATTATACGTCTACTATACTATTAAGAACACTTTATCAATTCTCAGTAAAATAATGTCAACATACCGATAGCTGTTTACAGTTATTTATTTCTGCTCGTTTGACATAATTGTGTACTGACGTTTTAAAAATAAGGATTACGTTACATAACGTTTCAATGAAGTTTCCCCGAACGTAATGGATCCTCACGAACCTGAAATCGCTGCACGAGGACAGCATTTTCGTACTCTATTCATGGTTTATGTACAATGGACAACTTCGAATTTGACACCGTATGGATGCCTTTCCCTAACAACTACTATTTGGCTTGCATTTTTCCCATCATGGACCACCTCAAGAACCAGATACCATAGTTATTCGCTTTACATCTGCTGCACTCTGGCTGACAAAAATTGGGTTCTCATTAGGTCAGGTTATTAGCGAAAAGATTTAGTTCTTGATTGATTGATTGATTGGTGTTTCCGGGCGCGTCAACTACTTAGGTTATTAGTCCCGTAAGTATAGTATGTGTTTTTCCTCGGGATGTGGCGATAATCTTTTCCCCGCTGGATGGCGAGATCAGGCGCCGACCTACCGTCGACTAGCGGAGTTTTCTCCTCAACCAGGTATCTCCCACCAGCGGGACACCGCCCCAGCCGGGACAAGCTGTAAGCTTGTCTAACCAGTCTACCGGCGTGTGTGGTAGTGTAGTGCATGTTAATGTAAGTGTGTGTGTGTAAGAGGATAGGATAGGACAAGGAAGAGGAAGGAAAGATCGCGCGCAGTCCGTGGCTCGTTTGTTAGGGTACTACTCCGGCATTCGCCTGGTGTTGATCGGAGAAACCACGGAAAACTACCGATCAGAGCAGCCGGCCGCTCCAGACAACGACTGAAATCGACCTAGCTGACAAGCTAATGTCGAAAATCCTGCCGCCGTCGGGACTCGAACCTAGGACCTCCCGGTGAGAGGGACAGCAGTGAGATCAGATTGATGCACTGAGCCATCTCTCCCGGTAAAAGATTTAGTGATGATGGGACAATTATCCAGGTTTCTTTTATGTTATATGGCACACTAAGGATTTTCCAAGCTTTGAACATTCATCGCTTCTTTCCGAGCTTAAACCTACAAAATATAGTGCTGGTTGCAGAAAATAATGTGGAATCTACATCTTGGAAGTAGCTGAATAGTTTTATTAATTATTTCGGCCAGGGTATTGTGACGAAAACCATAAAAACATTACACCGAGATCTGTATCCCATAGTGCTCGGTATCATAATTTTCAAACATTTTTTGTAGTAACGTACGAGTACTAAATACTCGAGTTTTCGTTACATATCTTTGACAATATCGCCACTGCCACCATTGCGCTGTTCACATTTTTATATAGGGAATCGTCATCTTGATGTTACACGTTACTACATAGTCGTTTGGAACACTATCGAGATCTCCCCTTTTTTTTTTCAACCGCTCCGGTCAAGTGCTTCAATCTGAACAAGATTCATCTGTAAGTTATCTCCGGGATGGATCTTTCGCATTAGGCCTCGCGTTCGTGCATCGCACACTCGAGCTCTCAAAGCGTACGCACGACGCAGATAGCGCTCACGCACGCGTAAGCGACTGCGTCACGCGATAACCGCAAGGAGACGGCGGAGCGGGGACGGTGGGAAGGGCGGCTGCGGTAGTGATGGTGATGGCGATGGCGATGGCGATGGCGATGACGATGGTGATGACGATGGCGATGGTGATGACGATGGCGATGGTGATGACGATGGCGATGGTGATGACGATGGCGATGGTGATGGTGATGGCGATGGCGATGGTGATGACGATGGCGATGAGGATAGTGATGATAGCGATGGTGATGATGATGGCGATGGTGATGACGATAGCGATTGTAATGTTGTTGGTGATGGTGATGAGGATAATGTTGATGGCGATGGTGATAAAGATGACGATGTTGGTAGTTTAATTACCTTTAATTAAGGTCTTAGGTTCCAAAGAGTATGATTTGATAAAGGGGCAAAGAGAATAAAGAAATTATTTTAGTAGAGAATTTAGGCGAACTTTTTTTTTGGCTGGGAGATTGATAATTTCATTTTAATTTATTCAAATTAATTAGAAAAGATTACGTTATTAATCGTATATAATAAGACAAGGTGTTTAATGTAAATAAAATTATGAATAATACTAAAAGTTCTGAGTATAACATAAATTTTAGAATAATTGTTCATTCAGGAAGACATCCTAAAAAGGGAGGTAAACTTTCTAGTGATATTAAATTGATTGAAATAAAAAGATTGTTGATGAATCTCTTCAAAAAGAGATTTGGTTTTAGTGTTGAGATGTATTAAAGAAAATAAAAAAAATGGTTGCTGATTAAATTGAGTAAATGATACAATCAAGTTGTCATAGGTTTTTCTATATTATCCGATTGCGATGGCGATGATAATAGTGATGGCGGCTGTGTATACTTCTACAAAATGGGGCAAAAAGGCAAAACGAAATCTACATTATGTCTACGATTTCCTTACACACCCAGCAACTCGAAGAAAAAACAAGAAAAAGTTTTTTTTTTTTTTTTTTTTTTTTTTTTTTTTTTTTTTTTTTTTTTTTTGAAAAATGCAAATAATTGATGGTATTCTTCTGCCTGTTCCCATAATGCTCGTTCCACCTGAATTATCATAATCAGTGCGTCACTATTTATGACTAGACCTCGGAATTTAAGGCACAAAAAAGGTTTGATTTAGGCACCTAAATAGACAACAAAATTACGAATTTAGGCACTAATAGGCAAAACATTCGATGTTTTTGGCACTTTAAATAGGTTACAAAATGACTAAGCCAGGTTAAAAATAGACATGAAAAAGTTATATTTGTGGCATATAGAACCGAACCCGAAAAGATGAAATTAGGCAATTTTTATTCTGCATAAAAATGTATTTTTACATTATGAAAATGTCTACAAGCATATTTTATTCGGTTTCATAATTAGCAATATAGTATATAATCAATATTTTCTCCAAATTTTCTACAATAAAGCTGTCTTACCTATTAAACGTTTTTGAACATTTTGAATACTGAAAATGAACTTTTAACTGACATTTATAGAAGCAAACAAATTTAGTCACATTTCTCATGCTCACTTCTCCTGGAGCTTCTTCACTCCCCCCCACACACACACTAAATAAAACTTAACCACATGACCCATTCAACCATTGGACCGTTTTTTGTTATCTTCGCCTGTCGGAGATCCGCTTTTGCCTGACCTGTGGCTTTCCTCGCCTGGACTTTGAAGACGACGCTCTGCGGCGATAAGCCTCAACCTGTCAATAGCGCAGCTGCACCACGAATAGGCTCAATTGTCAAAGAAGTGCGTGCTGATTGGACACGAGCGTGAAACATCATTTTATGTTGACTTGTAGGGCTCCTTGACTTGTTTGGGTGAGATATTTCGGTGTGTTGTCGATTGCATATTCGATCATACAATATTTGCATTTCGGGTAAAAATTTGTGTTTCCGTAAAACGAATTTCAAAATTTAGCATTTAAAATATGATCGTTTTTGAAAATCACTTGTTTTAGGTAAAAACATTAAAATAGGCATCAACCACCCTTTTAGAGCATTTTAGACACTATTAGACGCTTTCAGTAGAATTATTTTCTCACTATTCGTGAACATCTGTAAATATATTTCTCAACATCCTAAAGGAACTACACAGGCATTTCTCCTAAAATCCGAGGACTACTTATGGCACAGCTGATGTCATGCGACAGCAGAGTTTCAAAGAAGAGACCTCACGCCTTTAGATATTTGCTTTTAATCTTCTTGCGCTAAGGAACAGGAAATTTTATGTTGTTCATGGATTGTACAGAACTGTTTTATAGTACTAATGCACTTCGTGCGAAATGTGCTATTTCAGTAATTGTAAAGACTTTTTGTTGAAATATTTAATTTATCCAGTGTACCGTGACAGGTAATTATCTTTCCTAACTGACGACCGTGGAAACGTCGTAAAAACCAGAGCAACGCTGAGTACTACAACTAATCTTCAACATTTAATTCTAGAAGAACTACTACGTCCAATTCAGTCTTCTTCGTAATGTCCGGATAAGTGTTCCCTTCGGTCTGATTCCATCTGAACTTCCAATGAAAAATGGCTTAGGTGGCTTAGAACATCAACTGAAGCCACTGCAGTGCCCCTGACCGAGAGGTCCTACGTTTCCGGACCCGACGGTCACAGGATTTTCGACATTAGCTAGATAGTTGGGTCGCGTTCAGCCGCTGTCTGAAGGACAATTCTAGCGGCCTACTGCTTTGATCGATCGTTTTCCGGATGCTTTTCCGGTCAACGAATCCTCACTGAATTTTTAATTATCGAAGATGCTATAAATGAGAATTTCGAGAATACGATTCAAATTGTTTCATCTCATGGTTGTTATGCGATCTCCCAAAATCATTAACACAATAATAAGTGGTCAACACAAAGACACGTTTCATAAATCCTGCCTGCCATGACGCTGCGTGACAAAGTACTCCTTAACATGCCGTCACGTTTCATGGCATCACTTCACTTGTCGCTTCACTTATCGCTTCACGTGTCGTCTGTCTCACGTTAAATTGTGTTACCCGACATTACAACATCACACTGCAATACATTATATTGCGTTACGTAACAATGTGTTAGGTTAAAATGTATTAGGTTACAATGCGTTACGTAACAATGCGTTACGTAACAATACGTTACGTAACAATGCTTTACGTAACAATGCGTTACGTAACAAAGCCATATGTTACAAATAGATACGTTACAAGGCGTCATTCTGTATTGTGTTACTTTAGAGGTTCGTGACCTACCTTTACGATTCATGATAATGTTACATCAAAGTATACATTACCCTTCATTCATTACATTTCATTTGCTTTACTTAGATATTGAGGAAAACGCATTCACCGGATTTGGTGTCATGTTTGTCTTCAGCGTTTCCGGAACATACCATGGGATGTAACAAAGACAACAGCGGTGGAGGGGACCAGCGAAAACGGAGGGGAGCAGCAGGCGTTCTGTGTGTCCGCATCTGTCTACTTTCTGCACACAAATACTTTGGACGGTCGTCAAGGTTCGGTACTCACGACATCGCGCACGTACACACACACACGCACACATACATACACACATATACTACACGAAAATGGTTCAGATATAGCGCAATTCTCGCGATGTAATCCACTTCAGATTCTGAATGTCACGAAATTGCACATTGGTAACCGAAACAGCTAGTCACGCCGTCCATTAAATCGGTCTGTTTTTCTCACAAGATTCTAAGCCTATCTCATCACGTTGTTAAGTTTTGTTTCAGTAAATATTTTTTTCATGAGTTATAGAAAGTAAAAAATTCTACATTATTGGTTTGTTAGTTGGCGACGTTTCGTCCCTTTATTTGATCTTCATCAGAGCCTCCGTGTTAATGTATTACGTTCTTACAACAGAGAAATTAACATTGAATCAGAGTTGAAGGCTAAATACAGGGCCAAAACATCAAAAGCTAATAAAAAATATAGAATATCTTTCTACAAAACAGTATTAATCTTTTAGAAGTCAAGAAATTCTCTGAATACCAAATGCTGGTTCGTTAGAGTACACCACGATACGGACCAGTGCGTTATTTTACGTTTCAATACACTGCGTTACAAACGTACATTACAGTATATTCGTAAATTATTCGGTAAAATTATACATTATTCATTCCACACCATTAGCTTTCCTTGGAAATATCAATAAACCGTTCGCCGCTTTGCTTCACGTTTCGCTCCACTGCGTGGTTGTACGCTTACATGTCTGCGGTGGCTGTAGCAAAGATGGAGGGAATGTGAGACGGGGCACGGGGAGTGTGGTGGAGGGAGTGAGGGTGGCGGCTTACGGGGGAGGGGGTGCTTTGCCGGCGGGCAATACTGGCACAGCGCGCGCGCGCGTCTGTCGCGTGTGTCAACGCTCCGCAGACAGTCCGCTAGACGGCGCTGAATGTGAGATAATCACGACAGCGCGTAGAGTGGGGGAAAGCGGTTTAAACCCAATGCTCTGAGCTGGACACGAGATCTTGGTCGTAGTTCGTTATCTGATTTATGACACAGTAGCAGAATAGTCTTTTGTTTCATGACACGTTCTGTTGCCTTCGAAAGATCGCATGTACAGACGCCTAAAGAAGAAGTCAATGAAGAATGAAATGGTAAATAGCTGAATAAAAGTATTGTAACGTTTGGATATGTTTGATTCATAATAAAATGTACTTATTTAATGAAATAGTAAATTCCTCTTGCTACATAACCACATTACCCTCTACTCTGAAGACAATACACTTATTCTACCTTAATAATTTATTCACACCTTAACTTCTAAGAATTACTTTCTTTTCTTTCTTTCTCTCTTTCTCTTCCTCTCTCTCTCTCTGTCTCTCTCTTTCTCTCTCTTTCAGCCATCCACCCGCAACTTTCTTCTTACTTAGCTCTAAACTAGTCAAATCCAAAAATCAGTAAAGAAACCAATCTCGACAGACGGGCACATTCTAAAAGCTCTGTAGTTGTAATGTACTTTAATGCCCTCGAAAAAGAAAAGTCTCAAATGAGAAGCAAAAGTTAAAAAAATCATATCTTATGGTTCCGTTTATCATTCACAACTTCTTCAAACTCATAACATTGGCGTTGAATTGATGATTCCCGTGAATACAAAATCAAATGACATCGTCGAACATTTCTGAAACCTTTTCACCAAATGATATGCAAGTCGCCACTATTTCGTATGCAACCAGTTGGACTCAAAACCGTTTAAAGAATTTGTTGAAAAAAACTCACTTGAAAAGCCACCAATTCCAGTAAACGTATTTAATGCCGTTACAAAGTGTTTCTTGACACAAAAAATTCTAGACTTGAACAGCAAATTTCTTTGTCATAGTATTCTTCTCTCGCTTATTCTATCCTACTAGACACTTGTCCAAAATGTATGCATGAATTGCACTTCTTCTTCCCGTACGTTCAACTTTTACTCACTTGGTCGATTCTGCTCTCTTTAATGATCCCTCTTTGCCCCTTTTGCTCCATTTGGCCGCCTTTTGATCCAGCTGACCTCTTTCGAGCCCTTGTGCTCCAATGCGCAGCTTCCGCCGAAGTGCGTGGCGCGGCGCGGGCTGGGTGAGCGCCGACGCACGCCTTCCGCCGTCTGTCGCCGGGGCTGCTTTGTATGCCCTGCACTGGCGGGCGGCGCCGCGCCAACGCGCCACGGTAAGCGGCTTAGGCGGCGCGGCGCCTCGGCCCGCTCGCTGCCCGCCACTTTCCTCGGCCACGCCCACGTCTCCGCGCACCCATCCCCGCGCACCCGTCCCCGCGCTCCCGTCCCCGCGCTCCCGTCCCCGCGCTCCCGTCCCCGCGCTCCCGTCCCCGCGCTCCCGTCCCCGCGCACCCGTCCCCGCGCACCCGTCCCCGCGCACCCGTCCCCGCGCACCCGTCCCCGCGCACCCGTCCCCGCGCACCCGTCCCCGCGCACCCGTCCCCGCGCACCCGTCCCCGCGCACCCGTCCCCGCGCACCCGTCCCCGCGCACCCGTCCCCGCGCACCCGTCCCCGCGCACCCGTCCCCGCGCACCCGTCCCCGCGCACCCGTCCCCGCGCACCCGTCCCCGCGCACCCGTCCCCGCGCACCCGTCCCCGCGCACCCGTCCCCGCGCACCCGTCCCCGCGCACCCGTCCCCGCGCACCCGTCCTCGCGCACCCGTCCCCGCGCTCCGGTCCCCGCGCACCCGTCCCCACTTTCTACGACCACGCCCCCGTTTCCGCTTCCCTCCGCCTCGCTCGCATCCCCGCCCACTTTCTTCGGCCACATCCCTGGCCCCGCGCAACCCAACTCGCTGCCTGCCACTTTCCACGCCACCACGCTCTTGTACCCATTGCTCCACATCGCCCCGTCCACTCACTTCGCAACCCTTCTACTCCCCTCCCCCGACCCCCATCCCTAATTCTGTTCGCCACATTCCTCGTCCACGCCCGCGCCCCCATCCCCGCGCCACCTCGTCCCACATACCGCCAATTTTCTCGTCCACACCCCTCCCACCGTTCCCACCCCTTTCCTCCCCACACGCCCGTGCCCCCTCTCCACACTTGCTACCCGCCACTGTTCTCGCCCCTGTCCGACACCCTCACTTCGCCCACGTCACACCACCAACATCCACAACCCTCCTCCCCACTCGCGTCTCACCACTTTCCTCGCACCTCCCCATTCCCCGCGCCCCACATCCCCGCTCACCCCGCGTTCCCCACACACCGTTCCCACTCGTCTTGCATTCCACCACGCCCTGCGTTTCCCCTTCGCCACGCACCCATCACCCCGTATCTCCCTCTCTCTCTACTTGCTGCCCTACCAGTTTACTTGCCATCGTTCCCCTTCTTTCCCACTCCCAAGTACCTCACCCACGCTCTTTGTTTTAACTAACTTTTCTTAAAATAAGTATTTCAACAAAATCTTCTCTACTTCCACTGAATTACTACTTAGTATTCTTCACATTTCATGAAAACCATGTACTCTTGCCAGTCTAGCCAATTTTAATTGCAGTTTCTCGTCTGCATTTCACGCTCCAGGCTTCCTCTGCATTTTTTAGTTAAATTACATCGCATTTACTTTAATACTTATCACAGTTCTCTTTTTTTCTCTCTTATTCTCATTCAAGTATCAGTAGTTTCTGTCCAAATTCCAATTGAGTTGTTGCGTTGGGATGTAATGTAAATCATGAAGTCTAAATTGAACATGTCACGCAAAAAATATTTGTGCCACAGCTGTCATATTCAAGGCAGACTCCATCATTGCAAAATGTAATGTTTTTTATTGTGATTAAATTTTTCTTGGGTATGGGTTCTTACTAACTTGTTATTTGCTTCTGACTTCTAGAGTTCGTGTCACCAACACAATTCATTTCTTCTAGATTTTTTTTCCGTCCCAGCCATTCCTCGTTCCTGTCATTCTCACGTTCACATCCATGTAAAGTTTGTAGTTTTTAACCACAATGGAAATATATTAAGACTTTTCTATAAGATTGAGCTACCACTACTATAATCTCCTCCTTTCCCACCCTCACCCGACTTTTCCGTTCATTTCAATGTCTCTTACGAGTCTCCCCTCCCCCCTTTCAGCTCCGCAGATGTTAATCCTCTCCTTTCACATCCCGAGTTACCTTCCCAGCTCTCGCGGCCTCTTCACCGCAACTTCTCTTCCTCATTCGACTTCCTCTTCCCGGCGCCCCCTCCCCCGCTCCGAAGCCCAAACGCAATTTCGCCCCGCGCTCTTCGCCATCTGCCTATCTAATTCCGCATCTAATGGGCAGTTGAACGGCGCGCGGGCGGGGACGGCGGGTGAGACGCCGCCCTCCTTCCCCCGTCCCGCTCCGCCCACCCGCTCCTGCCGCTTATCATTCATGCGAGCGCTACCGTCTCCGTCGCCCCCGCCGCCACCTCAAGCACTCCGACCACCGCAGCTACCTCAGGACATCGCCACCGCCGCCAACAATTCATCTTCGTCACTATCGCCACATTTGCCGACCTCTTCCAACCCCAGTGCTCTGCCGCTTATCATTCATGCCTGCGCCGCCGCCTCCATCATCTTCACCCCCACCATTATCACCACAACCACAGCCGCCACCACATGACACTGCCGCCGCCACCAATACCACCATCGTCACATCCGCCGTTCTCTTCCATCGCCTCATTCCAGTTCTTCTTCTTCTTCTTCTCTAGCTCTACAGCCCTTTGTGGGCCTCGGCTTCAGGCACAACAGCATTCCAGCCTTTTCGGTCTTCTGCCATCTTTTTCCAGTTCTTTATTTTCATGATGTTTAGGTCTTTTAGTACAACATCCTTCCATCTTTTTTTGGGACGGCCTCTCCTCTGTTTTGAGAAGAGACCACCTTCTAATATCTTTCTGGGCATTCTTGATTGTTCCATTCTTTCAATATGTCCCAACCATCTGATCCTTTGCGCTTTGATAAATCGGACAATGTCTTTTTCTTCCAATATTAAATTGATCTCATCAATGCGTCTATATCTCCTGATCTTTGATAGGTCCATATATTTTCCGTATTATTTTACGTTCAAATTGCCTTAACTCATTTGTATCATTTGTTGTTAACGTCCAGGCCTCTGCCCCATATGTTACCACAGGACGTATTAAGGTTGTATATATTTTCATTTTCGTGTTACGTCTTATTAATTTATTTCTTATTATTTGCATATTTATATAATATGCTTTATTCCCTGCCTTTATTTGTTCTTTGATGCTCTCCTTCATGTCATTCTGATTACTAAGAAGGGTTCCTAAATACTTGAAGTTGGTAACTCCTTCAAAGGTTTTATTCAATATTTTAATATTTTAGGGGCTCCTTCTTGTGTCTGATGTGGAAAGTACCATATACTTTGTTTTCTTCTCATTTACTATTAGGCCTATTGTTTCCGCTTTTCTTTCCATTTCTTCGTAGCATGTTATTAAACTTTTTTTGTTTCTAGCTATTATGCAAATATCATCTGCGTATGCACATATTTGTACTGATTTATAAAATATCGTACTGTTGTGTGTAAAATTATTTTTTATACTATGTAGTGCTATAATAAAGAGAGTAGCTGATAAACTGTCTCCTTGATTTACTCCTGTCTCTATTGTAATAGGTTTGCTCTTTTTGTTACCACATTTAATTACTGCTTTTGTATTTTTCATTGTCATCTTAATCAGATTTATCCATTTTTCTGGTATTCCTATATCATAGAGTGTTTCATAAAGGATCTTCGTATTTATACAATCAAATTCTTTTTTATAATCAACAAATAACAGGTGAATATCTATATCATGTTGTTGAAATTTTTCAATAATTTGTCTTACTACAAATATTTGATCCATTGTACCTTTATAAGGACGAAATCCGCATTGGTATTCTCCAACAATTTTCTCAGAATACTTTTGAAGTCTCTGATTTATTATTCCTGATAATACTTTGTAAACAACATTCAGTAGAGAAATTCCCCTATAATTTTCACAAGCCAATCTATCTCCTTTCTTGAATATTGGACATATCATTCCACTTTCCCATTTCGCCTCATTCCAGTTCCGTCGCTAATCACTCATGCGAGCTCCGTTCCTCCCTTCCTCCTCTTCGGCCGCTGCCGATTCCGTCATCCCATTCCGTCAACACCATTGCTTTCGCTTCTTCCCTCGCCAGCACCCCCGCCACCACCTCCGCCTCCGTCCCCCATCTCCCTGCCCCCGCCCTCGAATCTGCTTCCAGCCTCTGATTCCGCTTCCACCTCCGTATTTGCCGCCACCCTCAACACCATTTCCGTCACTGTGACTGCCTTCCCCGTCACTCTGGTGGCGTACCGTTCATATCAACTTCACTACCGACTCCGTCATCGCCACCACCTCCATCGTCGCCTTCGCCCCCACCCTCACCGCGCTTGCTGCCTTAGCCCTGAATCCGCCCCCACTCCGCTCCTCCCTGGCCCCCCGCCCAGGCCCCTGTCGCCGACTCCACCGCCGTCTTGTCTGCTACCGCCTCCGTCGTCGCCTGCGGAGGCGGGGCACGCGTGCGAAGCACGTCTTATCGCGGACGCTGCCTGCCGAGACCCCCTTCCCCCTCCCGCTGAGCGGTGATGAGGCGCCTTCGGGCGTCGATCGGGAACCCCCGCTGCGCGGCCGCCCTCCCACGCCTCCCGACAGCACGCAGCCCCCTTGAGTCCCTACGCCGCGCCGCTCCGGCCGAGCCCAAAGGTCTAACATTAAATACATAAAAGATGTTGATCGGTATCAAAATGTACACTTAAACTAAAGATCTTTTCTATTGCGTAGCGATCATCCACAGAGCTAATAATAAAATTACAGAAATACATGAAATATAAAAATGATGTATAAATTATATAATACATCAATATATATTTATAATTATATAACAATATAATTATATAACATTTTATGTACAAAATTTTAATTAAATGTTAATGTTATGCACAAAATTTTGTTTTTATAATTAATTTGTATGATGTATACTTCATTTTTATATTTCATGTATTTCTGTAATTTAGGATTAGGATGAAGGCACGATCATGCCCTGCAACATCTCAGAAACTTGTGTTACGATTTAATCAATTGAGGCGAAGACAAACACACACGGACAAACACGGCTCTGTTTAGCATTTAGCGTCGTCCATAACCAGACAGACAGACGTTTTGCCGTAAATCAACTTTTCGGTATCAAAGCCGCGCATGTGATTCCCACTTCAGAACTTTGTAAAAGATTTAATTTACTACGCAAATGAACATGATTTTTCTACTTTTTCCTTATCAGTGAACTACAATAAGAATTTTTCTGTCAACAAATCTCAATTTTTCGCTGCAGTATTGCGTTATTTTATCTATACTACGTACGTAGTATACGAGAAAATAATAGTCAATAATTATTCATTCAACCTTTTGCACCGAATAATACTTTTAATAAATTTACCAAATAATTTAAATATCTAACAACAATTAGATAGTTTAATAATTTAAATATCTAACAACAATTAGATACTTTCAGTGAATTTACTGAAAGTATGTGATTAATCGGTTTAAAACACGAACGATAAAATTAGCAACTTTTAAAAGCGCAAATGAGGGGGATATAACAATTCCACAATGTTCTCTTAAGTGTAATTTTCACCCAATTGTCATACCTACTAGAATTTGATAAGTTGTGTTCTTCTGCCACTAAACTAAATCGAATGTTATCAATTGTTTAAATTATTGAACGCAATAAGAGATTCTTGTAAGCAATAAATGAGTGTTAAAAGACGCGGCAAAATTGTAACACGATACACATTATTTAAAAGTACTACTTGCATAATAAACGTTTATTGCGTATGACCAATACCAATACAAGGTATTAAAATAGTAGAGTAAATAGTACGTAGAATATCTCAACAGAAGTGAAACAGCAGCTTACACAACACATTCAAATAAAGCACCGTAAAACACGAATTCCAGTTTGTCTCATTATCTCAAAAGGCACTCGAAACCTCTCCACTGACTCACGTAACCGATTCAAGTAACGCCTGATCTCAAGTGTCACTGCTTTCCTCCGCTTGCTCTCACGCAGACGAAACCAGAGCACGCTCGCTGCCCATGGCGCTGGGCAGAGCGCAATCTGGGAGCGATTAGCGAAAGTTTCCACGTCCAGTGGCCTTCGTTCAAATATCGAGACTAGGGAGACGAATTTTATGTCATAAAATACCTTGAAATATGCTTTTAAAAATGTGCATTTATACCTAAAAATTCTCAAATATCCACTTTAATATGAAATTAAAATTAACAATATTTCATTTCCTGGATTAACCTTTCTTGATAAAATTCAGGAGAAGAGGTCAAGAAATGAGAAGGTACATTTTTGTACGAACAGAATATAATCTACCTTACTTCGCGGGAGAAATAATTAAATTAAATACTCACCATAGTGAAGTACATTGTCTTATTGCATTTCTTCTGCCTGGATTAAAAATGATATCGAGAAATTTTCTACATTTGCACAAGTATTTTATCATCTATAGAAAAGAAAAAAGACGCAAACAGTGACAATCTCTTTGTAATCGATGAAAGCTCACAAACAAATAGATTCTAGGAAAAGTTGAAACGTTTTAGAAATAAGTCTCCATTTTATCAAAATGATCCGTAATTAACACCAAGAAAAAAACAGAACTGTATTTCAAAACACGTGATTGCACTATTATGTCACAGTTTTCCAGAAGTTAAAAATAAATATGCATATAAATATTGCGATACACATCCATTTTATAAAAAGGACAAAACGAATAGAAAACTGAGTAATTTAGCATTTCTAGCGAAGAGTGTTCCACAGGTTTGCGAAGTCAATAAAATCCATTATGTAAGTTGAAGTTGTCAGTCCGTATTTCTTTTGCAGAATCTTCCAGACATTCTTAATCCTGAAGAAACATACTAACCCAACTCTACGAGTGAAAACAACATGTTTAATTCGCGAAGATTCTCGATAATGTAAACTTTATTATGAAAAGCACTCACTCCCCTAATCAAATAGTGAACTTCAGTCTCTCTAGTATCGCAATATTTGCTAAGGTTTTCAGACCCTTTGAATGCCTAAGGCAACTGGATTCATGGAACTTCTCGTGCCAAACAAAATTCTCTATCAATACACATCGAAGTAGGAAAACTAATTATTCCACTGCAACAGTCAAATGGCAGACTACACGTTTTACTTCATTAACAAATTCCTCACATGTTTTTCAATAGATTCATTCTCTCATTGCCCATTATATCCAGCCTATGCAAGAGATTTCCAATGTTTGACAAATGTGACTCACCAAAAGCAAACGAAAGAACTATTATCCACTCACATATATATCAACAGCAGAGCTATTCATAATCCTACGATTTTCTGTTAACAACGTGCAATCAGAGGCTACACTTTCCATTTTACCAATGAACTGAATTATCGCAAATTGTACTTTTATTAGTATGATCATTATATTTTACAAAATATCTACCATCCGTTCTATACAGTTCATCATTCAACCAATTCGTCAACATACCCCTCCCCATATTTCTCATGCAGACATCACCGGGAAGATCAGTGACGGAAGGCTAAGCACCCGAGCGCCTTCAAAAGGAGGCTCCAAGTTTTATTGTCGATTGTCTTTTATTGGTATTTGAATGCATTAATTCAACGATATTTAATTATTTTCATATTATTGAATGCTATAATACAGCACAATACGTTTGGAATGATAAAATAAACAATTCAACAAAGACTACATTCGAAGTGTAAAAAGAAAATAGAAAAATATGATATCTTCGTATTTTCGATGAAAAACAGACCCATTAACTGGCTATAATTTATATATATACAAGTTTGTATCACCAATAATTTATTGATCAAATCGCAGATTCTTCTGTTGGCCTTTCAAATATCGTCTGCAAATTTTCCTGATATGTCTAATGTATCTAATGCGAGTTAAATGATATTCAAGGACGATTTCCAAATAATTCAATTAATAAAAGTCTCAAATATTGATTCTGTGATCACTTCTTCTAACATCGATAATTGCGCTCCTTATATCTATCTCTTTCACACTTGTATTCACTCCTCGAACATCACTAATTAAGGGATATTTCCGTTCAATTCACACATTAATAAAATAAGTATTAGATTCCATTCGGTTTCCTCTCAATAGAGTGCAATGTCAGGCTACATTTCCCAGTTCACTTCACTTCACTTCATAAAATCGATAATCATAAACTGTCTGTATTAAACTATTGATACACCCATTTTCATACGATCATACCATCTTATCAATCCGTATCTCACAATCTACAAAGAAGTCGAGGTCTTTTCCACTGCCTCACTGAACGGACTCGCCGAACGCCCGCTGTCAAGTGATACTTCTCTCTTGCGCACGAAACCGAGGCGTGGCGGGGCGGGGCGGGACGCGACGGGGCGTGGCGGGGCGGGGCGGGACGCGACGGGGCGGGGCGGGGTGGGGCGGGGCGGGGCGGGGCGGTGCGGGACGGGGCGGGGGGGGCACTCTCACTGCCAAAGGTGTCGTGTCCGCCAGAGCGCCACCTGGGAGCGGACGCCGAAAGTTTTATCGCCCAATGTCCCTCGCTCGATTGCCAGCGTGCGCGTCGGAGAAAGCTGGCGTCTTTTGTAGCCGTTTGGCAAGCAACTCACGCAACTGGGGGCGTAGCTCAGATGGTAGAGCGCTCGCTTAGCATGTGAGAGGTACCGGGATCGATACCCGGCGCCTCCAGAAATTTTGCCGCGAGAAGGGCATGTGGAGATTCTACCACGGCAGGACTGAAAATATATCGCCGCATTGCAATAGATGAGCGGGAGCGCCTCTTTTCGCAAAGACAATAACAAGAAGCTTATCAAAAACGTGGCTATTACGTATTACGATTGTTTTCAGCTGTCACGCATGGTAACTAGAACATGCCTTCACTGTATATTGGTATAATAGTGTAATGTGTCTGTATGTGTACGGCAAAATAGACTTTGGCCTTGGCAAGTAATGACCATAACAAACAAGTAGGTAATGGAAAGTAAACAATAAACTGAAAGTACATGAAGCAGCGTATGTCCCATCTCTTAAAGAAATATTAATAGTTAAGTAGTATGTTTGAGGCGCTCAGAATAATGACTGGTCCCAACCGACCTCACATGTTCCCTTAGAAGTATGACAGTAAAGTCCTGTCATATGCCTATGATATGCTGAAATACCAAATGAATTGGAATACGGCCAAAACATCAAGTTCCACATTCAAAGATTTGTCCAAAGTGAAAGTGAACGAGAACACAACACAAAAAAGGCATTTTTTCAAAACAAACATCGGTTAGAATCAGCCGTAGTTATTCTGAACGCCTCATTGAAAGTTTACATGAGTGTGTACAAAATATGGTGTTCGCAACTCGTACGAACATGTCATTGGAGTACTTATATCAAAATGCCGACAGGGAGAGGTGGCTCATGCCATCAGCTGAAGTTATTGCAGTGCTTCTGACCGAAAGGTACTGGGGTTGGGGTCCGACGGTGGCAGGATTTTCTACACTAACCAGATAGCTAGGACGAATTCTGTAGCTGTCTGGGAGGAGAATTCTGGCAGTTGTCTGCTCTGATCGGTAGTATTCCGTGGTTTCTCCGATCAATACCAGGCGAATGCTGGAGCAGTACCCGAACAAATGGGCCACGGACCGCGCGCGATTTCTCCTGTCTCTCTTTTGCCTAATCCTTACCCCTTACTTTCACGCACTTCCACTTACATGCACTACACTTCATCACATGAAGGGAGACCAGAGTACAGCTTAGAGCTTGCACAGATTGGGGCGGTTTCCCGCTGGTGGGAGATAAGTGGTTTGAGAAAATCCTGCCAACGTGTAGGTAGTGACAGATCTCACCATTTAGCGGATAGGAACATCAGATCCAGGCATAATAAACATATTCTACGCTGATTGGACAAATGTCCTTAGCCGTCGACGCACCCAGAATCATTAGTAACCAATCAATCAAAACGCCTCACTCAACACGCCTCACTCATCACACGCCTCACTCATCACACGCCTCACTCATCACACGCCTCACTCATCACACGCCTCACTCATCATACGCCTCACTCATCACACGCTTCACTCAAACTACCTCGTCCGTCAAAACTTCATTCGTACGCTAAAGAATCCCGTTCTGTACTATTCTTATTTTTCGTTCTTGATCTTTCCCTTCGAAGTGATATACTTCTTGCTATTCAAGCTTACTGTATTCTGCATACATGTCTACTGATACATATTGACATAATGTACAAAATGGAGGTTGACCTGGGTTGCTGAAGAATTTCAAAAATTTTAATTCAGTTTTGCATAGAAACTCATGTAAAAAATCACAGCAACGTTAGATTCAATCAGTAAGTAGAAAACTTTCTTAGTCTGCCGAGGACTTACGCCTAAAATGGAAAAATATAAACGTTTCTTGTATTGAAGTTTTATTTTCCTTCTTTCCTACGTATGTTCGGTTCAAGAAGAACATCTCACAGTACAAATCATTCTATGAATTTAATCCTAGGACTAAAATATTTGATTACCAATTCCACAAGTTTTCAAATTGATTTTTTAGCACAAGATCGCGAGCCGGGAGAAGCACTTTTGATACATCTAATCAACATATAAAACTGTTTTTTCGTCTCCTTCACAAGTACATTACGTAGTCAAATGGGTAAACATCGATAATTTCAAGAAATACTTGTTAAATTGAAAAAGAAGATACAAGGGCAAGAACGGTTTATTTCCAATTTCGCGAGAAGATAAGACAAGAAATGCAAACCAAGCACCCGGACTTCGTAAGAAGTAGCTGATGATCTCTCTCTCTCCCTCTGTCTCTCTCTCCCTCTCTCTCTCTCTCTCTCTCTCTCTCGATTCTAATAACGGACGTCGGGCTAGTGCTGGGCTCTCCCTTTGCAAAGGGAGTCCATCAAGCGGCCCTTGCATTTCGTAACCCTCCGAGCCTTCTGCCTCAGAGCCCCTCAGCCCTTGAGGGCTCCACTTCGGCATCCTGTAAGCCCGCGACCTCCAAATGGGTTCTCGACGAAATAAATTATTTGGCTCTCTCGGGAGGCAACTTGTTGTCGAGGCCGCGCGGGCTGCCAGCGAAGAATTACTAGGCGGGCCGCCTGCACGGCTCGGCCGGCCGGCCGGCCGGGAGCGTCGCGCTGAATCTTTAACTCGAGACTGATGGCTGCCGGCAAGCACGTCACGCCCCACGCCCCTACACCCCTTTCGTGCCCGCCCCCTACGCTGCAACAGAGTTGAAGCCTCTTCCTCAAGTCTTTTGAGCACTCCCAATTCTAGTCCACTTCACACGCCTCAGTCCAGCCTCGTACGTGCTCTACTGCTTGCCGTCCGTTTCGGATTCTCGTTCTGTTCGCATCTCGAATATTTTTTTCAGTATTCTCTATCCTGCTACTCGTTTCTCCCATTACAACTTGTCTCGCGCTGAAGTTTTAACCCGAGACTGATTGCCGCCAGCAAGCACGTCAGACCCCACGCCCTAACACCGTCCCGAAAGCCCCACTGCCTCGTCTCTAGGCCACTTGCCACACCCATCGTCTCCTCTTACTCAAGGCTTTTGAGCACTCTCAAATCTAGTCGACTTTGCGCGCCTCAGTCCAGTCATGTCCGTGTTCTGCTTGCCACGCCCAATACGAATACTCTTACTCTTCACATTTCGACCTTTTTTCCAGTATTCCCCATCCTGCTCCTCGCTTTACCCATTACAACTTGCCTCAGGCCGAAGCTTTAACTGAAAACTGATGGCTGCCAGCAAGTTCGACAGACTTCGCGCCCCTAAACCCCCTTCCAAAAGCCCCCCCCCTTCCTCGTCCTCGGGCCCGTAGCCCTACCCACGCCCTTTCTTCCTCAAATCTTTTGAGCATTCCCAATTCTAGTCGACTTCACAGGCCTCGGTCCAGTCTTGCACGTGCAAGACTGGAGATACTTGAGATACACATTAAGCATTCCCGTACTCTTCACACCTCCAACTTTTTTTTCAGTATTCTCTATGTTGCTACTCATTTTGCCTATTACGACTAGCCTCTCCCCTAAGCTTTAACTCGAAACTGGTTGCTAACGGCAAGCACGTCAGGACTCGCACCCCTACACCCTCTTCTGAAAGTCCCCCTGCCCCGTCACCCTACCTATCTCCGCCTCTTCCTCACGTCTTTTGAGCAGATGTATGGGAGTGAATGCTGATTATATTACGATCAGGAACATGTTTCATTGAACATAACTTTCCACAGAATCGTCAATTTCGCCCTAACTTGCACAGTTCTTTCTCTCTAAAACTCAGTCGCATATGGTAAGTTTTCGAAACCTCAAACCTGGTTTCCAACACTATCCTGCTACTACAGCTTCTTTATTTCCCCATATTCTTACTAAATAAATTTTCATGTCCACTCTACCTTCGACAATCATCGTAACAATGAACACTTGTTTTGGTACTTCGTACTTATAAACGGAAATAGCAAGCATATTTCTATAGAATAATTTGACTAAACAAATATTTGTATATTTACAAACAAGACGGCTTTCACATTACAGTTGATGAATGAAATGATATTGATTTTGTTGTTCTTGTGGTACATTAACAGATGCATACAGAATATTCATAAGTTCACTGTTATGAATACCTCATACTCGCACAGGACTACAGTGTCAATTTTTTCCTATTTGGAAGCATTTACAAATTTCATTGTACTGGCAGTTTTTCCATAAAATGTCCATATTGTAATACTGAGTAAGTTTGCGCTACACCTCATAATGAAGAACTATGAAGTAATAAATTGACTCTCGAACTTTCAAAATTAGCAACATAAATTGTAAAAGGATTTGCGACTTGTAGTAGATGCGCTCTGTACTAACCTACACAACATTGATTATTAGAATACATGTTCATTGTCAGATATAAATTTAATTCTTTAACATACTTATAATTGAAGATGATTTACTTGAATCTAATTTCATTTGTAATTACATCTGAAATTCATTGAAGTGCTTTCGTTTAGTCTTTACTTGAGAAAAAACTCAATAACGTTTTGAATTAATTCATTTAATCCCTTAATATTATCAACTTCGTTGTTATAAACTTATGAGCTTGTTCTATTCAAGTCAGGATTGCATGTCCTTCTTGCGTTCAGGAACTTCTGTAACTAATAAACACGTTTTTGTTTTGCATGTCAATAACTGGATGGTGTTACGCATCAACCGGCTATGAGACATCATACAAGTTTTGAGATAATCGTGTTAAAAGCTTTTATTACATTTTCAGCTCTAAAAACTGTAATTTAATTATTTCATTCATTGAAGCGCCAAACTACACAAACATAAGTGGAATATCTGGCGCTTACCTGCATAATGTGAAATTAAGAACAGCAGATTTGAAGATCTAGGTTTATCGCCGGTTGTTGCGAAACAAAAAATCTCTGAAGTCACTGATGGCGTTTATATTTCTCATTAATTATAAGGGTAGTTTTACAGATCTGGCACCAAAATTTGGCGTACACGTACAACATAGCAATGCAACTGGTGCATCCATATCTTTTTACTTTCCCGTATACGTACGTATACACGGAGTGATATACGTAGTATAGGGAAAGTTATGTAATGCTGCGCCAAAAAATGGCCAATTTTCGGCGGAAAAAAAATTAATTGCCGGGCCGTGAAAACGAATAAGTGGATAAAACCAGTTGCTAAATTAAGAAAAAAAAATCCCCTAACACGTGGTGTGGTCAAAATCCATGATTTGTTTCTTCTTTATACTTAAAAATCGATTGACTGCATTCCGTCCGTCTGCCCGTCTGTCCGTCCGTCCGTCTGTCCGTCTGTGTTCAACGCTAGCGCCTAAACCGTTCGGTCGATTTTCTTCAAAATTGGAATTCCCCAGTCGATCTGATTCTAGTCGAAGCTTTGTGATTTTGAAAAAGATTCTTTAAAATTTGGGGGTATTTTATATGAGGCCCCCCGGCGATTTTCAACATTTTCTCAAAAACGGCTCCAAATTTTTTCTTTAAATTTCTTGTATGAATAGAGGAAAATACACTTTTTAACATGGCATAGGTCCGATTTTCACGTACAGCTCTGAATTTTCGAAAATTGTGAAAGTTCGAATTTTTTTCGGCGTCTTTCTCCAACTACAAAATTGAAGATAGAGATTTTTTCTTCAAATAAAATTTGTTCTGTATATTGAGTTCTTTAATAAAGGTCATGTAAATGTTTTTCACAATTTTGGTAGTTTTCGTGCAATATTGCGTGCAATATGTGCAATTTTAAAAAATTACAAAAACAAAATTTTCTCAAAAACGGATCCACATTTTTTCTTTAAACTTTTGGTAGGGATAGTGGTAAATGTACTCTATCAATGACATAAAAGCCAATTTGGTCTATCGGTTGGTTTTTTCAAAAATTACCAAAATGTAAATTTATTTACTTGTCTCTCACGTCGTTAATATTTACATTATCGGCGATTTTTTTACATTATTATATTTACGAGTATATATGCTTTAAATAATGTCAAGTAAAGTTTCTCGAAAACACTACCGTTTTCTGTGAAAAGTAGCTCAAATTTCGGCATTTTCAGAAATGCTCAAACGTCATTTTCTCGTATATGGCTGCAATTTTTTTCTTGAAACTTTTGTAACGGATAGTGCTAATTACACTCATTAGTATAGCGTGAAGTTTATTTTGAGTTTTTTTGTTTTTTTTTCAAAAATTATATAAATGTAAATTTTTTGAAAGATCTCTCACATCTTTAATATGCACATTATCCGCAATTTGTAAAGATGATTATATTTGTGAGTGTAAGTGCTTCAAATAACTTCAAATAAAGTATTTTGAAAACTCAAAAATTTTCTGTGAAAATGAGCTTCAAATTTCGCATTTTCAGTAGTGCTAAAACGCCATTTTCTCTTAAACGGCACATAATTTTTAAAAGAAAATTGCCATTTACGGCTAGGTTTTTGTGTTCTTTAATATTCTAAAATTAATGTTTCTGTTCTACCAATAGGAAACCGAAAAATTAAAAAAATGACAAAAAAATGTACTTTTGGCGATGATAGATGGTAGCTGGCAAGAAAGAGTACGTGGCAATTCCGAATATTGACAAATAAATAAATAAAATAAATACGGTCATGCTTAATTTTTTCAAAATACGAGTAGTTTTTCTTTAATTTTGTGACAAACGTAATAGGCCGCTGTAAATTTACTGCGCTTTGGACAGCTGGATGCGTCGTAAATTAGAATGTGCAATTTTGTATATTATTTCTTTCTTCGTTTCTTACATTCGAACTTTGTTATAAACTTACACATTAATATTTTAGAAATTGTTTATTTTGAAATATTTGAAATAAGTAAAAAGAATTAATAGCTCTCAGAATAGCGACAATGCAGGGTCTGCAACAATGGAATTCACTTTGCGCTCGCGAATATCTGTGAATTAGTGTCATTGTTGTGACGTAATGGAGCTGTATGAAAAGGAGTTATAATTGTCTAATTTATGTTGATATTTGCAGGCAAATATTTAGTTTTGCACCAAATGCTGTACCATTTGTAGTGAGTAGAGAATTTGTTGCATGGTTTTAAAATACTCTTCCCTAATCATGGCCCAATGGAAGGCATTTCTATATTTCGAGGGTATCAGGCTTCTTTTTCCAATACAGGGTTACAAAACTTTTGCATTCTATTTTTGTGAAGTTGTAGAATTCACATAGTTCTGACAACACTGCAATGGAAATAGTGAGTTCCAAGCGAAGATGTTAGTAGCGCATAAAGTGCAATATTACAGTACTACTTAGCTGTTTCCTCTAATACGGGAAAGTAAGTGCTGTTGTAGCACCACTAGTTTTTTTTCCAAAAATGGCGCTTCGTCGGTTAATGCATAACACCGTTCTATAACTATAACACATCTATAACTATACTACATCTATAACTAACTATAACACATCTATAACTATACTATTAAATATTATTGTGGCTCCATTGCACTGGAACGTAAATTTATTATGTCGTATGGCTCCAATGTACTGAAACGTTAGTACATTAATGGTTCTTTTTTGAGACTTATAATGTAATCAAATAATTTACGAACAAGAGTGTTCCATATCATTCTTGTTAACGCTACCTTCAATTTTACAATGTTGCATTGCCTACGAGTATATTATGCCTTCGATAAGAGTATCTGAATCAAAAACTTGGAGGCGCCGGGTATCGATCCCGGTACCTCTCACATGCTAAGCGAGCGCTCTACCATCTGAGCTACGCCCCCAATACAGCGGGAACACTCAAGCACACAATCTCCAGTCACAAGCGATTGGCAAACTCACGGTTTAAAGAGAGTGTTGGCAAGGAACTAGACGCCACACGCAATCAATTATCTTACATTTCGTTTGTTTTCTAAAAAAGACAATAATTAATGCCCACAACGTTCGTGCAAATACTGTAAAATGAATTATCAGTAAAATTGTAATCCAACATTACCTTCGAACGTCTAAAATAAATGCGTTCTTTAAAAAAAATCAATGACACTTCATCTCTAAAATAGGTTCCCAAAAATAATCAATAACCCTCACATTTTACAGAAGGTAACGGTATAATATGATTATCAAAAAATACCTGTCTATAAGGAAAGTGAACAATATGTAAGTAATATTTCCCGAGAAACTAATCATGTACTGGACACTTAAAATGGTTTTACATAGTATTAATGTAAAATGGGTAAAGTGAACATTTGTCTTTTAAATTTTGTTATAAACATAATGTTTTATGTTCAGTTACATATGTCAATGAGCATATTAAATTAACGAAATGGAACGTAAACGTGCTAATTTGATATAAAAAGGCATTTCGAATCTAATAAGTTAATTGATGCTGATATGCATGATGTTGCCAGTTTTACTTCATCAACATTCTGCCACATGTAAATAATATTCTGAATAATAATAGTTTCAAAGTTATCTCAATTTATTGGTGCGATATTTTATTCAGAGTTACATAATACGCAACAGAGTAGTGCATATTTTCCACTAAAGGTAACATCGAGTGATTTTGAAAACTGTTTTCTCGTATATTAGAAGTTCCGAGATCGGATGTTATTTCAAAGGACGTAATGAAAAAAACGTCGATAAATCAATGCCTATATAATGGAGTTCCCTTGAACTTCGTACACTCAATGCTAAAGAGTAATTGCCCACTACGTGATATTGATGATCGACCGACTCCTGTTGAAGGCCAGCAGCATTTCTGGCTAACAAGCGGTCGTTTGGGTGTGTCACCTTCGTGTTGCACAGCGTACGCCACTTTGAAAGTTCATTGACACCTCGCCAAATAACTGTAACTGTAGTGACGGAAAGGAAGTTTCTTTCCTCAGTAAATATACGACGTACGGGCATAATATTGGAAGTTCCAAGATCACAATTCCATCAAGTAATAAGCAACCCGCGAGTTTCATTGACGATAATGAACGAAGGTACTCGTAGAAAAAGATGTTTCTTTCCTCAATGAATTTACTGGTATAGTATTCAGTACTGGTATAGTATTGAATGTTCTAAGATAACAATTATCTCAAGTAACATACAACCCGAGTTTTCCATTGACGGTTATTTACGAAGGTATTGTAAAATTTCATTGGATTATTCATGAAGTTGCTTTTAATGTTACATGGGTTTATGACTGTCGTATGACCGTCATATTAATTTGAAAGAAACGTTCCATCACTTTCGCGCTGAAAATAGATCGTTTGGTTCTTGGATCATCAAAATCAAAATCCGTTGGTTTAAATAAAGGAAGGCAGAAAGACACACATCCTCGTTGAAAAACATTACCTCTCTTCCTACTAGCGGTCCTAAAAATACAGGAAGGAATGAAGATGATGAGGCAATTTAATGATATCCCTCATTTCACATAATCAAAATAAATATACAAAAATATTGACGTAAAACATCCACACGTTATACAAGTTTTCTTAGAACTACACTCTGGGTATAAATCAGCAAAAACAGTACACAATTTGTCATGTCTGGATTTACAAAACCTGTTTTATCTCTGGTTGACAAAAGTTACAGATATTTGCCTCGGCCCTTTATTTCCCCTATCCCTGCCAATTTATCTATAATTAAGAGATATTACTACCGCAATTTAAAATGTTACTGATGACTGCCGTAAAATCATTATCTCTCGAGTACTGTTTTTATATTTAACGCTATTCAAGTGTAGAGCTCGATAAAAAAACTCACGCAAATAAAACGTGCAATGAAATTTAACCTTTGAATATTTGAATCTCTTACATAGCAAATCATTCTGTAGGTTTAACTATAAATATTTCACAACAAAATTCTGGAGGCGCCGGGTATCGATCCCGGTACCTCTCACATGCTAAGCGAGCGCTCTACCATCTGAGCTACGCCCCCAGTTGCTGAAACTGATACTCTACAGAGTTAGAAAGAAACTCAGGCTTTCTCTCAGGTGTGGCTGGGTGTGTCGCAAGTTGATCCAATTCGCTTTCTAGTGTTATTGACAGAGTGCGCTGTACCACACAAGCATACGTATAAAGCAGTAAGATTGCTGTTTGCATGTCGAGTATGCTAAGTAATGAAATATTTTGATATTATTATTATTATTATTATTATTATTATTATTGTTCAAAAAGAAACACACATTATTCAGAATTTTTAATACATTACAATTTCCAGAGCAAGACGAAGGTGAATTCAGAGAGATTGTAAAACTACGATTTCCTATCATTTCCTTTCAAAACGAATATTGTCTAAAAGCGTGATTTGGATGACGTGTATTATGAGATCATACAAAAAATCACTTATTCTTCCAAAGAAAAAATGGAGGTCATAGTCCTTTCTCACTTTTAATATGCATTGTTTTTGTGATACGCGGCAAATAAAGTTATTAATACGATTGTGTAAGACACTATAAATCTCATATATGTGTACAAAGATAGTTTGTATTATTCTTGCCTTGGAATTGGAGTCTTAGAACACAGTACGCTTCATCACGTAAATCACAAACAGACATTCAATGACGATCATAATTCTAGGGGAATAAAAACGCCTCATACTGCTCATATTTCGCTACCGAAAGAAATACCTGCCGATGACATTATCACTTTCCAGTCGACTAAAGATAAAAGTACATTGGCGTTGAGAATCTGCTTATTTGAACCAGCTTTCCAGTGAATGACAAGTTGTGCTAGAATACTGGTAATATAACGATAACTAGAGATATAAATTGAAAATCAAAGTAAATAAACATCTACGTTTAAGGGTTTTCAACCCAATTTTTAATAACAATTTTTACCTTATTTATTCAACAATACTCTCCAATCGTAAAATGGGCTGTTTGCGTCTTACTCCCCCATGAAGAGATAGCTTGATAATTGTAAAAGAACTATTAAAAACTATTTAAACAATAGCTTTGATCTTTTCAAACATGTCACACACAGGCCATTTGATTGTACTCGCTCATTCACGGAAATTCCATTCCAAAGACCTTCCATTAAAGCAAGCGGATAGATGCCAGTGTGCATGGCAATTTTGGAAGTCTGCCGCGTGTTTTTGGAGCAATAGCATCGTAATGCATATCTCAATTGATATGCATTAAAGCATTTTCAATTATTGCACACAAACGGACTCATCATTATTCTGGATGTTATTGAATCTCCTGGAATACAATCAGCAAAACGATGCAATTTCGTTAGGTAAAATTTATTTCCATTGTTGTGTTCCTGCGTCAGTTAATTCACAAATTACTTGATTGCATATTACGCGTTAGCAATCACGAAAGAGTATCAAGCAACAGTCAGGATAATTCAATTGACCGCAGGTGAATTTTCTCGTGTTTAAACACGGTCATTAAGAAATCGAAAATATGCTGTTTTAAGGTAATAAACCAAAGGTAATCAAAGTGAAGTGCATTTTTGTCTAGATATTGTCCCGTCTATGGTCACGGTGAGTTTCATTGTTTCGTATATATTTTAAAATTTTAATATTGTTTATCCAAGCGCTTGAAATTCATTGTGGTTGAGTATTAACCCACATATCATTATTTACATTACAAACTCAGCTCAAAGTACTGAAGATCGGGCAATAATTCGCAATATTTGATCAATTGCGGTAATAGCAGTGCCTCTGAACGGGAAGACCCTAGGATTCGAGTCCCGACGGTGGCTGGTTTATCTTCACTAGCTACGTACATAGTTAGGTTGAATTCAGGAGCTGTCTGGAGGAGAATTCTAGCGCCGGCTGCTATGATCGGTAGTTTTCCGTGATTTTTGTGACCGTTATCAAAGGAATGATAGATCATAACCCTAAGAAACTGGCCACGGACCGAGCGCGATCTTTCCTTCCTCTTCTTTGTCCTATTCTCACCCCTTACTTACACACACACAGAGTTATAAGAACACTTTCACTACCGCATGTGCCGGGAGCTTGGAGCTTGGCCCGGATGGGCGGTGCCCCTCTGGTGGGAGATGCCTGGTTGGGAAACCCCGCAAGCCAGCATGAAGGTCGGCGCCGAATTTCGACATGCAGAAGGGAAAGTCACCACCACATTCCGCTATGAAAATCAGGTACTACACTTAAGGGACAAATTATCTTAGTTGACGTGTTCAGAAAGATCAATCAATTGTAATACAGTAAAATCTGTCTAAACCGGAACCTGTACAAGCCGGAAACCTGCCTTAACCGGAAAATTTCTCCGGCCCGTGAAGTTAAATGGCATTTTTACACAGCATAAAACGGAATCTGTGCAACGCGGAAACGGAACGGTTTTTCATGTCCTGCACGGGGAAAAAACTTCATAAAACGGAATTTCTGTTAATTTAATGCAGTTTGCAGAGAGGCGCGAGTTACTCTTAATGGAATGAGTGCATTTGCAAGTCTCTTTTAATATCTCTGTCGGATGTTGTGTGTTTGACACGTGACCGCACAATGAAGGAAATTGGCTCCCTCTGTTATCGTAGAATTCCACCCTGAGGTAATTTGTCTCTCACGGCGTAGGCCGTCGGGGAATTCCCTCTCCCCCGACTCTCTAAGCGTGGGTAGGTGTAAGGCTACAGCATAATTCACCCTGCCTCGCATTGACAATCATAACCCCTTGACCAGAGTCGAATTGCTCAAGGCCATGCGAGTGTGTCAGATAAACCTATACCGCGATTTTTTTAACTTTGCCTCTCAAGGCTTGTCTTCACGATGAAATATATCATGGTATTTGGGATCGTGCCGCTAGATATCGCATGGTCGCGACCGTATCAAGCAGAGCTTGCGATCATGCGACTTACAGAGGCACGACCGGAAAAGACGCAAAATGCCGTGTGATACTCCATCGTGGACATAAGGGCTTGAGAGGCAGAGTTCGAAAAATCGCAGTTTAGTACTCTGGGCTGTGACGCACTGTGGGCTGAAAGAGTCTGCGAAAAGTTCGGGTGCAGCCACTAGCCAGCGAGGTGATGTGCTTTTATGAGTTTCACAACCAGTTTGACAATGATTGCAAAAAAAAAACATAAAACTCTACATATTAAATTTTTTCAACTTAGGAAAACAACTGAAAAGGTGTTAGTAAGAGAGAAATCCAAAAAGCAAAAACTCTTGGTTAATCCTGAAAAAAGTAACATTATTTAAATGAACAAGTCGTGAAATATTTATTTTTTCCTAATTGTCAGAAATAATTATGTTTAATATTTATTTATTGGTGATTTCTTCCATAAATGAGTTTTATGTTAGTATATGTTTTATAATTATAAAAAAAGTCATGTTACTAGTTTCAGAACGGAAATATCGACATAAAAAGTGTCATAAACGGACAATCCTGCATAAAACGGAAACCTTCCTAAACCGGAAAATTTTTTTGTCCCAATCGTTTCCGGTTTAGACAGATTTCACTGTATTTGAACATTTCTTTGAATTGATACCCCTGTATCAGAGGATTATTAGCAACTGAGGATAAATTATCTGTGAACTATTGGCGTTCTTAATGATTTATTGCGACACTAATACAGTGTCTGATCAATTTAAATGAACTTATTACATTAGTAGTGCGCAAAAGCACACAATCAATTACGAGAAATCATTATTTTTTACAATTCATATTTTCGGGGTAGGTTTACCTACCAGAAAATTTCCCTTGATTCTCATAACTTCCCAACTTTATATGTGCAAAGACAGCCAATTGTAATTCCATCATTGATGCTTTGCATTCTTATTCACTCGTATATACCAAGTTTTTGTGAATAAGTATTATATTGTGTTTTACATTAAGGAAATACTTCCATGCGTTAATTACAAAATGTTCATTTTGAAAGCCATCTTATTAACTTTCAAAATTCAACTTTATAAAATAGTTCCTAAGAAGAAAAATGGGACTTAGAAAACAGTAGTTTCTACCTATGATAGCATTCCAAGTGATCGATAAACATCCGTCAAATGCTTCGAAAAAATGTTAATATGATCAGAGATATAAGTTATACTTGGTATCGGTCTTTAACTTTTCTTTCAATTTTCTTTAATGCAGAGTAGATACGCGTAATTATAAAATATAGATATCTTACAACATTATAATTTGTTGACCTGAATGTTTAATACATCAATAAAATGCAAATGTTTCAGGAGAGAATAAATTATTACGTTGGAAAAATTTTGTGATGCAACATTAAAAAAAAGGCAAGTTCGTATCTCAAAGAATTATATACAATTGATAATGCTCCAACAGCAGATATTTCCTCGCATTATTTCTAAATTTGCGATTTTCAAAAATTCACAAATTTCAACAAAAATTATATCTGCCCCATTCTTATAAATGTTTCTTGTTCTGACGTGGAAACATTTTAATTTTTTAAGAGCATTAATTTCAAACACAAATTACTCGAAAACTAATCATTTCTTCAAAAAGTTGTACAAAGGTTTTTTAAAGAGCTGAATTTCTAGAAGAGATTTTGTTCAATGAAAAATATCTTTCTTCAATTTTGTAGTTTTAAAATTAATTACGGAGAGTTTAGCGGAAACGAGATTAGCATCAATTTTATTACCATTCATCAAAACATACGAGGAGAAAATTTAAAGAAAAAATCTGGAACTGTTTCTAAGAAAACAAATGTTTAAAAATAGTAAAATTGTCTATATTTCACGTTGAATTATGGGAAAACCTCTCATGTTTCCGAAAAATTAAACATGACTTTATTTTCAGAGCTATCTTTAAAAAATCGACTTTATTTAGGAAAAAAATCTGTCACTTCAATATCGTAGTTGTACAAAGACGTCGAAAAATATTTCAACTTTTGCAAATGAAGAAAAATCAGGGATTTTAAAGAAAATGAGATATGCATCATTCTCTTAAGCGTTCTTTACACTATCTGAGCACGAAGTTTAATAAAGAAAATTGGAACCTTTTGGAGAAAATTTTGAAAATGTTTAGGGTTTATATAAATAGCACCCTCCCCCATTCATTGAAAGCGATCGGTATCAAGAATCCACAAAACATGAATTCTGATTTTACGTGCTACAGGAAGTAATTCACTACTTAAAGGAACAAGAAACAGTAACCACTTTTTCGTTACCTTGGCCCGGCATTAAGATGTATTAAGAGGTAATTAAGAGGCCCGATATTTTCCGGACCACGATTACAACACTTTCTCCTCTTACAAAGTAAGCGCGAGAAATCAAAAAATGAATGAATACTTGAAATAACACTCAATTTTAAAAAAGTAAAAATTAAGAAATATAGTTTCTGCGTTTCGTATGGTTCCCGAAACTGGAGTTGCTGAAACTATTTGTTCCACTACATGTTTCACGCCTTGAACGATAATACACGAAAGCCTTTTAAAACCGTTTTGTTATTCTGGGGTTCCACAACTCTTCCGAAATGCACGATATTGTACTGAACATTCAAAATCTTCAATTCACTCATCCCTTCGTGCCAGTCCCCGTAATCTATCAAGAGTCTTGATCCACTGTCAACATGTCACTGGGCCAAAGCAGCCGGAAAGGAACACCTGTGTACCACAACCTCTCCAGTAAACGGAAGGCCTGTCTGTAGAATTTGAAACTCCCCACTCACCGCGCCGTCTCTAGACGCCCCTCCTAACTAAGCCCACCTTTGGGCTGCCGACGCTGCCTTTGGCACCATTGGCTTCCTCGCCGATTCCCTCCCCTCCGAACTCGCTGCTGTCGCATCTGTCGCCCCAAACGGGTTCCGTTGGCGCCTCATCCACCACCCCCTTCATCACAGACATTTCCTCCCAAGCAACCTTCACCCCAGCCTCCCACACCGCTTTCGACACCATCGCCTCTGCTGCCGCCTCCACTTCCGCCATTAAATTTACTGCCTTCACCATTATTTACCGCCTCCACGATCACCTCTATTTTCGCCGTCGCTAATTGACGATTGATTGATTTAGTGATTACGGACCCCTAAACTGCTGCGGTAATTAGTCCCGTAAATGTGAGCATTTTTTCCTCGGGAGGTGGCAGTGGTCTTCCTCCCCTGGAAGTCGACATCCGATCTACCGTCAGGAAGGTTTTCCCAACCAGGTATCTCCCACCAGCGCGGCACCTCCCTAGCTGGGACAAATTCTAAACTCCCGCGCGTTTGTGGTAGAGTAGTGCATGTTAATGTGTGTGTAAGTAAGGGTGAGGATAGGACATGGAGGAGGAAGGAAAGACCGCGCGCGTTGCCCCTTTTATTAGGGTACTGCTCCGGCATTCGCCTGTTGTTGATCTGAGAAAACCATGAAAAAATACCGATGAGAGCAGCCGGCCGATAGAATTCTTCTCCAGACAGTGACTGAATTTGAACTGTCTAGTTAGTGTCGAAAATCCTGCTACCGTCGGGACTCGAACCTAGAACCTGCTGGTCAGAGACACTGCAGTGACATCAACAGTGATTCCCTGAGCCACCTCAGGTGTCCGCCTTCTCCTTTCCCTTCCTCGCCACTACATGCGTCATTGTCACATCCCCCGCGACCCATCCCCCACTCCCGTATCCACCGCCACCGCATCCACCGCCACCAGATCCACCGCCCCCACATCCCCCACCACCACGTCTACCGCAACTATATTCTCCGCCATCGTAGCCCCTGCCATCACATCCCCCGCCAACAATTTCCCCGCCCCCACATCCCCCGCCCCCATACCCCCGCTCCCACACCCCCGCCCCCACATCCCCGCCCCACACCCCCGCCCCACATCCCTGCCCCCACATCCCCGCCCCCACATCCCCGCCCCCACATCCCCGCCCCCACATCCCCCGCCACCACATCCCCCTCCCCAACATTTACCGCCACTACTTCCACCACCAACACATCCACCTCCATCAAAGTAGCCATCTCATCCACCACATCCACCGCCTCCCCCAGCTTCGCAGGCGCGGCGCGGCGGCGCCACGGCTTTGGCACCGCAGCCCCGCCCCCTTTCCCCCGCACTGGGACTTCGGGCGCACACGCCCCCGCGCGCACCTTCTTCCGGGGAAGTGTTTGCGTTGGCGAAGCGTGTTTGCGCGCGCCGCCGCCTCCGCTGGGGCCCCATCCGTCCACGGATTACCGCCCCGGCCCTCTCCCTGTGCCGATGCAAAGCCTCTGCGGGTCCGCTGCGCGTCTGTTGCGCCAGGCTCGCCCCATCACGTTCATTGCGCTGCGCACTGTCGGTCCGCACTTGCTCCGCAGTTGCGTCCTTGCCGCAGGATGACCCATTCCCAAGCAAGTAGGGTATTGACTTTCCGCCTGCGAGCAAATCTAGTCACGAAGAATAATTGGGCTCTCTCGCGGCAGGTTTGAATTCTTTTTTTTTTCTGTGGAGAACATCTTGCCTCTCATATGCTTTATATATATATATATATATATATATATATATATATATATATGAATTTGTGGTCGGATTAGTACTTTTGCAATCTAGCGGTGTTCTCGGGCCTGGACCCCGTTTTTATTTATTATCCACGCCTGGGTGTACGGAAGATATGTCGCGAGCATACGTACCGTACCTAGCTAACTTGGCCTTCCTGAGCTTTTTCTTTCTACAGCTATACAAACTCAGGATTTTTTAATACAATTCGTTACAGTTTCTATAGCAGTCACCTGAAGGGCAGACAAAAATATTCCAAAACATTTTCTGTGAGAGATACTCAAGATACGTAGCGTTTTATTCAAAAGGTTTTTCATGTCCAACGATCGCCCGTGACCCTATCGGTGAATCTAACGATCGAAATTCGTCCTCTCCGTATTTTCTTCTGGATATGGCTTTTTTGTTTCTATGTGATCTTAAATATTTGTAATAAGCACAACTGATTGATTGGGGGCGCGCCAATTGCTGCGGTCGTTAATCCCGTAGGTGTAGTTTCTATCACGGGAAGTGGTGGTGGGGATCTTCCGCCAATAGATAGCGTGATTCGGCGCCGACCTACATGGCAGATTTTTTCCAAGTATATACCACCTGCGAGGTACTGTCCCAGCAGGCTCTTGGAGCTTGTCCCAGCCGGGGACAGACCTGGTCGCAGGAATTCTTCTTCAGGCAGTGGTTTTTTCGATCTAGCTATGCAGTTGGTGACGAAAACCCTACCACTATCGGGACTCCAAAATTAGAAAATCCTGGGCAGGGGACCTGCAGTGACATCATTTGATGCCTTGAGCCATCTAAGCTACGGTAAGCACAAGACGCCCTGAAACTGGACGGATAAAAAACTACGCCTTTCGGATATGGTTAAAGATTGATCGTGCAGAGACGGATGACGTTTCACGTATATCAAGCCTATAAACTTCTGGGTTTGATAGATTAACTCTACCAATATATACATCTGAACAAACAGGAGTGACTGATATCACACCCCACGTAACAGGTTAAAATTAATTATTACTAACGGAAAACACTTGAAACCAAGTTTCTTCACTATAAGGTTTCGTGTTTCATATTATCCAGAACGTGAGTGTTTAAACACACGATCCATTACACATTCATTTTGATTCTCTTATATTTTATTTACAGTCTTCTTAGAAGGTACAGGTATTTTAGTACTATTTATCTACATTACAAGACTCGTATCCAACAAAATATTTCAGTTACCTATAAAAACCATAATAATAAATCCACTTTCGTTTACTACACTAACACTAATTACTTCCATTACATGATCAATATGAACGAGAAACAATTCCGGACGAACCAGAGATGAAATAATTTTTACACTCTCATTGAGGTGCTCTAATCCCGGACTGTTACTGGGTGCTGGTAGGAGCCTTCAGCATACGACTAAACTCGAGGTGAGCAAGCTCAAGCGATGCGATAAATGTACGGCAAAGTTCGTACATCTCTTTGTGTGTCACCGCGACCAGGCGCGCTCTTTACCTCTCGATACGATGCTTCAAATCCATGCGCAGTTTGTTTGGTGGTTTCAAATCCATGTGGTGAAGCTGGTTTGCGGAAGGTTTTATCGGTATTCTGTAGAATTCTCTCTCACTCATTCGAAAATTCATTGTATTTCATACCGTTGTCATGAATATGACCATCATCATCTCATTATATACCTATTTTATTCCGTTTATTATCTTGGAGAGAGTTCTGAAAATGGATGTCTATTATTAAATTCTGCGTCCTTTCCTCGAACATTGATAGAACTGGGAGCATTTGTATAATTGTTTTGCATTTCATAGAAAGTAAAAGATGAATCCGTCCCTTTTTTCGAAATTCCAGAAATCTGACAAAACAGAAACAGATTTTCTCGATGCTACGGATCACTTCTCGGATTGAGTAGTCGGTTGTCTTTCGAATGTTTTTCTTTTCATACGTGATTGTGAACAAATATTTTCAATAGTTTGCTTTCTGAAGATACAATTAAAAAATAATGTATCTGTTTATCGTCAATTTAAATAGAATGTATAGAATATATGTATAAAGCATAAAAGGAATTATTCAAATGAGGCATCACTTCTCCCATGTACTGCTGTTTTTTTTCTGTCGGTTAGACACTAACATTACTTTGGAAGGCGCTCAAAGTTTATCAGCTGCATCTCGGCTCTTCGACGCTTATCTGATTTTTTTTTCAATTAAAGGTGATTGGCCATATGAGGACAGTCATGATGCTTAGATCGCTGAAACCACCTCATAATCATATATAAATGTGTTCGTTTGCAGCCTGACGTCGAAACTGTACGCTTTCTTGGCATGTGTGATCCTATGAACCTGTGCAATGAACCAGTGAAATTGAAATTTAATTAATAAATAAAACAGTAATAAGATTCTTTCTGACGAGTACAAAATCGGATAAATAATTTTACGTTACATATAATATGAGATAATAATTGTCCGTTACAAATAGTACGAGATGTTCCATTTTCTAAGTCCACCAGTTTTCTACCGCATCCTTCGTACCCAACCTGGGACAATTTCGGCCAAAGTAACTGACGTGTACGGTTATTCTCTGTCATATTATATTTGCTCCGTCCCAACTAGCTCAACGTTTTCAGCATTGATTCGCCTTACCTCACAACAAAGCACGTTTCACGAGTTAACAGACGTGTGCAAACTCTCCGGACTTTAACCACCTCCCCGACGCCACACCCTTCATCTACGCTTTCCATCCTGCAATCCCCATCTGTCACCGCTCTCGTACCCTCCATCCCGTTCCACTCCACTCGGCTTCTAAATTCCCGCCCTCCTCACCCCTCTGCTGCGTCTCTGCCTGACGCCCATGGTTCCCCGCCCCGCCCCGCCCCGCCCCGCCCCGCCCCGCCCCGCCCCGCCCCGCCCCGCCCCGCCCCGCCCCGCCTCGGTCCGTCGCCGGTTGGCAGACGGGCGCTCGGTGCGGTTCATCAGCGCGCTCTGTCAACAGGCTGCTAATCGCCTGTTACCGCCCCCGCCGCCGCCGCCCCCGACGCCACCAGCTGAGCCAACGCCGCCACTGCATCATCGACTGCCCCCTCCACACTCGCTGCCAATGCTGTTTCCGCTACCATAGTCTCCCCTCCGCAAACCGAGCTTCCGACTTTGCCGCTGTCAGATGCATCAGTGCGGACGACTGCATCAACGGCTCTCCATTCTGTCTCGTCTCTGCTGCTGTTTTTACCGCTGTCTTTCCCATCCTCATCTCGTCTCAGGTTCCGATCACTCTCCTCGACGTACTTCCCGCTTCCTCTCATTCCAACCCAGCCCCATTTCCTGTTGCAGCGTTTCCTCTCCTTCGCTCCCTTCAATGCTGCTGTTCGTACCTCTGATGCTGTCCTTCCGTTCGTCATCCCCGCCTTCACTTAATCCCCGCCCCATGCTTCCTTTGCCCTTGCCACCCCCACTGCTCCCACCGTCTGTCGCCTCCGCTCTGAGCTGAGCCAACTCCACCACTGCATCATCAGCTACTCCTTCCATTCGCACCGCCGTTTAAGCTACCATCGTCTCCCCCACCCCGCCAATCCCACAGCTGTTTTTGCCGCTTCCGTTTCCAAATTCACCAACGTCGTGACTGCATCAACGACCTCCCATTCTGTCTCCATTCTATTGCAGTTTTCACGCTTGCCACTCTCGTCCTCCCCCTTCGCCACCTCAGCCCACCCTACTTTCTGACTTCTTCCTCTCCGTTCCCTCCCGCTCGACCCCGCCCACTACCCGTTGACGTCTTTCCTCTTTGCCACTCTGGCCTGCGCTGCTACTATTACCACTAGTGCTGTTCTTACCTCCTTCACATCCGTCTTCTCTACTCTCCCCGCCACGTTCACTCTCTGTCCATGACTTTCCTCCTCCCCTCTCCCTCTCCGTTCTCTCCCCACTCCGTTCCCTCCACGGTCACACTCTGAATCACTTCATTCCCTGTTCGTGCTCTGGTCCGTTCCCACCCCATTTCCTGCCCTATCTCGTCTCTGACCTTACGCAGAAACCCTAATCACCCGACCGCGCGCCGATCCGCCCTTGTGTCTCTCGGCCAACAGATGCACCATCAGCTCTCACCTCTGCTCTCTCTCTCTCTCTCTCTCTCTCTCTCTCTCTCACTGTATGCTTCTCCTGCGTTGATTTGTGAGCGTTGTGCTAACGCTCTGTGCGTCGAGGTGCTGTTGTGGACGTCGCGATGGCCTGCGATTCTGCACGGAGGTATGTGGGTCCTAATCTCCCAGATTTCCCCTGCAAGCGGCAGTGTTGGTGGGTGCAGGACACTTCACGTTCTAAAGCCGAAGAGAGCCACAGGACATTCACGAGGAAATAATGAGCACTTGTTCTTGACTCCCCCGACCAATTATTAAATGATAATTACACTGCATATGGTGCTTTTATTGCAAACTGTGCGATAATCCATACCGCGTTTAGACTGCATTTGAGGAGACGATGGGAAGGAATGGAAAGGAATATTAAGCTAAGAGGGTATCACGCGCGATCTGTGACCCGTGTTACGAGTACGGTATTGCCCGTATAGGATTAGTTCAAATTTTCAAAAATTCAACATCTACAATTTTCTACGCGAATGACCAGAATGCTAATGAACTCCTCTCCATATTTCAGATTCTCCATAACACTAGATTCTTTACGCTGTCCTCTCTCAGTCCCTTGATGTCAGTGACTGGAGGAAGGGAAATCTCTTCATGACTGAACAAAAACGAGTACATTGGGATGGGAGGGAAGGCCGAGCAAGGGCCCCGGAAGCGGCGGTAATCATGCTACCACTGATCAACGAGACTCCCTCTAGAATTTTTGAAGATGATATATGGAGCTGGATTCTGCCCCCTTTCAGCTGAATAAACGACAGAGCGAACATTCACATGTTTGTGTGCTACGTTATCAGAGGTCATAGAGAGCACTTGCTACATGGGTAAAACTTACATATACCGATTGGACTCGTGAAACATTTCCGCAATTTGTAAGTCATAGTTTCAAAAGTGAAAACAACCGTACACTGGAATCCAGTTTCGAACAGCCAGGTCCTGTACTGATAAGTGTTCAATTTGAAGGCTAGTGGGTAAGTGTTATGTTCAGAAATAAGCATGAAATACGTTTACTAATAAGTTATTGAATATGAGTATACAATAATCAAAATCTAATTTGTACCATTAAAATTCCAGTTCACCATTTACTCAGGAGAAAATACCAAATTTGCAGGCCATTCTTTCAAACGAGTTTGCGTCCCCAATTCCAGCACAGCTCACCTTTCCCTAATAGACTCACAATACACGGCTCTCTTAACGTAGATAGTGGCCACCTCTATTCAGACACGAGCTCTCACATTCATTTACCAACATCCTGAATTGAATTACCCAATTAACTCCTCTACTATAAATATGGCTGATAGTAACAGGATGACGTCACGCCTATGACTATCGTCGGAAGTTCGCAGTTGTGGTGGCTGCTTATTCAGGGCTGGCAAGCCCCGAAAGCTAGAGGTGTCGCACACGCGTCTATTTCAAATGCCCCAAACAACGAGTAAACAAACAGTAAGAGTTGTATATTATTAAGCGTTAACTGCGAGTAATATCAAAAAACCTATACATATAAATATTTGAAAGTTTTGGGTATCCCATGAAATGGATTGAGATACCGCAAAGAGCTACTCGAAAACTTCCAACAAGAAATCTGAAAACACATTTTTTAAAAGTAAAAGGTCCAAAAAGATCTCATTTAGTAGATTATTGCCTAATAAATACAAAGCGACCCCGTTGTCTTGCGGAAATCTACTTTAAAGTGCGTAGGTCAATTTGTTTCAGAGTTGTCAACAATGGTACCGCGAGTTGCAGCGTTAAGCGCGTTGTGAATTGCGTTTGCGCCATCTGATTTCTTCTTAACATGCCTACTTCACAAAGTTCCATATTATTTTGTTCTTAAATCTGTTTGACAAGCCCTTAAAGTTACTATTCAACAGAATCTAGTTTACGGAATTATGTATAGATTTTGTCTTAAAAGTCATTAAAGCAGACATCTTAACATATTATGCCTCTGCCTAATAGATGCCTCTGCTAGATCTAATATTGCAAAACGCAATATTAGATCGCAGAGCTCTCTGTGACTCATATAAGAACTGTAATGGATTTGATTTTAATTGTTTTTCAGAAAATAACTTTTCACACGCACTTATTTTGCAGCCGACGCTCTCAGACTAATCTATCGCGCGTTTGAGCGACTGCCCTTTTCCACGCATTGATTATTCAATTAATCGCTCATTGCTTAGTTCCCTCGGTGATGCGATGCAAATGAAGAAAAATGACCGAGACCGCAAACCTAACAGAAAAGTGGCCGTGTAGCTTCGGATTAATTCAATCAATGTGCGCGCCAAATTTTGTCATACCATGATTGCCATCAATGCTGGACGTTTCGTGAATTAATGAACAACGAAAGAATTAAATTGCGCATATACTTAACACAAATTCATGTTTTTAGGGCGGTGAGTATCAATAATTTGATGTTTAACATTGTGACAAATTTGCCATCTCGGTGAGACATTTATTTCGCTTTGGGTAACGTTTTTTGCTTGTTTGTACTTAGCGCGTCGGCTCATGTACGGACCATGGTCTATCAGCAGCGTCCCGGCCTCGCGACCGTGGGTTAAAGGGGTACATGGGATTGGCACGAAGACATCCTCACGCCGTATTCTGGTCTTCTCAACATGAGAAGTGAATTTTCTCATTGTCACACAGCAACAGATACTGGGACATGACAAGGAAAACGCACACTATAATCTTGCCTGATCGGGAATCAAAACTGGGATCGCGTCCTGGAAAGCGAGCACGCTGACCAATGAGCTAAACTACCAGGGCATCGGTTGATGTTGATGTTGAATTAGCAATTCGGAGAACTCTTTTTCAATTGATCATATATTTACGCAAATTTGTGGATATTTCTCCACTATCAAACAATAAATAGCTTAGTATTGGAAAGCGCGAACAATTTAAATACAAGTTTTTCAGAAAATTCCTATAGAATTCTTCGAAGAGCAGGCAGGTTATTTTTATACCAAACATTTCCTGATAGCTTTGGATTGGAGACAATTAATGCCACATTTGACAATAAACGTAAATTGTGAACGTACTTAAATGAGTCGTAAAACAATGTTTTATTTTAGTATTTATTTGTATCTGACAGATAGAAGTTCGAAACTGTCATTAAAACCAGGGCAAAACTGTGTTGGGTAACGTCCTTAGTTTCCCTGAATTCATATTTTAATTCTTTCTGGAGTGGCTGGGAGCATTTAGCTGATGGAAGTATTTGCGATGATTCCCTTACAGAGGGAAACAGGAAAAAGCCGTATGCCCAAAGGCAGCCACAACTTACATTCAAAGAGAAAAGAGATATTTACAAAAACGCAAATATTCGTTCAAATATTAGCATACACAAAAATGATTGAAATTGTCTTCCCCTCTTCTGACAAAATTTAGTATACAGTTCCATTTGAAACATCGATTTCGTCCCTTTATCATCCTGATGGAGGTCGAAATCAATAGGCCTATATACGACGAATACAAAATGTTTTGTGGTACCTAGGTAGTCTCAGTTTATTACTCCTGGTTGCGAAAACTGTATCTTTGCATTCTTTATGGTTTAAAAGAAAACGGGAATGCTATGACCCAATTGACTTCCCTATGTAACATTGTCTACCAGATATGTTTGGTAATGAAGCTTTATACAATAGAAGATTAAATGATGTGCTCCTTGATGAAGACTAGAATCCATCTAGAGAATTGAAATAAACATTGCGATTATAGAAACATTTGTATGATGTTCAGGAAATGTTATTTCGAGATGAAAGTTCGTTATTTTTTATTCTGCAAACACATTTCTCGCAATTCCGTGTTGACATAAGTGCATTTTGCGAATTTGCCAACGCTAAAAAGTGAATTGAATAACCTCTCCCTTGTACTTTCCATTTTGTTTTACATCCATTTGCTGAGCATTTTAATATTTATATTCTTCAAACATTACCTGCAGCCCCCCAAAAAGAAGATAAGCTGAGTTAATTATCTTCATATAATGTTATATTACTCTAACAAATTTTCAAAAGTTAAATGTTATGCGATGAATAATATTGTTTGTATTATGGGCTGCCCGACACGACAATAATACCTAACATAATTGGTTTCCTCCTGTTTTCGTGAAAACAGTACTTATTAGATAATATATGAACAATTTGTATTTTACATTTTTTTACATTAATTTAATCTTTTTTCACGTCTGTTTAATATACTGTTTGAGAAGTGGTCTTTTTACTATTCAGCTGTAAGCAGCCACCAAGGAAGAAACCCATTTCGTTTTTACTTTAATTGCCACATTCAAATATCTTTGTAGAAGTAAAGCACTTTTGCTCACTTCACCAATTTGAAGGGAAGAAAAGAAGCGTGAATACATAAATTGCATACTGCACCTGAAGTCTTTATCCGAGTGCATCAGATCATCTGCAAGTTTTTTTTAAACTCTCTCTTCCAAATATCCCAGAAAATTATTTAACACATTCTTAAGGAGTTTCTTGTTATTTTCTGCTAGTCATATAGCATTGCTTACAATAGGTAGTCTTTAATTTTCTTTTGATATTTCTTCTCATTTGCTTCAACTTCGAAAGGTAGCCTGAATACATTTTGATGAGTAAGTGAATGCAGGACTCGGTGCATTTAAATACTTGTCTTGATGTTTGATCAGTAGAAAGAGTTTCCAGTTTGATATGTGCGGAGGGTGCAAAATTTTGCTAAAGACATGCACTGCATTTTTAATTACATAAATTAATAATTGTATTTTGGGCAATTTTTTCGACAAAACTGGATGTTCTTGGTGAGAATATCTCGCTGAAGATCGGAAAGTCCAGAAACATTATTTACTAGTAAAACCAGGCAGACGTTGTCTGCCCTTCATCTCCCTCTTTCCTTATTCTCATTGTCTTTCCCTCCCTCCCTCCCTCCCTCCCTCACCCTGTCTCTGTCTGTCACTGCCACTGTCTGTCCCTCTCATTTACATTTAATTGAAGATTCTGCACGTTTCTTTTAGGCCTTTGGCCTCAACATTTTAGTTTTTAAGGCCATAGAACGGATTGTTTAGGAGTTATTTAACGATATAGATACAAAATCCTGCCGAATGTGTGCGGGTTGCATTTGACGTCGCTATTTGACCCACGCTATTTTTATGAATGTAATATTCAATTTAAAATATATTCTAAAATATTTGTGATAAGTATTAGTTATAAAACAGGTTCACTTAAAATAAATGATCACTAAATGTTACTAAAATGACAGCATCAAACTACTTATTTTTTACGAACAGGAAAAAATGTATTCTGTGAAAGTACTTATCGATTTCTTCAATCATTTCTCAACAATATGTATAACAGTAAAAATTGTTGCTTCTGGTTAGTAAAAGAAACCGGTCTACAAAGTGTAAAAGAATGTTATTCTTACTTTTGAGAATGGTTGTGTTTGGTCGTTCGGATTTAATGTCCGAACTTTCATCGTTATGCATCGGAAACTTCTGACAAAGACTTTTTATTGTCGATAAATATCAGATTAACATACGAACATCAAAGAAAAAAACTGAAAAATCACGGAAGGAAGGAAGTCTTAAAACATGAAAATTTGTTCTTTGGCTGTTAAGTTATCGGCATCTAAAATGGGAGATTCGAATAAAATAAATCAAATTGTATTAGTTTTTTATTACACATGTTCTTGATAAACATAATACTTTTGACTTTTAAGAAATTATCTATGAGCTGATATTTTATATTGCAATGAAATCGACAATCATAAACCTCTGAAGTGTTGGAAAGGTCATAAATATTACCATTTCCTAGTTGCAAAAGAATGATTTAATTTACTCATATCTTGAGAAAATCAAGTGAGGCTAGAAAATTTAAAATGGACTTACAAGTGACTGAAATCAAGGAATCCACTCGAATAATAACAAATATTTTTACAATTATACATAGGTAATTTTCAGTGAAAATATTTAGTTTAAAAATTAATATATAATTAGCACGTTTATTAAAAAGTTGGTAAAACAGCACGTACTTTCTTGCATTCATAAGGACTTCTGGAATTTTTTTAGAACAAATTTCCCTTAAGACCAAAATTTCTACAATCAATTTTATAGTTTTGCATTATTACTTTTTCAAGATTTTCAGAAATACAGAGAGTTAACTGAAAATTGGACTAGCATCAATTTTTCACTCAAAAAAAACAACAACAAACTACAGTGCAGTTTTCGATTCATTGACTTCGTGTTTCCAGGTACGTTAGCTGTCATGTCCATTAGTCCCGTAACTGTAGTGAATGTTTATGGGTACAGTTTCTTCCACTGGATGGTGAGATCCGACGCCGACCTAGACGTTGGCTTGTGGTGTTTTCCACAACCAGGTATCTCCTACCTTTTTTCTTTTAGTAACAGACACTTCTTGCCGTTAGTGTATAAACTGTTTAAGAACTAAATAAATAATTACGATTTTTGACCGTGCTTATTTTATGCAGGAAATGTCGAAACTAAGATTCAAATTATATTACATTTCAATTACTTAAAGCATGTTCTTTAAGAAATAAGAAAATCGTGTTCCTGATGGGAAGAAATATTCTGTCATTTCATACCCAGAGACGAAGTTCGTAAATAAAATATGTACACATTGACTAAAGACATTGGCGCCATGTGCATAATAGGCAATTCAGCATTAACGCAATAAACTTATATTCAACGAATGAAGTCCAATTTGTCAGAATACTAGATTCAACTGTCGACTCAAAATGGTTAAAATATACGTACACGGCAAAATGAGCATTCACACGACAAATTTATCGCCAGAAGAGCGAAACTGGCAGAAGTAGTCGCTTTCGTGTAATTACATTAAAACCGAGGGGCTTCTTTTTTATAATGCTACACGTCCTGGGTGTCGCGGGTTGTCTCGAGAAGGAAGGCAAGCGAATTTCACAGCTGGCAGCGGCGGGAATAGGGATGGCAGCGGACGAGCCTCCGGTGACGGAGAGAGGGCGGAAGTGGCAGAGGCGGCGGCGGTGGCGGAGGCGGGAACGTCCGTGGGAAGGATGGCTGGGGTGGCTTCGGTGGATGAGGAGACGGCGGTGCCGGCGCGGGAGTGACAGGGAGGGGACAGCCCCGGCGGCAGTGGCGGCTGCGGAGATGGCGCCAGCTGAGCCGGTAGCTGTGGTGGCAGGGACGGAGAAGATGGCGAGGGCGATGGCAGAGACGGTGTTGGTGGGAGTGGCGTGTGGGGCGCCTTGGGTGACAAGGGCGGTGGAACATCGGGGCGGCTTTTGTAGAGGAACGGTGAATGGCTGGAGTGCGGTGGGAGAGCGGTGGGAGAGGTGGGGGTGGCAAGGGCGACGGAAGCTGCTGGGGTGACAAGGGCGGTGGGAGCAGTGGGGGTGGCAAGAGCGACAGAAGCTGCTGGGATGACAAGGATGGCCGCAGTGGGAACGTGGGTGGCCGTGGAAGTGGCAGTGGCGGCGGCGGCGGTGGTGGAGATGGTGGTTGTGGAGGTGGTGGTTGTGGCTGGGGTGAGGCGGTAGTGGCGTGGGCAACGGGGTGTGGCGGAATGGTGGATGTGGCACGGACGACAGCGGGTCACAGAGGTGGCAGAAGCAGCGTGGTCGGTAGAGGTGACAGGAGCGGCGGAGGCAATGCTACAGTGAGAACACGGGTAGTGGAGGCAGCGGGGTACGCCTCACCGCTGGCTAAGGCAGCGGTGGCGGATTGGCGGCGGGGGTGGAGCGGGCGGAGCGGGTGGCGTGTCCCGGGAGATAATATCCGAAATGCGGAGGAAGTGGGCGGATGACCGGAGCAGCCGGGAGTGGCAGCGGCGGAGGCGGCGCTGCAAAAATCGAGTTAGAGGCCGACGCGGTGGCGCCCCGCCGCCCACGCCACCCGCCAGGGGCCAATTTGCAGCGCGGAAATGACGGAGCGTTGCTCGGACAGCCGCCGGCAGCGCCGGGCCCGGGGACGCGGGCACCGCCGGCCGGGGAGCAAGCCGGAGGTGGTGCGGCAGACGGGGCGGAGGAGGGGAAGCATTGGCGAACGGGGGAAGGCGACGGGGCGGGGATGTCAGCAAAAGAAGAGCCGCGGGGACGTGATGGTTGCCTGGCTTTGCCCTAAGCGGTAGAGGAAGAAAAGGGGTGTGTGGAAGAAATGGGACATGCGGGGAGGAGACTAAAGAGATGTATGGAAGGCACGGAAAAGGGAGAGGAAAAAGTTGAGAAGGGAACGAAAGAGAGGAGAATTGGCCAGACACATACGTTGAGGTGTGAGGGCGTAAATTGGACATGTGAGGGAAAAATATAATTTTAATTCATAATAAATGCCATTGTGTTAAGTATTGGGGTTCTGCAGTTCGGAACAGCTATGCTTCATAATGTAGTGGTAGAAACAAGAGGTACGGAGATAACATGTTATAGGGTGGATTGCTCAGGGAAAGGTGGTGTTGGTCCACATACTATTTCTGTCTACGTTGCAGCTGGGGTAGGGGTAAAACGATGTTGCCGTCCGTGCTATGCCGGAGTCGCAACACTGTACGCGATGGCTGAACGGGTTATGTCACAGCAATGAGGCCCATACTTTGCTCCTCGGACATTTTAGTGGCGCTTCCACAAATTAAGTGCAATCCTCAAATGGTCCGTTGTTCTATAACATAGAATTTGTTTGAAAAATTCTCCAGGGAGGTTTGAGATGATACGGTACACACTAGAATTAAGAAATTTTCTCAAAACATTCATACTCGCTAGAAATGCATCAGTGTTCATCGGATACACGTTGAATTGATAAAGATTTTGGAAAATTCGAGCATCAATCACGCTTTTAGAAAACGTACCAAATATGCAATAGAAAATAATTCATTAACTGAAGTTAATACGTAAATAAAGTATTGATATATTGTATACAAAATGATCGTGGAATGTACTTCCTGTGTAGTAACTTATTTAGTGTAACTTTTCACTTTTTAAAAATATTATTCATACAGGCGTTTATAAATCTTTTCTTTTCTTAATAGAGTGGATATTTGTTCAATATTAGTATAAAAATGACGTACTTGTTTTGTAAAATAATGTTATTCCAAAATAATAATGTTTTTTCTTGCGTATATGTTAAGTGCAATTTAAATCTTTAATTTTTCTAAAATAGAGCGACTCTGAATTTTATAAAGATCTTGATTTTTTACTACCAATTGGAGATGTGTCTAAAAAACTACATAATTTCAATTAATAATACACGAGATTGTATCAATTATTTGTGGTTCTGCAGTTCGGAACGGTTATGTTTCACTTCATAAAAAATATATGGAAATTACCACTTTTTCTGTTAAAGTTATTTCTTAGTATATTAAAGTAAGATGATTATGATAACATAGAAGATGATGATGGTGATACGTGTTCTGATGCAGAGATCAGCTACTTAATTTGTAAGTCATTAACTACTTACTTCGTAAGTCATCAAGTACTTAGTTCGTAAGTCATCAAGTACTTAGTTCGTAAGTCATCAAGTACTTAGTTCGTAAGTCATCAAGTACTTAGTTCGTAAGTCATCAAGTACTTAGTTCGTAAGTCATCAAGTACTTAGTTCGTAAGTCATCAAGTACTTAGTTCGTAAGTCATCAAGTACTTAGTTCGTAAGTCATCAAGTACTTAGTTCGTAAGTATCACCTACTTAGTTCGTAAGTCATCAACTACTTAGTTCGTAAGTCATCAACTACTTAGTCGTCGTAAGTTCCATGAATGCGGGGCACGTCTGATTCGGGAAGTATATTGTTCGTCCCACGACAGAAAATTAAATTTGGTGCCAACCTACAGTTGGCTTCGGGAGTGTCCCCGCTCCAGGCATTTTTTTCAGCAGAGCCCTGGGCCAGACGGGACAAGCGTTATGTACCAACCTCGCACTCCTCATGAAGCAGTATAAAGCTTTCGAATTCGATAGCACACGGTCCATGGCTCTTTGTTGGAGTGCTTTTTCCGACATTCGCCCGGAATTAATTTAAGAAATCACGTTAGTGTCGAAAATCCGACACAGCAGAGTCTCGAACCCTAGATCTTTCTGGTCAGCCTTTGCAGCGACCACGAATTTTGTCACGGAACCGTTTCAGCCGTTGACGGCGATGATTAATAGTACTCGAGGAAAAAATGAAGAAAATAAAGTCGATGCCGGACGGTGGAATTAGCAGTCTCCGCTCTGACTGTAATTTGCGAGTTGTGCACCCATATGTGATCCCCACCCACTTACTCCTCCTCGGCATACCGATGGAGGACACTCACCACTCATTGGGCGTCGCCTCTTCTCTCCACCCCAATCACACTCCTCCATCCCACTTGGCGACTCTCGCTGGCCACCGGCCCCGCCTCCGCCGCCGCCCTCACCTTCCCCTCCACCACCGCCGCCGCCGCAGCCGCCCTCTGCCCATCGCCGCCCGCGGCGCGAATCTGACAGGTTGCCCGGCGCCGGATTACGGCGACAGCGGCCCGGGGGCCTGGGATTACCCGGCCGGCGACACGCCGCCAGAGCCCACCCCGCCGGCCCCGCCCACGCTCAAGCCTCCACCACGTCGCGCCGCGCCCCGCCCTCACCCAAGCCTCCGCCGCGTCGCACCCCACCCCCTCCCCGTCCCCCGCCCCCCTCCGCCCCGCCCCGTCACCACCCAAGCTTCCGCCACGCCGACCCCCGCCCCCACTCAAGCCGCCGCCGCGCCGTACCCCACCCCCTCCCCGGCCCTTCCCCCCCGCCCCTCGCCGCCCCACCCAAGCCTCCGCCGCGCCGCGCCGGCTGCGAGCGACGGGCTCTGCCTGCCCGAGGCTCAAGCGGCGCGGCGCGGCGAGGACGCCTAGGAGAGAGAACTCGCTCGCGAGGGCACGACTGGGTGTGGCGGACAGCAAGCAGGACGTTCGGATCGACGGCCGGGGGAAGGGAGGGGTGGCGCTGGCGGTCGCACCAATGCCGGGTCCAGGGGGAATGAAAAATAAGATGGAACAAAGGATGATAAAACTGAAAATTAAGATAATTTTCGTAAATGAGGAAATCTATATCTAATACAAGGACTTGAAGCATCGCCTAAGAATTCATAGTGGTCCCGCGTAAAGAATGAATATTTTCCCCTTATGTTTGTAGCTCAGTTCACTTCTCAAACCATCACTTATTCCATTTGAGCTATTATCCTAATCAATTTGATATGTCGTTCATTCCCCTTTCACGATTACGATAAATACCATCAATGGTTTTCCTTGCTCAAATTTAATTCTTATCGGTAAGCTAATTCTGAGTGCGCAGTTTTTGTACGAAGTTGGCTGTAATACAGCTTTTATTGAATCAGAATTTCTGAATTTCTGATAATTTTTTTTATTTTGTAATCTAAAACTTGTGATATTACTTATTTTACCCAGTAATAAAAACGAAAATCATGTTGGTATCCAGTAAGCAAAACGAAGTTTCGAGGTCGCCAGACGAGCGATGGCCACACGATTTGAAGGCGAGTAGTGGCGAGTTCAGTGTGGGATGAGCGGGAGGATGAGCCCCTATAAGTTGAACAGTGTATCGGAAGAAGGTTCTCGGCAGGCGTATTTGATTGATTGGTGATTGCGAGCGAGTCAAGGTAAGCTCATTAATCTCGTAAGTGTAGTGCACGGTTTTTCTCGTGGGAGGTGGTGGTGATCTTCCTCCGCTTGATGTCGAGATACGGCGCCGACCACACGCCGGCTAGCGAGGACTTTCCCCAAAAATGGTACCTTCTCTCAGTAAGCCATCACCCCAGCGAGGACAAGCTCTAAGCTTCCGACATACGTGGTAGTGTACTGCATGTAAGTGCAAGCGTATGTAAGTAAGGGGGTGAGGATGGGACGAGAAAGAGGAAGTAAAGATCACGCGTGGTCCGTGGCCCGATCGTTAGGATACTGCTCCGGCATTCGCCTGGTGTTGATCGGAGAAACCACGGTAAACTACCGATCAGCTAGGATGCTCCTCCAGACAGCGGCTGAATTCATCTCAGCTAACAAGCTAGTGTCGAAAATCCTGCCATCGTCGGGACCCGAACCGTAGACTTTCTCTATCAGAAGCACTGCAGTGATATCAGTTGGTGCCCTGAACCGGCAGCAAACTGTTTTTTGGGTAAGAGGTAGTGAATGGGCGAGTGATAAGTAAGCGAAGAGGCCTGTGAGCAGACTACATCAGGACCCATCGCCTTGGCAGAAGGTGGGCGTGGTCAGAAACTGGAGCGGGCGCTTGGCTGGGTGAGTGATAAGTAAGCCAAGAGGCCTGTGAGCAGACTGCGTAGGGACTCACGTAGGCTTGGCAGTAGGTGGGCATGGTCAGAAACTGGAGCGGGCACTTGGCTGGGCGAGTGATAAGTAAGCGAAGAGGCCTGTGAGCAGACTGCGTAGGGATCCACGTAGGCTTGGCAGTAGGTGGGCGTGGTCGGAAACTGGAGCGGGCGCTTGGCTGGATGAGTGATAAGTAAGCGAAGAGGCCTCTGAGCAGACTGCGTAGGGACCCACATAGGCTTGGCAGTAGGTGGGCGTGGTCGGAAACTGGAGCGGGCGCTTGGCTGGATGAGTGATAAGTGAGCGAAGAGGCCTGTGAGCAGACTGCGTAGGGACCCACATAGGCTTGGCAGTAGGTGGGCGGGGTCGGAAACTGGAGCGGGCGCTTGGTTGGATGAGTGATAAGTGAGCGAAGAGGCCTGTGAGCAGACTGCGTAGGGACCCACATAGGCTTGGCAGTAGGTGGGCGTGGTCGGAAACTGGAGCGGGCGCTTGGCTGGATGAGTGATAAGTAAGCGAAGAGGCCTGTGAGCAGACTGCGTAGGGATCCACGTAGGCTTGGCAGTAGGTGGGCGTGGTCGGAAACTGGAGCGGGCGCTTGGCTGGATGAGTGATAAGTAAGCGAAGAGGCCTCTGAGCAGACTGCGTAGGGACCCACATAGGCTTGGCAGTAGGTGGGCGTGGTCGGAAACTGGAGCGGGCGCTTGGCTGGATGAGTGATAAGTGAGCGAAGAGGCCTGTGAGCAGACTGCGTAGGGATCCACGTAGGCTTGGCAGTAGGTGGGCGTGGTCGGAAACTGGAGCCGGTGCTTGGCACCCTCGGGGCTGCAAGCCCCGCCAGTGGGCAGGCAGAGGACGTCGGCGGCGCGTTGCGACCTGCCCATCTCTCCCGGGCGGGAGGGGGGCGGGCGGGCGGGCGGGCGGGCGGGCGGGCGGGCGCGTCGGCCCAGGGGCGGCTTACCCGTGACGCGCCCCCAGCGCCCACCGCCCACCGCCCAACGCACCGCCCAACCCACTGCCCGCCGAGCGACGGCCGAGTCTCCGGTGCAGGTAGTCCTTCCGGCCGCCCCAGTCCTCAGGGCGCTGCAGGGAAAGGGGAGGGGCAGATGAGAATGCAAACTCCGGCGCCGCTTCGGTATGAATATTCAGTATACAAATAATTTGGTTACGATAAGGCATTAGCATAATTGCTTCCTTAATTCCCGATTGCCACTTTTTTGTTTGAGGAACTGCCGTAGAATAATGCCACAAAATCCCTTAAGCCTAATATTGATTTTTCTTTAGCAGTCAGTGACTTATACAATACAAACTAGAGATGTGTGTGATTGAAACAAAGTCGATATTTTGTTTTCAGTTTAGAGTGATTTTTTTTAAATCGGAATATTAATGTACGTATAATTTTATAAATAATCTGGAAACACTTCATAAATTTGTGAATTAATTTATCTTATAATGAACCCATTATAAGATTAGCGATGTAATGATGATGTTTCTTAAATTAGGAATTTTCCAACATTCTTTTAAAGTATTTTTAAAGTTAACTTTCTTTTCTCTCAGTGCCTGGCATATACGCGAAATGAAGAATTCTCACATATAAGGAGAGGTCTCCTCTAAGAAATTACAGTACCATATAGATTGAGAACACCAATTCAAATCTTTTGAGTAATCAGGTAGTTTTGAACACAAAAGAAGATTACCATATAAACCAAGTTTCTATTTTATAATTACAATACTCTTCTTATTTTATCTCAAATTTATTTGATGCATTTGTGTAAGGAAAGTACATATTGCTCTAGGCTTCTTTTATTCCGTAATTGGAAATAAACGTCTACATATTGCGTGCGTTCTCGGCATTATAGCTCCATAGCCCTTGAGACCACTGGGCAGCTATGAACACACCGGGGGTCTGCATTAGCCATTATTACTATGCTTTAATATCTAAGTATGCATAAACACTAGCATGTATCGAACCTATATTATCGTATGGTTCGCAGGAAACATTTCACTTGACAGTGTAAGCAATATGGCGCCATTGATTACACTGAAGAGCTATTACTTGGTGCATAAATCTCAACAGCTATTAAGCCATAGTGCAGATGAACAAGCAAACTCGAATGGGACCGTTCTCTGATTACTACATTACTCAGTGTTATTTGGGTGAAATATTTGGAACATTCTCCATGTTTTTGAAAATATCTTACTATAGTTATTTCCAGGAAAAATGACACTTCCTATAATAGTACATTTTATATCTCAAGTAATAATTTCCTTCAAGGAACAAGTCTTATTTTCCCATATTAACAGGAGAAGAACTAGTAATTTTGTTGACGTTTCACAGCATTCTTCATGAGAGTCACGGTACGAAACTAAAGTAATTAACCTAATTTGTTGTTGTTGTTTGGAAAGTTGTTAATGAACGTGTTGGAGCAAGCAATCTTTATCTCTCTCTCTCTCTCTCTCTCTCTCTCTCTCTCTATATATATATATATATATATATATATATATATAATTATTTCAGTGTATTATCTAAAGAAGCTTTGCACATATTTCCATTCGTACTCTGTGTCACATCATTCAGCTGTTTTTTACGAAGCCGCCGCTAGGATGCGACACCTCCCGGATACCAACGCTGCGCCAGGCAGTCTACAAGTTCAAGCTGGCATGGGGCCACCGACCACATTGGCCCTCAGCGGCGCTCCGTCGCACCCGCCAATCACGTGACCTGTTTTCTCACGCTCTGCCTAGCGCACACAAGGACGAGTTGGCTCACACACGTTGCCGCGTAAGGCTGTGCTGTCCCGTTCCGCAATTCCACGCCGCTCCTGCGAACCGTTGCTTCGTAGTTATCAGTTCTCCGCCTCGTATCACGATCCAAAGTGCCGAGTGGAAAAACTATATCTCAATTAACAATCAATTGGCTCATAAACGTTGTCGCGGATGCAAGTGCTGTCGCAGAGCTCCGCAATTCTACGCCACTCCTGCGAACCGCTTCGCGTTGCTTCGCAGTTATCAATTCTCTGTCTTGTATCACAATTCAAGGTGCCCAGCGGAGAAAACTATTTTAATTAATGAACAATCAGTCGGCCTGCATACTCTTCACTAGACGGACGTGTTGTCGCGCTCCGCAATTAAGTGCCTTTCCTTTCGAACCGCTCCACGTGGTCCCGTAGCCATCAATTCTCCGTCTCGCATTACAATTCAAGGTGGCGAACGGGAAGAACTATATCTCAATTTATGAGTAATCGGTTTATCACCTCCACGCTGTGAATGCCTGCCCTCCGCGATCTCCCTGCATCTGCACGCGCCGCCTTCACGCTGTCTGCACCTGGGCCCGCCTTCACGCTTCAGTGGCACGTGGTCTGCTCGCTGCGACTTCCACGAGGTCACACCACCAGCATCGCACGTGGTATTCAGCCGGATCTCAGCAATCATCAGCCTGAAACGGGCCTGGGCTCACCACCCGCCTGTGTTTAGCCAGTATCAGCTACAAGGCTACGTATTTCACCAACAGGTGACATTTTAACCAAATTACAAATGTATTTGACTGTCCGCATCAGGGACATTGCAACCAATTCAATTGTGTCAACCCACCACAATTATCACAAGTCAATTGTATTCCTTTCTTCTTTAATTAATATATGTATCAAATTATTCAGCCTTTCATTCTAACAACTACATTGAAATTTACCATTCCATGCAGTCCTGGGCCTGCACCAAATGCCCAGGTGGTCCTCCGAAATTAAAATTAAGAACTAGTTATAAATAAATTTAATTTTATGCCGCGCTCCAAGAGGAATGTTTGGGTTTGGTTCAAAAATATAATCACCAAAGTCCACTGTGTTCGAACCGCCCCAATCAGAACGATTCACTACCGAGCTTCTGTTGATGTAGTGCTGTTATTGTAGAAATGTAATTCTGTTAAATGCTTCGAAATATTTTTTTAAAATTTGCTTAATAACTTGAAATGTGCATTTCATGAGCATTTCAAGTAAAATCTCATTACAATCGCTCCAAATTCAGGATTGATCAACAAAAACGTCCTAGAATATTTTCAAGATACATGAACTTTTCATCAAACGATTTCGGACCACACGGGCTAATCAGTTATAGTTCTTAGCTTTAATAGCTTTTTGTATTTTAAAGATATTGTACTAACTTCGTTTTTTAATGTAACACTATATTTTTTACGCGAATAAATATGTCACGAGAAGACAAATTTATAAATACTACTTAAGTTAGTATTTAATGAATAATTAACAGCACAAAACAGAAAGAAATACGACACAATAGGTAAGAGAAGTAGTTTGTCGTCGGAAGTTAATGGTGTAGCACCGAGCAGCACAGTGATCTCCAAGTCGTGCGTCGCAGGGCAGTGCAATGGCCTAAACGGCCACATCGGCCGGAATTCCCCTTCGAAGAAACGTCCCAGTGAAGCCCTCATTTAGCTATTATTAACAGTCAATCAAGGCAGGGAATTCACATTTTGTCCAAAAGAAGCAGTCGAATTGGCAACGAAATCATCAATAAGCTGTAATAAACAGCATCGTTCATCAGATTTTTAAATGGGACAGACGTGTATGATGAATGATAGGGTAAGTATTGCAAGATACTCTCCACGATAAATATACAGTCACTGCGTTCTTGAAATCATTGCGTGTCAAATTGCACGGTGAGTCCGTTGTCTGTTGTGTTGCTTCGGTAGGTCTCCGAAAACAGCAAAAATGCAGAAATACTTTCCTCTGCTTCACTGTGTAAATCGCGCACTTCTCAGTCAAGAGCATATTCAACTGAGTTGTGCATTCTTCAGATCAATAGATATTGGCACTATATATTTGTTTAATGTAACTATCAACTTTTCTCTAGCATGTACTTTTGAATTTGCCTTAAACCTTTAACCAAACGGTATAACTTGTACTGAAATTATTCGCGATAACTCAAATTTGTTGCAAATTTATAAAAGTTTCAATTAGCCGCAGAAACAACGCGCCGCGGAGTCACAGATATTTACTCTGCGTTCTCTCTCACTACATCACCCACTTTCTGCATGCGACAAACTTATCTTTCGCAATTTATAGACTGACTTACTTATTCTTCGGTATTATAGTCATTTAGAGGTCACAATGTGAAGAGTACATCTTACTCCGCGAAGTGGTGAAGCCACACCATGAACTCCTAAAGCTGCTATAACGCAGTATTTTAAAATTCAATAGTGTTTGTAATAATTCAACAAATACAACATACCTACTGCTGAATTTGTATAGTTAAGTGAAAAAAGTAGCTTTACATTGAAAAATGAAGTTGGTTCAATATCTTTAAAATAAAAATTCTGTTAAAAAGCGAAACTAGAACTGATGAGTCGTATGTCCTAAATCATTTGGTGAAAATTTCATTTTAATGTCTTGAATCGTATAAAAAACATTTGAGGTGGACGTGTTTCTTTTATAATGGCTTCGAAATATTTTTTATTAGAACGATTTTAAAGAATAATGAAATGAAGTCAAAGGAACAAAATGAAGATCAAAAATATACTCACTGCACCATCAGAAATAGGAAGACTTAAAGTGAAGAATGCTTTCTCTCTAGTATTTCCTTTGCAAATTGAATCACAAATATCGAGGAACGTCATCGCGGGTTTTTCATCGTCCATAATCTGGCAGACGACTAGTGAGAATTTTCATGTCGGCATTGATGAGCACCGGCATGAAAACGATATCACAGCAACTCTCTCAATCTTCAGAATGGCAAATACGCCCTTTAGGGAGGCGACCGCCACCGCCAGCGAAGCCGAAAAGCTTGAAAAACGCCCCAAGGAAGCCCAATCGTTTCTCAATCCTGCAACACGCTGCTGCCCCCGTGAAGCCTCCCGAGTCGACGTAGACGTCGCTCCATCTCCACTCTCCTCAAAGCCTTCCATCCCCACTCGCTTTCTTCCCTGCTCCATTCTGTCCTGACCTTCTTACGGGCTCAAATTCACGGCCCGTCTCTACCCATTCCGTCTTTGCACAACCACACCTCTGCCCCTTCCCGCCCCACTATCGCCACCTTCCTTTGTTCGTTCTCCGCTCCCACTCTTCTTCGTTCTCGCTAGTTCTCCGCCCCTCTTCGTTCTCCGCCCCTCTTCGTTCCCCGCCTCTCTTCGTTCTCCGCCTCTCTTCGTTCTCCGTCCCTTCTCGTTCTTCACCCTTCCTTTTCTCCGCTCATGCTCATTCCTCGCCTCCACCCGCCCTATCACAGCCATCGCTCTTTTCCCCATCCTCACCTGTCCATCTCCACCATAGCCATCCCAGCCCTTGCTTGTACCCAGCTCTGACCGTTCCCCCCTTATCCCGTCCATCTCCATGCCTCGCCAACACCTCTATCCGGTTCATGTCTCCTCCCATCTCAACCCCCACCCCAACCCTGCCTGCCCGCGCCCTCAGCGCCGGCTCCGAGCACATCCTTTTCCCCGCCATCGCCGTCATCTCGGCTTCGCAGCCGCGTATTATGCCTTCGTCTCGGGATTGAGAGCCATAAAAAGCGCGGGAGGGAGCGGGGAAGTGACTTTGCCCCTGACACCCACGAGGGGGGAGCGCAGGGGAAGGCGACGTAAACAATGGGGGCTGCGGCAACGGAGACGGCGGCAGCACTAAGGCAGGGGATGGGGCGACGTCAAAATATGGTTACGGTAAGAATTGCTACTTTGAACGGAGATTGAGAAACCATAAATTACAGAATGTAGTTTACTAGGAAAACGCTGCAAAAGCGGAGAATGATGGCACGTGCAGTGAAAACGACGCAGATATTACACTGAAAATCTGTTGTGAGAAAAAGAACAAAATAGTTCAGAAAAGACACAAATACAGAAATGTGTTTCGGCTACACCGTAGCAACTGAAGTTATGTTTTATCATGAGTAACAGACATGTCAGATTATACTAACTAATGAGAAGCTGAAGAAATGTAAAATTGATGGAGTCGAGTAAAACGTAAACGGATAGATAAGACCTCTGTCAGGCGAATAGTTAATGGATGGAGTCCAGGCAGACGGACAAAAATATGCCACAAAAAAGTAACTTTGCAAATTGTGCAAAAATATGCAACGTTTTAAGATTAAGATAACATACCCTGAGAATGGAGAATGGTTGCTGTGTTTAAAATGGTCGGAAATGGTAACAACAGATCGAAGTTGGCTACAAACGTGGCAGCGGAAGGCTATGAATGAATAATAGACCGTAGTGGGTGGCACGAAGCTTCGGGAAGCGATGGAACAAAAGCGGTCACTGCACAGAGGATAAATGGATTTCGATTCAAGCTCTGGGGTTGATTAAAAATGTCCACCTGATTTCTTAAGTATGTCGTTGAAAATTACGTTAGTAATGCCAAAAGAGACGAAGAAGGGTAAGGAACCCAGACCTTGCTGCAGTCTGCACTTAGGTTCCGGTTTCGTAGTAGCAGTGGCAACTCGCTCAGGGAATATTGAGGAAGCACTTGTACCATTCTCGAAACCATTACCACTTCACTCGGCCATCCTGAGCACTGGCAGTTCCTATTTGTGGAGGGGTAAGTTGCTGAGATGAAGGGTGGTCGCATACATTCGTAAATCCTGATGCCTGTCTGAATGACACCGAGGACCTAAACTCCCTGTTCAAATAATTTCACGCTGCGTGAACGATGGTTTGTTCATCCGTTCAGGTACCTTTCACTGCCACACTGTACGGTGCAGTTATCTACGAGTATATCAGTTCAGGGTGTTTCTTCTATAACCCACAAATATAGAATTGTATTGTACTTGCGCGCAATAAATCTAACCCGTTCTTTTGCTTGTACAAAATGAGCGTGCCGGGAAACTTTGAAACTTAACGGTTACCTACGTGCATTTAGACAAAAAAATATCACAAATGAGTTTTTAAAGAAAGAGGCTGACGTTGTCACAATGATCTGACAAGCTACCGAAATTCTTAACTTACTACACGACGACGGTGGTAGGAAAATTGCGTAGGTAATAAGTGGTGGCCTGTGCTTGCTGGTGATCATTGGCTATATTGTCGGTGGCTAAAAGGTAGTTCGTGGCAGTGGTAGTTGTGGTCGGTATTGAGCCCTGTGTGACAAACTAAGGGAGTGGGTTGCATGGGAGATAGTGTGTGGCAGCGAGCAACGTCTGAAGTGGGGAAAGCTACAGTGGGAAATGGAAGGAAATGCGCTCAGGTAGACTCCGGAAGGCGCAAAGCGGCAGACAGTGTGCGTCCAATTAGTAGATTAAGAACCAGAAATAACGAACAATTGGTAACAGAAATGAGTTCTTAGCTAGAGGCGGGGTCTTTTAGTTTGCGGACTCAGGGGGGGGCGAACGTCCGTGGTGGTCAGGTCGCGGTCGTTGGCTGGCTGGCTCGCGCACAGTGACCGCAGGAGACAGTGACATACAGTGGTCTGCAATATGGTAGGCAATAGGGTAGTTTTTGGAAGGTTTGTCAGTGGTGTTTAGAGACCACAAATGATATGTATGAGTTTAGTAGTTGAGCGACAGTGGCAATTGTAGGAGGTGATTGGTAGTGATACGTACAAGGGTGAGCAGTGGAGGAAATTTGATGTGTAGATGAGAGGTACTGGTGGTACTGGCAAGTAAGGTGAGTGGTGGGGGAGGAAGTGCTGAGTAGTATTGGAAGCTGGGAAGTGAAAGATGAGTGAAGAAGGAGGTGGGCGGAGATCACCGTGTAAAGGTTGACGCGGCGCGACACGTACAAAACCGAGCGGAGCAGTCGGATAACTAAGCCTGGCAGCGGCGCGTCCATTTAACCAGATAGATTTCTAAGAGGCGCCACTTGCAACGTACGAATACCCAGCTGCGAACGAACTTTCGCCAGGCAGACGAGCCAAACACGGTGGGAGACGGGTGAGCGAGTGGGTTGTCGAGTGAGTGGGCGGGTGAGTGAGAGGGTTGGCGAGCGAATGGGTGGATGGGTTAGCGAACAAATGGATGGGTGGGAGGGCACATGGGCTGGCGAGCGAATGAGTGGGTAGATTGGGAGCAAAAGGATGGGCGGTTGGGTTGACGAGTAAATGGGTGGACAGGCGGGCGGGCAGGCGGTTGGTTTGGCGAGTAAATGGGTGGGCGGGCGGGCGAGCGGGAGGGTGGGCGGTCGGATGGGTTGGCGAGTGAATGTCTAGTCGGTAGAGTTGGCGAGCGAATGGGTGGATGGATGGGCTGCCGGGAGGGTGGGTGGGTCGGTGGACGGGGTGGGTGGTTATGTGGATGGGTGGGTTGGTGGTGTGGGTGGGGTGTTCGGGTAAACTGTCTGTCGAGTGGTGGGCAGGTGGGTTGGCGAGTGAATGCGGGTGGGTCGGCGAGTAAATGGGTGGGCGTGCAAGCGGGCGGGTGGGTTAGCGAGTGAATGGGTGGGCGGTTGGTTTGGCGAGCGAATGGGTGGGACGGGTGGGCTGGCGGGAGGGTGGGTAGGTAGGTAGACGGGGTTGGTGGATTGGTGGGTGGATGGGTGTTCGGGTACGCGGTCTGTCGAATGAATGGGTGGGCAGGTGGTTTGGCGAGCGAGTGGGTGGGTGGGTGGGTGGGTGAGCGGGGTGGGTGGGTGGGTGGGTGGGTGGGCGGGTGTCGGCGGGTGGCAGGCGGACGCGGCTGTTTACCGCGCTGCGGTTGGCAGCTTCTCCGCAGCCTATGATTTATGGGCCATTACGACGGCAGCCCAGCCGCCACCGCCGCCCCGAAGGAATGGAAAGTGTTCGCGCCTTCGGACCGACCCTCACCCCCCAACCTCACTCCTCGCCCCTTCGCCATCGCGACAGCGCGACCTCAGCGCTCCCCATCCACCCTCCTATTTGCGATATTTCGATGCAAATTCCTGTTCAAGTGTTGGGGCGTTGAAATGTAAATATCTCAAAGATTCAATAAAAATATCCCAAAATTTTATCTATATTTTTTCGGTGTACTTGAATCAGTAATAAATGAAATATTAGTTATTATTCTAAGTTTTATTTTTGGGGGTCCCTCCATAAACAAAAATTTGAGAAAACAATATACAACATTAATAAATCATTAGGCATATATGTTAAAAATTTATCGAAATATCAAAACTAAATACTGCCACTTTATTTTAACAAGATTTCAAAAATATTATTACAATTTTTTGATTGCATTTTTGATGTTATAAGTTCAATTTAGTTAATAATAACAGCTGCTATTATTTTGATTTCAAGAAGGGCTTCAAATCTCAATCCTACTTATTATGGTTTTACGTAGAGCAGTTTGTGAAATTTTCAGTTTGTATTTTCACAACTCAACTGCATCAACTACTTTTTTTTGTATGTAAATAATTTCAGCGCTTTGAAATGAACAGAGGAAAGCGAAGTTTGCTCTTACGCATGCTCGCTGAGTTTTACAAATAAGCATCCAATCGTTATCTCTAATTTGATGAAAAATGTTCTCACCAAATGAACATTTTAAATGAAAAACGGTGTAAGCTTCTTCTATATGTAAATCAGAAAAAACTACTAAAAGAAATTGCGACTGAAAATTAAAAGCAAATTTTAATTTTTTTTTCCAAATTGGCAAATTCATAGCATTCATAGCATGGTTAGATATAACTTAAATAAGAGTTTAGCATGGTTCCTGATTGGAAAAGCTCCTAGTTATAGCAAAATGTACGTTGGAAGTAACGTAAAAGACGCAATACACCTTCAGCAATATATGTTCATATGCGACAAATCCTTTTGCGTATCTAATGTAAAATTGATATTTGTACTTTTTCCCTGGTTGAATTAGATCGTATGTAAAAGTATTTTGCTCTATTTCTTTTTTGGGGTGTAATTTGTAGATCACGTACTACATTTGACTTCTTTAGGTTCACAAGAGTGAGACCATGCTTGGAAGCTATTAGCTAAGTAAATTCTCCTCTTTGCAAGATGAAAATGTACTTTGTGGCAAAGATAAAATAAAATACTGATGTAATTCACTGGTAAAAAGCAGAGTTCAAAAACCTCAAAAGTAGTGACAGAAGAATGTACACTACGTTTCTCCACAAACCCCCATGAATGTGAAAATAATTTAACTGGTGCTTTTGCCAGGCCAATTCCATTACTAATAGTATTTTTCTTATTGTGTTTTCATAACAGAGATACCTTACAATGAAATTCTCGTTTGTATTGAAGCAGAATATGCGAGGCACACACAAAGAATGGACAGAGAAAGAGATATCTCGCAATGCAAACGAGTGGGCCGACAAATGTAGATTCAAGTGGATGGTAAACAAGTCATTCCATTTATAAAGAGCGGTCTTCTTCAATGCTGGCTTGATTCCTGGTTTTGTGAGTTACTTACAAAAATCTACCAAAAATGTTTGTATTTCAAGATACTTGAACTGAGTTATTTAATTGTGAAGCATAATAATACTTGAAGGATTGTTTTTGATGCCAGAAGAAAAGGAAGTGTTTATTTCACTTTTATACTTTCTTATTCTCGTCAAATCAGTACATATCATAAAATAAACTGCAATGTATTATAAGTAAGTTATTAAGTCTTACATTGATCATGTTATACCCTTTTATACATTCTTGATCTTATTAAATCGTCAATAACATATTATATGTGCCAGATAATTATTAATAGTTACAAAATATAAATTTGTCTGTAGAGATCAAGTGTTAGTTTCATTTTTACGTCACTCGAAATGCTGTGTAGTAGCAAACTTTTATTATCTCTGGGTCCCGGACTTAATTACTATCACTTTATGTTAACTTTGTAGTAAATATAGTGGCAGAATGGCTCAAGGCAGCCAGTTCTCGCTATATAATTTCATGACCATCATAAAATCGCTGGTACGATTGTATAACTCAAAAAATGAGGTTCTGAGATCAATGTGTTTACTTTCTTTGGTGGAGGTTGAAACGCTAGAGTCACACGCTTCAAAATTGATGGATTCTGAAATAAATTCTTCCCAAAAGTTTTCTTAATAACTATTTTAAGATGATGTTATAAAATATGGTCAGAACTCAAACTTCCAATGTTTCGAGTTTGACCAGTGTTAAAGACCATAAACGATTTCATCGTTTGTTGTCCCACACTCACTGTCAATAGTGATTTTCACTAATTCCAACATTTTTAGAAACGTGTCGCGCCACTGCAGAACACGAGGAAAACGCTCGCAAGATAAATGAGAACAGGCAGGCATTTCAGTAACCAACTCAACAAATTGAATTCAATCTTTTTAGGATAAAGCATGTCGAGAAAGTTGAATTGATCTCAACCAGTAGTGCTTCGAGACAGGAGTTGCTTATCTCCACATGCGATTCTTTTCCGTGATGTAACAAATATGAAGAAAATTATGTAACAAGAAAGAGAAAAACGGACGCTTAATTTACTGTGGCACTTGTATGTAACTCCTAATTAAAACTACGAAGCGTGTCTGGAAAGCAAGTGCAGTTTCTTTCTACCGTCACCCTAGTGGTAATGTCGCAGTTCCACGAAAGCGCACTTGTGTCTCTTGTATATTGTCTTTCCACTGACGCCATTACAGCCGAATTGTGTGGTGCTTTTCTGTGGGTGTATTAAAAAAGATTAACTATTAGTAAAAACAGAGACGATGATACTTCCGAAAAAATTTCAATCCTCAAGAATAAAGATGAATTATTTCATATTTACGATCGCGGCATCAGATTGTCATTAGTAATGCAGATGTAGTACAGGTTATATCTCGAGAAGTGTTCATCTCCAAATTGAAAGGAGAAATCCGTCGGCAAGAACATTAGATCTGAAACTGTCTGAGATCATGTAGCTTCTTTTTACATTACTTGAAAGGCAGTCTGTATGTTTTTTCATCATGTAAGATTATTGAACGGTGTCGGTCCAAAACTACGCGATCTCTTTACATGATAGAGTGGTATTCAAAATAATTATACAAGACACAAGCATTATCTATTACTGCGCGGACCAGGACATTTTTCTAAATTCTAAATCAGAGATGTCTTTTTGCATTTACATCTATTCCCGAATATTTCCCCATCTATGAGGTACAAAACCCTCAACGCTACTGTCAAGGCAATGAATCTCGTTTAAGAGATTCGCTCGTTTCAACATGCGGTTAAAGTTAACAGGCACAGAAAAATCCTCACGTATTACATATAGGCAGTGCCCTCTAGAATACAAAGCCTGGCGACGGGCAGCCATCTTGCCAATGACGTCACGATGAGTAGGCCCAACAGCCCCGCCGTGGGCCTACGATCTATGCTGAACTTAATAGAAACAGCATTTCACAATATATTTCTCCCTGGCACTTCATTTTCCACCAATAGATTTGGGTAACGAAAATTGAAGGATTCATATTTTTAGAAATATGTTGCTCTTATTTCAGGACAATGTTTCTTTGAAAGAAAAAAATATATAATTTTTCCTACGACTATCAACAAAATTAAAATCAGAAGTTAATAAAAATACACTTTGATTAATTTTAGAAATAGTAATTTATTTTGAAGAAAATCATGTCACAATTTACATATATTACTCAATAGATAGTTTGTGTAACACAACAACAATATTTAAGTAGTTTCTCAATACATATGCATACATATTCCTACATTAATACACACAAACATTATTTTTACAGAATAGGGGATTTAAAATATTTTGGGAAAGAAAAGTACAGAAGCAGAATCATGCTGCAGGCTAGATTTTGAGCTGAGATATCACGTAACAATTATGTATATATTAAAACACATAAGACATCCCACATAATATTTGAAGCTCTGAACGAAAAACTTGATAAGGAAAATTCATTTAAAATACCGAATGAGGAGATCCTGCTAGCAAGTAGATTAATGTTGAATAACAAATTCTTCAAGTTCAGTGATTCTTGTTAAAAACAAAAACAGGGGACTCCAATAGGTGGACCCATGAGTTATCTCTTTTCTGAATCGGTTATGCAGCAGACACAGTCATCTTAAGTCAAAATGAAGTAATATTTTGTGCTAAATATGTGGATGAGACGATATTAATTGTTGATGAGGCAAAGATTGAATTCATTTTCAACAATTCAATAACTATCACCACAACTATTACTATCACTGTCACCAACGTTTGCAAGTTTAAAGCATTTTTTAAATATCTATCCTTGAGTTATTGTTGGGTATGAAAATTTTCTCTCTACAAATAGCTTTGATCCACGCACTCCTTGGGTCTTTCTCAATGGGAAAGCTGAGCACGGCCGTTTCGGTAGTTGCCTTTACAATTTTGTACACAATACTTGAAAGGCATTATTGTGATGAGCTGTAAATGAAACAATGAGGGTTTGAATAGTTACGAATTTTTTAACATATGTTTACTGTCTAATCACGTAAGTCCTAAACACTGTATGATCAATATGCACAATAACCTAGAAGCCTCGTAACACATTTTTACAAATTGAAGCACATTTGCTTATATTTGCCTTAATTTTAGATCTAAGACGTAAAGTGAACATAATCAGAAACTACTGTTAATAAATTGTACTTACCAAGTTCGAATTTCCATAAATAAAAATAATCAAATTGCTGAAAAATCACAACTAACACAACATAGCAACACGCATAACACACGGAGTATCCGGCCGGAGAGTCTCTTCGTGGGCCTACTCGTGCTTACGTCACAAAATCGTCGCCAGGCTTTGTATTCCAGAGGGCATTGATATAGGCCTGCACTACGAGCTGAATTCAGAACATTATCACCTAGAAAATGTCCGGTTCATGTCTTCCCCTTACCTCTTTCCTGATCATGCGAGTGTACTGCCATTCCGCATTGACATTGCTTCGGTGTCTCTTCTTATGCGATTCGTCGTGCGTTACCTAGAACAAACAGGAAGATATTGTATTGAAAACCCTTCGAACGAAATCAGGAAAAAAACTTGGGCTACAACACCACATACTTTCTCACATTAATTGTAATGGTGAGGAAATATTGTAATGCTACCTGAACACGCAAGAGTGTTTTCAAGCAGAAAAAAAAAGATTCACGCTGAGATTAAAACTCAGGTTGTAACTCGCCATTGACGTTGCCAACGCCACCAGTCTTATAAGTAAACAGAAACTTCCCGACGCTTTAAAAACAAATTCGAACATTTTCATTGACATTGTTTCAAAATATAATTTTTAAGAATAGATTTGATTAAAATTAGTTATTTTCAATATTGTGGTTGTAGGAATACGCTGGAAAATTTTAAACATTTGCATTTTTCGAAAAACTGAGTTCAATGAAAATGGTATCTGCGTAATTTTTCTAAGCGCATATTACTTAATAGAGCCATTCCACGTCAAATCGCACAAGAGTTGACACGACATTTTTTAAAATGTACGATATTTTTTTTCTTAAGTCTGAACATCAAAAAAAGAGAGACGTATTTTTTTATTTGCCTGAAAATTAATTATTTATGTAGTTATGGCTATATTAAATTTTGGAATTTACAGGTACTTAACAATATAAGATCAATTATCTCTCCGAATTTACTAAATATAAAAATTTCTGGTTTGCGTCATTTAATACTTTAAAATGAGTATTTTATTCCTCTGTAAATAAATTTTTCAAAAAATATTTTTTTCATTTTAAAAAATGTATTTTTTTCAAAAAAAGTAAAATTTCTATATAAACTCGATGAGATAAAAATTTGAAAAAAATATAGGCGTATTCCTTTTTCAATTTTCTATAAAACACAAGAAGAAAAAAAGTGGGCACTCCACACATGCAGTTCTAAAAAAATCAATTGTAAGTATGAGGGCGCGCTCTGCCTACCCATACACTAACGAATTGTGTTCGGTCAGTCTTTGATGCAAGTGCTGAAGAACTAAAAAAAGAATGACCGTCTGCCTTATAAGTGTTTGAAGAGTTATTAGTATTTCAGATGTTCACTCTGCCCCCAGAATGTATGACATTGTGTCATACATATTACGTATTTTTGTGTTAACATCGTGGATGACTTGTAGGTCATCTATGTTCTTATGGGTGAGAGCGAAACGAATTGAAATACGAGCCATTCCACGCCAAATCTCACTCGAATTCACACGACTATTTAAAAAAAATAAATGACACGAATATATGGTATTCATTCTGGACATCAAAAAAAGAGACACGTGTTTCTTTATTTACCAGAAAATTGTTTATTTGTGTAGTTTTACCTATATTAAATTTTGAAATTTACGCGTACTTTGAAAAATATGATTAATTGACGCTCTGAATGTACTTAACATAAAAATTACTGGTTTGCTTCATTTAATTTTTTGAATGTGTATTTTATTCATCTGTAAATTACTTTCTCAAAAAATAAATATTTCATTAAAAAATTGTAATTATTTTTAAAAAACGAAAATTTCTTTATGAACTCTGTCAGATTAAAATTTTAAAAAATAGGTATATTTCTTGTAAAAGTTTCTACAAAACATAACAAGAAAAAGTGGGCACTCAACACGTATCGATAAAAAAATCAATTGTAATTATGGTATTCGGGCGCGTGGTTCCTGCTCCTGCACTAACGAATTGTGTTCGATCAGTCTTGGATACTAATGCCGATGAACAATAAAAAGAATGGCCCTCTGCCTGATTTGGGTTTCAAGTATCATTAGTAAATCTATGTTCACTCTTTCCCCAGAAGGGATGGGTGACAGCAAAACGAATGCTTTTCCTCGTGGCAGCGAAACGAATTTTACTGCGAGTCCCTTTGCGTCCTAGGGACGGGGTGCCCTCCTGACCTTGCTCGTGAAGTACAATCGTCCACTTGTCAAGAGACATGGTAACATTTTCTCAACATTAGTCGCAATACTTATCAAGACAAGAGTGCTAATATTTTGTTCTGTGAATCGTGTGTACACTGTGCAACATGAGTGGCGATCAGCGTATGAAATAGATGTTTCAATCCATTGAAACATTCTGATCACGATTTTTGAAAAAGAAAATCTCCAAGACGCGTAAACTACAATTTGCTGGTGAATTTACAGGAGTCATTAGATTGGCGAATTTGTGATTCATTTCGGAAGAAAGGGAATCGGCTTCCAAAACGGCCTTTTCTTAATGAAGATCGAGATCAGTGGCTCCCGTGGCATTAACGAAAGTAACGGAATGTCCAGTGAAAAAAGTGGAAATCATGGAAGTGACAATTTAACCTCTTCAGATAGTTCAAGTGTCTGCGAAATGAATAAAGAGAAGATAAACATGAGTTTAATTGCAATAGGAGAAACTCCCGCCGTGAAAAGAAAATTGGAACAAAATGGCACCCCCATGAGAAATTTTAGAAAGTACAAAGTGCCAACACAGATACATTTTTTCACATTGAAGATCCTTCGACGTCCATCAAAATATCAGACAAAGATACTATTTAGTAACTTATCGATTACTTTCACTCAACAGGTCACATGACGTTGAAAATTTAAATTTTGACAATTTTTTAAAGTTGGACATACAATAAAATTAAACGACATTTTGCAGCAACCGAACGCATGATAAAAGTGTATAAAACGTTGGCTGAAGAAAATGGAATTTTGTTCAGAACTGAAGTAAAGTCGGTAAGGCATTAAAACTGTGCATTGTGACAAAAGTTCAGGAATTCTATAGTACGCGAGTACTTCTCTTTAAAGTGAGTTATGAGGGACCAGAAAATTTCTAAATGTCAGTCAAAACCTGAATCAAGTATCCGTCATTTAATTATTTATAAATTTATAAATTATTTATAAATATATTAATATTATTTATATGTATAATAATACACATAAATATTATTATTTATAAATTAAATCATGAAGTTTCACCACCTCAAGGAGTTCTTAAATTACTGCTTCATCCAAAGAAACCGACGGCCAGTAACGCAAAAAACGTGTCTATTGCAGCAATCTATTACACACTGGTTCGTAAAATATTAATATCTTTTAAAGTACTGAGATCCCAGTTTGATTTTTTCTGGGCTTATTATCAATAATTTAGTGCGTTTATAAATATTTTTTTAAAAATTTTTAGCTCATCGAGTTTACAAAAATATTCAATTTTCAAAATTTCAGTTTTTCAAAAAAAATTGAAAATTCAAAAAATTAAATATTTTGCAAAATCTTAAAAATTAAACATGTTTTTAAGTTTCGAATGTAATTTGAACGGAATTTCTATAATTGGTGTATTCAGATGTATGATATTTTTAAGTTAGTCATTTTTAGCAAATTTCATTATACAATATTTCCGAAAATAATAAAGTTAGAAAAAAATAAAAATACACGTGTTCACTTATTTGATCCATATAACAAATGGAAAAAAATTAGAAAATAAATAAAAATATGAAGGTTAAAGTTTGGTCTTTTTTGTGCGATTTGACGTGGAATGGCTCAATAGAGAAAAAATGTACAGACAAAAATGGAGCGGTGTTTGAGATTTCCCCCCTTTATTTCACATAAAAATTACGGCAAAACTTCTGATATTTTTGACAAATTGAACGCGACCTTATTTAAAAATCTAATCTAAGGATATATTTCGTTCACGAAAAGAATCTCTACCATCAGTACTGTAATTTTACAACCTCTAAAAGTTTTTAAATTTTGCAATCTTTCAAAATTTATAGTTCGCTGAATATAGAATCTGCCCCATTTCTGTAAGCGCATAATTTAATCTACTACTGTTAAAACATTAAAAATTTAGAACCATTTTTGAGAATACCTTATTATTCTTGTGTATACTTGTCACAAAATTACGCGAAAACTGCTCTTATATTCAAAGAATTATGTATGATCTGATTTAAATATCTATCTTTAAAAAACGACACAATTTCTGTTTTAAGTATTGTAGTTATAGAAAGAAGGCGAAAAAATTAACTTTTGCGCTTTTCGAAATTCAGAGAGCTTAACGAAAATGAGAGTTCCGCCATTTCCAGCGGCCTTTTCTCTATCCGAAAAAAATAATCCAAACTGAAATAACTGTGGTCAAATCCAAATTTCAAATACTAATTTTATTCGGGTGTCCAAATTTACAAGCTAGGTATTCAACGAAACACTCATGTAACTTGGTCGTCCGCTAGTCCTACAGTAGAGTTAAACAAATCAGAGTCGAACACAAAACCTGGGGAATAACCGTTAGAAAAATAGCAAAGTACCAGACAGCTGAAGTGAACAACACAGTATTTTATCTCATACGTAAGGAGGGCGAGAGCTCACTCATCGCTGCTTATATTGCGGTCTTGCTAATGGACGGGTTCTCTTCCCCTTTTCACTCTACGTCATTCGCTGCGTCACCTTCTGCTGCCACTCTTCTTCCCGGGGGGGGGGAGAGCTGACCCGGTTGGCAGATGACTACGATAAAACAAACACTTGGAGCCGTTGGCCCCCTTGGCCGAGATCGCTAAAGCACTAGTACCATAGTGATCTTGGACCGTGGGGTCGCGGGTTCCAGTCCCACCTCGGGCATGGTTGTATGTGATCGTCCTTTCACCCCCTTTCATCATCATATCGTTTCATCCTCATACAATAACGATACATCCAACAGTGGTCGCTAATGAGCTAGCAGTTGATGCGACCTTAAATTTTAAAAAAATTAAAAAACATTTGGAGTCGTTTGTTGAGAAAAATTTGAAGATGTTATTATAGTCCCATGCAAAGTACAAAAATCAAAATATCCGTTTCAAATTCGCACGGCGTCAAGTTTGACAGGATTGATAGGGAAATGTCTACTTTGGAGAAAATCGTCTAAATAGTTTAGGCGTTACTGTTGACTGCAAACGGACAGATAGATGAACGTTTTGTCGAAAACCAATGTTTCGGTACCAAGAACCCAGAAAACGTTGATTCTGACAACGCAATATATTAGAGAAAGTAATTCACTACATACAGAATTAATATTTACACATCCGACCGACCATTCCTCTTTCTCATCAGCTATCATTAGTTATTTATATATATTAAAATACTGAGTGGGTTCGATAGGCCGCCTTTACAGGATCACGGCGGTGCAATATTTACACATGTAATTATTTATCTTTCTACATGGGATGGGGAATTCTCCTCGCTGTTACAGAAAATAATAATACTTACTTCTGTATGATAATATATTGCTAGCTATATTTTCCCAGAACCAACATAAATTACAAACATCCCAGTTGATAAAATAAATCTAAACTCCCCCAAAAAATTTAACAAAACATTATTCTTAATCACTCCTTGTTACTTTTGCAATTTATAATTTTTATTCCCTCTCTGAATGCATGCATGGCCACTGAATTCTTTCAAATATTGAATTACGAGGGGTGTTTTCTTTTCAACCTCCGATAGCTCATAAAAACAATCACGTGAGTGATGGGAGGCGGGGATGCGCAGAAGGCGACAGCGCATTTCCCCCCTCTATAATTTCTGCCACTAGCATCGTCATTACGCGATTTTCAGCTGAGTTGCAGACACATAAACATGACTTCTACAATTGATGTTCCCGCCAAGTGCGAATTGGGCAGTGTAATTCGATTTCTTCAAGCAGAAGGGAATAGTGCAGCTGAAATTCATCGAAGGATGAGCCGAGTATACGGTGATAACTTTATGGCGGATGGTGTTATACGTGAATAGTGCAGGAAGTTTAAAGAAGGCCGAGCCGATGTTCACGATGAAGGGGGACAAGGACGCAAGTCTGTCGCATCAGAAGACATTGTTCAACGAATTGACAAAATGGTTCGCGAAAAACGGAGATTTACCATAAGTGAGTTGAGCGTAGAATTTCCTGAAGTTTCAAGATCAAGTGTGTACACAATCGTCACAGCAAACCTACAGTGCAAAAACCTGTGCTCTCGATGGGTTCCAAAGATGACCACAAAGTTTGCCGAATGGGATCAGCGCTGACGTTTCTCACCCGTTATGAGGTTGAAGGTGAAGATTTTTTGAAATCTATTGTGACTGGAGATGAGATCTGGATTCAGTATTGCACTCCAGAAACAAAACAACAGTCACAACAATGGATGCACTCACACTCACCAAACAAACCGAAAAAGTTCAAACAAACATTCAACAACAGAAAAGTTATGGCTACAGTGTTTTGGGACCAAAAGGGAGTGTTGCTTATTGAATTCATAGAAACGGGGTTACAATCAATGTAGCTGTTTATTGTCAGACTTTACAACAATTACGGAGAGCTATCCAAAACAAAAGACGAGGCATGCTGACTTCTGGAGTTCTTCTGATTCATGACAATGCTCGCCCTCACAGTGCTGCTGTAACCCAACGACTTCTTGAGCAATTTCGATGGGAAGTTTTTGCACATCCAGCATATAGCCCAGATTTAGTACCAAGCGATTTCCATCTCTTTCCTGAACTGAAAAAGTGGCTAGGAGGGCAGAGCTTCTAGAGTATAGAGGAACTTGAAAACATTGTCAAGGACCATCTCAACTCACTGGCGGCAACATTCTACGCAGTGGGGATTGGAAAGCTCGTCCATAGATATGACAAATGCCTGAATCTTAACGGTGACTATGTCGAAAAGTAACCATATTTGTACATAACATTGGTAATAAATTCATTTTGTTATTTACATTTGTATTGTTTTTATGAGCTATCGGAGGTTGAAAAAAAACACCCTTCATAATTCTTAAAATTAAACAAAACTTCCTACATTATCTCAATTTTGTACAGAATTCCCCATTGTTTTCTTCCCTGTTGCAGCTGGGTAGCACTCTTGACTGTCGTTCCCAATTCGTTCCATCTCCATATTGCTGTTTATTCCACACAAAAATGTCTGTGTATTATCCGCGCACTCATATGTTCACAAGTATTTCCGAAATCCCCTGACAATTCTCTTCTAAAAAGGTCCTTATTATCTATCACATTTCCATTCGCGTTCACAACTCTCACGTTAAAATTTTAAGTTAAGATGTTTTTGTCCTCACCTAGCAACAACTTAACAACATTCTCCCATCCGATCGCCATCGAGTCCAAACATCGTTTGCTTCTTTGTTCATCTTTCCCGCTTTTCATTTGTCCTAGAGTCCTGCGAGAACTAGTACCCAAACACGTTTCTTCTCGCTTCAGACGCATGTCATTTCGATTACTCGAAGACTCTCCATTTTTCTGATTGGTCGGTTATTTTACGAAATGGTTTTCGTCACCACGGGTTTACTCACGAGTCCTTTCATTAATTCATTTTATGCCAACAATTTATCACACACACTTTCTTCAATATTAGGGACCAAACACGAATTTTTCTGTCGATAATCGCCACTTTCCGCTGCAACGTACAACATATCTTTACTACGTAAGGACGAAGTAGGAAAAAAAACAAAGTAGAATGTCTTTATAGCCTTGAACATGTACTCTCTACGTCCTTTTCCCCTTAATTAGTAATATAAAATGAAGGATTCTTTAGCTAAAACTCTCAGAAAACAGTTTGAAATTAGCACGTCATATTGCACTGAAAATGGCGGTAAACCATTCTGCTAACTTAGTCTTCCTAGAAATGAGGAAATTTTGTGTGTGGCCCCGTTGGAAAACCTTGTGCCCACAGCTACCCAGGACGGTGCCCCGACGAGTCTTGTTAGAGTTTTTTGCATTAACATTGTATATTGAGACGGTCTATTGGATAGTAGACACATCGCTCGCCATTTATCTGTGGGTACCGCGGCTCAAATTCCAGTAGATCCGTGTGGAATTTGTTCTTGTAAAGTTGTGGACAAAGTGAGATTACAGCTGTTCTTTCTCGGAGTTCTTTCGATTTCTTGTTTCTCATTATTCATTAAAGCATCACCATTCACATCACAAGCACAGATTCATAAAAACTATTCGCTCCGTGAATGGATATAAATCCTAGGAGACGATTATAATTGTATCATTTCACAAAACAGCGACAGGGTTGTTCTCTGCACTTGGTTGCCAACATTTCATTGGGATTATTTAACACAGAAAATAAGCTGAAAAGGATTAGGGAGATGACGTTCCGTAGAGTAGCATTGAATTCGGCTGCACCCAAAGTTCGAAATTAGTTACAGATGGTGTAACCCAATACAAGGTACACATACGGATCTACGTGATAATTTTACTTGCATTATATTATTTTACCTGATTAGGTATGTGGCCACAACCTCGCAAATAAAGCTACTAATTAGGGGGTTAATTTGCTTCAGGGACTTGACTATCTTAAACGTGTATGCTCGTACGTACGTACCAGGAACTGTTTTGTAAAATTTGTGAAGATTCAAGTTTACTATGAAGCACGGGACCCATTCATTCGAACAGCTAAATCTGTGACTGTCTTCAAGTCAAGTAAATACGAGGCGCGCAATCCCATACGCGTAAAAATTAAAATACCTCGTACGTGTGTGATCTTATTATTCCATTACAATGAAATGGCGAGCAGCTATGGTGAGAAGAACGTTGCGTGTGACAATCCTGAATTTGCGGTGCCGCGGGGAAAGGCAAAGTGACTTTCTCTGTAGATCTGCAATTAACTCGGTGGCAGTTGAAGTCTTGTGCATTTCTGTTTTCTTCTACACTCTTTCTTTCAATTCCTACTGCCAAAATCTCTCAAGCTTTGCCATAATGTACACATATCAGCCACTAGTACAGGAAGTTCCCTCTCTATCCGGGATACGATGTTCAAAATTTTGTATGTGTAACTTCGTTAAATGATAATACCCACTAGAAGTTCATTGGCAAAGAGTTATAATTTTCGACCCTCTTATCCGACCTAATGTTTATTCTGAACCATCCAGTAAAGGACGTTGATACTTCAAAATTATTGATCAATATTTCCAGTAGTGCATCCGAAGAACACTCGTATGGACTCGTGGAGACTCAACCTCTCCCGTCGAATGCAATGAGACATATTCAAAAGTAGAGCTTTTACTAAGTTTTCATTCTAACGAAAGTCATTCAATGTTTCAATTGTAAACGTTATGAATATTAACTAAAAATAATTAAATAAAATACCTGTAGCCCCCCCCCTTGGGAAAATTCTTAGTGTGCCTCTAATCTATCACATTCTATATTTTCTACGTAACTCGTTATTAATTTGTTCTATCACCAGCAATACTGAACGTCACCAGTCATTGGTTTCAAAAAATTAATTTATTAAAATTAAATATATGCCTTCATACGCTAATTCAGCACTGATTTCTCGAATTCAGGATGCTAAGGGGAAACTCTTCACCGGGAGTTGACGTTCAGTTACGAATATTTGTACAAATAATTCTTACTTTGCACACTAAAATATATTCTTAATTTGTTTATAAAATTTTAATATGTTTCGGCAGAAGTTTGTTATTATATTAATGGAAAAATGGTGTAATGTAAACAGATATATTGAGTGAATTTGAATTGAAGCCTTAGGGGCAATAAAATGCTATTCCATTATACGTAAGTTTTGAAAAAAAGCCAAATAAAGGTTTAGACATTCCATTCTGAATTTTCGGGTCAAGAACATTAATTCATGAATTATACTGAAAGATACTGCCATCTTGCGGCGAATCTTTAAAATAAAAACCCAACATCTACATTCACATATGAGGCATCGAAATACACTAATATTTCACTTTCATCAAAAATGTGGCCTAGCATGTTATTGGCCCAAGGTCTTCAATGATATAAGAAAAATGTAATATTTTAGTCACAACCCAATATTGACTTAATGCATGAAAATTGCATACCAATACAAGTATTGTAGGCAACCAGAAATTTCCCAATGCCAAAAATTTTTCGCCATCATAACACCTTTCGTTCTCTGATAGTTCTTTCGCCACCCACTGTGCTCTCGGGTTGATCGTGGATGTAGGGGGCGAGGGTGTGCAGGTTGCTGTGTAGGAGGACGGCGCGGTGCAGCTAACGCCGTCGGACGCAACCACAATGGGGACCAGGGTGTACACATGACTTGGGTCGCTTCAAATCTTTATCTAAAATCGTGCTGAGCTATGGTTAAGTCGGAGGGAGAAGCCGGTATAAAGCAAATGGTGGTTTGGTCCACGCCAAAGCTGACGGGGCTTATGAAACTACGCTGTAACGGCTTTACTTCTTCTTACAGGAAGAAAATGCTCATATAACCAACGGTTTCCACTTGGGAGCGCTCTAGTAGTAAATATTTAGCAACACAACAATTGGTTAGAACTAAATGTTGCAAAAACATGCTGCTAGAAGGCTCCATCGGCTCCTGTGTGCGCACGAACAATTGGCGAACGCTATGCGCACAAATTTAATTTGGGTGTTAATGGGTAAATGGGAAAATGGTGTAAGGTAAACAGAAGATTTGAGTGAAAATAAATTATACGAGAAAGATGTAATATTTTAAAGTCACAACCTAATATTAACTTAATGATTGACAATCACATGCCAGTACAAGTAATGCCATTAACAAAAATTTTCCCAATGTCAAAAACCTTTCGTCATCGTAACATCTTTCGTCCTCTGATAGCTCTTTCGCCACCCACTGTGCTCTCGGGGTGATCGTGGATGAAGGGGGGGAGGGCGTGCGGGTTGCTGCGCTGCGGGCTGTAGGAGGACGGCGCGGTGCAGCTAACGCCGTCGGACGCACCGCAGCTTGCGACGAGCCCCGAGATTAATGACCGCGCGCCAGCCGCCTCGCCTTCGTCCTCCGCCCCGGCCCGGCCCGGCCCCGGCCTCATCCGTGCTCTGTCCTCGCCCGCGCGCGGCCTCATTCTTGTGCACGACGCGGGGGCCGTCTCCCCGGGCCGTGCCTCGCGCCTGGTAGCACCACCAGCAGCCGCCGCTTCCAACGCCGATACTACAGCCGCCGTCGCCGCCGCCGCCGCCTCTGTCACCTTCTAGTCGCTGCAACCACCACCACCGCCGTTGCTACTGCTGTTGCTGCTGTTGCCACCATCGCCGAGGATGACGCTCCTTCACCGAACATCACCGCGAATGTCACCATTATTGCTACTGCTATCGACAAAACCAACGTTATCGATTGTCATATTATCATCACAACCACCACCACCACCACCACTACCGTCACTGCTGCTGCTACAGCTGCTGCTGTTACTCCTGCTGTTACTGCTGCTGTTGCTGCTGCTGTTGCCACCGCCGACGATGCTCCCGTTCCTGCCAACAGCATCGCAAATGTCACCATTATCGCTACTACTATCGACAAAGCCAACGTTATCGACTGGCATATCATCATCACAAACTCCACCTCCACCACCACTACCACCTCCACCATTGTCATCATCCCCAACACCCCTACCCACACTGCCATCGACACCGCCTCCGATATCGCCACCGCGGCTGCCTTCATATCCATCGCGTTCGCTTATCGCCCGCGGAAGCTGCGGAGGCTGCCATCGTCACCGTAGTCAACCGTTGTAGAAACGTCGCAAGGTATCACCATCAACCCGTTATTATTTATTTTTTATCGACCTCCGAGCCCACCATTTCCACTTCAAATTCATGGCTCCGCTTTTCTGTCTTACTTCGTCTTTAAGAAAAAACACATTCGCTTTTTACATTCTCAATCATTTTGGCGTACATGATATCACAACTATCACCACAATCTTGCAACATTCGCATTCATATCCCTTATCGATTTTCCCATTCACCATTTCCATTTCAAGCCATTTATCTTATCGTTTTCGTTTACGACTTTGCTCCGCCACACTGCGCTTTCCACAAGTTTCATTACACGATCTTAGGTGATCTTTTTCCTCTGACAATTATTGCCATCACCTTCATTTCCTTTATCAACCTTTACATCTACCAATTCCATTTGAAATATTCTTCCCACAGTTTTCGTTTCTCTCTACACCTCTATAGCTAGCACAATTTATTTCAGTTTTCTTTATAGAATTCATTTACACGCTTTTCAATATCTGATTTGCATATTTTGTATCCATCTACTCTTCCGAGTGATTGTTTTTTGTTTTCCACTTTATTTTTTCATTACCCTTTTGAAGAAAAGCCTAACTTGCTTGTGATAAAGATCTAGCTTTCTTCCTTCATCTCCATTTGTCTTTTGACAATTCGTCAATCTTCTTTGGTTCTCCTCTAAAGCCTTACTGTCAATGCCTGTCTTTTTCAAATACACAAAATGAGAGAGGATGTAGAAAAACTGGTCGAAATATATTCATTGTTTCTGACCACCCACATATGTAATGGAATGGATGTTCCTAGAAGAGATAAAATTTGCAACAGAAGGTTAAAATGATTTCGTTTTGTAGAATTCTGCTTGATAAACTGACGTAAAATTTTGTGCATTAGTATAATTGCTTTGCAGAATGCTGCTTGTTTGAAAATTTCACATAGATTCAAACTGGCACTCAACTTTCAGAGATTCTGGGAAACGTGCTGAGAGGGTGAGGGGACCTCCCAAATATGTAATAAACTGCCTGAGAAGGAATTATTTTCAAAATTAGAACATGTTGTTTTGGGATACGAAATCTGGTTTCAAGAGCCTTTGACGCATCGTTTCCAAATTGTGCACGATGATAAAGTGTTTTGCATGGTAACGTGTTTCTTGGGTTGCAAATGCAAATTGTAATTTTTAAAAATAATTAATAAATATGGGTTGTATTTAATACAATTTGAGTCATCGACGACTGTCTGTACAAATACCTTTCAAATGATATCATACTTTTTTAACACTTCGTCTGGAAATGGTATCTCTCCAATAGGAATAATATACGTAAGAAGAGAAGTGCACAAAATCAGAAAATGGATATAGTAATGTCAGCTTACATTTTTCAATAATTTTCATCTGGATTCAACTTTCCTTAAGAAAGATATTCATATTAAATTATTAGACAACAGTACACTCTACAATATATTTCAAACACTACGTAAAATCATATCTCTTCGTTTTAAACCAAATTCATTCGTTTCTAAATTAAAAATATTTATAAATTATTGATTTGTACATAAACGCTCAAGTCGGGGTTCCAACTGGCGACCCTTTGAACTGAAGCGTACATATTATTTCACGAAGCATTTGTTATTATTTTATACTTCTTCAGCAAGAGTCTACACCATGAAGTAACATATTGTATATGTTTACGAAACTTAATTTTTAAATTAAATACTTTCCCACCGATTAAATCTTACATATCTAAAGACCTCTATCAGAGTATTAGCAAATAAAGAGATACTTATAAAATGTGCAGACCTTCTCAGATAATGTGCAACTTGATTGATCAGTTGCAAACCTATCAGAAAAATCACAAATAGAAACATTTATGTTGTATAATGGAAAGGGTTTCAGGATTCTCTCAATGGATATACGTCTCTGCTCGGCTGTATGGCATATCACTTTCTCACCCATCCATCGGTCCTCATAGAGGACAGCAATGAGGGAACGGGTCAACTTTGGATCTCACAATAATTTGCAAAATAACTGAAGGAAAATGTTATATATTTAATAACCACCAACGGCCCTAGATGGCCGAGTTGGGTAAGAACGTCTACCGACTCACCGCTTCAGTTCAAAGGGTCGCCAGTTCGAACCCCGCTTGAGCATGGTTGTTTATCCCTTGTTTCACATGTGTGTTTTGTCGTGGTGGGCCTCGCGTTATGCTGACCCCAGACCAGAGGAGCCTGTGTGTTGTCGCAAGTGTGTTGATATCTAGTGAATGGTCGAATATGCGTCCTATCGGGACGGAAAGGAGCTGTTAGTTGGATAAAAGCCCTAATCCGAAGAAACACAAATAATGTATTTAGTAATACATAAAAATCATTTTCTCCCAGTTTCTGTTAAAATATTTTTGGTCTCAAAAGTATAGCAAAGTCGTACACTTTTTGAAAATTTTATGCGCTTGTGGGCTTTTCTGCAGGGACACAGATGGCAATTTTCTTTTTTGAAGAATTACTTCAACATTTACAATGTCCCTCCGAATGCACAACAGTTGTGATAACATTTATGACAGTTACTGTTTTCTACTTCGACAGATACTAAAATAAAATTAAAACGGGTTCTTGGGCAGGGCTGGCTGAAAGGAACCAGGAGTTTCCAACAAAGTGGTTACGCATGGTGAGAGTTTCGTACTTTTTGTAATCATCCCACTAAGTATTGAATGAGGAAAAATCACTAAAATTTTAGAAAGACAGAAAGATTGTAATAATAAAGTTATAAACGATGAAACTATTAACTCTTTATCTAAACAATGATAGGGAACAAACTACGCGAGTGTCCTGTTAGACTTCTCTCCCACTGATAAGCGACGATTAAGGTGGTATTACTTACTCCGGCATAACACCACCATCCTCCCTGAAAACATCATCGTCACCACCAACCACCATCATCATCCTCACCCCTAAATCTACCTTCCCCGCGTCATCTGATGTCACATCTCCCTCTACGTGCTCATCGCCTGTCCCGACCCAATCCTGACCTCCTTCAGTACCGCCCTAACCACCCACACCAGAACCGTCCTTATCACCTAACATTTTCCACCGCAATGTAGGACCATCTCCCTAAGATCCCACCGCCCCCATAGCGCCGCGCGCCAACACCTCCCCCGTCTCAGCTGTCAGTGCTATCACAGTCACCGCCCTCCCCGGCGGCGGCGGCGGCAGAGAGGTTGCACTGGGACGCGCGCCCCCGCCCTCGCAACGTCTCCTCGCCTGGATGTTCCATAATTAATGCGCGCCTCCTATCGATACACCGGCTCCCGCTTCCAGAACTTTCCGCCCGATTGCAATCAGAGGATGGCTCGGCGGCTGGGGCGGCGCTTCGCCGGCGGCGGGGCGAGAACAGCGATGAGGCAGGGGAACGGAGGCGGCTATGGCACCCAGGGGTGACAACAGCACCCAGGGATGGAGCGGTGGCGGAAACGTAATGGGACGGGGCGGCCACAGGAAGAGGTGGGACGAAAGAGAAGACGGTCTCCGGCGGCGAAGCAGGGATGGTAGCGGTGCAGAGGGAGGGGGAGCGTGCACAGAAGTGGCAACACAGGGCATAAGGAGGGCGTGGAGGTTATGGGCGGAGCGCGAATGGGCAGTTGGATGTGGGGACGCGGGACAGAGGGAATCGGGGGGGGGCGCCAAGTTGGATAGTATAATAGGAGTGGCTGTGGTGGCTGAGAAGCTGTACGAGGCGGAGAGAGGGCGGGAGAGCAGCGGGCAGGGGCCGTGGTGGAGAGGGCGGGGAAGGGGGATGGGCGAGGGAAGAGGTGGGGCGGGGGAGGACGGGGAACGGGGAGGGGCGGGGAATGGGGAGAGCCGGGAAGGGCGAGGGATGGGGAGTATCGGGGATGGCCGGGAGAGATGGGGGAAGGGGAGCGAGGGAGGGGGAAGGCCGCGGAAGACAGGGGAGGGAGCGAAGGACCGAAAGCGGTGGCCAAGACGCGTACGATTCCCTGGAGGAAGGGGATTTCAGCACTAGAGATGGGGTTGCTGGGAGTGCAAAGGTAACGTGACAGGACTGTTGGATGAGACGGTTGCCTAGTGATATGTGTGGAGGTGAAATCAAAAGGGTTGCAGAGAGGACCGCGTTTGAATGCGGTGGAGTATCATTATTGATGTAAAAAGGTACAAAGAAATTGGAAGTGCTATATCAGAGATTGCAGCGGAATCTCTTTCGACATTGCCAGTGTAACAGCAATCGTCCAGTAAGATGTGTGCTGGAACAGAGAGGGACAGAAAGAGAGAGAGGAGGGAGACAAGGGAGGAGAGAACAGAGACAAGGAAGAGAGCGCAGGTACAGGGGATAAAGAGAGACAGAAATCGAGAAGAAAGAGAAGAGAGAAAGAGAGAGAGAAAATCGAGAAGACCGACAAGAGAGAGAGAGAGAGAGTAATGTTTAAGTACATTAACAGTGTCTTCTTGGTACACATTATCAGTTTCACTAGAAAGGCTGCCGCATTTATGGCTCCGTGAAGGCGCAATTTCAAGAAAAGTTATCATTGAATTAATTGGCAAAACGGAGATAAATAATTTAATTTAAATCTGTTATTCGGCGATCTACATTTTACGTGAGATAATAATTATCACTTGATAGTTTTCTAGTCGTCGTGTTGACACGATCGCTGTCCACCAATGTTTGCCAGAAATCATGAATACAATTGGTTAGAGCAGGAAACCTTTAGAAGAATCATTCAGGCTCTGGCAAACTTTTATCCTGCTTCAGAACTTGCGGTGTCTTGCAATGTATAACTACCGTCAGAGCTCTAAACGAGGACTTTCCGGTTTACGAAGCTTTGATGTCGGTTGAGTATTCCTTATCTAATTTTACAAAATATTTAGCTATTGTGTGCAATTATTATTGATATACAGTATTTATATTCTTCAGAAGAAATAACAAATGTATTTTAAAAAAATTGAAAAATTGAGGAATTCACTTCTAAATAAACTGAAGTTTGAATACCTTGTTTTGACAGAAAAAGAATAGATATTTCGCTTTTAGGTGCCGCTTTTAGTTACGCAGTGGCTAACACGTTTCAGAGATACCGTTGAGAGAAACTATTAAATAGTGAAGTGATTGATGACCAAATATTATTATACATTAAGTTTAAGTGCAATTAACATCCCAAACCCCTTTCTTCACATGCTTGCCTTTAGAACGAATACAAATAAAATAAATAAATATGAGTAATATATATGATTGGTTGATACCGAATGGCCACGATGAACACTATCCTCCCTCCTATCAATCAGAGACAATGAAATACACGTAACAAAATGTATGATTGACTTATATGGCCCAGCTTACACTCAGCTCTTTTTGGAACTGACAGCTCAACCCATGACGTTGACGACAACGATGACGACGACAACGACGTTGACGACGACGACGCGACGTTGGTGTTGACGACGACGATGACGATGTTGACGATGATGAATATGAAGATGATGACATTTACATGAATGGGGTTATTAATAAATCGCAAAACTGAAAACCGTCATTGAAAGTACGCATTATAATTACAATAATGGAATAATATTAAAAGGGGTAGTGGCGGTCTGTGGTAGGTGATACGTCTAAAAAGGGCTGGGATAACAAAAGTTCATATCGCACATTATGTTTCCAGGCATGGGCTTGTAGGAACAGAAAAGTTTTAGGTTACAAGGATTTCTGACTGCTCTTGGCAGCACGATGTTTCCCTCAGTCCTACAGTGTAATTGCTCCAATGAGATGAAAGGGATACCACCAATACGTTTTCAGCTAACTGCATACATGCTTCTCAGGGAGGGTAATAACAATCTTGGTAAGCATTTCTAATGCTCTTGTAATATTGTGTACAGAAAAAGTACAAGCATGTAACAGAATATTGAAATAGTCTGATAAATATCAAATATAGTAGGTTAAAAGAAGTAAGAAAAAATAAAATTCCTTTTTACTCCATGACGATTGTCATAATCGAATGTTATAAAAGAATAATATTTGGTCTTGTAATGAACTAGCAAATTAATCAATAGACAGCATAATAATTTGATTCGTACTTATTATTGTGCGTAGAAAACATGTTCGTTTAATCCTATTTTCATGCATCATTAACAAAAATAATTTCCAAAACGTCAACGAATAAATTTTTCGTCCCTGATAATACAAAAATGTCAGCAAGTGAAATCATTTAAAACTGCACATTCTATTTTTTTTACTTTTAAACTTGTATTCTCTTAAAGAAACACGTCAAAAGTTAAACTTTACGTGAGAATTTGAGTAAGCGATAAATACTACTGAAACTATTAAGAAAAGGACCTTTGTCTTGCCCGTTATCTTGCCATCAGTACTTCTGTTCCGAGTTTTTCGGCACCGTACTTCTGGCGAGGGACAAAAGAGTTGGGTAGTGAAAGTATCTAACAGCGCACATGGTCACTTTCCCTTTGCGGAACATTTCTAAAGAGCGAACCGAAAGACCGTCGGGGGCAACTCTCTTCTCTCCTGCGGTACTTCAAATGCTTCCCGGCCCTGCATGCGAGCGGAAACACGGCCACAGAGCACTGCACAGCTCAGTGGAGTGACTACGACCGCCCACACATCCCCGTCGCCGCCACCCCACAGCCCACGCCGCCAACGCCGCCCTTTCGCTTTTAACATCCTCACCGTCCCCTCATCCGCCACAGCCACCCACGTCTTCACTCGCTCGTTCTCGCCTTCCTCCACTACTCCCCGCCACACAAGCATCACCCGTCGCACCTCTTACAGTTCCTGCCCCCGTCATTACTCTCCCTACACCGCTGTTTCTCCCTCCCTTCACTGAATTCGTGGTTGTTCCGTTCATCTTGCCTCTCACTTTCTCGCCTCCATAACTTCCAACTCGTCCCCTTCCAACCGGTTAGGATGTATCAGTGACAACTGAAGCATCACTGGCCGGAAAATAATCGTGTTCGAGCTACGTCGGATTCAGTTGCTCTAACAAAAATTCAAGTTGACGATTGCTCTAATCGCAAGTGTCTAGTGGTTTCTATGATCATATCAAACCGGATCAGTACTGCAATAAGCGGGCGAGAGACCGAGCGCGGTGGTCCGTTCCCCATTCTTTGCAGTCTTCCCCACTTACACACACACGCGCACATATCCACACATGCCGGGAGACTAGTCAAAGAGTTAAGAGTTTTGTCCTATATGAGGCGGTGCCCATCGGCAATATGTATCTGGAGCAGCACGACTCAAGCTGCCGTGTAGGTCGGAGGATGATCACTCGATTCATCCAGGAACGAATATCGCCACCTCCCGAAATGGACTATTTCCTACACTCGCGGTACAAACAGCATAGCAGCAATTGATGCGCCCAGAAATTTTAAAAACCTCCCTATTTACACTCGTCCTTTCCGCACTCTCACTCTGTCCAACGCCCACCCACACCGTCACCCTCGACCCATAGCAGCTCCTGCCTGGCACACCCTGACCGCTATCCTTTCTGTCCGCCCCAAACCACCCCTCGCAAACTGCCCGCCCCAAACCACCCACCCAAAACCGTCCGTTCTAAATCGCCCGCCCCAAACTGCGTGCTTCAAACCTCCCGCCTCAAACCGTCCGCCCCAAACTGCCCGCCCCAAACTGCCCGCCCCAAACTGCCCGCCCCAAACTGCCCGCCCCAAACTGCCCGCCCCAAACTGCTCGCCCCAAACCGCCCGCCGCAAACTGCACATCCCAAACTGCCCGTCCCAAACCTCCCGCCACAAACCGCCCGCCTCAAACTGCCCGCCCCAAACTGCCCGCCCCAAACCACCCGCCCCAAACCACCCACCCCAAACAACCCGCCCCAAACCACCCGCCCCAAACCGTCCGTCCAAATCGCCCGCCCCAAACTGCCCGCCTCAAACCTCCCACCTCAAACCGCCCGCTCCAAACTGCCCGCCCCAAACCACCCTCTCACACTCCACGCGCCACCCCCAAAGCCTGCACCGCCCCAGAGCCGCAGACGCTTAGCTCTTGTCCGCGCATCGCACAGTGCCCTCGGGGGTCTGATGTCTTTTTAATGCGACGCGAGCGCGCGCGCGCGAAAGTTTAGAAATTACCGCGATGCGTCGCCGCCCTGGCCCGTTTCGAAACTCGCCGCCCGAAATAGCCGCCATTAACAATACCCAGCCTGCAAGGCCCAGAATTTGCGGCGGGGATGGCGTACACATCGGAGATGACGCTGCACTGAAAAAGCAGGGAAAACGGTAGAAGTGATGGAATGAAGAATCGTTGGTGACGACGATGGCTACAGTCGCGAGAATGGTAGCGACAGTGGAGGTGGTGGTGGCGGAGTCGACAAAAACGAAGGTGTTAAAGGTGGTAAATGTGGCAAACATGTTTTTTTGTTTGATATCCAACGCCTACCCTTGGCATGTTCGCCATTGGGTGTCGCGCTGACCAGAATGTCCTGTAATTTTTCCCTCAACGTGTAGGGATCCGCTCGTCCACAAAGGTCAAACGCATAGGTGGCGAAATGCTGTTGTTCATTCAGTGTTACCCTGGGGACACGTATGGTGTATGGTGCAGCATGGTGGGTGGGTGGTAGATCACAACTTTTTCCCCTCTGTGAACTATTATTATTATTATTATTATTATTGTTATTATTATTATTGTTATTATTATTATTATTGTTATTATTATTATTAATGAATTTGGTGAGAGGATGATGGCGAGAGGTGAGATCGTGGATTTTTTGAACCCTCCCAGCGTTCGTCTTATGACCGAAGGAAACCACGAAGAGCTCGCTCAGGATGGCCAGCCCGGGGATCGAACACGGACTTCCCGACTGCAAAGTCAGCGTGCTACGTACTGAGCCACTTCACTCTGTAAATGTGGCAATTGTGGCAAAAATGTGGGTGATTGTAACGGTAATGACAAGAATGAGGCAAAAAGCCTGGGGAGGCATTCTGTGGGGAGTTGTGAATGGCTGAAATTGAGGGTACAATAAGGATAGAGAAATTGATTGGAAGAGCTAAGGAGGTAGGTCTGGTGGCGTAATCGACTTCGGGCAGCAGGGGGGGCAGAATTAGTGGATGTCCATGGCGCTTAGAGCTGGACGAACGATGAAACCGAGAGCCGGACAAGCGGAAGTGGTGGAAACAAATAGAGGGAAACTTATGGGCGGCGGGAACAAGAGGGTTGATGTCAGGTGCGTGATAAGCAGAGGGACAACAGGTGATAAATTATATTTTATTGCTGGTGAGTGAGATTTGATTTAGAGAGAAACAACTAGTGAGGGTACCATAACAGTAGTACATGTTCTGGGAGGTGGCTGTGTCCTTTACCCTTAACAATGTGAGATCCAGCGGCGACTTTCACATCATCGTAGGGTGTCCCCTCCGCAGGCATTGTCCCATCCGAGCATCGAGGGACGCGGCGAGTTGGGGTGCAGTGTGGGGTGGCGGTAGTGTTCGTGGCTGAAGAGGACAACAGGGTGGAAAAGCAGGACTGGGTCTGCGTAGTGGGTTGGAGGAGAGGAAGTGTGTGTCTTGTGAGGGCACAGCTGAACATTGATCGCTGAAGGTTTCGCAGATCTGCTCAGTACGTGTTGTCACGTGGTTCATTCCAGAAGTCTGTAAACACTCCTGACGGCTCGTCGCTCAGTCGAGAGTTTACTTGACTTCTCGAACTACCGCGCTTTCCAAATTCGGGTTGGAGAAGAGATGCGAAAAGGAATGCCAGAGATGCTGGGTGGGGCAGAATGGGCAGGCTAGTAAGTTAGTTAATGCATTATTTTAAGGGGCAAGTCTCAGGCCCGCTCTTCCGTCCGACCGCCAAATTTTGCTACGCTCCTTTCATCATAAGTAATGTAAGTATACAGTGCCATCTATTGAGTGTTTACGAAGACACGGCAGCCGTTATTGTGTTTCAGTTGTCGTTTGCTAGTCAGGGAAGGCAGTCAAACATGTCCGCGACAATCTTTGATCCCGCCAGCGAAGTGCGAGCCGTGGTTCGTTTTCTTTGTGCTAAAGGATCTTCTGCTGTTGAAATCCACAAGGTGTTATGCCTCGTTTATGGACCAACAATAATGAGTGAAGAAAAGGCTAGAAAGTGGTGTCGTGAGTTCAAAAATGGCCGCACTAATGTGTATGATGAAGAGCGGAATGGCAGGCCCAGTGTTCAGATCCATGAACTCGTTCAACAGGTGGAACAAAAGCTTCGATCTGATCGAAGATTTACAATTATTGCCCTTGCTGATGAATTGGCTAATGTTGGACAGACTACCATATTCAAGATTGTTACCGAAAGACTTGGATATCAGAAGTTGTGCACGGTGGGTACCGAAAATGCTCACCGACCAACACACAGAGGAACGAATGTCAAGTGGACAAGGGTTTTGGGTCGTTATCAACAAGATGGAGATGATTTATTTTCCCACATTGTCACGGGCGACAAGACTTGGATATCCTACGACACCCAAGAAACAAAAAAAAAACAGTCAATGCAATGGCGACACTCAACTTCACCAAAACCGAAAAAAATCAAGCCAAATCCATATTCGACCAGAAAAATTATGGCTACCATTTTCTGGGATGAAAAGAGTGTTCTTTTGGTTGAGTTTATGAAACAAGGGAGAACACTTACAGCTGATTTGTACTACAAAACTCTAACAAAACTCAGACGTGTGATTCAAAATTGTAGACGCGAGAAACAGTCGTCCGGAATAGTTCTCCTCCACGAGACGTCTCGTCCCAACACCGCTGCCAAAACGAAGAAGAAAATCCAAGAATTTCGTTGGAAACTTTTTGACCATGTACTATGCAGTCCCGACCTTGCACCAAGTGACTATTTACTCTTCTTTCACTTCAAACAGTGGCTTGTTTGACAATGCTTTGAGAACGACGAGAACCTCAAGACCGCCATTGTGAACTGGTCTAAGGCGGCGGTGTGCTATGTAGAGGGATTAAAGAAGCTTGTAAAACGGTACGAAATGCTTAGAAGTAAACAGGGAGTATGAGGAATTGTGAAGTAGATATGTGTAACAAACTACCAATAAAAGATTTTTCCAACGAACATTTTGTTTTTAATGACCTAACGGCCCTTACTTTACGAATATGCTTCGTATTTACACTTCTTTTCAATGACGGAGGCGAATATTGTAAATAACCCACTTCAAATTAAATTTATTTTTCGAAATATCTGACGAATATATTTTTCAAGGTAAAAATTAGACCTTCTGCATGATATTTCTTTCTATGTCTTTTTGTGGTAAATCAACGTGTTGAATAGTATCTCCGTAAATATTGAAGCATTGTAATATGTAACGCGTCATAATGTATAAAGCATTGTAATATCAAACGCGTATAATAAAGCGCTATTATTAAACGCGTTTGATATTATGGAAAACAAATTTACAACAAATGTAAAGGAAAAACATTTGTACTTGATATTATATCCCCAAAAATAATAATTTTTTGTATTTATCGTGTAGACACTATTCACAAATAAGGTACATCCACTTCAGATATATTTTCTATTGTTAGATACATTTATTACGATCTGTGTTGTTGGAAAATCAAAGATTTGAATCTCAGATTGCATTAAATGTATTATTTTTTGCAGAAATTGTTTAAATGATAAAATATTTTTCGTTATTATTATTATTATTATTATTATTATTATTATTATTATTGCTGTTGTTGTTGTTGTTGTCCAACCTACACAATTGGTATCAAGGTATACTGAACCTACGTTAATTGCAGACTCTTGGACAACATAGTTCATTCTGAACGAGCTGATGTAATAACGGAAAACAAAAAGTGGAAACCACGGAAAACTACTGATCAGAGCAGCCGGCCGCTAGAATTCTCCTCCGGACAGCACAGGGAGTCGAGATGGTGGGGGTGCTCAGGGGCCCCACAGCAGCGGCGAGGGCTTCAGGGGCCAAGGCGGGCGCGTGGGCGGCGCCGGGAGCTGCCTCAAAGCGCGGGTTCGGGAGGCTTCAAAGGGCGCGGCCGCCGTAAAACGCGCGACGCGGCGGGGCTTGCGGGACACGCGCGAAAGAGCGCGGCGCAGCCGCGAGAGGTCGCGATCGGCGAGAGAGGACGCGCCGCGCAGCACCGCGAAGTTGCGAACGAGACGAGCGGCGAACGAGGGATGGGGAATGCAGTCACTCCTTCATGCAGGAAACAGTGACTTCAATTCAGGTGGTTATTCATTCATTGTTTAGTAGAGACAGGATTTTTACGTAATTACATATTTTTTGTCTTTCTACTTACCGTTCTCAAAATTTTAATCTTGGCGAATCCTTGGCCTTCCTAACACAATCTCCGCACAAACTTTTTCGTTACATATTTTAACAAATTTAGTACTATATTACATATTTTACATATTTTGCAGTTTTCACAATATATTTTCTTATTTTATCAATTTTCTTCAATTTAATTTCATATATTTTTATAAAAAGATGTTGTTTTTTTAATCAGCATTTTCCCTACATTATTGGGAAAATCTGGGCGTCCAAAATATTGACACCGCGTTTTGAGATCTGCAACCTTAATTTCCGAGAGAAATTTGTGATTGCCGACGTGTAACACTTCGATGAAGATGCTACAGTGTATGTTTGCTGATGGTAGATTTCACCAGTTTGCGAGATGGCTTCTATTGCGATTTTTTAGTCCGGCTGCTAAACTACGGTCCTGGATTACAATAGATGAAGCTTTTACTACAGATGAGAAAGTTATATGATGTAAAGTGAGCAGTTTTTCAATATGTAATGTCTTGCTCAGTAAAGCGCTTTTAATTTGAGCATTTAAATATTACATATTATATCCGATTTTACATATTTCTTACATATTCTTACTGTTTTCATTACATATTTATGTGCATATTTTGACGTTTAATACTACATATTTTTCCGGTCTCTATTGATTAGTGTTAATTCACGTGGTGCCACGATATAATATAAAGAACAAAATCTTTATTTCAGCTCACGAAGATAAATATATAACGAGTTCAATACATCCTGTGAGAAGCAATGCAATTTGACAATTTGAACAACTCTTTTAACGAATTGAATTCAGAGAAAGATTTCAAGAACCTGAAGTCAAAAGAAAGATTTACTTTTACCACTATGATACCAGTATGCAGGTTACATAAGAGAATGTATTTATCAACTGTATTTCATATGCAACCGAACGCATTTTCGCAGCACCACTCAACGACATTCATTATTCTCCCAACGATCCCAGCAACAGCCCACGCGTATACGGTCAATCACACACACACTCACACATATATTCTTTATCTGCATACTTGCTCACGCTCACACTATACGACCAATCCGTCATTTGTCGCATAGTGCAATGCGCCGCCAAATACTTTGACGACACTCCGCTAATGGTCCGACCACTTGTCTGTGCTAAACGTCTCCTCTAGAATATCGATTTATCAAACACAGCGAGTGAGCGACAGACGGGAGGTGTAGTGAACGACCAAGGCAACCCGTCTTGACGCCTACGTGGAAGTCCAGCATGAAATAAATTATGATCTTACATCATGCTTAACCTTTGGGAAGGAGAGTCACCCTTGAAGTTTCGTCTCTCATTTCTTTTTGAAGTTTTACTTTCAAGGTTAGACTTCAACCACATTAGTGATGATTGTCGAAATAATCATCATCTGCAAAATAGTTGGATATTTTGCGCTTTTTTCAACATGACAATTCATCTGTGACTTAACTTTCAAATCTACAAACTCACAAATTCTTTAGTGTAAATTCCTGTGAGTCTACAGGAACACGCTCACGAGCACTTTCGTTCACATTGTATCATATTACGGTACAAAACTTAAATATCTGTAACTTATTAACTAATAAAGTAGTCTCAGGAATAAACGTAGCACGTAATCAAAAACAATTTCCCAATATTATATCAGTTTTTTCACTAAAAGCAAACAAGCAAGGTAATGAAATTGTGAAGAATTTAGAAAAATGTTTAAAAGAATGAAGAAATCTGCTGTGGAGTACCCGAGTTACCCTTGTCAGTAGTCGAAGGATGAGCTCCATTCACCGACGACCTCTGTTAGAGCGAAATCATTCCTCTAACTGAAGCATCATCTGTTCATTATACGTTTTATCATAAGTTAAATTCTATCTGCTTCGGTTTCAAAAAAAGTCCAATTTACACAAGTACTTATATAAGTTTTTTCATGACTCCAATTCTGGGAATGTTGATGAGGTGTGGTTCACATTATTAAAGAATGAAATGCTTGAAGTCATCTTTGTCAACTTAGATCTATGTTGACAAAGATGATTTCAGTTATTTCATCTTACTGCCTCTACTCACACTGTACTTTTTTGGGTAACTTGCTAAATTGATTGCTTCCTCACCAATTTAATACAATACTTCCATGATACGTGATCGACTATCATTCTGTTATTTCACCTTTTCTCTCTAATCGTTTTCCGTGTTGGGACCGTTCTCAGTCTCTCGGAACTTCGAAACAAACGCAAACATTACAGCGCCCAACCAGAGACAGAACCACGCTCCCTCGATTCCCCGAGGTCGAGTTCTCAGCGTTAACCACCCACAACCTCCATTTCTCCAATCGAGTGGACGGTTCGTCCGAAAAGGACGTCGCGGCGGTGCGCGGTGGACGGCTAAGGCGGTCCGCCTGGACGCCGTCCGTCCCACAGCAAATAACCGAAGGCGAGGCGATCACACGGAGACGCTAGCGGCGCCTTCCGCAGCGAAATCGAATTATTTCTGACGACGCAGAGGGAGGGGGCACCTTCGCCCAGTCGCGCTGTGGGCGATGTTCGGATATAAAAGGTCAAAATGTGCCTTCGCGGTGGCTGACGAGACAGGGGTCGTCTTGCCGTAAGCCGAGTCGCCGTTGTGACTCGTGCCTTTGAGGATAATGTCCCGTAAATCAATAACAATAAAATAACCAGGTGGAACCCTGCGATCACATCGAACGGAAGGGAGAACTGTATAAAACCTCTGTATTTCACTACGAGGGAAATCGGAAAGACGCAAAACATTGTTTCATGTCGTTCAGAATTTATTTCCGAAGATTAACGAAATGAAGAATGTTTACAAAGTCTTGAACAATTCCATTACTATTCACTGAGAACTCGGAGTTGAACATTTGTTTCTTAACATGTAATTGAAATGTTTCATTTGCCAAGATCTGTACATGTATGTTATAATGAACTACGGCAAAGAAATCCTGGTGCCCATCTTAACTTAAAAACCGAAAGCATTAATTTTGAACGTAAGAAAACTTACTGGATGTGGATTGGGAATGGTGATATAAACATGTGTTGCAAAGTACAGTTCACGAACACGATTATTCTCACTATTAAGAGTCCTTCTGTACTTCTAATGCACCATTATGTGCCATGGTAAGGAATATTAACGTGAACATTATGCCTGAATATTGTTTCGCCATGTTCTAGTGCACCTAATTTTATCTTTCTTGGACAAAAAACATGTTTTGTATGGGCGTGAGCAATAAGTAACCGGTAATTTATTCAAATGACCGAAAGATCTCAAATTGGAATCTAGTTAGAGGATTTTCACCTGAACATGTGCGTTTATTAAAGCGAAATGTTTGGGTATTTTATTGCGGACGGCCTCGCAAGTTTTGTTGAGTTTTTTATGTCAATGAAATATTATTTAGAAGGTGTTTATTTTGTAGAATAACTACCGACATAAACCCGAAAACGTATCAGTGATAATAAAATAATACGTAAATTCATTTTGAAATTAAAGTGAGAATAATTTTCTTGAGATATCACTTTTTTCAAATTAAAATAAAAAAATAATAACACCAACAATATATTAGGACTAATATTAACATCCCCGGCTCGTGACCCAGGCAAATATAGATGAGCACTTGCAATATATAAGAGTACAAGGGGTCGAAAAACAGTTAAGCAGTGATTGGCTCCACTTAAGCACTTTAAAATTGAGAGTAGTGAAACGAATTTTTGACCATTTCTTTCGCAAAAAAAACTCGGCCTTCGCAGCAGGGGAGAGAACCCATCTCGACGGAGTGGTAGAGAATCGGACGGAAGGGCGGGTTGGCGGGCGGACGGACGGACGGCGTCCCAGAGGAGGCAGGGCGGTGGCATGGGCGGAGGCGCGGAACGCGAAAGTAAGCTACTTCTTGCCAAATTACTTACAGTTGGACCCCGCCCACTCTCACTGCCCGGCTCGCTCGACGAATCAATGGACGCGAAATAAAAGATGAGAAACTTCGACATTCCATTATATTAGATATCAAACGAGCCGGCGGCCCGCTGTTTTGCTCTCTCTCATTCCCCCTTCCTCCCCCATCTCATCTCATCGACCCCCCTCCCTTCCCTCAATTTCTTTCCCGCTCTGCCGCTCTCGTTCGCTCGCTCCCCCCCCCTCCCACCCCACCCTTCCCGTCGCGCGATCCGCGCACGACCGAGTCGCTCGAAATCGATACAACACGAAGACAAAACAGACACTTGCGCCGAAGTGGCCGCCTCTGTGATGGAGAGGCCTCGGCTTTTTCCGCAGCTTCCCCGACAGCGCGCGTGTTTGCACCGACGCAGAGGCAAACAGCCCCACCTCCCCGCCGGAACTCCCCTTTCGCTTCGCCGCCCCTGCCCGCGCGGCAACCCGCGTCACACGCGCGCGCTGCCAACTGCTTTTCCTCGTTGTTTTCTGCTCTTCCTCGTTCCCCAATTCCCATGTTCACCAGGTGATTCCGGGTATTTCGTAGATTAGCTTTCACTTCTGTTCTCCGCGCTCCACTTTTTTGATTTCAAATTTTTATCTATTCGCTTTCCCACTCCGGCTTTGTCAAGTACGAACAATCACTTGCCAACCACCTTTCCTCGTTGTTTTCACTCGTTTTGCAGATTCACGCATTCATCGGGTGATTCGTAGTATTTCTTGGATATCCTTACTCTTACGTTTTTATCACTCGTCTTTTTAGGTGTCAAATTTGGTCTATTCACTTTTCCACTCTGGCCTTGTCAAGGACGAACAATAACTTGTCAACTGTTCCTCTTTGTTGCTTTCTCTCGTTCCGCACATTCCCGTATTCCCCAAGTGTTTCCCGGTATTTCGTGGATTGGCTTGCACCTGTGTTCTCAACGATCCTCTCTTTAGGCTTCAAATCTCTTTTCCAGTCCAGCCTGGTCAACTATATATTGTAAGAAAAAATAAATAAAATTTAATTATTTTTTTCTTCTAATAAAATATGTTCTCCATAGTGAGTTCGTTCATGAAGGTCACGTACATTCTTTGAAAATTTTAGTAGTTTTTGCGCAATATCGTGTGCAATATGTGCAATTTAAAAAATTACAAAAACATGATTTTCTCAAAAATGGCTCAAAATTTTTTCTTTAAATTTTTGGTATGGATAGTGCCCAATATACTCTTTGAGATGACATAAACGCCATGATACTCTATTCTTTTGTTTCTTTCCAAAAATTACAAAAATGTATTTTTTTCTAGTCCCTCACTCTCACTTGCCTCCCAAAGTTCCTCAAAAACTCAACCGTTTTCTGTGAAAACTAGCTCAAAATTCCGCATTTTCAAACGCCACTTTCTCATAAATAACTCCAAATATTTTCTTCAAATTTTTTGAATGGATAGTGCTATTTGCACTCTTTAATATGACGTACAAGTTTATTTTGAGTTTTTTTGTTTCATCAAAAAATTTCACAAATTTAATTTTTTTCGAAGATCTCTCACATCTTTAATATTCACTTTACCAGCATTTTGTAAACATTATTATATTTGTGAGTGTAAGTGCAAAAAATGACTTCAAATGAAGTTTTTTGAAAACTCAAAAATTTTCTGTGAAAAAGAGCTTCAAATCTCCCATTTTTAGTAACGTTTACACGCCATTTTCTTAAAAACGGTTAAAATTTTTAAAAGAAAATGGCCATTTAAGGGGAAATTTTTGTGTTCTGTAATATTCTAAACTTAATATTTCCGTTTTCCATTAGGAAACCGAATAATTAATAAAATGTCGAAAAATGCACTTCGACGGAGACAGACGGCTGCTGGCAAGACTATGTGGCAATTCCCACATAACTAGCCACAATAGCTAGCCCAGACCCAAGTAAATAGAACACTAATACGAGACAGTTTGTATCCTTCTGTAGTACCTCTAGTTTCTTTACATTTTTCCACGGATAGAGCAAAGGAAGCAAAGGAATGGCGCAGATCTCATTTTCGTCGAACTCTCTGAATTTTCGAAAAATTTCGAAAATTAGAAGTAATGCCAGAAAGCATGTGTACCACTACTTTTCATGCACTGAAACAACGTTTCCAGTTTCTTCCATTCGATCAAGTCTTCCTTTGTTGCCATATAATTCCTAGAATCTAATTTCTAATTGTAGACGTACTTGCTGATTCCTTTACGCCTCTCAGTTTCCATACATTCTGCTTGCTTCTGTAACCTGCGTCCTCTCGTCCTGACAAGTCCTTTGAGAGTGTAGGAGAGGACGGTTTCCTTTACTGTTGACTGGTTAGTCTTCTTAACTTTTCACTCTTTTAGTAAATACTCATGCTTTCAATCCGATTGTCCTCTGTTATCGGCCCTTTCTTTTGATCACCACCGTCACATTTCTCTCTGGGGTTGTGTGCTCCCGTACCTCGTCAAGTTGCATTCTCGCGTGCTGTCCGATGCAGAAACTGCAGCGCAGCGCAGGTCGCGCGCTTTGTGCTACGCCACTCGTAAAACTCGACGAGTGCATGCGGAACTCCGGGGACGGGGTCGTGGGTGTGGGAGCAGGAGGAAAGGGGGAGAAGGGAGAGGTGGGAATGGGGAGAGGAGGGAGGGGGAGAGGGGAGGGAATGTGGGAGGGCGATGGGCTGGCGAGGGGATATGTGAGGGGAAGAGTTGCAGCGGGGCGTGGCGGGACAGGACAGATCATAGTTGGGGATGAGGCGGTCAGGCTAGAGGCGAAGCGGGCGCATACACGGGCCGGCATGAATGTGCGCTGGGCTGGAGTGGGGGGAGGAGTATTAAAAGCGAGGTGATGGGTAGGTGGAGAGTGTGGGTGGGGGAGAATCGAGGAAGGGGCAAGAGGAACGGGCGAATGAGGTCAGAGGCGAGCTGGTGTTGCCATGCACGTGATGAGGCAGACAGGAGACAACGCGTGAGAGAGCAGAGAATAAGCGAAAAATATAACAGATAAACTGGGGTTGGGTGCGGAAGAGAAGAAGCTGGAGATGAACACAAAGGCATCGAAACAGAGGTGGAGCGGGAGGAGGAGGTAGTGAAGAGGGGGCAGAGACGAGGTGTGGTGGTGGGGGAGAGGGGGTTGGGCGGTGATGGGTGATGAGGCACAGGAGACACATGAGATGAGGCAGAGAGGGAGACTGGCAGAGAAGAGACGAGGCGGGGCGAGGGGGGGGCGGGGCAGAGAAGGGGTGTGAAGCGTAGATAAGCAGACGCGATGCAAAGCTGTCATGCTTCAGGCGCGGCAGAGATGGAGCAGAAACGAGGTGGTAACGGCACGGAAGCGGGATGTATGCGAACAAAAAGGCACCGAAGGGGACAGGGCGGCGACTAGCAGAGGCAGCGGGAAGTGTAGCGGGGTTGAGGCACAAAAGAGGCGAAGTGGAGGTACAGCGCATGCGACCCGCGGTCATGGGCGGGGGCGCGGGTCCGCGACACGGGCGGATCGAGGCTCGACATCGCGTTTTGCATTGCAATCGATGACCCCCCGGAGCTCGCGATGCACGGCAGGGCGTCTGCAAATAGGAGGCGCGTAAACAAGGCGGGCGGAGGGCAGGGGAAAGGTGCAGCGCGGCGTTGCATATGGGGAATGGACTGCGCCAGCAGAGTACGTGATGGCACAGACTTTACGTATGTGCGGCGCCGCGCGCGGTGGCAGAGGCCATACTACTCGCTTCCTAACGGTCACGGAGGCGCGGTGGCATCAAACCGTAGTACACGCATCGGAGGTACACGACTCAGTCGCTGCTTTTCGACTGTTTGCTCTTTCGACTTTGCCTACGAAGTGGGTAAATGACGAAAAACAAAAGTTACATAAAAAGTTTTTTAACGAAAGAGCTTTACTACCTCCAATACTACAGGAAACTTCGTTTCGTTAGTCCGACGACAGAGAGAAATGAGTGAATAATCGTGTTTCTTTAATAATTTGTTTAAAAGTAAATGAAGTTGTACTTATTCCATGGACAAGCCATTTATTTTCCTAATGTTAAGGAAATAGTTATAATGGTGGCAGGAGATGGACGTAGATGAAAAAGGTCTAACCGGGGTCTTTTAAAAACAATATATTTTTGTAAAAATGTTGGGATCCATAGTTGCATCATTTCGACATTAGAGAATGCAATATTAGGGTACAATAATAAAATTAATTTAAGCAATAATACCAAACTAAGAAAACAAAAGTACAATTGAAGGAGTGTCTATTGAAACATCAAACTAGTGGTTTTAGAACGGCACATATTTTCTTGCATTATTTCTCATACAAATATTAGAAATAACGGCTCATAAAAGATCTAGTGTTGACCACAGACGTCAGACGGAAAGAAACAGGCAAACGGGCAGAAATTTTGCGGTCAACCAATTGAAGACGTGCATTCTGACTGCGCGTGTTACAAGAATTACGTACTACATATAGGAGCAATATTTGTCCGCGTTTTCTTTACCAGGTCCCAACAATAAGAGTTTTTTCGATTAAAAAAAAATCTGTAGCAGAATTACAGTACTTTGTCTTAGTAAAAAGTAAAGCGAGAATGTAAAAACCACTCCATCGGTGGCAAAAATAAAAGTTTTCTATGCGTTTATTCAATGCATTCGTTTACGCAACAACCATATTTCTTTTCATATCTACAGCACCTTCAATTGTATTGATCCAGATACATCCATACAATCGAATCCACTAAGTTTGTAAACCATTTTATCTATGTATGTTATTTATTTCAATCTCTGTTGTCACATAAAAAGTTATTGTCTCTGGATTAAAAAATTATATTTATTCTTTCACTGATAATAATGTACTAATGCAAATGAGTTCTTTTGATAGTTGCTTCTTGATAACAATTAATGTAAACAATGAAAGACGTTGTTATCGTCTATAATATACTAAGGTTGATGATTATATACTAAGGTATGACGGTTTATAAGATGTCGTAGATACAGACCCTATAAATATGTCACCGGAATAGGAAATAACCTCCAATGGATACACAAGTTAAACTTAACGCGAAAGTACCTTATTTTGTAAATTATACTACAATGTTCTGCAGGCGTGCATAAAACGCGAAATACACAAGACGCTGTTCTGTCATACAAAACTCATAAATTATTTGTCCTAAATCCTTAAAACATTTAAGAATCCATTATTTATTTTAGGTCACAATATTCAAAATAAGATATTTTCGAATTTCTATTACATTTTTAGACGTTTGGTTCTTCAGGATACAGGTACTTTGTGACAGGAATGGTCAAAAATTCGCACATTATGTTCTCTTGCTGCATACGATGTGTGAAATGAACTTATCGGTGTCTCCGGCAAGCTAGTCTGTGAGCAGCGTTGTGAATAAATAACGTAATGTAAATGTAGCTTCACTGTGCGCACGTTTTGTTGAGCACTCCTTTTGCTTGTAGTTCATTTACAGTTGAAATTGATTTTCTATAACTCGGGAAAAAACATTTTCAAATATCTTTATTTTTCTAAAATAATTATTTTCTAAATTAATTTTTTCGTTTTCGTTTTTTTTTTTTGTTTTTTTTTAATAAAATTCTGGCCCTTAAGAAAATGTGCGCAGATAAATTTCTTTCCCCACACGTCATATACAGTTTTTACTGTTTTTTGACTAAATAAATAAAATAAAATAAAATAAAATACGAGTGTGGGTGAAAGATTTTTCTTTATAGCAATGCATATCAGGGTAGTAAAATTTTGGAAATAAAATAAAGTTATTTCGTTATCATTACTACTAGAAACAGCAATAACCCCAACTATGATCATTAAATGAACTAGTGCAAAACGGTGTCCAAACAATAGTGCTTGTTGAAAGTGCGGGAGTGCGATCATCGTATTTTTGAAATTGGTTCGTTTTGTTTTGTATGAATTCTATTTCCGACAATTGTCCCAATGTAGAACTAATACAAAAACCGAGTGCCCATTGGAAATCAAACCCAGAACCATATGCGCAGGAGGGGAACATTATTGACACGGACGCTACGTATAAAATTTTGTAAGTGATGTTTGAATACATATTTTCATTAAATTTTGTTTTAATTTTTGCATGAATGGTTTACGTTTTATTATATATTAGTGTTCTGAACTTTGTAAATTACATTTCGGTCAATTGAAGGAGCTGCAACCCCCAGTTTGTTGGAGCACCAATCGCCACTGACTACCACCAAAGTTTTTTTCGAACTGAAATAAACAGATACATGCACGCGCCTTCGTTTGCTCTAAATGGATATAAACAATTTTCTATTTCCGTCAATCGACGGAGCTGCAGTCCCAAGTTCATTGGGGCACCAGCCGCTACTGACTACAACCCAAAGTTATTTTATTGAAATAAATACGTGCAACCAAGCGCCTTCATTTGTTTAACTGTGTATAAAAAACACGTGCGTCGTGACACGGCGGGAACTAGTAAAAGCGTAGGCAGCGCCGCTCGTGTCTGCGAACGCCTCCGTTTATAACTGGTGCCATTGCGTCGACTGACGAGAGCGAAGCTGAAGCCGCGAGGCGCAGTTCGCCAGAGGAGGCAGGCACTACTATTCATCCCCTTGGGCAGGACTGTCCAACTTAGATGAGCTTATGGGCCATATATAAAATTCTAGTTAAGCCACGGGACGCACCGTAATTTAAGATGCAAGCGCAAACGATTTGACGAACAGTACAAAGCATTATAACACAATGTATAGTCTATCAGCTATCTCTACAATATAAGACCTTCAGTAAAAGGCAACAAATGTTTACTGTGCACGATTTACAATAATTCTCCAACTCGCACCATTTACAATGCCGTATATGTACCAGAATCGAAGTATAGTCGCCGTCACCAAGAGATGTACCATTGCCTAGCCAAGATCACCAAATGAAGTCGTAGGCTTCCGCGACCAGTTGGATCATGGCTGTCCGCGTGACGCCGCGTCGAAGGCTGTGTTGCCTAGAAGATCACCAAATGCCCAACAGGAGACTAACGAAGCGGGCGCAGTCGGCGTAGACAGAAATACAAAGACACAGTCACTACACACAGGCTCGCTCTTCAAAACGAACTCGTCTACCCCGGCGCTCGTAGCTTCTTATATCACGGAGGCGGCGTCCTGAACAGTGAATCACCTCGGGCTCGCGTTCCGGTGGTTGCCTTCTCTCCACTTGCGAGTTCCAACAGCGCGCCCTGCCCAGCTGCATGCGCGCCAACTTTGAATGCTCTGTGCCAGTGTTGTCAAGGTCGATTCCACGAGCGTGAGTCCGTGGCACAAGTGCCACGACGAAATCGCCCTTCCACGCAGTTATAACCCCGCCACCAGAGACAACGCCATCACTGTTGTAAAATGACGGGGTTACTACTAATAGTTACCTTTCCCGACGCCAGTTGCGCAGAGAAGCTCGTGGCATGGCACGGTGCCGCAAGGCGTGCCACTGCCACCAGTAGGAAACCTTGACACCACTGCTCTATGCACCATAATTTTGCTGGAGAGGCAGACGGTGCCTCAGTACCGAATGTTCACGAAAATGGCCAAACACGAATTATTTGGGAACTTCCAGTTGCTTATCTACTACACTTGTGTCACCGTCGTAATTGCATACAATTATAATTCCGAGCAGATTCACGACATCTCATTTACTCAAAACAAATTTCACTTTACGCAAAGCTATGTTAGCCTCTCAGACAGAAGCTCACAAATTCACTGTCGCAAGTGCACTCAACCCATCTAACAGATACAACAGCACTCAGTGATTTAGCTTAAACACATCTTTCAGGCGTTCTCAGGAAATATCAATTAGGTAATTCACAGAATTTCAGGCAACAAACGCGACGCAGTTATTCAACAATATTCAATTTCCCTTGTCTGGATCTGAGAGACACATTGCCAGAACACCCTGGTTAAAAGTACTTTTAATTTCAAATATTAATTATTCTGTTTTAATCCGTATAGACTGTGAACATTTTCCCCCTTCCGTAAAAGGAATTGTCTTCGTAATATCAAATCTGTTCAGCAATGCTATTGCAATTAACTTCATGAAGCAGAAAGTGAATGGGCTTTCCACAAAATGTGGCGCATTGTGTCATTGAAAGCTGCAAACCGAGGGCAAATCGAAGGTCAAAGTCACTAGAATGACACCATTAGCAGCTGGCGTAAAACGACAACAGCGTGACAGATTAAAAATAAACGAAATCCCGGGCGCAATTAACACTCGAAACGTGTTTACAAGTTTATTCACGCGTCTAGCATTGCGAGTCCAACACGACCACCAATTATTTTCCCTGTTACTTTCTCCGATATCTCTTTTAGTGAATACGAGAGAATCAAAAACATGATACAATCAACCAACAAAGAAAAAAAAATAGATTTTTCCCCTGCATATTGCACGTCGACTCATTTTCCTCCCAAAATGTAATGTTAGTGTCAGAGATGCATATTTTAATGCACAGGAAACATGTGGATCCGATTCGAAAGCGGATTGGCGAATCGTAATTAAACAAGTCTTGTTGGTGTGGAATATGAGATATAGTTCTCATTAATAGTAAATTAACTGAAATGAAAGACCATTAACTACTACATTTAATAATTAGAAACAGACAAATTTACAATATGTGTAGGTTAAGCAATTAATTAAATTCAATAATTATATATAATTTTCTATCAACATAAAGTTGTTTTATTATCTACAAAAGTATCACTCATGGGTTTCGTGAATTAGGAGAAAGAATGTCGCAGGCACAATGACCATCGTAACAAGGCCTGAGGTAAGATTTAATTGTCCAAAAAGGACTATCTGCGTTCATGAAAGCGAGAATTGCATTTCAGGATGTAATTAGCCACAAGTCTATATAAACACACGTTCAATGGAGCTAAACTACGTGGTTAAATGATACTAGAGAGTATGCTCCTAGGATAAATACTGTTTCTAACAGGGAAGTTTGTAATTGTGTTTGCAATTATCTTCTATTTCAGATCTAACAGCCCTATTTCGAAGAGATGTGGAAGTTTAATTTAACTACAGACTTGTACTTGTTGACCAGATTATTTGCTCATTGAAATTATTCGTATGGCATAAACGCAAACATTTTGTGTGTGTGTGTGTGTGTTACTAAACTACACTTAGAAATGGTATAAGTAATATGAATTTGTCTTTTAATTATACCGTCAGGCACTGATTATCGCAGACACTTTCTCTTGAAAGACCAAAAACTTCCACGCGTTCTATTTAAGAATATATTGAGATACATTTGCAATTTTTTATACATATGGCTCTCACCATTCAGAAATAAGGGGTCACTGAAGTTTCGACAGTAAGAAAAATCTGATATGTTTTCCATTACAAAGGTTCTTACTGTAATCAGATACATTCAGATTTTCAAAAACTGTATCCACCGAGTAAAATTTATATTTGGGAAAATAAAAATTGTTTATTTTTAGGTACCTTCTTCAACTTTAGGGAATGAGCGCGACCAAAGCTCATGAAATAGAATCGCCTGTTCTAAGTTTAGCTTCTGTTGTTTTGAGTTTCAGTTAAGTATAGTTTTTGTTGATTTACACCTCACAAAACCTTAAGAAGGGTGTGTGGGCTTTTGTTATAGAAAACAGCTAAGACTCTTGACGAAATAGCATATGTTTGAAATGCGCTGTTTAATTTGATGATATTTCGTGTACGGAATATACGCGTGTGGAATCAGGCAGTGTCAAAAAATTCTGACTTTCGGTAGGTAGAGCCACTTCGGCCCATTTTACTTCTCAACCGTTCCATACAGTGAATTCTATTTGCTTTGCTCTCGCAATTTCAAGGTAAGTTACTGTTGTGATCATTGTTGATCGGACGCTCTGTAGACAAAACCCGGTGGTCCCGCGGGCGCTGGTCCGCCGCCTGGTGGGGCAGCAGAGCTGGGGGAGGCCCTGCCCCCTTCGTTTCCCCATCGCGAGAGCACGGACAGTTGGCGTTGGAAGAGCGCTGCCGACGGTCGGGGTTAGACTCGCCGCCATCAGGAGGGAAATAAAAAGGGGCCGCCAGCCGGCGGCCGGGAGAGAGTTCAGTTCCGCTCTGCCCAGTTTCTGGAGTACTGTGTCTACGGCAGTAGTGTCAAGGTCTGCTACTGGTGGCAGTGGCACGCGTCGTGGCTGCGCAGAATGCCACGAGCTATCCTGCGCAACTAGCATCGGGAAAGGAAACTATTAGTAACAATAGCAATGGCGTTCTCTGGTGGCGGGGTAATGAACTGCATGGAGGGGTGATTTTGTCGTTGCACTCGCGCCACGGACTCCCGCTCGTGGTATCGACCTTGACAACTCTGGTCTACAGCTTGCGCTAAGTGAGTGCGGTAGTCTGTTTGCTGTGGTGCCGTTCGAAGTGGACGGACGGAAGGCGCTTCGCGCCTGGAGAACTTAATTCAATGAGTGTATGGTTTAACTCCCAGAAGAATGGTTTCAGTTCAAAATTACTTGTTTTTGTAATTTGATTTGGAAAATAAACGATTATTTAATTTGGCCCAAAATACTTATATTTTGAGGACATAACAGCTACCTTCGCACGCAGCCACTCAGCGGCGCCACCGAGAAGCGGCAAAGCCCTTCCTGCACAGTGAGTCACATCGCTGTGGGGTCAGACCGCGGTATGTGATGTATAGGTGTGTTCACTGAAGCTCATGTGAGGATAGTTCTCACAGTTCTGGCATATCAGCGCTGCGATCTTTGGGTCTCATTGAGCAAGGTCGTGATTGGTCGGGATCCATTCGACAGCTCTGGGGCTAGGTGATTTCTAATTTCAAGTCAGTGATTTACCGCTTCGCGGTGGAATTGGAAATGTTTTGTAAAACTGTGTAATAGTCACAGTTTAAGATGTCATCCTAAGATGTATATCTTACACCGTGACTCAAACCGATCGTGCGCATTTTACGGACAACCGAGGAACTAGACAGAAACTGGCTTGAGAAAATTTGCCCCAAAGGTGGCTAGTTAACACACCTATATATGTTACACCGTGGGTCAGGCGGCCAACAAAGGCCGGTGGCGGCGGACAACGGCAGGCAGCAGGAAAAGACCGGTTCAAGAGCGCGTCTGAAATGCGTCTCGTGTGAACGCTGCTATTTAGATGTGTTCTGCTAGCGGAGGCGCGACCGCGCTGCTGTTGGCATGAGTCCGCCCCCGCGCGCCACAGCAGCACGACTCGCCTCTCGTGTGAATTTCTCCATTTAAACCAATGCTTTGCTAGCAGACGCGCCAGTCGGAAGCGCAGCTGAGAGGCCCCGTGAGAAGGGACAAGTTAGCAGCGAGACACTGGCCAATGGTCTCCGCGATTGGGCATTCGTTGAGAGTATTTAACGCGAAATTCTCGCATTTAACACCGAAATAAAGTCACATTTCATTTGACTAACTACTTTCTACAAAAATGTTTCTCGCGTTCCACCCGTTCATTACTCGCATTACACTCATTCATTAATCTACATGCTTTGCTTTGTTGTCAAAAAAATTGCATTGGTAGCTTTCCTCTGCCATCCAGCGCGGTTCAATCAACAATGACAGTCGTTATTCCACTGGGCACCTCTCCTGAAAGTTCCGAAATGCTCAAACGTCATTTTATCAGAAGTTGCTCCAGATTTTTCAATTAAATTGTGTATGTAAGACAAGTTTTTGCTCTTCTATAATATTCTGGCAGTCATATTTCAATTCGATTATCAAGTAATCGAGAAACTGAGAAAATATGAAAACGTGTCATTAAGGCGCCGATAGGTAGCTGCTGGAAAGGGAGTGAGGCAATATGAAGAAGCTTTGTAGACACAATTGACAACAAAATTAGAACAAATTTTGTGAAGAAAAGAAAACAATATGCCAGAATCGATGATAGCGCGTTGTCTCACTTTGTTCCTGATAAGAAGGAAAGTTCGCTAGTCGATATTTATTTTCCAGCTTTAGTCAGTCCTCAGGTGCTAAGAGTACAAGAGAATCTTTGGCTTACTGTAGCATTGCTAGAACTGTTTTTGTTTGCTATAACATTTATTATAATTTATTTTTTGTCGAAATGGCTTTTCCAGCTTCACGTTCTGGCTAAAGAGCTACCTGTTTTTGGAAAAATTGTGGGAGCAAAATATTTTTTAATATTTGAAATGCACAAAAATTGCAAAAAGAGTCTTTTTCAACCTAAAAAGCATTCAACAATGGAGTATTAAAGAACAGGTACTTCAGCGTCATCAGAAGTTCCAGGTATTGCAGGATCGACCATACCTTCGTTCAAACGATCACTTAGTTCGTGATTCACATGGTGTATCCCTTCTTTCACAGTCGCATCCACTAGTTCTAGATCCAACTTTTCCATAATCACTTGCTGCGTCACTCTCTAATTCACTGTTTTGTTCGCTATCTCACTTGTTCTTAGACTCACTGCCTAGCTTTCACAAAAGCTCGCTATCTCAGTTGCATCTGGCCGGGATATAAGCCGGTAAACAGATTTAGTCATATCCTGTTTAAAGAATCAATACCATTTTATTCCTTTTACAGTTGCTGACTTACGGAATTTACAATACGTCAATTCTATCCCGCTTCATCAGAAACCAACCAAGCGCTTGATAAAAGATCAGCGACCGATGGCGAAATGTCAATACCAGCGACCACAGAAACGTAGGAGGTTACCGTACGTTGCCTTGTCCGAGACCAAATAATTGCGTCGTACAAAGGAAAGCAATATTTGAGATATTTTCTTTACGACGCTACAATCCGATTCGATCCTTTGCTTGACTTCCGCATTCTCAGAATTTGCTGAATTTTTTCGAGATAAGGATGAGATGGCTTTAGATCATTAGGCCTAAGGACTGAAGTCTAATCTGACACACAGTGCACGTGATCGGACATTTCTCACTTACAGCAACGCTTATACCCAATTTCCTTAAAAACGGCTCCGATTTTTTTAAATGAAAACTGCCATTTAGGACGAGGCGTTATTCTTCTTTAATACTCTTAACGTAATATTTCGGTTCTACCGTTAGGGCACAGAAAAATTGAGAAAATTTCAAAAAAGACGTAGCGGCAACAGATGGCAGCTGATAAGAGTATGTGGTAATCCCGAAAAGCTAGAACGAGCCAGAGAAATTAGAAAAGTAACTAGTACGAGACAGTCTATGCCATTCTGTAGCCTGTAATTACATATTGTTGACTGTTTATTTACAATATTTTTTTTCATTTAAACGTTCAGTAAATTTATTCTTGAACCTCTGATGAACTATGATGAACTTACGAATATTAAATACTAGAGTGTATTTCTTTCGTAATTAGTTTGTTCGGAATGGCAAGCCAAGAACGTGGAGTAGAGTCCTGCACGAGGCGATTTTGTTCGAGCGCCGCGGCAGTTCGTAGAAAATCCGTTAGCCGTCAGGTCAGTAGGACAGGATTTCGCTCGACCGCGACCCAGCGAGCGAAATGCGCTTGGCCGCGACCCACCGAGCGAAATTCACTCGCACCCTAAACGTCGACCATCCGACGCGCCGTGCGAGGGGAACGACTCGGACTAGTCTTGCGCAGGAAGGCAACGGGCAGTGGGCCACAATGAGACTATGTGTATACACGAGCGATGGCTGTATTAATAAGGGCAATGGCTGTATGAGCTAAAATAAGGAGATGTGAGCATGGAAAAACGGGACAGCATGGAAATTCACTTTAAAAAATAAATAGTACAGTGACTGGAACATTTAAGTAGGAATACTACACTATTTCTCAGGTTTTTCATTTTATCATTCTGGATAAAATACCAAAATAACGTGCTGCTGCTCAATTGAAAGGGTAAAAATATCTTTCTGGTACCACTTGATTATTAGAAACGTTTGTAAATTAAATTAAATTAAAATAATACATTATTGAACAAATTTGTGCAAGTTAATTGCAGTACGAACCCTAAAATTCCGTTACAGATTGCAAAAACTATTAAGTTTAATTTACGGAGGTAAATAATAATAATAATAATAATAATAATAATAATAATAATAATCATAATAATAACAATAATAGTAATAATACTAATAATAATAATAACAACAACAACTCCACCTAGGTAGTACTCGACCTTGCAGTTGGTGGTGGAGTTTGAGCACCCCCATGAGTCTTAAAGCTATGTCAGTGGTAGCCTAGCTACCGGTAGGGCCTCCCTTGCTAAATTGGTTGAAGGTGAGGGGTCCGACGAAGAAGTACTACATTTTGAGGAGAGTGGGAAGTAAGTAGAGAGGGAAGGGTCATGAAACTTTGGACTTCCTGTTGTCAGCCCATGGAGAGAAAGGAGACAGTACAGGAGAGAAACTGGGTTATCACACCAGGTCACTGATTAGAGTGGAGGCCCAAACCTTGCATTAGCCAGTGAAGAAGGCTGCCTTCAGCAGTCAGCGAACATCCCTTAGGGTTTAATAATGGCGACTGGCGATCGGAGGCTGGGCCCTTGCTGGGCCCTGTGGGAGGAAGCCCCGAGGCCACTGTCGGTCGCAGTAACGGATGGCAGGAAACAACCGGAGGGTTAAGTGTGATTTGTGAACTCGAACTTGCGTCCTTCGAATCTTCAATTCAAACCAATGAGCAAAATGGATAGAACAAGAAATTTAAAGAATCTTAACGTGCCTTGTTCTACCAATGTCCCATACCTGCTCAGAAACAGAGTTAATGTCACCTTGTCGACATCTGGCCATCCCACGGATGTTAGTCCCAGGGACCCAGAGCCGGCAATGACTCGAAGTCATCGTCAGGGAAGGACCCGGGATGAATTAAAGGAGCTGATGTGGTGCTTTTACTACGCAAAAGCGAAAAATGGGGGCTCAGAATTAGAACTTGGCTAAACTTCCAGGTCATTAAAAGTGAAAGAAATTGCTTTATTTGGGAAGTGCAAGAAATGGCTTTATTTGGCACAGCTCACATTTTGCTCAAAGTATTATAGAGGCACCGACAGTCCTTAGATCTGCTCCTAAGGTAGCTGGTTGCAACCTGGAGTAGATTTTATACTTAGCCGACTCGTAACATCTGTAGTCATGATATGGAACAACAACAACAACAACAACAATAATAATAATAATAATAATAATAATAATAATAATAATTTTCAAATTCCACTTTACTTTTCAACGTTACTCGTTTTCCAATATTTTAATATCAAAAACGTGTCGACCATAACAAAAATTTGCAAAACGTCTGAAAATGTTTTTCTTGCTTACATACAAACTTCTCAAATCTGAAGACAGTCTTTGGGATTTCACAAACAATGAGTGAATCGTCTTCATCATATCCTTATTAATGTTAGATTTCTTCTCCTCCATTTTAGATTTCTTCTTCTGTATTAGGGCGCCATCTAGAGGCGAATGTAAGCTTTCATAATCCTCTTAATCTGCTTTTGAAGCCACAGCACATTGTAAACGCGACCGATCACATTGTGCTCTTGGACCCATCCACTATCAACGCCTTGCGTAAGCCGAGCCCGCCCCGCCCCCGCCACCGTGGGCCCGTGAACGAGCCCACCGCGAGCGAACGCAGGACACTCGAGAACACCGTACTCGAGGCTGAAATGCTCGAACGATTACGAGCGAGCGAATGACACGCCTTGCAGATCTCTAATGTGGAGTCTCTTGAGTCGAAGGTTTCCATTATTAATCAGAAGTTTGATGGCCAGGCCGTTTGAATGTTGGTTCAGGCGCCCTTGGTATTTGATGATGCGTTGTATTATTTCTTCTTATTCGGAGGGAATGTTTAGATGTAGTTGTATAGTGTTGTTAGGTGTGGTTAAATACGTACTAGGGTTCATTGACTGTTTTATGGAGACATTTTGATTCGAATCTGCGGAGTATCTCTGTATTGGACTTACTTTCAGAGCCCCGTAGCTGGAATCTTCCGTACCTCTTTACTGATTTGATTGCTCCTTTGTTGAGGAGAACTTTGTTTCGAAGGGACAAATCTGAACAGCGTTTGATCAATCATACAATATGATGAAATTTTTTGCTTCTATTTTGTTGTGATATATTGTTTCCACGTTAAAGGTTGGTCAGCGTTATGAACGGTTGATAAACTCCGTCCGATTTCTCCGGGGAATATTGAACATCGTGAATGTGTCGACCCACTGTGCGATGCGGCCCAGGCTGTAGACGCAAGATTAGAAGTCGATGTCTATCGTCAATAACAGCAGGAGCTCGGCGCATCTTTCATATCAATTCATTCCTTTAATCATATGATTGATGAATAATCTGCCTAATAAGCAGTCCAAATGAAGGCCAGACCACCACCCATAAATTTAATACAACGTAAGACCGGTGAAATTTCAGTCAGTAGGCCAATAGTCTCCCTGAACGAAAATCGAACTCCAAACCTCAATCGAATATGTATAGCGTTTGAATTACCTGAATTATACATGGCTGACAAACTTTTGTTCTAAGGTCAGGTGCAGACCAGGTCATTTCCTCGGTCAATTTCTAACATTGTGTGTGTGTGTCGACCCACAGTGCGATACGGGTTAGGCTGCAGAGGCGAGATTACAAGTCGATGTCTGTTGTCGATAACAGCTGCAGCATGGCGGTTGCGGTGAGGACGAGGAGGTGGCAAGGTCGGCAGTAGGGGTGGTGACGGGGGTCGGTGGTGGTAGTGGGGGAAGAGGCGGCGGTGGAGGTAGCGGGGGCTGCGGCGGGAGGGCAGTGGCAGCAGGGACGTCGGGGGTGGCGGCAGGGACGGCGGAGGCTGTGGCGGAGGCTGCGGCTGGGGCTGAGTCGGGGGCCGTGGCAGGGGCGGCGGAGGCTGTGGTAGGCGAGGGCGAGGGTGGCGGTGAGGGCGAGGGCGGCGGTGAGGGCGAGGACGGGACCGGCGACGGGAGCGGGGGGTCATGGCAAGGTCGGCGGCAGCGGCAGGGACGTCGGGGGCGGCGGCGGCGGCAGTGGCATGGGCAGTGGCGCCGGGGGCGGGGTCGGCATCGGCGGCGAGTTCGGCGCCGCGCAGAGGCACGCAGCACGCCCGGCACGCGCAGGCAGCGCACGGCTACGCACGATTTGTGTGCGCAGCGCGGCTCAAAGGCCGCCTGTTTACATTTCCAGGGGAGCGCATTTAAATACTTTATTGGTTTTGTCCGAACAGACGGCCCAATTAACTTCTCGGGTGCGGGTGCGGAGGCGGCGGCAATAGCGGCGGCGGCCGCCATTTGCAAAACAATCGCCGGTGCTGATGCGAGCGCCTGCCGACGAGAGGGCGTCGTCGTTCTTGTTTTTTATTTCGTCCATCTCGTTGACAGCTTTCAGGCCACGAGGATAGTCTTTGATGGGGTATTCAAGCCCGTTTCTTGTTTAACTCTCTTTCGTGAGCTATGTCCACACACGATGCGCCTTTGTGTAACTGCAAATGCACGCACCCGTTTGAAGGCGGCGGGATTACATTGTTGAGCAATATCATGCGAAAAAAACGTATAAGTAATATGTTAGGGCTCACTGCAGGATTGATTGTACACTTTGTTTTTGTATAATGGTTTTGACCTTACCCCATACATGCCTGTACGTCGTGTAGTGAAATTTTCTATTCTACAGAAGAAAACTAGCAAAATCGATGGTTTTTAGTCATATTCAAACGCTAAACATGCGTGTATATTTATTAAATATAAAAGTAACAATTGTATAAGAGTAAATTTAAATTAGAATCAAAATAATTTAATTTCCTTCTTGTTGTTATAACTATGAGAGCTTCTACAAAGAAATTTTAAACATATACTTGACATATAGTCAGTTGGGGTGACTTTAGACCATGGATGATGACTTAGGACCATGCACCACTTGGATAAATGTTTGTTTAATGATGGCGCTTGTATTTTCAATTGCTTTAATCATTAGTCGATTATAGGAAGTTGAACCCACCAAACGGCAACATCGGTCTGCTCGTGGTTTTCATTATTACGGCTTGAGCTGACAAGAAAAATGGTTCAATTTTCAAAGTGTTTTTATAGGAGAGTAACTCTCAGAATTATTTATGAACTTAATTTTATTTACAGTTTATTCAAACTTCCTAACATGAAAACTTCAATTTATTTGCATCAATTATTGTTCCAGGTCATAATTTTAAAATGAGGGTGGCTTTGTAGCACGGAGAGCAAAATGAACACATATGGCACAAAGTGGCCCTGATGTACTCTAGAAACCAACCGTGTGATTTATTGCTTGTTAAACTATATTTATTTAATTTCCGAATTATCAAATACAATGTCGAAAACTTATCCCCGGCTGATGCCAGGTTCTATCGGAGGTAATCTGATGAAACGTTTCTGGAATGTACTGAAGATATAAGAATAAGTAAACTTTTCGAGGCAAAAGCAGCAGCTCTACAAAATTTCACAATCTACCATAAGAAATGAGTTACTAGGTAAACACTGTGGTACTGCTGGAGATCAAAAAGAGTTTAGTGATCAAGAAGACGAGGTACTTAATAACATTAAACCATCTTGCAGCATTTTGCGCATTAAGATTTCCCGTTGGAAAGACATATTTCCGTTTTATTCTTATAAAATGTATAAAGATCATGCCTAAAGAAAGCTTATTGATTATACAAGTCTCAACGGCTTCTGGGCAAATAAATGATATTGAGTGTTTAAGTTATAGTTACTTTGTACTTGTAATAAACAATTTAAATTGATATATTTTCGTGGTTATGTTTTTACATGGTATAAAGGCACCCTACTCTTTAATCCTTTCAAATTTGCCTATACTCTCATAAGAAAGATCGAAGCGGACAAAGTCACTCTACCCTAGAGGGTGACATTGCACCACACAAACTCCCTCTCATACTAAATGAAAAACTGTTAAAAACTGTTTGTATGTAAAAACATACCTCTAGAGCTACCTTACATTTGTAAATCTGTATCAAAAATGTAAAACAATTATTTTAGTTTAAAAAATACAAAAATACCGTTTTCTCGTACAAAATCACCCCAAATGACTATATTTCCGGCATTTATTCTGTTATTAAATTTTGCTTTATGATCAAATTTTCTCTTCAAAGTACGCCTAAGAAGTCTAATTATAGTTATCATATTCTATGAGAATTACTGACTGGTTACCATCTCGTATCGAAACTATTAATGTAAAAATAAGTTCTTCACACAATGATGTACTGTGTGATCTAATTAGTTAAGACATGCTTCATGACTCGTGTGTTTCATAATACAAACACTACTGGCAATCTTTCCAGCTGAAGTTTTAAAGCGTAGCAAAAATACATTTTCTCCGTATATTAATATTATTGGAATTTATGTTTTTAAATTCTCAATTACGAAGAAAAAATCATTAACTGATAAGCAACAGAATTTATGTTTTTGTTAACCGAAGTGTGCTCAGTGTTGTTTTTATTTGTTGCAGGTACGTACGCGTGAGAAGAGGGGATACATTTTTAATGTGTGAGTATAACAAAATTGTCACATACTATAATCACTACTTCATTGTCTGTACTTGGCGCGACAGCCCGTTACGGGCCAGGGTCTACCAGCAGCGTCCAAGCCCCTCGGCCATGGGTTAAGAGTGTTAAGATGTACATGTGGTTAGCACATAGACATCTCTACGCCGTATTCTGGTCTTCTCAACCTGAGAAGTGAGCTTTCTCATCGTCACACAGCACCATATACTAGGACATTGCAAGGAAAACGCACACTATAATCTTTCCCGATCGGGAATCGAATCTGGGAATCATGGAAAGCGAGCACGCTCACCAATGAACTACCCATGAGAGCCAATTACCAGTTCACACAAAATCTACTACAAGCGAGAATAAAATTGCACGATTTATCGTAGAAGAGCAAATGATCCCTCTCTTCCACACATTGGACTGTCTGTTGTAGAATTTAAAATGTTAATTTCTATTGATTTATTATATTGTAAATACAAAATAATTTAAAAAATCCACATGTCCTTATTAAATCATAGTTAAATGAAGATGTTACCATGTTTGAAAAATAAAAATAACACTACGCATAGGTTAAAACAATAATTGTGATCTCTACGTGGTTCTATGATAAATAAACAACAAAGTTACTAAACCTTAATTGTAAATAAGATAGGCAAGTATTGAAAGAGAAAATTCATGTAAAACATAAGAATGATTTCAGACACAAATATAGCAAACATAACCATGCACGTACGATTACTACATATTGAGTGTATTAATGTATTAATTACTTCCCATGGCGCAATGAAAATAATGGTTTGTATTAGCAATCTTTCGGGATATTCGATAATTCCACTATAAATCTTTTTCTATAGGTTACAGACAATGGAATATCATTTCAACTGTTAATAACAATCATACATTGAAGCACATTTTAGGTACAAATTAATAGTAATTGTAAGGATACATTCATTTTTTGGAAACAATGACATTTAATTGTATTACACGAAGTAATCAGAGTTCATCGTTCTTTAGAAAAATCTTAATTGAAAATTAGTTTGTAAATAAAATATGTAATTTTCTAGCTTGTCAGTGTTTGTGTAACTCGTGATGCAACTAACATCATGGTTTAACTTATCTCACTGCACCTCTTCTAAATTTTGTAGCAAATAAAAGATTATTAGCAATAATTTTCAAAAATTGTTATTATGTTGGTAATAGAGATTTGGTGATTTATCATGATCATAATGTCACATTGTTCATGCAGCCACTAAATCATCTCTTTTATCAGTGTTATATGGCGCGTCAAATGTGATATTATAAACTTCATTTTCCATTCACACTGAAACTTTTCTCTACCAAAGTTTGTCACCAAAATGAAACAATAGCATTTCATAACCCCGTCATTACAGATAACATAGTGTTGATCAATGCAGATTTGACAACATATTTTACCGCCAACTCTCAATCCCATAGTAAAATGATTTATTATTTTCGTTATTGGTAATATATGAAAAGAAAGCACAGTCAATACTCGATTACAGAGAACTATAACTTGTAAATTAACTCTTCAATTTAAAATGTTCGTTGTCATAAAAATTGCATATATTGTATTAAATAATATTCCAAACAAATCGTGGGTATTTGTTCGAAACGAGAACAAATGGTTATTTCGTATCTGAATATACTAAAAGAAATCCAGCCATTTACAATTACTGCTGCTTACCTATTTACAATTCTTAGTCAGAACGTTCTTTAAACTCCAATCTCACAATTTGAGAATTTAGAGGAACATTTTCAGAAACGCAATTCTTCGCAATTAAGTGTAAAATAAAATATCAACCTAATAAATAAATTAGTCATGTTGCGGCAGTAGTATAGTAACTTGCATGTGTCCGCGTATTTTTAGGTCCATTACTCCTTGTTACACCTCTTAGAAGCAAGTGAGATGACTTACAGAGCAAGTGAGGGGTCATACAACGCGGCATCACCGCCTAATGGGGGGAGGGGAATTGGCCATTTCTTTGGGATCTTCTCAGAACATTCAAAGATAATTTTCAAAAAGGATATGATATACTACTCTTTGAGAGATATTTCGAAGGACTAAATCAAGAAGTGTCATGGCTTTCGTGAAAACCTAGTAAAACGCAATCGTCAACAAATTTTTGTTGTTTATCAAATTGAAAATACGAAGTGTATCTCCATCTCCTTTCAGCGCAAGAGATAACATTATCTAGTAAGATCGGGAAGCGAGAATGTTGTCAAAAATACTTAAAAATGATCCATTTCGATACACGTAAAATTGTAGTAACATTTGTGATAAAATTCTTCGCAGTGAATTATTTGTTAATTTACTAGAAAATTCTTCCTTCTGCAAGGACTATTAACAAATCAAGGTTTAAAAAGCTTTCGAAATAAAGAATAGTGCGATAGCTAAATTTTTATTTCATTTCGGAAATGCAGACAAAAACTTGCCAATCATACGCTTGAAGGAAAATCTAGGGAGAAAAATTATATTCATCACAACAAAAGGGGAAGAGGTAAATCTAAGCATATCTTCACACCTTCACGCATTTTATCATCGCCCATAAAACGTGTTCGATACTCGAGTTTGAGGTTGTTCAGGTTAGTCTGTTTAGAGCCGTTCAGAGTGCTCGAGCCGAGAACGTTCTTCGGGAACCCATCCTCAGTCCACTGAGGACGAGACACGCCTCGAGTAGGATGAGAGGGCGGGCGGACGTCGATACATATCTCTGCGAGCGGAGGGGCGGGGGCGGGAGCGGTGGCGGGGGCGGCGGTGCGTGACGTGGGGACATCTGCATTGCAAATGTGCGCGGCCACCGCTCTGCCGCTGTTTGCTGCGCGGTTTACGAATTAAACGCAATATATGACGCATTATCCCCGTAAATAGCGGCGGCAGCGGGCGGCCGTGCGACCCGCACCTCGCAGGACGGACGGGGCTGGCGGAGGGGGTTCGAGTCAGATCAGGGGCGAGCGCGGTGGAGGTGGGGGAGTTCGTGTGAAGCAGTGCTGACATAGGAAGAGCGAGCGAGCGTGAAGAAGTGATAGGCGGGAAGAGTGGGGAAGTAACGTTGTGAGGGCGGATCGGAGGGGAGAGAGCGGAACGGAGGGGAGAGGGCAGAGCGGGTGGGGTGGGGCGGAGAGGGGCGGATTGATTGATTCGTGTTTCCGGGCGCGTCAACAACTTAGGTCATTAGTCCCGGAAGTGTAGTGCGTATTTTTCTCGGGAAGTGGCGATGATCTTTTCCCCGCTGGATGGCGAGATCTGGCGCCGACCTACCGTCGACTAGCGGGGTTTTCCCCCTTAACCAAGTATCTCCCATCAGTGGGGCACCGCCCCAGCCGGGACAAGCTGTAAGCTCCCGACCGCTCTCCCCGCATGTGTGGTAGTGTAGTGCATGTTAGTGTAAGTGTATGTGAAAGAGGAGAAGATAGGACACGGAAGAGGAAGGAAAGATCGCGCGCTGTACGTGGCCCGTTTGTTAGCCGTGGCCTGGTATTGCTCCGGCATTCGCCTGGTGTTGATCGGAGAAACCACGGAAAACTACCGATCAGAGCAGTCGGCCGCTAGAATTCTCCCCCAGATAGCGACTGAATTCGACCTAGCTGACAAGCTGGTGCCGTCGGGACTCGAACCTAGGACCTCCCGGTCAGAGGGATTGCAGTGATATCAGGTTGATACACTGAGCCATCTCTCCCGGTAGATGGGTGGAGAAGAGAGAGCGGAGCGGAGAGAGCGGTGCGGAGTGCTGTTGAGCGGAGGGGAGCGGGGGGAGCGGAGAGGAGTGGGCAGAACGGGCAGAACGGGCAGAACTGGGAAATGGGATTGAGAGAGAAATGTCAGAGTGAAGAGGATGAAATAACATTGGCACAGTAGGGAGGCTGGAGCGAAATGTGAAATAAATGGGGTTGGACGAACAGGGAGAATGAGGAGCGCGTAAGGAGGACAGTTAAGACGTGTTCTTCACAGACGGACGGACGGACGGACGGACGGACGGACGGACGGATGGACGGGATAAACTTCCGCCGTTCCTACCGCCATCCGCACAGTAGGGAGGCTGGAGCGAAATGTGAAATAAATGGGGTTGGACGAACGGGGAGAATGAGAACCGCGTAAGGAGGGGGGCAGTAAGCGAAATGTGAAATAAATGGGGTTGGACGAACGGGGAGAATGAGAAGCGCGTAAGGAGGGGCGCGTAAGCAGGGTTTGGGAGTATAAGAGGAGCTGAAGGAAGTGGCAAGGAGGAGCGGGAAGTACAGGGTGGAGAGGGTGAACTCAAACCGAAGAATGCGGCAAGATGAAGGCAAAATGGGGTTGGGAAGCAAATAGGGTGGGCGGAGCGGATGGCGGTAGGAACGGCGGAAGTTTATTCCATCCATCCGTCCGTCCGTCTATCTGTGAAGAACACTTAACTGTTGGATTTTTCCAAAATGAATATTCCCTGGTCGAGCCGAAGCTTTGCGATTTTCAAAAATATTACTTTTTTTACTTGAAGCCTCTGAGACATTTTCCAAATTTTCTCAAAACTGGCTCCTATTATTCTTTATATTGCATGTAAGAATAGAGTGAAATACAAAGATGGAATAGGTCCCATTTTCTCTGAAAATCTGATTTTTTTAAATTTTGTGAAAACTTGAATGTTCTGTATAAGATGACATAAACGTCATTTTGCTGTATTACTTTTTTCTTTGAAAACTTTTACAAATGTATGCTCTCTCTCTCTCTCTTTCTTCCTCTCCCTGTCACACACACACACACACACACACACACAAATCGTTAATATTTACATTACCGATGATTACTATATATTTGTATTTGTGAATACAAATGCTTCAAATGATCTGAGATAAAGTTTCTCCACAAAACCAAATGTTTTTCAGTGAAAAAGAACTGAAAATACTAATTTCAGAAACGTTCAAACGTCATTTTCTTAAGAACCGTTTTAAGTTCTTTAACAAAAATTTGCATGTAGGAACAGGATTTACTCCTTTATAACATACTTCTATATTTAAAAACAAGATTTATCCACTTTTTCATTAACATGATCTGACAATTCGACATTTTCTTTTGAAAAATCTTCGCCGCATATTACAATACTTTCTGTTCAGTACGTAGTATGTAGCAGTGCGAGAAAGAAAACAAATTGTGGGAGTTTCGAAACAAAACTAAACCGGGAGAATAGAAAGTGACTATTAATCACTAGAAAATAGTAAGAGAAATTGAAAAATACTTGGCCAACGACGTTTGCCAATAAAACAAGTATTTGCCCGAATCTCAGTTTATAACTATTTATATGTAATTTACACTTCTTGATATGTCAATTCGCAAAATCTTTAATTTTTTACTGGAACTTTTGTTACCACTTCGATTGAATTTGCTAAAATATGATTTCTCGATACAACATGCAATTTTCCGAACGAAGATAAAAAAATGCTATTACTTCATTACATCTCATGGACGGTGGTCAACGTTGGCATTTGGAACAGGGTAAACTTTAATTCAGAACCAAATTAATTCACAATGAATAATAGCTCAAATGACAATAGTCAATTGATTAGGCAGTTGAATGTTCGTAATAAATATTCCCAGTCTAAAAAGAGAATGGCATTTGTTATTTTCTCTTATGGTAGGGAACGCCAATTAGGTAGATACTACAATGTGTAAAGCTCATTTTATTACATTTCCAATATTGTCCACTCTACATAGCATTAGCCTTTGAGTGCTTTGCAAACCCGTGTAAACAAATCTAATAATATCATAAAGCAATGTAATGCACGATTTCTCTAACAGTCCCTGTTGACCCAATTTTCCCATAATAATGGAAATAATGCAACAATTAACCAAATAACAACAACACTTGTAAAATGCCGGATATTCCGACAGCTCGTTGAGCGTTAATGAAGAAATTCAATGTTACATTACGTAATAATTAAAATATTCATAAGAATGGAACTACTTAGAGTGATATATTTTGCTATGAATGTTGATAAACCCGCTTGTTTGGACAAAACAATCCACTGTTTCTGATTTCGTAAAACGTCAGCAACTTTCTTTACAAATTCATACTATATAAAATGTGAATATAAGGAATATATATGGGAGCGGTTATATATTTCATCAACATACAGGTTTTTGGAGACATAACTACTTCTTTAATCTTCCCTGTTCTCACGACTGAGAACATCTCTGTTCACAGTCCTATACTCGCCCAGAATACCCAACGAACTAACACCCCTGTCTAGTGCTTAAACAAAGGACAGGTGAGAACAGCTCTTCGGGCTTTCACAACAAACTTCCATATTCCACTTCATCGCTAGGTACTTGGACCTCACGGGGTTTGGAATCGTGAAGCGAAATCTCGCAAGCATTTTCACCCATTTGCCTGCCCCAGCCCCGCCCCGTCCCGTCCTACCCCGCCATCCCGCTCGCTCCGGATAAGTTCCCCGCTAAAACCTGCGCTGATTCGGTCGGTCGTTATCGCCACGGAAAGGTCCCGCAACATGCGCGACCTTCTACACGCGACACTCGAGAGCAAGGCAATCCCCCACCATCGACCCTCTCCACCGACATCAACTCTCTTATTTTCTCAATCTCTCCTTCTTGTCCCTCCCTTTCCTCCTCTCTCTTTCTCTCTCCTCTCCATCTTCTCTCATTCATAAACGCCATCTTTGCCCTTATACCCGCCCTCCTTTGTCTCATATTCGCTTACTTTTTTCTCCTCTCTCAATAATCTCTTCCTCTCCCAACAACGTCATCTAGTTTTTTACTCTCCTTCCTCTCGTTCTCTGTCCTCCTTCCTCTTGTTTTCTGCCCTCTTTCCTCTCAATTTTTGCCCTTTATTACGAGCATTCAGTCTCTAGTATTCTCTCATAGGTGGTGGGGTCATGCGGCAAATTCTCATCGTCGAGGCTCGAACAAAGAATATTCCAATCTACTAACCTTCTGTTACGGACGCGAAAGTATGGAACACACGATAGCGTGCTTTGCCATCGATCCACTTGAGGGGGAAACAACAAAAGAAAGAAGGCAGATTTGCAAACATTACCGCCTCACCGAGCTGCTGTCAATGTTAATGGAGAATGGAAATGATAAATTATACTATTTTCATTCCTCCTCCGTTTATATTACGCTCATTCAGAAATAGTTTGCTTTAGCACGCAACATTTTTTTAACTGTAGAAATGGTTTAACTGTGTTGGAAGTCGGAAGAAGCTAGTTATCACAAACGCTGACCTTCTTTTAAAGGGGGAAACGTCGTAGTTAGAATCTTGAACATATTGCCATTATTACCATATTATGAAACTCGACACCATTTTAACACTTCATTAGGAGTAGCTAACGAGAGCGAACAATACGCTACCTTAATACAGGAGAACCCAAAAAATCTTCTGATTTCTGAGCCAGCAGAGATACGAGAGAGAAGTCGTATGGGATATTATAATCTCATGAAATCGTAAGCGTATTCCTGCCAGCAAAGGCAAATGATAATCTCTATGGAGACAAAATTTTCTGTGATCTTTCCTTCCTCTTCCTTGCCCTTTCTTCGCACCTTACTTGCACACACTTTCAATCATATGCAGTACTCTACCACACCTGTCAGAAGACCAGTCAGAACATAAAAGCTTGTTCCGTCTGCGGTGGTGCCACGCGGGGAGGAGATACCTATTTGAGCAAAAATCCCTGCAAATCTACATAGGGGAAGATCTTGCCATCCAGTAAGGGAAGATCACCGCCAACTCCCGCGATAAAACGTGTACTATATTTCAGGATTAATGACCATTGAATCACTAATGAATAAAACACTAATCAATCAATCATTCAAAATGTCACGTTTTTATGATTTCATTATAATGCAACAAAGAAATTTCCGCATCTTTAATGTGGACAGTGCATTGTAACGTAAATCCCTGTTTCATTAGCATGTGACTCCAGAGCGGGGCTCGCAGATCCCAATACAATTTTGAATGACCCTCAACAATACGACATAAATTCAAAGAAGTTCACTAGTAGCGTTATGGAGTAAATATAATTGTTTCAATGGAATGATTTTTTAGAGCTTCCGGGCGCACGAACAGCTATGGTCATTAGTCTCGTAAGTGTAGTGCAAGTTTTTATCACCGAAGGTGGCGGTGTTCTTCCCCCGCTGGATTGTGGGATCCGAAACAAACCTGTATGTTGTCTATTTTATTTATTTTATTTACGTCAAAAAATAGTTAAAAACTGCGTATGACGAGCTATGGGGAGAAGTGAAGTGAAGTGTGAGAAGTGAAGAGAAGTGAAGTGTCTTGTGAAGTTTTCTCCTTCCAAGTATCTCCCACCAACGAGGCACTGCCTCAGCGGACCAAATGGTCTCCAAAATGTGTGAGAGTATACTGGATGTAAGTGTGAGTGGTAAGTAAAGGGAAGAAGATAGACAAGGAAAAGAAAGGAAAGATGTCGCTCAGTCCGTGACCCTTTCGCTAGGGTACTTGTATTGAACGGAGAACTACATGTGTTGACCGTAGAAACTACGGGGAGCTACAGATCAGAGCAGCCGGCGACTAGAAATATCCTCCGTCGGATCTCGACGTAGCTCTGAAGCTCGTAGAAAATACTACCATCGTCGGGACTCGAACCTGAGGATCTCCCAGAGGCATTGCATCATTAGCTGATGCTCTGATCTTCCTCGGCCGGAGTTTAAGAAGAATAAAAAACTATAAATAAAAAACTATTGCAATAGATTTAGGAATAATGTTCCTGTTAAATTGTAAATAGAATTGTTCCTCTGTAAATGGTATGTTCTATAAAAAGGAATGAAGAAATCCAACTTTGAAGATATTATCTCAAAAGTTGAATTTTGAGATCATATTCGTACGCACGGTGATAAAGAAAGTATCAAGCAAATGCTTAGGAACAAAACTAATCAAATGAAGTATATTCCAGAAATATTACAGAAAATAGAAAAATGATTCAAAACTTTTGATTATGAATACTGTTAACTACTCTATAATTATTTAAGATTGATTTAAAAAACGAAACAATTAAAAAGATGTTTCAGGAGATGTTCATACGGCACAGTCAATTCTAGAAGTAAATGTGAGAATGCACTCCGTAACTTGTAACAAACCGCCACTTTGAATCGCAGAATTTAAAAGAATCGAATTTTCGAATTTCATTTAATTACATTGCAAAGCGAACTAAACGATCGTACGTTATCGTTCAGAAATAAGGGGATGTGACGTACAGTAAGGGATTATACAAAATCCGAATAGAAGGCAAATGGGCCAGAAGCGGGAAAATCTCATGCATGTTAAAAAGGCAAGAAGCCCCACGTATCTGCAGAGCACGAAGTTGCTGCAAATACTATTCACCGGAAGGAAATATCTGAAAAAAACAGTACTGTCCTTGTTATGGTGTACAAGGATTTCCATTGGTAGCATATATGAGAGAGTTTTTGCAAGTCGTGAATTTGAAAGACGTAACACGACAATTCAGAAGAGAAATGTTCTGCGCATGCGCCAGCATCCAATGACGGGCTTTCAATTAACGGGTCCCGTCATTCTCCATGTTTTGTCGTCTACCACGAATGTGCTCATAGATTACACACAGTTTCCGCCGCCACCACTAACATGAATTCGACACTAATACACAATAAGAATGGTAATAATGAAAATTACAATATATTTAGTACCAATATAATACGGCAGGAACTTCATGGTTAATTTTTACTCAAGTTAATTCATATACATCAGGAATAAACTACCGTATTAGTTTAAAATTTGGAGGTTATGTGTACGTTGAAGCTACATTGTCACGAAAACATAGTTGTCTATCTACAGGATGATATAATTGCAATAATTTTCCATTGTTAATACAAACAATATAATGTATTGAAATTATATTAAATTAATTAGGAAGTTATACTTTAGATCTACTTTGGAGATAAAGACATGTATTTTACATATTCGTATGACACCATCAAATTTCATGTATTATAGATATTTATATCTGGTAATCCTCATAAATCATAAATGGAGTCAGAAGATTCACAGATGTTAAGTAAAAGCTTTTAGGTACTATTAGAGGTTTTCATATCCAACTAATTCCTAGTTTTACGTGTTTTCGATTCTACGATTTGCAAAATCGTATTTTTCTGGAGATACGTTATTTCTGATTGACGACAATGATTGCAAACTACGACATTGGATTTTCCGTCTTGCAAAATCTCTGTATTAAGTGAGTCTTTGTCAGTCGTTATTTGAAATCTCAAAGAGCGAGAATAGTAGCCTTGAAAAAAAAGTCAATTTATAGTTTGCAAGACACGAGATGCTGTTCTTTTCTGTAGGAAAATTTAAATGAATCGCTGAAGGATATTTTCTGAAATATCTATCTAAATATTTTGTTGTTTACAAAACAATGTTTTGCAATAAGGAATATTTTACAATTAATTAATCGTTTAGAATAGCATCATTGATACCTACCTTATGTTCTTTCTTATGCAAGAAAATATGTGCTTTTAAATAAAATTGTTTCAACTTATAACAACACAAAAATTGATTTGAATAAACCAAGACATCAAATCTTTAACCATCCAGTTTTGCTTTCTGTCAAAATAAAAATAATTTCGGCTATTTTTTAGTTTTTGTTACCTGTTAAAGCAACGAAAGGCGCTGTGTTATACTCTTGGGCTGTGAGAGCTGAAATGTTTTCTCGTCGCCGATTCTAAACCGCCTCCAACGATTCTGACCTCTGAAAATGGAACAATAAGACTTATCACCGTCGGCGTTTGATTTCCACCACTAAATATTTCAAGAAAAATATTATGTCTCACCTGTATTGGCCTTATTTTTCAGACTTCTCCCAAAATATTTGCATACATGTATGCATACGTTAGTGCTACTTTTTCGGGGAATCGTTCGCTCGCCGAGAAGGAATTTACGTCGACACCAAGGAATTTCCATAAAGCAACGAGCGTCAATAAACGCTAACAGCATCGAGGTATGCGACAATGTCTTCCGCTTCGTCGACGCAATTTGCTTCAGTTGGTTCGGCTGTTGATTTGCCTTAAATGGAAATTAGTTACCGTTCCGCGAATATAATGGGCTGCGTCGTCCTGGACAGTACTGCGTCCCGGTTAGCTAGCTGCGTTGTAGTTTGAAATATTGATTTCTTAGATGCATCATTTTTACTCTCTTGAATGAGGCTTGCGGGTTTTTGAATGAATATTATAGTATCTTGAGTGCGACTTGTTTGAAATGCATAATCTTAGCTCTTAATTTATGTCAAGAAGAGCTTACAAGTGTTTTATTTGAGATTAGGCACCAAATTTGAATGAATTTCGTGGCAGTTGTGTTAACAATACCAAAACGTCTAGGTTTCAGTTCCTCCAATTTTCAAAAGTTTCAAAAATTTTCGCATATTTTCTTAAATAATTTATGAATTAACTATGACGCAATAGATTTTTAATTGTACAGAAAATTTTGAGAGTTATTTCCCGTCCTGGTCAAAACCACTATTATTTAACTAAAACCCAAATAATAACGAAATGTTTTCTCGCTAACGTAAACACAACGTATTAGCATGAACAAAATTATTAAAATAGTTTTAAAATTGAACATTTTTATTCTGTTCTACTTCGAGCAATGTATTTGTTCTTTTTCGCTACGGAGTAGAGAAAAAGCGGCGAAATTTCGAAAGCACGAAAGAAACGCGTTTTCGGGAGAAAAACTCATTATTACAGAGTTCTGGCAACAAAAATAATGATAATTACAATTGCTAAATGTAGAAAAACTCTCTAACACGTGGTGTAGCCAGAATCCATGTTTTGTGGGTCCTTGATGTAGAAAAAACGAATGACGTCAAAACGTCTGTCGGTCTGTCTGTGAACAAAGCTAGCGGTTAAATCGTTCAGCCGATTTTCTTCTTATCTTTGATATTCCCCAATCGATTTTGCTGATGTCACGTCCTTCGAACTTCAAACTGATATTTTAATTTTAGGGTCACTTTACATTAAGCCCATAGGGCATTTTTCAAGTTTTCAAAAATAATGTTGCGTCGTTTTTTATCCATTTTTTGTTGTTAGATAGTGTGAAGAAAGTTTAAGAGAATGATACAGGTCTCATGTACGTTAAAAACTCTGATTTTTTGAAAATTGCAAAAGTTCAATTTTTTTCGAAGTCTTCCTCCTACTACAATAGATAGTAGAGAACTTTCTGCAATAGACTACAATTACTCTCTAGACTCTACTACAATTTACTACAATAGATAGAGAATTTTCCTTTAATAAAATCTGTTCCTTAAATACAGGTTTTGAAATAAGGTCATGAACAAATTTTCAAAAATTTGAGTACTTTTTGCGTAATTTTGCTTGACAATAAGGGGGAGAAAGTATAAACAGGGCAGTGCACCAAGAGAAAGCTTACTGGCTTTATATGAATAGATGCTGTCATGCTTTTTGCTTGTTTACTCTTATCAAGCCAACATTGCGATATAACGTTGCAATATTCAAGGAAAGTAGTCCTTGATGTAGACTTTGTTTAAGAAATATAAATTTGGGATAATGTTATAAAATATACCGCACTATGATTTTCACTTTTAAGTAGGAATAACCTTGTAAAAAGCACTAATATTAATTTAGGCAGATAACGGATATTGAAGGATAAAACCTTCAGACGAAGGTGAAAATATAGGAAAACCAAGATAGCAAAACTTCCTTCTGAATTTTCATCTCAAAAACTTGACAGCTTCCACAATTCCACGTTAAAAACTTGACAGCTTCCACAATTAAATGTCAAATTTATTCAAAATACATTCAAAATTAGTGATTTAATGTATGAAATTTAAAATTGAAAACGGTTACACGTTTTTTCAGTAAACAATTTATTTTAAGCTGGATTGCGTCCCTTAACTAAACGCATGAGAGTACATAATCTTAAATCCCCACACAGTACATTACGATTGCATTGCATGAAAAGTACCTTGGGTACAAATAAAAGTATCTCCTTATTTTTAATATTTAAATGTTACAATTAATTCTTTAGCTTCAATCGTGAATCACTTCATTTTCATGCTTGCAGCTCTCGTACGTCTCGTACTCACAGAGCTCGTACGCGCAGCTATCAGTCGCGCACATTTATTTCATAATCGAAGATTGGTGTGCACAATTTTGAACAAAAACCTACTTTCAAGAAAACTTGCACTTTCGTTTCCTTAGGAAGCCTTTGTTGTTAATAAATGTTTCTACACCACTTTAAATTTTTAAAAAAGTATTTTTCCACCGACAGGTCTATCTCAATACTGATGTCAACAAGATATTGAGGTTCTGTACTCCTTGCCTGAGTTTCCCAAAAACATCAGATCTACCGGAAACAACGTTAGGTCTTACGCAAGTAGAAATACTCGTATTTATCCACAGTGATCGGTATCGATTTGTCGACTCTAAGACTTCGAATTTTGAGGATAACTGTGTATTATCTGACGTCGATATTCGATTTTCAAGATTTCTCAAAAAAATATAATTTTCTTTTTGAGTAATTACTCGCAAATAGTGCTCAAAACAACACAATAAAATTTTCCTACTCAATAAAACTTTTGAAATTCGGGATTCAAAGGGTCCCTCCCGATAAGTTGGTAAAAAGTTCCCCTCAACCAAATTACATATGAGTGGTTACACTATAATTCTAACATAAAAATAATATTTTTGAAAGGTTTCTTAGCCTCCGTTCCACCACCCACACCCCTGTACAGCCAAAAACGTGTTTTTTTAATTTCAATTTTTTTCGACAACTTAACACTATTTTATCAGACTGAAAAAAATATGATAAATAAGAACACAACTTGGACTATCAGAAAAACATTTTTTAATATTTTCTCAGGCCCAAATTCAAACACAAAAAAATATTTTCGAAAAAAAATATCAAGAAATATTTTTTACGGTGTCTTAGAAGCCTGGAACAGGCTCGAAAAAAAATCAAAGGTTTTTCTTAAAACCCAAATTGTTGTGTATTTTTTCAGATTTTTTCGATTGCTGGGCTGCAGTTAAAAAAATAAAAACCATTTCCCGCCTTTAAAACACCTGGACTTTCAATATACTTTGAATATGACTGCAACGGTTCTGTGCATTTATTTTAGTGTTTATTATACATTTGTATACATTATTGTAGCACCCAATAAAGTTTTGATTTTGGAATATACTTAAAAATTATCATTTTTTAAAGCTTTCTAATCCTTTGTATGAGAATATCGTACGATAAGGAAAGATAATAGTGTTTGGCAGTTTATTAAGTAATAATTCGGTCATATTTGAGGGATAATTGGGGGACATGTGGAAAAATGAAGGGGAAGAGGTTAGACCCAGATTTACAAGAACTGTTTTACTTGTCTTAGAACACGGACACTGGCACGAAAAAAATCTTAAAACTTCATCTCAGAATGCTTGTGAATTTTTTCATATTTTTTTAAGAGTTGGTCATAGTTTAAAAAAAACTGAGGCATTTGTAGTCAACCACTTGGCAGTTTGGTAGTTGCCGCGTCCTAGGCACGTGCGACCTTGCTGGAGGAGGAAGGCCACAGAATAGCAGCTAAAACGTTGACAACTGAGCCTAGAACGCGGCGCCTCCGGACAGATAAATAGTAACGCATTGGTTGCGGAAGCCTTTGGTCTCACGTCTGTAAATGTTTCAGAATAGAGAAAAAGTTGTATTTTCCTTTACCTAAGTACGTAGTAGTTGTTCTTGAATACGTATAAATATGGAGACACTCGTACAATCTGTACACGTGCAAAAACTCTGCACTTTGTAAATAATAATTGTACGAAAATTGAAAATTGATTTAATGTAGCACCCAACTGCAAACTCCCATCCCCCGAAAAGTACAACAATGTATACAAATGTATAATAAACCCAAAAATAAATACACCGAACCGTTGCAGTCATTTTCAAAGTATATTGAAAGTGTTTTAAAGGCGGGAAATGGTTTTTATTTTTTTAACTGCAGCCCAGCAATTGAAAAAATCTGAAAAAAATACACAACAATTTGTGTTTTAAGAAAAACCTTTGATATTTTTTTCGAGCCTGTTCCAGGCTTCTAAGACACCGTAAAAAATATTTCTTGATATTTTTTTTCGAAATATTTTTTTGTGTTTGAATTTGGGCCTGAGAAAATATTGAAAAATGTTTTTCTGATAGTCCAAGTTGTGTTCTTATTTATCATATTTTTTCAGTCTGATAAAATAGTGTTAAGTTGTCGAAAAAAATTGAAATAAAAAAAAACGTTTTTGGCTGTACAGGGGTGTGGGTGGTGGGACGGAGGCTAAGAAACCTTTCAAAAATATTATTTTTATGTTAGAATTATAGTGTAACCACTCATATGTAATTTGGTTGAGGGGAACTTTTTACCATCTTATCCGGGGGACCCTTTGCGTAAAACATTTCGAGAATTTTAATTTTGGTAATTTTGTTCATAACATAATGAATTTTCAATATTCCAATCTTAATTCTGCAATTCTTGTATTTTGTAATATACTAATTTTGATTCTGGAGTTGTATTTATAATGTTAATATTTTCACATCAACTGAAAGGAAATTAAGAGAGTTATAACTTTTTTCAAAACAGGGATTTTGCTGTATAGTACATTCCATAGTTTATTTTAAAATAGAAAATTTCATCATCTGATTACATATCTGTTTTAACTACGTTTAATTTTACAGAATATAAATATTTAAGTGTTATCAAACTTGACGATTCGACCTCTGTCGACTCGTTAAATTTCTTTTGTGAGGTGAGATGTACCAAACGCGTGCATTGTTTTTCGTTGACTTTTAATTTACCGTTTTGCTGTTCAAATTGTGTGAGTGATAATATGAAAGTTAATCTTGATGCTTAACTTGAGTTTTAAGAAACTATGGGTCCGGAACTAGCAATTACTTGTAAAAATTCAGTTTCATGATAAGAGTGATTCTCAATTCTTAATTAGTTATAGAATGAGAAAGGCCGTGTTCCTGACGATTTTTGAAAAAATAGAAGCGCCTATGGAATACCTCTCAAATGGAAATAAGCTTCTAACCTCCTTGCAGCAGTTGCTAAAAGCTTTAAGATTTTTGCTTCAGGACATTTCAATATAAGTGCAATACTTATTAAAGTAGCTGAAGCCTACTTGACCCCGAGCGATGCTAATAATTACATATTTGTCTGTTAAACAGTAATTGAAGAAAGGGAAACATGGAAAATATTTCTTGTAATTTCTCATTGTACTGATTCATGAAACGTAGAAAACTGACTTGATGTGTTAATTCATTTCAAAATTATGTCGAAATGTATAAATGTAGAAGTAATGTACGAAGTGTAGAAGAATTAGTCAATGTGAATATTTTACGTAATCTGCAAAGTCATTTTAGGAAAAGTTATTTTATTTTTACTAAGTAAAACTTGTAATGGACTGCAACATGATTGCATATAACTATGTATATGCACACACACGCATATATATATATATATATATATATATATATATATATACAGAGAGAGAGAGAGAGAGTTAGTACATAGCTAGTCTAGTGATAAAGTTACGTGACCCACCTGTGTATGTATGTGTACCCTGTTACGAGTACATTCAAAATATCCGTTAAACCGTAGTCGCAAAAATCAAAACTACTAAAAAAAGTCTTATATAATATATGACAATATGTATATCATTGGATTTGTCTTTTTATACTCGTCATGATAGACTGAAACAATATGTGTAGTTCCATTTGAAAAACCAAAGTTACCTCAAATAACTCGTAAAATAAAGTGATATAATAGAAATGAATGCACGTATCAATTAGCCCCTTTCCCTCATGCACTACCATGAAAAGTGCATTGCAATAACTGCAAACGTTCAAAAGTTACAGGAGGTGCTAAAGCTACGTGACTCATCCTGTATATTGTATATAACAGATTTTCGGATTTTCCAGAGGCCTAGTGTGTCTAACGATATCCTAGACACCACTCACACGATCACAGATTGTATAGTTCTCCGACCATTTATGAGTAAATTCGAAATCAGTACCATGAGTAGTCGCCCTCGTTTCCTGCCGAGCTCCGCGCAGCCCCAGCGAGGAGGCGAGGAGCCGGACGCGTATACGCGAGTGTCCGGGGAAGCCCCGCGTTGCGCGGCGCTCGGATCCACTTAGACCGCGCAGCGCCGCACGGATTGATCTGCAAGTGCAGCGCCTGTGCGGCTTCCGCTGCCGCCTCGCAGGGTTGCAGCCAGCGCCCCCGGGGAGCTGGCAGCGGGGCAGCGGCGCGCCGCGGCAGCGCAAGCGGAAGTGACTGAGACAACTGCGCGAGGTTGGGACAGCGACTGTGCGGAAGCTGCCACGGAGATGTCAGTTAATGTCATGGTGGGAGTGGTCGTGGTGGTCATGGTGGTCGTGGTAGTCGTGGTGGTCGTGCTGGTCGTGCTGGTCGTGGTGGTCGTGGTGATCGCGATGGTAGGGGTGGTAGTGGTGGTGGGGTGGTGGAATGGGTGGTCTTGGGGTGGTGGTGGTGATAGTGGTAGTGGTCATGGTGGTCATCCTGATAGTTGTGGTAGTTGTGATAGTTGTGGTGGTCGTTGTGATAGTTGTGATCGTGGTGGTAGTTGCAGTGGTCATGGTGGTCGTGGTAGTGGCAGTGGTGATCGTGCTGGTGGTGGTGGTGGTCGTGGTGGTAGTTGTGGTGGTCGTGGTCGTTATGGTGGTAGTTGTGGTGGTCGTGGTGGTTATGGTGGTAGTTGTGGTGGTCGTAGTGGTTATGGTGGTAGTTGTGGTGATCGTGGAGGTTGTTGTGGTGGTCGTGGTGGTATTAATGGTGGAGTTAATCATGATGGAGATGGTCGTGGTGGTGATGGTCATGGTAGTGGCCCTCATGCTGGTGATGATGGTGGAGGTGGTAGTCATAGTCATGGTGGTCCTGGCGTTAGTCATTGTAGTAATGATCATAGTGGTCGTCATCGTCGCGGTGGTAGTTGTAGTGGTAATCGTGGTGGAGGTGGTAGTTGTGGTTATGGTGGTCTTGGTGATGGTGATTGTCGTGGGATGTGGCAACTCGAAGATGGCGGCGATGTTGGTAGAAACGAAGGAGGCGTCGGGGTTAGCGGTATTGAAGAGACAGTCCCATTAGATAAATATTAGCTTTGCCGTTGACAACGCAAATAAACAAACACGTTCCCAACATATAATGTGACGACATATGTATCATAACAATGAAAAGTCACAAATCACTTAACTCTAAAAATATTTTCTCCTCTATATCAATTTAAAATTCTTATTTGAAAGGACATAAGCACTTCTGTCCCATACGTCACACAGACTTTTTAACTGTGTATGACATTAAATAAATGACTTTCTTAACTATGCTCCTTTTTTAACAAAAAACGTATGCAAAACAGCTTAACATTATAAATTAGTTTCATAAAATTCTAATTTTAACAGATGAAGATCATAATAACAGCTTTTTTGTTAAAAACCGCAATAATTAGATTGCGGCTTCATTAGGTGCGACAAATTATCAGGTTCGCCCGTATGTTCGATATTTTCGCTTTCCCACACACACACGTCATCAAGTCGATCCAGATGTCGCTATGTAATGGCCTGACAAGTGATTAATTCAATGGATATTTTCACTTTTTAAATGACATTTTAAATTCCTCAAATTACATTTTTTCGCAATGTGAATCTTTATTACACGCAAACCCGCACAGTATAAGAACTACGTGGGTGTTAGTAAAGCAATTACACTGACAAGTAAAATCATAACAGAAAAATTACTAACTGCAACGGTTACATGAAGTCACTGTAACGAGGTGACTTACTAATGATGTATTTCCCAGTTATTCATTTTTCCCAGCCTGTGATCCAGCAAATGATATTTGGAATTAATTTAAAATATGTTCACAATAAACACAGGGTTGTATAAATCCGCTTGTACGTACTAATGAGAACGAAACTCGTAATCCTAAATGTTCTTTTTTATGTGTACCTACATTGCATTAATGAATCACTAATTTCAGGGTTGTTATATTTTATACCTCAAACAAAATATCCAGTGCTCTGTAAGTAACATCATAATCACGCTGGATTTGGTGATTTTGACCGAAACGAATATAATAATTTTCCTCCGGTTTCCGAAATAAAATGCTTGAAATTTTTAAATAAGAATCAAAATAGCATATTTACATCTCTTCTAACGCAAAAACTGAAATATCGTTCATAGTTCATTAATATAAATATATATTTCTATATGTACAAGTTTAATGCATTATTAACATAGAAGAGCATATTTAAATCACTTTTTTTAAAATACCACAATTCTGTTATTGGGTCACATTCATGTATTCTTTATTTTAATGAAATAACACAAAGGTTTTTTCGCATTTGCAATACTTTAGACGTGTTTTATGAGATATTCATTCACACTTCCGATTCATTCCCATGTGTTTTTATTGAACGATTTTCAAGATTCGAATGAATGATGAATAGGTGCTTGCACACTAATAATACAGATAGGTGCCATCATGGTTTCTTCACCCTATGTATTAGTTTTAAGTTAGGTTAAGATGTATTTATTAAGCCATTCACTACATGTGTATAGTTCAATGAACTCATCTATTTATTAGAAAATCAAATAATAAATAAATTAAATTAAAAGAAAACTAATAATACCTAGGTCCTATAGTTAGTCCTAATATGTTTTAATAAATATGTTAAAGTTCGATAAATTGTAATATTGTAAAATTATCGGAACATTTTTTATAAACAAACACTGGATTACTGTATTATCAAATAATTTATTTACTTTTAACATTTCGTCTCTAATTGGAGTCTTTTTCAAAACATAAAATTTGTAAAATATCGTAAATAATAAAAGAAAACCAATATAATAATAAAACAAGTTGTGACATACCTTTGGGTCACATTCTCTTAAAAAGAAATGATTAAAATTAAATGAATCATTTCAAAAGAATAGTACTGTAGAGTCTGTTTATAAAAAAATATCGAAATACGTTTACAAGATAATAAGTTTATTTCAGGCCACATCAACCTCTCTCACACCAACCTCACCACAGTTTGGATTGATACACTCACAGATCTGCAAGCGTAATGTACTGCTGCGTGGCTGGTGGCAGAGCAACTCAAAAAACATTTACTAGTCGCTCATGTGTTGGGAACCAGACCCTTCTAGCGCGTAAACGTCTGGTGTGCGTACCAGTTAGACTGCGATTGGATTTGAGAGAGGGGAGGGGTGCTGAAAAATGCGTTGTTCCTGGGAATGACCCCGTAAGGAAAAACTGAAAGACGCACCTTTTGGTGACATTTCTGTGATGATTATCCAAATATTTTCCGCCGAGGATACAGGATACAGAAGCTTTCCTTTCGTTTGTATCATGTTCCCAATCACCTTGATCGGATAGACTTGATTTCCAAGGTAGTACTAACGTTGTTAGAAATAATATAAGTGAAGTGATGTTGGTCTTATTCTCATAGGGTTCTGAGGAGAAATGCATCCCAGAAAGATGTGAGTGGTGTTAAAAGATTTTGGTACCAACTAGAAAAGTTGGTAGTAGCACGGCTCTTCTAGGCTTAACGGGGGATGTAGGCGGATTTACACAATTACACTGGTAAGACACTAACATAGTATTCGCACTGCGCTTACCGTCCGGTGCACCGAAACTTGTCTCGGAAGAAGATCAAGACGGGAAGAAACTACTTGACTATCCGAGATACGCCGCGTCCTAAGCACACGTGCCAACATTTCGGCCGCCATTCTGCGACTTTGTTCAGGGCAAAATTTTCGCCTGAGGAAGGAGGAAGAATGGCGGCCGAAACGTTGGCACCTGTGACGCAACGTCTCCCGGACAGTCAAGCAGCTACTGACTCCGATCGCGGAAGCCTACGCTCTCATCAACACGGGAAGTGCACGATTTAGGGCGATGCCTTTGCGCTCATCTTTGTTGGAAATACCAAGGGTAATAATGTTTCATGGGTTTGCTGAGTAATTTTCTCAGCAAAACATTTTTATCTTGCACAAAATAATGGTAAAGGATTCGTGGTAGATTCACTCTTTTAAATTGTTGGTATTAGTGGAAACATGTGCGATTAAATCGCATGGAGAGTTCAATTTTACTTGCCCGAGTATTTATTTATTATAGTCATCGATTTGGAGAAGAAAAGGAATGAATTTTGCCTCTAGTGTATTCCCTCTGGCTTGGCCTGCCTTACGCCAAACTGTCCAAACCCACCCTTCTCCTTTCCAATACACACCTCGCTCTATGCCGCCTCACGTGACTACGCTTCTGTCCGTCTTGCCTTGCCATGTTCACTTTGATCACCGTTGCCATTATCCTGAAAATAACGTACGAATTTGGAAGTGTGGTGTAATCATACACTGAAAAACGCAATGCGTTTTCAAACTGCAGTGAACTGTACAATTTTATACTGCGCACAAAAGATGCACTGCAGCCTTGCTTCCATCGTACTGCCAGAAGTGGTAACTTACGACTCCGCCAAATTGAGTTTGAAGTAGATATTTCAAAAAAAATATTTTTCATATTATTTATACAGCATACACAGTCATTGTGAGACTTCCAGCTTTTAAGCAACACTTTATTTGCTGAGAAACATTGATCCGGGAAAGGGCTCTTTACATGAAACATTTAGGAAGTAGAGTGCAATGATCATGTAAATGACGTTTCCTCTTAAGTCATTCGTCTGCGATAAATCTTTTTGAAAGTTAGTGAAAGTCATATTTTTCTAGCATATTGTGAGACCAAAACTTCATGATTCTACGGCCCTTTGGTTTGTACATGCGGTTCTAATTAGTTGAGAAGCCCCCTCCGGCCTTCTGAGTGGCAGCCGAGGACTCTCCATCCTGAGTCAATCGCGTTGGCCGAGCTGTTAACCTAGTCGGTCACGCCTCGCTTCGGGCCACCGATTCCCTTTGGCGGCGCCGCGCGCTGACATCCTCCCCCCTCGACCCTCATACCGCGCCGCGTCTCCACGCACTCCAACACGCGCCGTCGCCACAGCACGCCCGCCCGGACCCACCGCCCCTCTCCACTTCCGCTTCCGTCCCCGCCCCTCCAGTCTCCATGGTCCAGGCTCCCGTCCCAGCCGCCTCAGCGCCACTCACCTTCCCCCGCCGGTCTCGTCCCCGTCCGTCCCCGTCCGTCCCCGTCCGTCCCCGTCCATCCCCGCCCGTCCCCGTCCGTCCCCGTCCGCCCCGCCCGTCCCCGTCCGTCCCCGCCCGTCTCCGCCCGTCCCCGTCCGTCCCCGTCCGTCCCCGTCCATCCCCGCCCGTCCCCGTCCGTCCCCGTCCGCCCCGCCCGTCCCCGTCCGTCCCCGCCCGTCTCCGCCCGTCCCCGTCCGTCCCCGCCCGTCTCCGCCCGTCCCCGTCCGTCCCCGTCCCTGTCCCCAAAGACCCCGCCACCCTTCCAACCCTACCGATCGAGACAATTCAACGCCAGTCTACTACTGACCGTCTACACCAACTTATACCAATCCCTGCTGAGGCCCCGCTTCCGTCCCCATTTTCGCGCTTGTCAGTCTCCACGACACTTTTACCAGTCCCAGGCGTTCGGATCCCCACGGCTAGCCATGGCCGCGCTGCCCCCAGCGACCTCGCCACCCGCGCCACCCCCAACGACCAAGAGGTTCCGCTGGCGGTGTTGTCCTCGCCGCTCTCCTTCCTCCCCTCTACATCGACCAATCCCAACTACGCCTCCACTCCCGTCCTCAACTCCGCGCTTTCCACCCAGACCTCACGACAGCGTCCCCAGTCCCAACAAAATCAATCCTCACGGCTAGCCCCGGGTGCTCTTGCCACTCTCGTTGCTCACCTCATCCCGTTACCCCGCCACCCCCAGACGTCGTTCCTACCATCATTGATTGATCTCTTCCGACACGAATGCGGATGCCACAAACCATCTCCGCTGCCGTTCCCGTCACCGCCTCACCCCGTGTATCCCTACTGCAGCCGCATATTCTATTTCTACCATTATCTCTCAACCTCTTACTGTCAACTGTCTTACTGTCAACCTGTCACTGCTGCCGCTTTCAGCTTTATCACCTCGTCCTTTCTTAGTCCTCACTGCCGAGATGGAATTGCTTCATTAACAACGAACACAACCACCAATATTGTTGCTACCTCCCAATTCCCTACCGCTGCTATCATCACAGACGATGATAACACAGCTATTGTTTTTGTCATTGGGATGTCAGCGTCGCCGCAGTCACAACACCTCCTGCGTTACGACCGTTGACCTATCGACACAGTTCCTTTCTCCCGGTGTTGTTGACGTCCTAACTACTACCGCCAACTACTACTGTCAACTCTACTGAATGGCAGATCACATTCTTCCCCACTCGCTTGCCAGCAATACTTTTACAGCAGGTTTGCCCCACGAATTGGATTCAGGGCATCGTGGCTCAGACAATGCCATGATGATCATCATTTTTTTCTCTCACTCCCAAACCTATCCCAGTATTCCCTTCATCTCTCTTTTGTCATCTGCTAGAGGCCCGTCGCACCTCTCCTGTACGAACCAAGACTACCAAGAACCGAGCTTACAGTATCGCGCGTGGCCACGGTGGCAACCGTATGTTCCAAGCTGCCCAGGGCAATAGTCTTTTTTAGTCTATTCATTTCCTTTTGACGATGTGTACATTGTTCGATATACATTTAGCTCTACATATGTTTGTTGACTTAAATAAACTAAACTTAAACTTACAATTAGCATTGCGATTGAGGAAACCAAATGATCACCTCTTATTAGAGTTCACGTCGGAAAATTTCTTTAGGAATATGTGGAAAGAATACTTGTTTTTATTCTTGTGGAAGAGATTGGGTTTTTGAGTAGGTTTAATCTGTTTAAATTTAATATTTGTACTAGGTTGGAGTAGAATTGCGTCGATTGATGACGTGATGAGTTGTAGGTTAGAGAATTCTTTATGGAGCTGTTTATTAGATATGAACCATAGTGCGTTGGTAATTACCATAAGTAATTTAGATTTTGTGAAGATTAGTCTTGGCTACGTGTGGCCACACTGGGTATGCATATAGTAGGAGGGTCTAACTATTGTTTTTTGTAAATTGTAAATACTATGTCGTATAATAAACGGCTGTTTCTATTGATTTTTGGTATTAATTTTAGTAGTAGTTTATATCCTGTGTTACTTTATTGTCAATGTGACGTTTCCAGTTTACTTTGGTATCGATGATTAGACATATGTATTTTATTGTCTTATTTGTTGGATAGAGAGCAGGCCCCAAGGTCTTTGCTTCGCGCAGGCCTCCTCCAGGGCATCAGTACCTTCATCATCGACGTCTTCACTTCCGTTACCACCGCGACCACCACCACCTCTACTCCTCGCCCTCCGCCGCAGGCAGAACTGAATAATTCCTCTGGTAATGGGCGGGCGACACGGCGACGGCGCCGGGCAGGAGATGAGAGAGAAAATTATATCATGGCTCTAATGTAGCGTGAATAACCCAGACATGTCGGCTGGCGCGACCGACCCACCGGTCCCGGCTCTTACCTTACACTTCCCAGTGCAGCCACCTTGCGAGAACGATTACCCAGATCGCTTCTAAAACGACGTTTAAAAATCGTCGTTCGTGCGTGATAGCATTGCCCTCGTGTAGTAATGTTGGAGGGTTAACTGAAGTGAGCATTTTGAAGCTAATTCTGTTTTTTGTCATTGATTTTTTTATTTATTTAAGTCGCAATGGCGAATCTAGTCATTAGTGACCACATACATTTACATAACATTAGCATCAGTTATAAAAGCAGTGTCTAGCAAAATGACACCCAAAGCGTATACATTATAGAATGCCAACATATAACTTTATTAAAAATAATATTGCCTTAGAGTTCCCTAATATCTTTTTAGATTTATAGTTAATTTACAGTAATATTTAGTTTGTAGAATTGTAATATTTTTCTTTGATAATTCTCGAATATTATAATTTCTTACTCTTGCGCTCCTATTTTGTGTCTGTGTCAGATATGATGGAAATGATGAATATTGGTAATGATGAATGTTGAAAGGCATTGCAGGACAAACAGGGAAGAAGGGAATCTCCACTTTTATGACTGAAATTGCAGTGTCAATCTCCAATAACCTCCTATTCTTTTTTAAAAAAATCTTTGCAGATTTCAAGGTGAAAAATTATAACTTTTTTGTGCAGAGGAGCTATAGTTAAAGAATTCTCTAGTATTATTCCATCTTTTCTGCATTCAACGACTGGAGTGTTTTCAGAGATATCCTTGCATACGAGTGATGTTGCCGAAACTACCCCTATTTCTGAAGTTTCTATTTCTGTTTCAAGACGCATGCCATTTTGAGGCTTCTCTTTCTAATTTGGGTTCAGGGTAGAGCCTTATTATATTGTATGGCATAGTACAGTCTTTTATTTTTTCCACTAATTATCATGAAACATAAATAAACAATTTATAACAAAGTTCTTTTAGATGTCGTTATAAAATATATAAAGTTTGAAAGTCGTTACTGACCACTGATTTTAAACACAAAATGTCTTCTTATTTATGAAATTAAATTGATTTTCGGAAAATGAGTAATTTCAAAAATAATACATAAAGTCTTTACTTAGGATACAGTCAATTTTAATCAATTGCAGACATTTTATATAATAATAATAATAATAATAAAATAATAATAATAATAATAATAATAACTAGCGTACCCGTGCGAGAACTCTCGCATGTTAAACCCCACCCTTTCCCTATCCATTTGTCTATCCTTTCCACAAAGGAGAGGAACTACTAATGTACTTACAGAATATCAAACAAAATAACAATGCAATTCATGTTTGAAACAAATTTTCAATTAACGTTTATTCAACATTATAGAGAGATCTTCTTGGAACAATTCATACTTCTTTAAAAACAACATTTGAAGAAATTTTTCAACCTTCCTTGAGAGTTAGCTTTTCGCTTTCCTTGATAGTCAAATAATAGAATAGTACATTATGAAACGATGATGTAATGATGGGTATTAATACACGAGTGTGATATTACGATACGAGCGAGGTACGAGCGAGTATCGTAAACTTCACACGAGTGTATTAATACCCATTACATCGAGTTTCATACGGTACTTTTTCTACGACTTATGGTAACTTTTAAAAGTTAAACGTCTCCACTGAATCGTTTCGTGGCAGTCGACATGCAAGATTCAGCCAAGGCCACCTAGCGGACACCTCTCTACACTACACCCGCAGTTGGCTTTGTTTTACCACAGCACTTGCGAGCGATTACAAAGGTTGCGGCAATAATATTCCGACGTCACCATTTTCTCATTTTCTCTCATTTCTGGAAACGTCAACACTGCCAGAAAGAACAACCATTCACTAAATATTTTATACTAAAGAATTGGCCGGTTTTTAAGGACAACCACACGGCAGCAGCAAATAACACAAAACGGGTTGCGTTCAGACAATGCCATCTAAATCATCAGGCCTATTGGCAGACGGGTATCTTGTTTCTGACGTCACTACTTGTAGTCATAACATTACAGTGTGTTTTGCGTGTGAATAAGTGTGATATGTGAATTTTGTGTGCAGAAATACTCGAGAACAGCGCTTTTATCCACTTTCTTTTGTAATAATATCTATACTTTAAATTTATGCGAACAGCAGATATGTCTAGAAGCGCAATTTTGCATCAGAGAAGGTAATTTCTCTTAACAACTTGTAAGAACGTTCAGAAGTTCGCGTTATGTGGTTTCCGCGCAGTTCCACAATGAAACTGCTTTCCATACAATTCAACCCCAAAGTTTAAAACAACAGATCATGCGTTGTGGTACACAGGAAAGACATTTAGTTTGTTAAATGATAAGGACAAGACTGTGGGAATGCTCTTAATGGATGAAACATTTTTGAAGTCAAGTGTTGACTGTAAAGGAGGAAGTATGGACGGAAATGCCATTAATGAAGAAAATTCAGCTTGTGTGTTCATGGTAACTAGTATGCTTTCATCATATAAAGTTGTAGTTGATATATTTCCGGTCAGAAAATTGACAGGTAAATTGCTTAACCATTCTATCAAAACCATAATTGTATGGCTTGAAAAGATTGGTTTTGAGGTGATTGCAGTGATTTCTGACATCCCAGTGAACCAAAAAGCCTTTCAATGTTTTCTGATCCTCCAAAACTAGAAATAGCTTATGAACATCTATGCAAATCCCACAGAAAATTACTTTTTCCTTATGACAATATGCACCTCTTGGAGTCCATAAGAAACCACTGGGAAAATGAAGATAACCAAAATTAATGTTCTTCATTAGGAAAATAATGTTACGCATACAGCATCAATTAGTTGCCTCAACAATATGTGCCAGTCTAACAAGCACAATATTTTAAAATATGACAATACTTTAAATTTAAAATCGTTTAATCTTTCATCTCTTTTTAGTTAAAATTAACTGATAATTAAATAAAATGCAATAAAATGTTGCGAACATTCTTTTCTACAAAAAAAATCATTATTAGCGTGCCGAAGAAGGTAAGTAAACGTGATTGACTGTTAGCAGCCGGAGAAAGATTAGTTTGCTGCGATGACTACCCATGTGACGTCACACCGTCAGCCGACGGGCCTCATACTAGTGTCTAGGGGGCGTTGGTTCAGATCATAACGTCACTCAAATGTTCTCTGCAATAACAACCACTGAGCTAGTCAAATAGGATTAAAGTGAAATTACGTTCCAATTTATTTTAAATAAAATGTCACGTAAAAATTACTACTGATAAAAGAAATTAAAACTGAGAAGCATAATATAATATTAAATGCAATTTTAATGTACACACTCGAACGAAACATTTACTGCACCGATTCTTAATGAATAATGATGTGCCAATACTTGGTTTGTAAGCGTCTCAGTTATTGGTCAAGAACCTGTATCATAATGAAAACTGTATCGAAATGGCTATCATTATGCAACTGGTTGCAGCCAACCAATGACAGCATTATACAACGGGAGTAGAAAAAAGGTTTTTACTCTTGAGAAAGTCAAGTAAAGTAGTGCGAAAATATTGGATCGGGCAACAACGGATCTACTCATTGCAATATTATTTAACTTTCCTTGATTTGTTATGAAGAATCGAGTGGGTTTTGGAGAGTCAGGGTGCCAGCTTGCTGGGATGAGAAAATTGAAAAATTATTTGTATACTAAAAAGTATTGAATTATTTTCTGCGTCCTTACATACCTCAAGAAAAGCAATTCCGAGCCAAAAAATAATCAAACTAATGTTTTCACCTTTGAGTACTAAATACCATTTGTTAGCATTAGAAAATTTAGTAGGCATTAGGAAGTCCACTTCGGTACATGGGAATGTTGCTCAAACGATGTTTGCATTTTTAATATCTTAACGAACCGACACCTTGAGTTTAATATCAAATGGTGTTTTATTTACGATATGAGTTTGCAGCTGGGCGTTGGTGTACATACTTCCAGATACCGACAACATTTAAATCGTGCGTTTGGACTGCGATCTTTGGCAGTTGTCGGGTGACTTGCACTATTCTTTCTATAATTTTAAATTTAGTTGTTTTTTAATTGATTCACGTAGTATTGTAGGCTAGCGCGTTTTGATTTTTGTTTTCCATTTATTTCAAGCTATTTTACTTTAGCTACTTTAAAAAGTTTGTTCTTTGTGTTGTGCCATAGCACAAGTTTTCCCCCACTACCTCTGCGTACCCGTGCGGGAACTCTCGCATATTAGACCCCACACTCTTCCCTATCCTTCTATTTTCATTCTAAGAGGGAAAGTAGTTAACGAAACGTGTTTATTTGTTTAAAATCTATAAAGGTAACTTGCAATATACTAACACAATTACAAATAAAAATAAAAAACTATGCAAATAATGTGTAAAAGAAATTTTCAATAAATATTTATTCAATATCATGGAGAATTTGCTTGGAACAATTCCCAACACTTACTTAAAGACATTTGAAGTAATTATTCAATATTCTTTGTCAATTAGGTTTTAGTTTTTCGTGATAGTGACAAAAATATTAGCTTTTTACTTTTGAGAAAGCTACATGTCTGAACCCGTTGACTTGAAAATTTCATCGAATAATAACGAAAATATTAGTTCAGGTAAAACAGACACAGTCTTCATTCTTCACTGAACACCCACATATTTCCACAATTAAGTACACAGCACTTAGATAATGAAAAAACATTAATTGAATAGTTTCACTACACGCATAAGAAACAATCTTCATAGGTATAGTTATCAAGCAACTATAATAGTACTTCTAGTTGTTGCTGGAGAGCAAATCTTGAATTAATGATTCTGCAAATAAACCTCGTCAGACTGCACAAACTACGGTGTTAACAGAAAGCGTAAATAAAGATTGTCGAATCTAAGCCTTCTAAGCGTGTCGCCACAAACATTACTACCAGCAGGAAGGAGTGAAATATTGAGGTGGCCTTGATAGTATTGAAGCGTGGAACAGAAAAGTTAATTGAATGGATCAGAGAATATCTTATATTGTAGATTATGGTGTGAAAAACGCTTCTTTGAGACCTTTGGCCTCAAAATTTTACTTTTTAAGGCTCTAAAACGCTTTGTTTATGAGTTATTTGCCGATGTATGTTGACATGAGATGCGGGTTGCATTTTATACGAATATTTCGATGCGTTTTTTAAAAGAAATCGTCCATATTTTTAAAGTCAAAGTGGAATTCGTCAAGTCTCCGTGAAATTCTCTTTCTTTAGAGCCCTCATTTATAAAGATTGGTTGCGTGAGAGAGCCGGAACCCAAAGGTATACTACTGAAATAATACAGGAGACGATAATAATAATAATAGGTATTAATTGGGTATGAAATGATGCATCTACGTGAAATTGATAGACCATTGTGGAAATGACACCATCAGGGCAGCTGGTTTCACGTACTCGCTTCTAAGCATGAGTCGTCATAGTTATTTGGCTCGGGCCAAACAGTAACCCTCCATCGTCAAAATTTGGGCCTAGCTCCTCTCAGATTCAAAATGCCAGTTGCGGACTCGCTATCCCATTGGGTAACGTACTAATAACAGTAACTGGAGTGACAAAACATGCAACGGTGCTCGTGAAAGCTGACAAGCTCGTCTTCCCCTTCCCCATTCGCAGGTAAACAACAGCACCCCATCCACCTATGAACTTTTTATTGTCTCCCCTTTGAAGGGGAGATTTTCCGTTTTATGCTTCACATGGCCCCTCCGGCCTCGCAAACCAAACAATCCCGCAATATCCTTTTAAAAGATTCACATCGTAGCAATGCGATCGGAACCATTTTGCCGAGTGACACATTTTGCATGATGAACGAGGGACAAACAAGGATGTAGCTCTCATAACGCATCGTTACCGCTCTATTTGAACCGACCACCCGAAAACAAGCGGTTTGTGTTTCCGGCTATAAAAAGGAATGATTATACTCATCTCTCAGAGGAAACAAACGAAGAGACCGACAGCTGCCGGAAGCGGTACCATTCCAATCTTAGGAAAGCAAAACTGGTGTACATCGATCTGACCCCAGGTGCCCGTTGCCGATTTTGCTGAATTTTGGATGTGTTGTACGTAAAGAAGAAAGGAATCTTCCTCTCCAGCATTAAACCACCAAGCATTAAAAAAAGCAAGCTGCGTTCAAATCATGAAAAATGAATAAAATATGTTCCTAGTGTGAAAAAAGTAGGTGAATAGAGAGAGAAGCAATTAATCTTGAAATGGGGGGTTGTGGTAACGGAGTGACGAAGTTCCTTCTCTGCACAAAGGAAATTTTAAGTCACACCGACCCGTGAGCTGCCCGAAGGGCGGGGGAGAGGGATGGCGCTGGTTAAAGGAAATTGATTCCAACTGAAGACACGGTGTGATTTGCATGATCAATTTTTTTACACATTATTTACTTAACTAAGACAATAAAACTAATAAATGAAAGTTTATTATCACTCAACGAATTATTTTGCACAAATGTCTTGAGAAAAATCAATGAAAATTTACGTACATGAAGGCATTTTACATAATGCGGTCTGTTTTTCTGTGAATTTACGTGCCAGAACAGTGAATTGTCACTGTTCCTTGAGACGATTCACTGTTCCTTTCCCGGCATTCACACATCACACGGCACTAAGGACGAAAGTGAAACATGTGCCTTACAGATGCAGATGATCTGAATTTGGAGATTGCGTTGCACAGCCGGGTCGATGTTGGAATGCATGCTCCCTCAGCGTTCAGCAATGGCAGGAAGCAAATACAGCTCCGAAACGAGACCGCCGTACGGCACTAGTGGATCCAGGAGGGGCATGGGGGTCATGCAGGAGCCGGGCAGGAGAAAATTATGCCCCCCCCCAAAAAGGCCTAGGGTTTTCTTTTACCTTCCTTTATTTGGCAATTGATTTAAATGTGTACTGAATTGTTCGAATTATGTAGTTATTTGAACAATAATATTGAATAGTACCGTATTTACAGGACATTAATAATATATACTATAATAACTAATATGTTCATTTTGTAACAAAAATCTATGAGGGCCCCCTCCAAAATTATCGATTGGATCCTCCCGTACGGAACATGTGCTCACAAATGACAGCAAATGGAAGGCAATGACTCACATACCAGCTTCCAACAGTTGGTCGGGAAAACGAATGCCACATAACACGTGCTGATGCAGAGTCGGTATACACTCGAACGTGCATGAATGCACTACAGAAGTCTGCCGGTCGAAGAGCTGCTGAAGACAGCAGTACCTCGTCGAGGACGATATCAAGAATAATTGTAGTGACTGTGTACCGATCCTGAGCTTGCTCAGTCACTAATTATTTATCGATAAGAAAGACCTCGTCTGCGTGCTTCGCCGCGCGATTACGTAACCCGTCGCCTTATCAGCGGTCGCTGGAGGGGTGGCGGGGGGAAGACAATTGTCCCTCCCCTACGCGGAAAAGAAGGGGTTGTAACGGCGGTGTGAGGAGAGTGCGCAGAATGTTTCGAGAAGCGGCAGCGTGAAGTAGCAGCGTGAATTTGGAAGCTGATGGTGTGGGGCCGCGAGCTCCAGTTAGCGAGAAAGGAGAGGTTTTGCCCAGTGGTGGCTAAATTCACACGGCAGATGCGCGTTCGACGGAGGCATCTGGTCTGGGAGTACGACGTGGTTACAGAGAGAACACGTGCTTAGGCCCAAGACAGAGCGTCGGCAGCCGCATTAATTCGCTGTGAGTTTTGCGCTGGTGGCGAACGCCACGGCCACCGAAATAAGGTCGGTGTTAAAGACAAAACAATTTTGTATAGGATGCTATAAAAAGTAATGAGAATTTGGAAGCAATTGACTGTAGAATGCAGGTTGAAGTGTTGTTCCTGTAGTTCACTGTCAGATTGTTTAATGTTGTTTTTTTTTTTGCCATTAACATTCTTGCATAATGTCTGAAATACCCATCTCATTGGTATTTTCGTAGCCATTGTGTACTATTTTCAAAAGATATTTGAAGTAGTGTGTCCTACTTAGGAGAGAACATCACTTATTTGTGATAGAATCTTGTCATGTTAATACACTGCAAGTGCAGTTTCTGTCTTTAAAAAAAAGAACATTTTGATGATAGTGTAAAATCCAAATCAAGTTAGAAAACAATTTGGGTTATTTAGGAACAATTAAAAGGTTATAAAACTATATTTGCTATGAACTGTTGAAGAATTTAAGTGAACTTAAATATCTTGAAATATTTATTGAAATTTGGATGCCTGTTGAGTAAAAATACTACATATTTTTAATTTCAACCAAAGGTGTAGGTTGTAATATATGTTTCACATTTATGGTGTAAACACACATGTTCAGTTTTTTTTTTTTGCAACTTCTTTTGAATATTCTGTGTTTTCAAAACTATGTTTACTCATTTTAATTGTACACAACATATGTCTTTGTAATTGAAGTGAATTGTTTTGCAAGAAACTACTATGTATGCTAATGCAGTGTATGTTGAGGAAGGGTTAATTGCAATTTTTGTAAACAGAAAGTGCTGAGGCATTTTGTCATCCGAAATGCCTGTGCTCTACCCTCTGATGTAACATTATGTGCACTCATCTCCCCAGAGATATCTTTGATTCAATTTGTTGGATTTCAATTTATTTTTGTCACAGAAGATATTGCTGTGATTCTAGTTTGAATCAACTTTGAAATTCATAATTTGGCAGTTGATTTTTCCTCAAAAAGTTGTTTTTTTATGCTGTTCAGTGTTATATTTTTCTTTGTTCATTTGTTTATCTGTGCATGTTAGGTAATTTTGCAATTTGTGTTTTTTTTTGAAGATTCAATTATATTAATGTTTGTGGCTTTCAACTTTGTGTTTTTTTTTCAAAATTTCAACAAGAGCCAAATTACCCACGAAATTTCCCCCCGGCCGACCTACACGTTCGGTCACAACTGAAAGTCCGTTTGCTTGTCGAAGACAGCAGAACTGCCGAGAGCAGCGTAGTCACGTAGAGAAAAATTGAGAAGAATGAGCCGGCCCGAGGGAGAAGCTTGTATGTTCGTAGGCAGAGATTTTTCCGTCGACTGGTTTAGGAGACGTGGGAACAAGTGCTTTGGATTAGAGCGTTCAACGCCATCCGGCGAACGCGCCGGCCGACCCGGTGGAGATGGAGGGGGCGGCGCGATAGTGAAAGGCGCGGCCAATCGTAGTGGTGAAGTCACGTTGGCTCGGACTTTTGTGACGTGTACAATCCAGTAAGTGCACAGAGAGAAGTGTATCTTTATTATAAACGCATGTAAAATAACAAATAAACACATAAATAGAATATAATTACTATGTGAAATTCTTGTTTTTTACTGACATTAACAAGAATGTAGATCGACTCTAATCATTGGTAAAAAGGTCACGCTCTATGGAATTTTCCCAACCTTCGTCTACTAGATCAAAACCCCGAGTTGATAAGATATCGTGTAATACGAACTAATTTGTATTACTGAAGCCCAACTAATGGTAGCTATTTTAAAAATAAATTAATTGTTATTCAAACTTGCTCCATTGTACTGACAGGTCTAGGGCTGCTATTTCTTTGTTAGGTGTATGGATGTATGCGACATAAAAGTGAAGGCAAAGCTTCAACTTAAAATTTTCTAGCTGCTGTCTAGCTATTAACAGTCAATGCGATTCAGGATTTTAATATGACATGTTGTGAAAGGGTTTGGAGAAAACAGGTGGTGAATACTTGTAGCGAACTGTGATACAAACCACTTTGTGCAAAAAGTATCAATAAGTTCTGCATAAAATTCTATCGGTGGTTCGTATGGATGTATTTTGTAATAACATAAAATAAATTTAATTTCGCGTTGCAGAATCACAATGGAGAAACTTCTCATGTGTTTAGTAAATCATGCAAACTCTCGATAAAAGATCACGCGCTATTGGTTATTACCGTGTATTGGAATTTAATGCATTCCGCGACATATTACATAATGCCAATACTGGCAGCAAATGCAATACGTATTTGACTCGAGAATTCTCGGAAAATGATTGCGGTTTTCTGTTATTTGGAAGTTTTGTATTAATGCATTTGGCACAGAGGGTAACGTTGTTTATGTACTCGGTGGAAATTAAATAAATTTGTAAAAATGTACGATGTGCGCGGAGAAGTCTAGTCCTAAAAGACCTGTGATCACATATTAATTATTAAAATATGAATAAAAATATTGCGTAGCTCAAACATTGTAGTCTTGTATTATTTGTATGATTAGCTAAGTTGTTTTAGATAAAAAATTATAATATTTAATTTGAGTAATTATATTTTATAATATAAATAGCAACATTCCTAGCATACATTAGCATACACATAACTTAGCATACATTACAAAAGAAAAATAGAAGTAGAAGTGAAAAAGATTATTCTTAGAAAGAACCATATTGTTTAGTAAAGGGGTTTTAGAAAAATAATGCTAAATATATTTTATTACTGATATTTCAGAGCTGATGACTATCAGATAAAAGTCCATCAATTGTAAGAATAGTAACTGCCGTAACAAGAATTCGTGAAAAGATTCCCAAATAAGGTCGATGAACGCTAATAAAAGATTTACAAATGGTTCTATGAAAGTTGCTATCTCTAAGCTTTTGGGAGGGAAGAAATTTGTTCACTGCAATTATGTACTACACATTTGTGTCGAGAAATTCACTTCATGCTCTATCACAAGAGTTTATACGCGTTAAAGGTATGTCATCTTTGGAGTGATTGCAGGAATTATGGATATACATCCATAATTCCTGCAATCACGAATTCTGATTCGTATGGGAATTTCACAATGTATTTTACGATTTTGATAACACAATCAGTAATCCGACAATGTACTACAGACGTCACTATGAATGTCAGTAAAAACTACTCGTACGTCCATTTTTCCCGCCATCACTTTACAGAGTGTACTTCAACGAATATATACTCCCGTGGTTAAGCACAAAAGCGGATCTGTGTCGTCATGTTATGGTGAATTTTTCGAAGCCCATTTATAGTGAGTTGCACTCCTATTCGTAATTTTTATAAAGAAATCACGAAATTGACGTACTATATATCCATAAATGAGATTACCAGTAGCACATGCATTTACGTTCCCGATTTTCCACGAAAATTAGACCCTTAGACTCTACCGTAATGTAATTCCTTTTCTTAAAACAATTTTAATACATCCTCTCTCAAACTTGAGCAACATAAAATATTAAAAATTAAACAGCACACAGAAAAGTTTAGAATCCGTTCCCCTCCATTCCATCAACTAGCAAAAAAAAAACTGCTTTGCGTAGATACGGAAATTAGGGCCTGACGAGTACAGTCCAGAACCAAGAGCATGAGTGTTCCGCGCATGTCTTTAAAACGCACGGTTTGCGGCAGCACTCAAATGCGGCTTCGAGAGCGACGATAAAGAAACATGGTGCGCATGCTAATGAGAGCGGTCTCTCGGAAAATAAACACGGCCGGCGTAATCCGGACAGTGGCGGTCTTCCCTCCGGCGCGCCACAATGCCCAGGATTTCCGGGTCGCCGCCGCACCGCGCCGAGCCACACCGAGCCACGCCACCCCATGCATGCCGCGCCGCTCCTCGCCACGCTAGTGGCGTGCAGGCGATGAGGGTGAGAGAGCGAGGACAAGAGCTGAAGGCGAGAGCAAGTGGCCAGGGGGACGGAGGAATCGAGGACAAGAGTGGTGAGTGAGAAACAGGCGGAGAGAAGGACGGGAGCAAAGGCAAGTGGCAAGAGGTATGGAAAGAGCGAAGGCAACTGGCAGGGGGTATGGAAAGAGCGAAGAGAAGTGGCAAGGGATATAGGAAGAGTGATGGTAACTGGCAAGGGTCATGTAAAGAGCGAAGGCAAGTGGCAAATGTATGGGCGAGGGTGACAGCGAGAGCAAAAACAAACGAAACCCTTCTTTTGATAGGTTACAGTTGGAGCCGAACTGATACGCAGCTTTTGCTGCTAGATGGCACCATCGTTTAAAAATAAGTAATAAATAATACCTTTTGTACTTCAAGATTTTGAAAAAGTATCAGATAAAAAAAATCAACTCAGTCAAGTTTCAAATCCTCAAATGGCCTCAAATTCGGAAAGAGACTGGCAATGTCAGCAATGGCTTTGGCGGAGACGGAGGCGCAGGCGGAGGCGGCAGCTTCTACGGGGAAGGGACGGAGGAGGGGGAGGGAGAGGAGGCGGGGCGACGCGTGTGCGCGAAGCAGAAAACTCCTGACACAACGAGTTTCGCTGGGCGGAACCCATCACGTCAAGTGAAGCTCTGAACCGTTTAAATATTTCAGCCGAGTTTAAAATTTCCCCCAGCGCCTCTTGCGGGAGGGCAGACCGCCTGCGGAGACGGCGACGGCAACGGCAACGCAAGAGGGGTGAACGTCATGAGAATGGCTGGCAAAGGGCGGAAGGATCGCCATGAGAGGTGACGTATAATACAGGAGGCAGAAGCGGGAGTGGTGACGGGTGGTGGGAATTTTAGTAGAAGCGAGGCGGATAAGGGCAACGAGTTCGAAATGGAGTCCAGAATGCTAATGGAAGTGGTGGGTAATGGTTGTGAGAGTAATTTCGATTATGGTGGTTGTGGATATGGTGAATGCGGAGAGATATGAAAGAGCTGGTGGTGGTTGTGAAGACGCTGGTAGGGGAGATTGTAGAGATGCGATATTGGTAATAGTGCTTGTGAAGGAGGTGAAGCTGTTGGAAATTGATGTTATGGAGCTTGTTGCGGCAGACAAATTGGTTGAGAGTGTATCATTTGTAATAGAATGCAAGGTGTTCTTGGTGGAGTGAGAGGTGGAGATAGTGGTAGCAGACGATGGTGGTGGTGGCTAAGAGATATATCAAAAAAGTAACTTGGACGTCTGTGACACGGATGTCTTGCGATGTAGCCGGGTGTATAACGGGAGACTGTGCAAAAGAAGGGACGGTGAATAACATCACCGTGGAAAAGGGGAAGCACAGAAACAATTGTAGAAGTTATGGAAACAGGAATACCAATTAAGAGAAACGTATCGTGAACTGGGCGCCAGCGAATGCGGAATTGATAGCGAAGTTGTTGAGGTGATAGAGTTGTGAGGCAGAGATGCAAGCTATTTTTATTTTTTTATTTTATTTTTTTAAGATTTAACAATACAAAAGTCAGTGTATTGAAAGTGATTGTGAGTGTGGCGAATGTAGTGGAATGCGAGATGTTCTCGATGGAATGGAAGGTAGAGATGGTGATGGCAGCTGATGGAGGTGGTGGCTAAGAGATGTATCAACGAAGTAATCTGGATGTCTGTGACGACCCAACCCACATTTGTGATGATTGCTTAAATGTACTTCAAATTAACCTACAACTATCTTACTTATTACTAGTGTGGTACAGGTATCTTTACATTATAACTCTACTTTGGATCAAGATCAGATGCAGAATATAATGGCGACAGATGCAGAGAAAGCAGCACGGGCAGATTTGCCAACGGAGGCGGGGCGGGGTCCGAGGAGAGTCCCCGAGACGCGGAGAGGGCAGGAGCCAGAGGCGCGGGTGCCGGCGGAGGCTGTGCTGGAAAGCCGACCGGAGGCGGGAGAGCCTTAAATTCCGCGGGCCGGAGGGGGGGAGGGGCCGAGAGGCGACGGGCAGCGCTGAGTTACGTGGGGCGCGCGCGCCCGCTCAACCAGCCCGCGGCCCCTCTCCCGCCTTCTCCCCCGCCCCCGCCAACGACGCCGCAACACGCGAGAAATGGGTCGTGGCCACACAAGTTCGCGTCGTGGCTCGCCGCGCCCGGCAAGTTCCTGCCTCCTTCCCCATGCCGCGCCCTGTCCCTGCCCTGCCCCCGGCGCCGCCGCCCTGCTGCCACGCCAGCGCCCACGGCTCCTTGTCGCCCGCGCTGCCGCAACGCCGGCCTATTGCCACGCGTGCAACCCACCCCTGCCGCTTGGTGTTTCCGTCCCCGCCCGATTTCTCCTCCCCGTTCCTTTTTTTCTCTTCGTCCTATCTCCCTTCCCAACCCTTTCCCTTCCTCGTCTCCTATCCCTTCCACGACCCATTTCCCCTCGCCGACCCGTTTCCCCTCCCCGACCCGTTTTCTCCTCCTCGACCGGTTTCCTTTCGCCGACCCGTTTTCCCCTCACCGACCCGTTTCCACTCCCCGACCCGTTTCCACTCCCCGACCCGTTTCCACTCCCCGACCCGTTTCCCCTCCCCGACCGGTTCCTCTCCCCGTCTCGTGTCTCTTCTGTCTCGTATCTCGTCCCCGTTCCTTTTTCCGTCCCGTTTCCTTTCCCCGTCTTCTTTTCCTTCCCCATCATGCTGTCTGCTCTGCCGTGCCCCTCCCCAGCTGGCCTTGCCCGCTTCGCCCTGTTGCAGTCCTTCACGCCTTGCCACGCGCGTCTTGAATTCTATTTAGTGTATCGAGCCTCCGCGCTTTCTCCTTACAAAGTGCGGATTTACTTATGTATTAAGACTTGTGAAAGCTCATGCAGTCTTTTCTAGTACGTTCGCCGAATAACACGTGTTATCCCTGACCAAAACCTTCACTGCGGAGGTTTCGGCTATGCGACACACTTGGTAAAAGAAAGGAAACTTTGCCAAGTCGGCGAAGGTAAGCTAACGAACTAAGAAAAACTTCGGTGTTTCTTTCGTTCACGCGATCACGCAGGCCTTGTAAAGGCGTTCTGTTCACTAAAATTTAGTCAGAATTCCTTAATAGTATTTATTGCTTTGTTTTGCGTTGTTGCATAAACATAATGAAGGTTCGACATGAATTGAAGTGTAGAAGTTGGGAGATTCTGTGTACAAAGATATGCTCTTCTGTCTTGAATTTACGATGGCTGAAATTGAAGTTAAATGAATTTGTAAAGTAACCACTGGCACATGTTATTTACAACTTCATTCTTTCTACAATGGATAATTTGCAAAAATGGTACTTCACAAATGGTGTTTTGCTTCTGCAAGTAGTTTTGTATTCCGTGGCCACGCTCATCACATGAAGTTCATGACCGGCGTAGATGGCTTAGGTCCTCAATTAATGTCACTGCAGAACCTCTGACCAGGAGGTGTTCATGTTCGAGTATCGACGATGGCAAGATTTTCTACACAGTTGTGGGCAGCGCTTTTCGACATACTGGGTGGAATTCAGCCACTGTCTAGAGAATTCTATCGGCCGGTTGCTCTGATCGGAAGATTTTCGTAGTTTCTCCGATCAACACCAGGCGAATGCCGGAACAGTACTCTTACAAAAGGGCTAGAGATATTTCCCTCCACTTCATTGTCCAAACTCACATACACATGCATTCACAGGCACACTACCAATGTCGGGAAACCTGTCGGGAGCTTAGCGCTTGTTCCGCTTAGAGAGGCGGCGTCTACCTTGGTTGGGGAAAGCCCCACAAGGCGACGTGTCGGTCGGCACCGGTTCTCGCCATACACTATGGCCGGTTCTCGGAAGATTAGATCACCGCCAACTTCCGCGATAAAAAACCTGTATTACACTTATGGGACTAATGACCTCAAATGTTGAACTGCGAGACACATCGATCAATCCATTTCACGAAATTTAGCATCAATCTGCTAGTCTTTCATGGGACGTCTTTAGTATCAAATAAGTGCGATATCTAGATACAACTAGTGCTACCAACTTTCGCATACTTTCAACGGCGCATACTTTCTCGCATTTTTGTTGCTTCAATTTTCATTCATTCAGAGAGAGCAACAAACATTAGACCTGCGGCATTCTTTTAAGCGTCCCTATCCGTGGAACAATTTTGAAGAAAAACTGTCGAGCGATTTTTGAGAAAAAAAATTAGATTTTTCATAAATTTCAGACAAAAATTACGTGAAATTTACTAGTTTTGCAAAACATTGTACATAGCCTTCTTTAAAGAACTATTTTTATACAACATACTTTGTCTAAGGCAAAAATCTCTTATCTTCAATATTGTAGTTTTGAAGTGTTAAAACTTTGCAATTTTCGAAAAGACGTGAGTTCGCCGAAAATGGGATGACCACCACAATTTTTACCGTCCTTTGATACATGTGAGGAGAATAATTAAAGACAAAATGAGATGCGTTTTTTTGAGAAAAAAAGTTTCAAAAAATTAAAACCTGCCTATATTTGGCGAAAAATTTCACGAAAACTATACATATTTTCGAAAAATTGAATATGACCTTATTTCAAGACCTGTATTTAAAGAACACATTACTTGAAGGAAAATATGTATCTTCAATATTATAGTTTTAGGAATGCTTCTCCAAAAAATTACAGTTTTCCAATTTTCGAAAAATTTGAAATTTCAACGATCATGAGACTTGCACAATTATTTTAAGATTCTTTACACTATTCGAGAACAAAGTTTAAATAAGCAAGGTCTACCCTTTTTGTGCACATTGCGAAATTGTTTTTGATGCTTCATGTAAATTACCTCAAAAATTAAAATATCTAGTTGAAACTACCAAAGCAGTGAGCCCGTTCAGATGGATTGAGGGATGTCATTTCTTGGAGAAAATCGGATGGCCGGTTGAAGCCCTAGCATTGACCACAGACGGACGGATGGACAGATAAACACACACACACACACAGACGTTTTGTCGTCAATCGATTTTGCGATATCAAGGATCCACAAAAAAAGGATTCTGACTACTCCATGTGTTATAATAATAATAATAATAATAATAATAATAATAATAATAATAAGTTTATTATCTTGCAAATGGAATGTTGTCCGGTGGCAAGTTACAAATATAATAATCTTAGACTTATTCAAAATGTAATACAATTGTAAAACAAGATTATTATTATAATAATAAACAATAATAATAATACAAGAGTACTCTCAGTTTTTACACAATTAAGAATTTTGAAAGTAAAGAGTACCTTACACGTAATACAATAGTTATTTATTTATCTATGGCGGCAAGTAGACGCCCTCGCCCCGATGGCGACCCCCTAACTCAAGAGCCTCCGGCCCGAGGGGTCGGATGCCGCCCGTGGTGCATACAAAACCTTACGGCTTACTAGCTCGTTGCTGAATCCAACTAGAACTCGAAACATTTTATATTTTTCTCCAGTAAAATCTCGACAAATATATGAAAATGATTATAGAGTGTTTGAGACTTATATGGAAAATAATAGTGTGAATTGCGCTGATGAAACAGTGCTTTTCGGTTATTTGTGTCAATTGCAGAAACACACCTGTCTCTAGGAATAAAAAAGTAACAGTGAAATTTGAGTGACTGGTGGCACTAACAAATTAACGGGAATATTCCAAAATTCCTTTTTTCATCTCAATTAAACATAATAAGAATTATAACAAGTTATTTTACTTATTTCAGTATTATTTAATTTATTATTGTGTTCGCTTGCATCTTAACTTTAAATGAATCGAATTCATAAAACTTTTAAGTATGTTGTATTGGTATTAGAGCGTACCAATGTATTCAAAAGTCCCTAGGCCATAGAAATCAGAAAGGCCCGCAATGGTATTAACAATACCATTACGTGACTTGTTTCAGGTCCGTAAACACACAGCAACGAACCAGCAAACCACAAAATAATGTACTATAGATACTTATACTTTACTTCTGCCAATACTCGTGCTAGTGTACTTGTACAGTATTGCTAAAGAAATTATTTATTTATATTTTTAAATATTGCTTTTAAACAATATCATTACGAAAGAAACATTAGTTTTTTAAATTATTTTTAAATTTAGTAAACGAAGATTGTTGAAACAGTGTTGCAGGTAAGCTATTCCAATCTCGTATCGTTCTATTTACAAATGAAAACTTTCTACATCTGTTCGTTGTTTTTTCTCCTGAATTCTATATTTGTGTTCATTTTTGCCAATGTACGATGCCTTTTCTAGCCTCCTTCGAATTTCCTCTCAAGCTTTGCCTTTCCCCAAATGCGCTTTAGGCATTGCCAGTAATCTCAGCTTCCTTCACCTTGTCTCTAATGTTTCCCACCCAAGAATAGATTTAATGTTCGTATTTTTAATGTTTTTGCCTACAACAAACTTAGCCGCTCGTTTCTCAACGCGTTCAATGACCTGTATTTCCCCTGTTCTGTACGGGTCCCAACAGTTCGCGGCGTATTCGAGTAAAAGTCTGACCAATGACGTGTACGCTAAATCTTTGGACTTCTTATTTCCTCCTTCTAAATTTCTCATTACAAAGTGAAGACTTCTCCAAGCTTTATTTCATGCTGAATTTACCTGTTCTTTCCATGTTAACTTACTATTAAAAACATAAGATGCGGAGAAGGAAACGACAGCGCAACCTTTTGACTCGCGCAGCATTACTGAACGAAAGCTTGAGACAAACTGCAGAAAAGGAAACGACATCGCAACCTTTTGACTGGCGCAGCATTACTGAACGAAAGCTTGAGACAAACTGCAAAGAAGGAAACGACATCGCAATCTTTTGACTCGCGCAGCATTACTGAACGAAAGCTTGAGACAAACTGCAGAAAAGGAAACGACATCGCAACCTTTTGACTGGCGCAGCATTACTGAACGAAAGCTTGAGACAAACTGCAGAAAAGGAAACGACATCGCAATCTTTTGACTGGCGCAGCATTACTGAACGAAAGCTTGAGACAAACTGCAGAAAAGGAAACGACATCGCAACCTTTTGACTGGCGCAGCATTACTGAACGAAAGCTTGAGACAAACTGCAGAGAAGGAAACGACATCGCATTCTTTTGACTGGCGCAGCATTACTGAACGAAAGCTTGAGACAAACTGCAGAAAAGGAAACGACATCGCAACCTTTTGACTGGCGCAGCATTACTGAACGAAAGCTTGAGACAAACTGCAGAGAAGGAAACGACATCGCATTCTTTTGACTGGCGCAGCATTACTGAACGAAAGCTTGAGACAAACTGCAGAAAAGGAAACGACATCGCAACCTTTTGACTGGCGCAGCATTACTGAACGAAAGCTTGAGACAAACTGCAGAGAAGGAAAACGACATCGCATTCTTTTGACTGGCGCAGCATTACTGAACGAAAGCTTGAGACAAACTGCAGAAAAGGAAACGACATCGCAACCTTTTGACTGGCGCAGCATTACTGAACGAAAGCTTGAGACAAACTGCAGAGAAGGAAACGACATCGCAACCATTTGACTGGCGCAGCATTACTGAACCAAAGCGTAAGCGAAATGTGGAGAAGGAAACGACAGCGCGTGGCAGGGGCGTGGCGACGGCAGCGCGCGTCGAGCGAGAGGCGGCGTGGCGTCGGGGGAAGATGGCTCTCCGGAGGACGCGGGCGCCGCGACGCTGCGCCCAGAACGATGGCGCCGCGCCCAAATAGATTAGCGGAGACCTTAAAGTACATTTTTGAGAAAGGACTGAAATTCACGACAATGGCTGCGGTGGAAACCCCCTCGTGAAAGCGTGTCACTGCTCCGGCCGCCTCTCCCGCGTCCTGGTGCTTTACTGGCTTCCCGAGTTCTACTCTCGGGAAAGTTTATATGAAAATATTTTTTTTATGTTGCAAAGGCGAAGTGTTTTCTTTCGGAGAATGTGGAGAAGATTATTACGAAAAGTGCTGTAAAGTGAATTGTTACCGTATGATGCGGGATAATGAATGATTGTGTTCTCTCGAAAATGGTTTAATTAACAGATCTTCGCAAACAATCTGGCGTTGCGTTAGGTTACTTTACCGGCTTCCCGACTTTTGCTCCCGGAAAAGTTCACGTGGAAATATTTTTCGTGTTGCAAAAGCGAAGTGTTTTCTTTGGGGAAAATGTGAAGAAGAAGAAGAAGAAGCAGTAGAAGAAGCACGCTGTTTATAGAACAAAGCAATGTTTTACGACTAATTACCAAAAAGATACAACAGATGAAGCCAACTGCAGCTCTACCAGAGTTTAAAAAAAACTCCAGTGCACGTGCCCGAACGTGGCCTCCCCTCCAAAGCTACAAATATTTCTCCGCGTGCCTGCGCTCTTTGTCACAACATAGCTACCTCTCTTTCTCTTGTATGTCACGCGGTAATTTTAATACTACGAGTTTGGCAATAAACTGAGAAGTGAGAAGATCAGATGAAAGGCAGCTTACGTGATTCTACAGTAGGGGATGTCCCAGCGATCAACAGAAAATTAGCGATTCATTGAAGAAAGATTTCAGTAATAAGATAATGTAATGGACCAACACATCGATGAATTGGTAATATCTGTGAACACTCCTGGCAGTGCGAGTTCCTTTTCCGAGGATGAGAGCAGTGAAGACGAGTAACGGTCAGTGCAATCGCCACATCTCGCAGTCGCCTCCCCTTGTTCCCTCTGCGCTCCCTTATCGCCGGGAGGGGAAATATTAGCTGCCGCAGGGTGGGAGAAGCCTCCGAGGCTTCCTCAAATGTACGTCCTTCGTGAAGGTTCTTTTGCGAGCGGTACAGCTATAGTGATAAATTCCGTTAAGTGCGGTAATTCATTTTATTCGTATTTGAGGGCACGCCACTGTCTAATGATCCATCAGTGCAGTGAATGATTTATCCCGGAGGTGGAGGTGTTCCTACCCCGTTGGATGGAGATGCTCAATGGGAGTCGGCTTGCGGGTAATTTCCCGTTCATGTATCTCCCCTAGCAGGGTCAAGCGCACCGTCCCGGGAATAAGCTCTACGCTCCGACTCTAGACACGTGAGCTAGTGTAGTTCACGTCAGTGTGTGTATGTGTGTGTAAGAGCAGAGGGTAGAAAGGGTAGGCGAAAGAATAGGACGTATATATCGGGCGCGCTCATTGTTAGGTTACTGCACCGGCATTTGCCTGGTATTGATTGAAGGAACCATACTAAACAACCGACCAGAGCAGCAGATCACGAGAATTCTCTTCCAGACAGCTTCTGAAGTCCACCTTGTTAAATAATCGTAGCTAGTGTTGAAAATCGGCCACTGCCGGAACTCTAAAATCTTGGACCTTTCGGTCTGAAGCGCTGCAGAGGCGAATATTACTCGTTCATTTTACATTTGCAGACGGAGCGCTGCGATCTGTTTACATGAGGTCGCCGCCGACCGAATGAGAATGGCACATCTGCAGTAGGTACTGACCGTTTAATCTGATATAGACGGCGGTGAGCAGCACACAGAACCCCGGCGGGGCAAGAACATAACCATTAAGCAGTAGATAAGTGCAAAGATGAAATAAAAATATTGTACGTGAATGTTATTAATAGCGTGTAATGTGATCTATTTTATTGTATTATATATATGTATACATATATAATTATATATACACTCCAACTTACTGTCAGAAAGGCATAATTCGTCAGCTGTGTCCGTAGCGCTTGTGCTGCCTTCGGAGACAGCTGATTGGTCAGATGCTGATTGGCATCGGGACCATTCGTGTATTCTCGGTTGTGTGTTCGGGCCTTCACTTTCAAAACAACATTAGTTCCTAATTCTGCCGTCTGCAAATGTAAAGTGAACGAGTAATACTTTGAACTGAATAACACCAGCTTGCAATGCAACACTTACAGAGTCGTACGAAAACTGATCATGCAGCATTCGGTGCTGCTACGTTTCTATCGGGAGGGGGGGATAAAGGTCAAAGCTAGAATCAGCATAATTCAGCAACATACGTTATACGATGTGCATGTTTATTTAAAAAACGTGACATAAAAATTACTTGGGCAATTCATTGTAATGTTAAAGAATACTTACCAACAGATTGATTTGTAAGCATTCAAAATGATAGCAATAGAACGATTGAAAGCATAATGGCCAGTAATTAAGTTCAAAACACAAACATTCAGATCTTTTTGCTCACTTGTTAATAAATTTCATGATCTTGTAATTAATGAATGCATATCACATCTTTCAACAATATAGTTAACTGCACTTTAAACTTTAAAACGTGTGACTCAAAATTCGAAAGGAATAAGTTAAATTATTCCTACTACAAAATACACGAAAATGACACAAGCATGTTTTTGAGAAAAATATTCAAGTAAAATGTAAAATTTTATTAAACTAAAAACATTTATTAATTCATTACTTCAAGATTGATTTCGAGCAATAAAATAATTACACACAGATGTAGTGGAACAACTATATGTTTTAATATTTTGAGCAAGGTACAATGCTGGTGCGTTTATTTTCTTGATTCAGCATTACATGACATCGTTTCCTTGGCCACTGCATTAAGGTGTATCCGCACCACTTCGACCCACACGATATTCCAACCGCGCATGAGGTGGCATATTTCACGCCGAATAATTCCGATAGCCGAAAGGACGTCAAATGAAAATTAATGGCTCGTCGAATTGCCTATCTCGCAGACCCTAAACCTTCGCTCTGCGAGAACCCATTGGAACTCTCAGCGAGTAGTTCTGCTTCACTTCACACATCCATCCATCACTCACTCGATAAATATATATTACGCGTGCGCTAGAAAAAGCAGGCATTATTTTTTTCCGGTAACGTGTATTAATTTGAGAGATTTAGTATAAAAAAATCCATTCTCTCGTCCTCTTTCAATAAAAACGACTCGTTCCAGCGAAGCCTGAAACCTCAAAGCAGATGGATCCGCTGGTGCTTCGAACGTAGGCCGTTGCGAGGCGACAATGAAAGTGATTGGGTTTTCGAATCAGCGTAAATTACTGTTCAGTGGCCGCCAAGCGAACCGAAATTATTAGCGTTACGAAATCTAATTAATAAGCCGTATACGCGAACACATCCATCACTCTGGTGGACTTGGTCGCTGGTTTGGGCGGCATTCAAAATGGGCGTCGCGGAAGCTGGCGACCGGAGATCAGCAGGGATATTATTGTATTACTGTAAAGTGCGTATCTGTACTTATGCTATTAGCACCATAACTTGCAACAATGTCGAGGTAACTGCAATTTGTGGGGCTGCCAACGATTAGGACACTCAACATTACACATGAGAATAGACACGAAAACGTATGGGAATATAATTCAATCAAACTGTGAATGTAAAACACACAGTTCATGTTTTTATCAACATCAAGTAATGTTGATATAACAATAGTGAAAATTATTGTTACTATTATATTATTGTTATTTAGAAAGGAAGGGAAGAAAAATAACAAAATAACAATAGTATTTTAATTTGTAGTGCACTGGTTTCTTCTTCTTATCACTATCCGTTCTAAATATTGGTAATCACCTTAGCAGTGTTTTCGCCATCTGCAATTTTTAACAATACTTTTTTCTATTTTGAAATTAACAGATCATTATAAATATATATTTTTCCTTAATTTAAAAATGGTATTCATAACTTTGTACGACTTCAATTCTTTTTTAGAAAATCATACAAATATGATATATCTGTACGTGTACTAGTGTCACTGAGTCAGTGAAGAACTGCCAATATTGAGGATGTGAGTAGCACTGTTGAAATGAAACTGTGTAGAAATGTTTTGAAAATACCCTAAAGCAAACCCACCACATCCGTTCAAAACGGAATTAACTCGGTTTGTCGATACTTATACCACCGAACGTATCCTTCGAATATATTCGGATGTATTTATAAACAAATTTTTATATATACTCTGGATCCGGAAAACTGCAAGATCACGGAGCATATCGTTTAACCTCCCCCAAGTTAAGAAGGGTTAGTTTAACCTAACTTCTATTCTTTAACAAATAGGATGAAAAAACGCAATGTGGTGCGTCAATAATTTTTAATGCGGCAAAAATATCGATAATTTGCAGATTAAGAACTAGTTTTTTAAATTTCTCTACAAGTTTCAATACAGAAAATTAATTTGTTTATTGGGGTTTATCTGAACCCTTCTTAACATTGGGCGTTATAAAAGCGCCCTTCGAAGTTAACAGTGGTAACGAAGTTAACTATGTTAGAAATTCCGACTGCGTTGTTGTTAGAGCACTTTTCGTAAATTCATTTGCTTCTATTGTTGTCCTTTACTGTTTAGCTTTAATTTTTCCTTCAATTTGACATGCTGCAAACATTTGTTTTATTCATATGTATGTTCATATATATGTTTTGTAAATCCGTATAATACATGTTCAATCCATTAATTTAGGGTTTCGTTGTAAAAAGTTTTTTCCGATTTTCTATTTTTTACCAAAAGTAGTCTGTAAGACTACGCCTTTGTAATAATGCTTAATAGATGTCGCCTTTGTAATCTAGGATTAATCACCACTGTGGAAAATTAAGGTTTTATTGTTTTTTGTAACTTTGTTTGAGGGACCTCACACGAACAGTGCTGTTGCAATTCATTTGCTATTCGACTGAACTGAAAGGCTTGAGAGTTTCTTATTTTTTATCCCACCGATTGTTTGTTGTTCGTAGTGATGTTAACGTCGGGTAATTTGTTGCATCAAGGTATTTTTTTTGTTTTTTCACTTGTTTTTTATTATCATCGATGACTTATCACAGGAACCACATTGCAAGTCCTACATAGCATTTAATTTTTGCGAAAAATGTTTATGTCATCAATGAGAGATCTGTAATTTTTTGACCGAAAATATAACATCTGTCTTAAAGAAAAGAAAAGACTAAATTTACGCTCTATATGTTATACATGATAAAATCCCACGAAAATAGACAATGGTGAGTGGTGGCATGAATTACATAATTGAGAATAGTATGGAAATAAAATAACTGAGCGTTACAAAATGAAAACCTTATAGAAATCAAAATTTTTCTACCATATCATATCACTTGTACCGCTTTTACGACAGATGAAAAAGAACAAAAAAAGTTGAGGACTTCCTTTGTGTCAACTAGAATATATCCGTTAATTTTACTAGGAGGATTTTTATCGATTTCATTTTATTACCTAAACTTTTGCTGAAGTTATTTACAGGATGTTTTATCACAATGCATTAAGAAGATACTGTTGGAATCCAATAACACTTCTATTAACAGTTGTTTTCACATAAGGAATACTAGTCTCAATCAAAACCACTCTAGCATAGAAGTTGTGAAATAAATCAACTGTCACTCGACTGCCCCTGAATTTATTAGTAATTTCCAACATTGTTTCGTGAAAAGTAACATCAATAAGAGATAATAAAATACAACATTCCGTAAAACATTTTCTGTTCACAGCTTTGAGAATCTGCAACGAAACTGCTTTAGTTAGAAATTGAGTTCAAACGAGCAAGGAAATCCTTTTGTATGAAATAAGTACAGGAATTACACGCGTAAAATAAAACAAAGTGAATGGGCGACGCTTTGCTTCGACTTGTGGACGTATGACTGTTGTCGTACAAAGGTCATTCGCGCATTTACCATTCAAACAAATGTCTACTGATTGCTCACCACCCAATAAATTGAACTTTAATCACAGAAAAATTACTAATGGCATTTCATCGAAAACATGTTGCAAACACAATCGAGATTACTCAACTTCCAGGAAAATTCATAAAGTCTGTTTCATAAGTTTTAATTCGTTTTTGTGACTAAATAATCAAATTTTGAGAGCACCATTTATCGATTCAGCGACATTACATCAATATGCATACATCATAAGCAGGTTTTTTGCACATTTCCGCTTCTATTAAATTCAGTTTTAGCAACACAATTCATTGAACGTATTTCGTTACTCCTAGAAACCAACCAGGTCTTACACTCAATACTAGTTGCTTATTTAATTAACTTCTGTTATCTGCAATAAAGGGCCCAGTGACGCCAACATACGGTGGAGCTGAGAAGCAACAATTAAAACGTCAAAATTATCCCAATCGAACGAGCGGCGGAAATCTAATAACGTCACCGTTAGCAAACAAAAAAATATTACGTGACACGTTGCTTGTTATGAGGGCCTGGAAGGTAATGGCTAACGAGCCGTTGAAACTAATTGATGCATTTTTCCTCGTCAGACGCGTGTGTTTGAACGCTGGCTAGGTTGCATGCAGGCGGGTTGGGGAGAGAGGGGGGCGAGGGACTGCTGCAATGAGACTGGAGGGGGGGGGCGTTGGAGGGAAAGAGGGTTGTTCCTGGCCTCTATGTTGATGTCCCGGCTTCCATCACTCCATTGTTCCCGTTTTGCTCTGGAGCCCCCCGCCGTTGCCACCACATTCCAACGCTGTCTCTCCGGTGCTCCCGCGCCTACGTCAAAACCATCCTACTCCCACCAAACGGTCCCCCTGGTTTCGCCGAACCTCTGCACATGTCGATACATGCACATGTGTATATCGGTGGGAGATGGCAACCCAGTTCGCGGTATCATCTCCATCGGCACACCGCACCCACTATAATTCCGCACCCATCCCCGCCTCTATCTTCTATCCCCTTCTGGTATTACATCCTTCTCATGTTACTGAAGGGGCGAAGGGAACATATGAGAAAAATGAGGCGGAGGATGTGGCAACCGAGGGAAAGGTAGGTTGACTGAGCAGAAAGGGTGGACACGTGGCAGCAAGAGTGAGCGTAATGACAGGCAGGTGAGGTGGTTAAAATCCGAAGGTGGCGATTACGTTGGCGTAGGCGGTAGAAGAGATAGTAAAGGAACAGTGGCAGTGGCGGTAGTAGTTGATGGGGCGGTAAAGGAGAGGGGTCAGGGCGGGGGAAAGATGAGCACAAAGTGAAGACTAGGTAAATACAAGGTGAGAAGAAAATGGAGACGGAATTATGAAGCTTGGGAAAGGGAAAGGGGCAGCAACACAAAATACGAGTGGAAAGAGGGTGGTGAGAGAAGAAACGCCGTGAGGATAGCGGGGACGGCGGGGGTGGTGGAGACGGCGTAGGGTTGGCAGAGGGGCGAGATGCCATGGCGGCTAGCACCCTAGGGCGGGGAGGCGGACGGGGCAGAGCGGGGCGGCGAGGGTGGTGGGGCGAAGAAGTGGGTGGGACAGAGCGGGGTGGCGGGCGTGGCGCAGTGGCAACAGGCGTGGCAGGGCGGTGGGATAGGTGGGGCGAGGAAGAGGCAAGGTGGCAGGCGGGGTTACGGGTCGAGAAGCAGGGTACGGTGTGGCGGGGCTGTAGGCTCATCTGGGGTGACTGCGTGGCGGCGGCATGCGAAACCGACGTGACTGAGTCCGGTCCGTAGTGGCAAGTTATGGCGCCCGTGGCGGGGCTGTGGAGGAAAGAGAGCGGCGTAAAGGGGTTTTGTGGTGGGCGGGCCAGTGAGGGTGACGAACATGGTCGTGGTGCGGACGTGGGGGAGTGTGGGCATAGCTCACAGATGGGCTTGGCGTGACGGCGGGACGGAGCTGAGCGAAGAGGCGGGCGTGGTGGGGAGGGGGCCGATATGGCAGGGCGGAGTGCAGGCATGCGGGGGAGTGACGGGTCTTCTGGCGGGGAAGAGTGGCGAGATTTGGTGGAGGCGTGGCGAGAGATGGACATGGAGAGGGGCGGCGGGCGAGGCGGGGCGGAGCGCGGAGGCGGGCGCGTCGGGTTGGCTGCCGTGGTGGAGTGGCGCGGAGCAACGTGGCGGGGTGGTGTGACCTGGTGGGCTGCGGGATGGTCGGGGGATGCGGGCGTAGAGTGGGTGGCGGGCGAAGCAGTGGCGGCGGGCGTGGCGGGGCGGGGCGGGGCCTCAGTGGCGGCGCGGCTGCGGGGGCGGCGGGGGCGGCACGCGCTCACATACATCAGAGGCGCTGTCAGTTGTGTACGTATCGGCGCCGCCGCCCTAATGCACTTCATCAGTTACGCCCGCGGCCGCTCGTAATCTGCCGACTTTTTCGGCGGCGGCGCGACTTTGACAAATCAGGTTTTTAAAAGAAAACGCCTGCGTAGCTGCAAAAACGAGCGCAGAGGGCGTTGCGCGCGCGAGGGCGATCACTCAGCGCGCAGACGCGCTTGCCCCCGCTCCTCCCCCCCCCCACACTCTACCCCTCTCCCTCCCACACACCCTCCGACCGCATTCGCCAGCTTCTTTTCGCAGCGCTTCCAGCCGCGCAACCACAGCTGCGTTCGCCTCACCTGCCTTCAACGGCCGGCGAGACCTGGAACTGCTCCCATCATTTCGCCCGAGAAATGGAAGCAGGATTTGGTCTAGAGAAGAGTTCTTACACTGCAGCAAGCTTAACTCCCGGAATACTCTGTCGGTTTGTAGAGTAATTGGTAAACCTCCTTGGAATAATTGAAAGGTGATGTGAATCACTTAACTGGAAGTCTAGGCGTTACTTTACTTGTCCAAGATATTTTATTATTAATAACGCAAAGATTCAAATGATTTATTTACTCCGGCTCAACTCTGGGCTAATAAGTCCTTGTAATCAATGAGTTAATAAGTCCTCGTATCTTTGCATTTATTTACTATTTAACTTGCATTTTATGAAGTAAATTGTCTCTCGTATAATATTAAAATTATTTACTTTCTGGATTCAAAACAGTATTTTCGATAAATTAAAAAATTGCTTAATAATTTAATCAGTAATTTAAAATCAGTAATTTGTGTAAATATCATCGTGCGTGTCAATCAAACGTTTATTCGCGCGCTAGGTGTACAATGTTTAAAATGTTGGAGAACCATGGATCCACGAGATGTACAAGAGCTAAACAGACTTGTTCATTTTGAGAATCGAGAGTGGAAGACGCAGTGGCTGTCAATTTTTATTCTTTAGAAATCTCTCCTACCCAAGTTGGCTATACTAATGCATGTTCATGAAGTCTGGTTACGGACAATGAGCCCAATATTACTTCTTTCTTTCATTCTGATTCTTATTTTGACCCATCTAATCATTGTAAGCTGTTTCCGTATCTCTATTGACCTTGAACTTCCCCATTTTTAAACCTGTCGGTTAATAGTTTACACTTCTCTAATAATACATACCTGATCATTTATTTAAAAGTTATTTTTGTTATCCCCACTTTCCTATAAATTTTATTTTCCGAACCAACCTTTCTTTTCATGTTTATATTTAACAAAAACTCGTTTACGTTTTCGTTTGTGTCATTTAAGTTTACGAAATTTTTCATTATGTTAACTTAAATGATGAAACAATATACGAATCACTCGAAAAGTAATGCACAACAATTTTTTAAACATTCAATTCATTTTCCATTACCGTGCTATTTTTACCGTATGTTAATCCATCTTTGAGGAACAAAAAGTCACCTCTCCACATTATCTCCGGCTTTGAAAAATGGCATGTACACCCCGACGGTAGAAGCCTGGACCAGAACGTCTGAGCCACTTCACACTGGAGTCATCATCTTGTGGAAATAACCCGACAGTAACCTGTTTTTTCAGTTGCAGTTCTTTCAATAATCTGTCCTTACTGGCTTCTCCTATACCCAAGTTCACTGATAATTCTTTCACGGTTACACTTTGGCAGCCAAAATGAGATTGTGATTGAGTTGCACATTGTCAGAAAAATGTGAAGAGAGCGGCCTGCCTCTGCGCGGGAGATTTTGAGTATTTGCTTGCCCTAATTTACCAAATAATCTGAAATTCCATTCACTAACTCTGTGATCAACAGCATTATCTCCACACACATTTTAACCTCTTGTGAATGATTGTCACTGTCTTTCTACCAGCACTTTGCTTCCGGCGAACGTGTAATGCAGCGGCCAACTTAAACGAGTGCTACGAGAGCAGCATTTGAGGAAACAGGTTGAAATAAATACGAATTCAAGCGATAAAAATGATACTAGGAAATCTGTAAAGAGCAAAGACGTAGAAAAGAAAATTAATTTTAAAAAAATCATGTGCATTACTTTTGGAGTGACCTACGTATTACCAACGACGTCAAAAAGCGTCACAAACTAGTCGTCATCCAAGTCTTACGGTCATCAACGGCAAAGACACGAGGAGTGGAGTGGCGGGTTGTACAATGGATGCGAATGAGGCAGAACCCCTGGCACTGGGTGAGCGAGCTGGCACGAGGGTGATTATTCAACACTGCAAGGTCCGCCCGCAGGCCCCACCGTCTCACCCGCATTCCATCCTGCCCTATAAATCGCTGCCCCCGCCAACCCCCCAGCCGCAGGTCCAATTGTCCTTGCCCCCTAAGCACGCCCCATTGTTTGCGTGGTAGTGAGGTGTTGAGGATGTGAGTGCAACGCGAGTCCGGGAGAGGGCTCATTGAATTTTTAAACGTACAGGTAAATGTAGGTGTAGTTAGTCACATACACCTTGAATACAATTTCTTCTATACGGGGCTTTATTTCTGTCGGAACGCAACGGGACGGCGTTCCGGTGCCTCGGAATAATTATTAAATTATATTATAAATATAAAACCATTTCTGTTAATTTAATAAGAAATTTTAGGGCGCGTTCCGGGACCTAAAATTTCATAAATCAAGCACTGCCTCTGTATAATGACAAATTTCTGTCTGTCTATCTGTCTGTCTGTCTGCCTGTACTGGCAAAACTGCTCCTGACGGGGCTAAGGCCTACCAGTGGCGTCCTGGCCTTCCGGCCATGGGTTAAGGGGTACGAGTGGTTAGCACGTAGATATCCCTTCGCCGTATTCTTGTCTTCTCAACTTGAGAAGTGAGCTTTCTAATCGTCATTCTGCAACAAAGAACGGGACATTGCAAAGAAAGTGCAATGCCCAGACCGGGAATCGAAACCGGGATCGCGTTATGGAAAGAGAGCACGCTGACCAATGAGCTACCCAAGGGGGCAATGACCAGATACTTCAATGAAATACATTTTTGCGGTCAGTGAAACGTGGGCTTGGTATGCATTACGTCCTAGTACATTTTACTCATCGTTTGTAATATATTCTCTTTTTTTCAACTCAAAACATTATTAAAGGGCTTGCACTGCTTATCGCCACGAAAGTCGAAATTTGTTGTCACAGTTACATATTGAACAAATAATGAAACTGAGACGTTGGGTATGATCTGATATTTCTCTCATCTTACAACTAGTACTCTAGTGTTTTCAATATTCATCAATTAGAATGCAAACTAACTTTTAAGAAATCACGAGAATTTATAGTTTATATGATCTTTAGAAACAAGGAAATGGGAGTTTTCGTGACACGTAAATTTCTTATAAACAATTACGAAATCTCGAAAACGAAAGGCGATTGCGCCGATCGGGCTGCAGAATTTTGCATCTCGTTTAAAGGCAGTTCAGAAAAGACCACAAAAATGCAAAATTTGCAAATTTATAAACAATTTCCAATTTTTTCAATTCTAAAGTGGGAATGGTTCCCTGACGTCCCTGAACCGAAAAGTTGGAATGAACAATTTTGCGACAGTTAACAATTGTGTAAACAATTCCAAAACTAGCACTTTTCTTGCGCTATACAGCCTGAGAGCGTCTTCCCATTGTCTGAGGTAAATACTGCAAAATAACAATATTCATAATAGATGCAAAATTATCACTAAATACCTAGTTTAATTGTTGCTAAAACGTTAAATATCTTAAACACTGATATTTGAACACTATTACTTTGCTAAAACTTCCCACTCCCAAATATTTTTCCGATCCTGGAGCCGCATTCGCACTTCATTTCTTAGCCTCGGTTTCGTAATATTCGTTCACATACTTAAATTGTTTTGCATTAAAAGAGGGAATGATATTCTATTGATTTTTTGCACGTAAATCTGAATTATGTCAATAATGTAAAATATGTTCTTAAAAAATAATTCAGTAGAACAAGTAATTAATTTTTAAAAGTTGTTGAATAGATATTAGATTAACGTAATTTTAAATTGTGTTAATTTATTTTGTTTGTTTTTTGTGATTTTTCTATAATAAGAGCTTATTTTCCTTTACATGTTTTATCCCTTTTTACATATTTATTACATACTCTTATCGTTTTCATTACAGACTTACGTAGTACAAATTTTGCTGTTTCATACTTCCAATTTTTCGGGAGTGTAGTGATCATACAGTACTTACATCAGTTGCAATAGGCTAGGGGAGGAGAACTACTAAAATACATACCATACAATTATTCTTCAAAGCGTTTTTGGCGTCATCACCAGAGCAAAACTTCATTTATAAAGAAATACCTCTCCAACATAATTTTCGTTTAGCTACATGATTCAAATACCAATAGAGTAAATATAAATGCAAAATATAATTTAATCGTCGTTGATATTTTTATTTTATAGAGTGATTTCTTATTAACAATAGATGCTTTGAACAAATAATGTTTTTGAAAATACAAAAAGGAATATGCTTTAATTATGTTAATAAAAATAATCCAATTAACAATATGTTCTTGCACACTTCGTACCAAAACTAATATAATTTCCGCCCGAAAATTTAGGTTCAACTTTAGGATAACAGTTTGCTTTAATTTCAAGTTGAATTTAACGTTGATGTTTTCAAACATCCTTTGAGAGAATACACGAGAAAGAAGGAGCAAGGAAAGAAGTTACGAAACATAAACACAGCAATATCGACATATCGAAGACAGTCTTGCTCTCCAGTTAGAAAGAATATACAAACAAGACAAGGTCGAGTAAACAGTAAAAAAAGAGAAGCTTTTCAAAAGAACAAAATTGGCGAAATGTAAGTGTTGGCTTTCCACTGAGCCAGAACCCACGCAAGAAGTTTCTGACAACTTCCCTTTCTCAACAATGAAAGCTGAAAGTTTCCGAAAGTTTCCTAGCCATTGTCAAAACTCTAACAGAAACCTCCTACCTGTCCCTTTCGGAGAAGTGTTTGAAGCATCTTTGGTGAATACATCTTCTAACGCAAGTTCTTCTCTGGAGCATTCATTCATTCCTGATAAAATGTTTTACATCCACATTTTCATAAAAACATGATCAATCAAGAGTAAACTAATATTATGCAATGATAATTATGTCCTTGGCCTTAAAAACTTCTCATGTCAAGATCGCAGGAGTAAAGGTATTAATTTTTAAAGAAATATGTAAATTTATCACAAACATAGCCAAATAAAAGAGCATTTTTGAACTTTTTTCCGAAAGTGATGTCGCAAAATTTAAGAATTTATTTATCACCGATTTCAACGACCTGCAACTCTGTTTTGCAAATCAATGTATGAATGTTGGTCCTAAAACAGTGTTAAACTGTTTTGGGACAGTTATCTTTTCATCAACAAAGCTCAGAAGGGGCAACACCTTCCATAAGTGCAATAATAATTATCATTTTTACTATTACTTTACATATAATAATTATCATTAGTTATTATATACACAGTTATTATACAATATTTCAAACTTTAAATAACACGTATGAAAATTATAGAATTCTAAAGACCAAAAGTATTGAATCAAATACATACATAACGTTTTAACGAAGCCATGCTAATATTAAAATTCCCTTTTAACAGTTATTAATACTCAATGGAAAACTAATATCTACGAAGTAGAGTACATTTATAGTGTCCTGTTTCTGAAAGTTCAAAGCAATATATTACTTTTGAAACGCATAATGTTTTTACACATGCTTGTTTAAAGCATTTATTCAATTATTTCCCTAAGCTACATTCACGTCCACGTTATTTTACTTTATAAGTATTCTACTTGTATTGAAATCATGCCATCTACGCATCTAATTATTCTAATTGTAATAAAATTGTTTCACATATTTAGAAATATTGACAAACCTCTATTATTTTTATTTACATACTTACATCTTTTTTTATTGCTTTCTATCAATTTAATTTTTCACTTAAAGAATCACAACCAAATGCATTTCAAAGTGCAACTTTGCGTATTGACGCCACACGCACGCATATTACGAGAGCGACTGCCAACCGACGACAGCCAAACCGCAATACGTTTCCCCCGCCTCCTCACCCTCCGCCGCCCTCGCCGACGAAGCAATCCATCGAGCGCCAATATGAATGCAGCGGCTGAGCGATAAGGACTCGCAAGGATGTGACGGCAGCACGGCCGTCTCTCACCCCCACCCCCATCCCCACTCCACGACTCCGATGGGGGCGATGGACGAAAAGGACTGGGAGAGCATCGGGACGTATGAAGAAAAGGGCAATGCAGTAATGGAACGGAAGCGAAAAGACGGGAGAGGAAAAATGACAGAATACAAGAGATTGGATAGGAGAGGAGAGAAGGTGGTGAGGAGAGGAAAGAGAAAAAGATTGATTGACTGACTTTTCCGAGCACGTCCGCTTCTGTGGTCTTAGTCCCGGTAGTGAAGTGAAAGTTTTATCCCGGGAGGTGGCAATGGTTTCTTCGTGAGATGATTGATTACGTGAGATGTAGCGCCAACCTACTCGTCCGGTGGACAAGCTCTAAGCTACCGACTGGTCGACATGTGTGGTAAAATAGTGCGTCTAGAGAATACGTAAGAGAGGAATGAGGATATATCATGGAAGAGGAAAGTAAGATCGCGCGCGATTCGTGGCCCGTTTGTTAGGGTACTATTCCGTTAATCGTCCTATACTGATAGGAGGTACCAGGAAAACTACGATCCGAGCAGCCATCCGCCAGAATTCTCCTCCAGAAGATGAATTCGACCTATGTAGCTAGGGTCGAAAATCCACCACCATTGGAACACTAAAACTAGGTCCTACCGATCAGAGTGGAAGTGAGTCGGAATGAATAGAGCAAACGAGGTGAAGAGAAGGTATGGGAGAAGAGAGATTATAGCAATTGGAGTAAGAAAAAGGAAGAAGAGGGAGGGGAAGGGGAAATGAATCAGTTTAGGAGGAGCTAGATGATGAGGCAAGAAGAGGGCATGATAGAGAGAGGATTGAGGGATTGGAAGTTCAGGGAGCAGAAGGAGGGGCGAGGTGAGGTTGGAATTCAGGGGAGGGGAGAGGAGAGAGGAAGCGCGACAAATGACGTGACTCGTGATGACCACTTGGCGGGGGCGCTCGGGCAATAAATCTCTCCCAAGAAGCGCGCCCACGCTCACGCTCACGGGCTTTTGCCGCCCCGATGCCGCCTCGGCCCGGCCCTCGCCTGAATGCTTTGTGGAGCAGAAACGGACGCATTTGTATGCATAAGCACCGCGTCTCAACACATGCTCGCTTGAGTTCGTGCTTGGCTCATCAAAAATCCACAATCCAAGAATAACAGATGATTATATACCGATGTTAAAGGTCGTTACATGGCATGGAAGTGAATTTGATTTGTGGGTGCAACAACCGAGGCCAATAACTGTGGTAAATAAGGTAATGAGTATCAAAGTGATAACCAAGGTCATTGACATAATGGTATTCGTGACGGAATGGCTAGTGCATAAGCCTGTCACAACTGGGGGCCTGGTTCGATATCCAGTCAGGCCAGGTGGATGTTGTGAGAAACAAAGGCAACTTTCGGCATGCATAACCACAGTACGTCTTTTTTTTTCATGGCTCTCCATTCATTAATTTTTCCATCATTCACATCATTAATGCTCACTCTTTTCCTTAATGTTCACTCAAGGACCTCATTCGTTGGCTGGAAGGTCAGTGAGACGACCAAGGTCAGTGAGTTAACAAAGGTCAGTGAGTTAACAAAGGTCAGTGAGTTAACCAAGGTCAGTGAGTTAACCAAGGTCAGTGAGTTAACCAAGGTCAGTGAGATAAAATCTAAATTATCTGGCTTCGGTAGAGCTTTCATTCAGATTCTACAAACTACTTTAAAACACAGCACAGAAGCGTAGATTGTAGGATGATGCCATCAGTTAAGTCATAAATTTTCAGTAGTTCCGAAGCAATGTGAATGCTTCACTTTTAAACATAATTTAGATGTAAAGTATTTTTTATAACTGCGTCATATTATTAATAATATAGACTCTCATGAAACACCGAATCTTGTATTTATAAGCACCACAAACACGTAACACGTTATTAAGTGGAAACAAATAGTAGATAGGGATGAGAGACATGATTATTCTTATCATATGCATTTATTAAAACAAGATCTTTCGGACACGTTGAAGCCATATTTAGTCCGAGCTGGAGAGGCTACAGGTCAGACAAAATTGAACTGAAGTAGTGCAAACTTGTTTTCATCTGGGCCCCATCATCCAGGAGTTTGACCTTAGGTGGGCGCAATACGAGCTAATACTCATTTTGCTTCAGTAATCACGTATGTGGAGACAATATCACATTTCCTAATAATTGCAACGGTCAAGTTGTACTAAACAGCACAATAGAACCGCTCTTCCCCAAATCATCTAATTGAATGCGCAGTTTCTTAGCGGTTCGAAACCCCCTTCATTTCCCATTCGCGCTGTACCCCTCCAATCCCGGCCTCGCATCGCACGTTCAGCTGCGGGTGGACGGACGGACAGACAGACATAGCGGTGGCGGCACCGGCACCGGCTGCGGTCCATTGTGTGCGGGACTATTCGCCGCCGACATAATGACGACGGTCAATTACCCGCTGTAATTGACAGGTGTGGCCCGAGCAGATTGGCGATCGCGCGGTGTCATTGGGATGCGCCGCAGCCCGCGCACCTGCACCGCCCGCCCGCGCACACGCCCGGTCGCCCGCCGGGTGGGGGAGGGCGAGGGCGGGGGCGGGGGAGGCGACGGGCGAAATCCTCGCCCAGGCCGTTTTCTAATCATTTGAAGGGATTCGGACTGTAGCAAGATGACCTGAGTCCAGTGTGGCCAGACGTACCAGAATCCTGGTATTTTTCCCAGGATTTTAGTGAAGATACCATGTACCAGGATAAAGACATCCTGGTACGCTTAAATACCAGGATTTTAAGTTTGCGATAATTGATGATGTACGATTTAAGATTCGTACATTACTTTTTTATTCAATAATTTAACACGAACATATCTTTCTAGTAACTGTGATATTGGTGAAAACACTGCTGTAAAAAGTTTAAGCGTGACATTAGATGGTATTTTTCCAGCACATGCTGTAGGAGAAAAGGATGTAACGTCTTAATCTTCCATTTATGCTGGAAATATTTTTTCTTTCCACCATACTTCCATTCCGTCTATTGATACAAAATAACTCGATATCGATTTTAATTTAACGACCTTCCCTTACGTGCTAAAAACATAATAGTGTTATAATATGAACAATTTTATAATCAATTGTCATTGGTACCAGGAATTTTAATGGAAGAACCATGATTTTTGAAGGTTGGTACTGGGAAACACATTTAATCATCTGGCAATGCTGCCTGTGCCTCGTCAGAAATGTAGTTATTTACTGTGCTTGATTTATAAAATGTAGGTACCGGAGCACGCACCAAATTAATTATGAAATTCATAGAAAAAGTTATATATCTACATTATATTTTAATACTGTATTCCAGAGATACCGAAACGCCGTTCTGTCGCATTCCACCACAAATGAAGTCCTAGCTATTTATCCACTGAGGGGGTTAAATAGGTTCTAAAGGTGGCGCGACCACAGAAAGCCCGAGAGCCTTTGGCCCGAGAGGTTTTTGTCGCCCGAGATCATTAGAACCAATTAACGTCCCTGGTACATTCATGATTTTTTCACTTAATTTTAATGATTCATATCGACTTATTAACTAATTGTTAACTTTGATTTTCTTTTCATTTTTCTCTTCCATAATTCCCTCTTATAATTGCCTCCATAAGAAACCTTGTTCCACCGTTCAACAGTTTTCATATTTCCCTTATAACCATAATACTCTCAATCCAATGTGTATCAAACTCTGTATCGAAAGCAATAACAAGTAATAATGTATCAGTAAAAAATATAAGATATTATATTATTATTACTATTATTATATAAATAATAAGCTAAGCCACACCAGCCACAGCAAGTTTCCTGCTATTAGTCAAAGATAATATCTCGATTTTGGGTTAGTTTGGCTTATTATTTTACTAAATGATTCACATATGTTTCAACCGATATGCACTTCAACCAAAATTGAGATATTCATGTTTATTAAGATCTGCTGACAGTTCCATTGTGGCAGCCGACCGAGACACATCGTGCTCCGATCGCGTCCAGTGAAACGCAGTTGCTATCATATTGTCTTTCAGTCAGTGAATTAAGTGGTATTTACTTAGTGGCAATATTCTTGTTCCACGAGTTGTGAGTGCCTGTAATCAAGTGTATGGTCAGCCGGTGCAGCGGCTACCCTGCGCAAGGATGGAGCCCTCGGACATCGGGGCTCCCTTAACCTCAATCCCGCAACCTCAGGTATCTACTCAACCAAATATGAAAACCTACGCAAATGTTATGTCAACTGAAGTGTTTCCCACCAAGGACCAGGCCATAATCATTGACTCACAAGAAGGCCTCACCATTAAAGATTACGTAAACAGTTTATCCGATATTATTGACCCAAGTGAAATAAGGTTCATATCCAGAATAGCAAACAACAGAGTGTGCATCTTTCTAAGCTCCCAAACTATAGCTGATAACCTCACGAACAACCACAAAATCATAAAAATCAAAAACCATGAATTGAAATTGAGACCACTCTTAACAAAGGCCAAAAGAATAATTATTTCAAACGTCTGTCCCATCATCCCACACTCAGTAATAGAGAATGTATTCACCACCAACAATATCAAACTGGCATCCAAAATTTCATTTGTTAAAGCTGGTATTCCTGGACAGGGTTTCTCTCACATTATGAGTTTCCGCAGACAAGTGTATGTTTCCCCTGAAGATATAGATCGACTAACTGAATCAACTACTGTGTATTATGATGGCGCAACATACAGGATATTTTTCACAACAGATGAAATGTCATGCTTTAATTGTCACCAAACAGGACACTTAGCTGGACAATGCCCTACACCTAATACTTCTAATCAACAAAAGACTACCAATCTAAGAAGTACTCCCATGGAATCTGAACACATTAGGGAGAAATCTTGTGACTTGCCAGATCCAACAACCAATGGAACAAACACTGAAGTAGCAGATATACAAAGTAACCATGATCTCACTACAAGAATGCCCACAACTGATTTTCCACCACCTCCTAAATCTCTACTCTCTACTAATGAAGCTAAAAACAATGAAGAAATTCCAACTAATGACAACATAGTCTCCCTTAATACCAATAAAAGATGCCTCCAGACTGACTCTTCCTCACCCCCCATGTCTGTAAGCAACACAACTGAAGCAAATAATAGTGAAAAACTCTCAAAACAACCAAAAAAGAAAAAAAAGAAGAAAGAGAAAAATATGGAAGAGCTTATAACCCCTATCAAACACATCATTGAAGACTCTCAAAATAACTTCCCCCTTACTTACATACAATTTAAATCCTTTCTAGAGAACTCCTTCAGTGCTAATGATCCTATACTTGTAGCCAGTAACTACACACAAGACATATCATCCATCACCAAAATGATGCATAGTTTATATCCGCATCTCACCAATAAAACCATAAAAGGCAGATTCACCAGGATTATCAGGAAAATCAACTCAGTACTTCATACTGCAGATGAATCAAGTACTGAAACAGACTCCAGTATAGAAATCAACACCAGTCAATGAAAATTCTTCAATGGAATGTAAATGGCTTTTACCCCAGACTAGAAAGTATACAGTACCTATGTAACTTAACACACCCTGATATCCTGTGTATCCAAGAGACCAACTTCAAAGACTCCAAGCATGGTAATATCAAAGGGTATAATTGCTCCTTCAAAAACAGATGTAACACCAATCATGCCAGTGGTGGTGTAGCTATATACATTAAAGACCATATTCCATATCAAGAAGTGATTATTCAATCAAACATTGAAGTTAGTGCTATAAGGATCCTGTCACCTGTGCAAATTAATATATGTAATATCTACTTACCAAATAGCTACAAGTTTGCTGAACAAGAAGTAACTGATATTATTAACAAGATGCAAAAGCCATTTCTCATTATGGGAGATTTCAACAGCCACAATCGAATTTGGGGCTCTAATAAAACTGACAGTAGAGGAATTATGCTTGAGGAAATTTTTGATAAACTAGATACAATTGTTCTTAATACTGGAGAACCTACTCACATCAATGCCAGTAACAACAGTTACAGTGCCATCGATATCTCCATCTCCTCCACCCAATATTCCTATAAATGTTCATGGAACATCTTAGATTACCCATATGATAGTGACCATTTCCCCATTTTTATAAACATACACAATACTCCCAATACTCATAACCAAGATCAAGCAATCCCAAGACGGAATTACAACAAAGCAAACTGGAACCTTTATAATAATTTGATCAAAAAATACCTACCTAAAATTAACGACCTTCTAGAAACAGAAAATATCGATACTATTATCAATTCATTTAACGATGTCATAACTAAAGCTGCAAACGGATCAACTGAAACAACCAATTTAGCAAAGAAACCCAAACTAGTGCATTGGTGGAATGAGAAATGTAAATTGGCACTTAAAAATTCCAAACATGCCTTCAACAAATATAAAAAACATAATACAGAAGAAAATAAAATACAATACAAAAAGATGAGAGCTGTTACAAGAAGAACCATAAAAGAGAGTAAAGCAAACACCTGGCGCAATTATGTCTCAAGTCTATCAATACACAATAATATAAATGAGTCATGGGCAAAAATAAAAGCTATCGAAGGAACAAAGAAAGGTAACCAAATACATTTTTTACTGTCAAATAACCAAATCATTACAGACCATAATGAAATAGCAAATTCAATTGCATGCTGCTTTGCCAAAAACTCTAGTTCAAAAAACTATACAGAAGCCTTCTTACAGCACAAAAAAGAGCAAGAGAACCTTACAGAACCTACAAATAATCAAGACTTGGCTACTTATTACCATATTAATGACCCTATTGGAATTCAAGAACTTAATTCTGCTATCAACAGGACTAGGAACTCCTCACCTGGACCAGACAATATTCCATATATTCTTTTAAAAAATCTACCCCTGGAAGGAAAAGAAACTCTACTAAGAATATATAACATAATATGGAATAAAAATGTATTTCCTAAATTATGGAGATCAGCTATTGTTATACCTATACCAAAGCCTGGGAAAGACCCCACTAAAACTGAAAATTACAGACCCATTTCCTTAACATGCAATATGTTCAAAATCCTGGAAAAAATAATTAACAAAAGACTCAGATGGTTTCTAGACTTTAAAAACATCATATCCCACAATCAATTTGGTTTTAGAGCTGGACACTCAACTACCTCTCATCTAGTAAGTATTGATAATTACATCCAAGAAGCCCTTGCTAACAAACAACATGTTTTAGCAGTGAGTCTAGACATTGAAAAAGCCTATGACATGGTGTGGACCCATATAATCATGACAAAATTACAGGAATATGGACTTAAAGGCAACATATTTCAATTCATCAAGAATTTCACCAAAGAAAGAACCTTTAATGTGAGAGTTAATGGTAGCCTATCATCAGTACAACACTTGGAGAATGGACTACCACAAGGTGCTGTACTAAGTGTTACTCTATTCCTGTTGGCCATCAATGATGCAGGATCTGAAATCAATCATCCGGTAATCATAAGGAAATATGCTGATGACATTACCATTCTCTGCAGAGGATCATCTATTACAACCAGTCAAGAAATTATACAATCTGCCCTAAACAATCTACTTGAATGGTCTCTCAAATCAGGCTTTAAATTTTCAGCTTCCAAAACCCAATGTATAGTATTCTCCAGACAAAATATGGAGAGTCAGCCTACATTAAAAATGGACCTACATAACCTAAAATTTTATCAAAACATTAAAATATTAGGCATGCATTTTGACTCAAAAATGAACTGGAAAAGGCATATACAAATCTTATCTGAGGAATGTAAGAAAAGACTAAACATACTCAAGTGCATATCCCATAATAACTGGGGAGCAGATAAACATCTCCAGCTGATGACCTACAAAGCAATAATTCGATCCAAAATCGACTATGGATCCATATTATATGATTCAGCTAGCAAAAAAGACCTACAAAAACTTGATGTTATACACAACAAAGCTCTACGAATAAGCACTGGTTGCTTTCAAACCAGCCCCATTGGTAGCATCCTAATAGAAGCCAAAGAACCAACCCTAGCTCACCGTAGACAAATGCTAACTCTCAAATATGCCATCAAATCAGCAGAATCAAAAAACCCTATAATCTACCACGATATATACCCCAAACTTCAAAATTACTACAAAGAACAAAAATGCTTTTCACCAGTATATACCAAAGTCAAAAACCTTCTGAGACAGTTAAACCTTCAGGAACATATACTAATGGAAAAAAGAAATAATAGTATACCACCATGGACAATTCCTGAAATAGTAACAGATACAACACTAGACACTATTCAAATAAACAAAATGGCTAAAAACTATAGGAAAATAAAACTTAATGAAATAGAAAATAAATACCAAGACTCCTATAAAATCTATACTAAAGTTACCAATAAGAGAGATGGAAAATATGCAACTACAATTACCAAAGATGTTAAAATTATAAACAGACTGCATTCCTACTCTAGTACTACTACAGCTGAAATATGCTCTATAATGACAGCCTTCAAAATGTCACAGAAACTCAGAAATAACAAGTTTGTCATATTCTCCACTTCTCTTGAAGCAATAAACAACATTCTCAATAACTACCCTGGCCTACCAATGATAAACATTATTCATGAAATATATCATGACATTATACAATCTAAAAGAAGTCTTATAATTGCCTGGATACCAGATTACAAAACAACCCCTGAACATAATACAATGAGTCTTGAAGAAGAAAATGTAAGCCCTGAAACAGGAAGTATTTTAACAATATCACACACTTGCAAGGATTTATGGACCCACATCAAGAAAGCAATGGATGAAAAGTGGAGCAACCTCTGGAAAAATATGAAATCCAGCCCTCTACACAAACACGTTAACAATTTTTACTCCCTGAAAACCTCCAAAAAATTTTCAAGAAAAGATCAGGTGACAATAACAAGAATAAGAACCGGTCATTGCAAGTTCAGTCATCAACACTTGCTAACTGGAAATCCCCCACCTACCTGCCAGAACTGTGATACCATTCTTAACTTTGAACACATTTTAACTCAATGTCCTATGTTTCAGTACAGCAGACACACATGCCTAGAAGATGAGCAAAACCCTGAACTGATGCTATCATCCATCGACTACCAAAATAAAATATTAAAATTCTGTAAAGACAGCAACATTCTTAAAGAAATCTAATTGTAATAGGTGTATTGGTATGGATACTAGAAACTAATTCTGTAACATCAAAATACCTGTAATGTCTGTGTCTACATACTCACACATATTGTAATATTTGTAAATTTTCATATCTATTGTAAAGTTGCCATGTTAATATTGTAAAGTTGTACTTAAAGTAGTCGCTAATGACCTCAGTAGTCGATGCGACTTTAATAATAAATTAAAAAAAAAAAAAAAAAAAAAGATCTGCTGAGGCTTATCCAGTTTTTACTGAAAGCCCTTTACTGAGTAGGATCGCGCCAAAGCGATAATAACACTCAATGTTGTTTTTGTGATACTGTAATTAGATCCACACACGTCATATACAGTTTTTACTGTCTTTTGACAAATAAATAAATAAATCCAATTGATTCAAACAGTAGTGCATTTCTTTCCACCGCCGATTCCGCCATTTTATAATGTGAGTTCAAAACCACCAATTCAATTAAAACCAATAATAATGTGCTCAAAATAATAATAATATTAATAGAAGTAATAATAAATTATTTGTTGCTATTGAAATAAAGAGATACAGAAACACTCGTACTGGCGTCAGTTGTTATCGTTTTCAGCGCATCCTGGTGTTTTCCTAACTGTGAAATACAGCGAAAACTTGAAATACTTTAATTATTACAGACTATTTAATAAACTTATTCTCCAAATTTTACTCTCTCCTTCCATCTTGTCCAAACGCTGTTTTTCTTTTACCTCGACCAACAAGCCGGCATTGCTAATAGAATAAAATCTCGTTTCCGCAAATACATTTTTAAACCCCCTTGATTCAAATCTCCCCACATGTCACCTCAATAGTGCCCATCTTTAACTCTCTTTCCGAACTTCAGCAATTTCCTATACAAATAATTTTCCCTTTCTCACTTCACTATAAAGCAAATCAATTATTTTTGCTTTGAAACTCCCGTTAGACACACAATGATCTTCGGAAGTGTCTCATGAATTGTTTTGTATTATTATTGTACCAAGAAATTTCTTATGTCTTTGCTAGTTATACGGTAAGATAAAGGTCGGTGATTACCACACCACAGGTTAATGGCGTTCTCCAGAAAACCTCTAAAAGTAACTTTCTTAAAGAAAAAACACATATCGATTTTCAAAAAATCTCATTTATTATAACTCCAAAAGAGAAAAGGTGAAGAAAAGAAGTAATCACGGAAAACAACTCAGAAATTATTAAGATTCTAATGTACTAATCACTAACCTATTCTACACACTTAATCAGAATAATATTTAAATTATCTAATAACAACTAAATAAAATACACTAGAATTTTGTTTTCATATTTCCCCAATAAATATTAAATGCCACTGAATGTTAGTGTACATATTTGAATGCTTTAAAAAAGAACTTCACGTGTTATTAATCATTATACTCACAACCAAAGAGAATATCTCACAACATCGTCGTCGTCTTGAATACTCGACGTCGTAATATTGTCCTTGGTATTTCTCGTATTAACTCCACTCCAATTCTTCCATTAATTATTTACAAAACCATCTCCCCTCCGAACGCTGCTATATTACGCATCCACAATGCGTCCGCATACTTACACCGTCTCTGGTATAATCGCAGCTCTCGATTTTTGATGTGGATAGCGAGCGAGCAACTTTCTCAATAATTAAGAGATCTTGGCTGTCCGGGTGACGCCGAGTAGAAGGCTGTGTTGCCGCCGTTTCGACCAGCATTTTCGTGGTCATCATCAGAGCTGGTCTAGAAGCCTACGACTTCACTTTCTCAATAATTTTTATTTTTCCCTATCGTGCAATACATTTGATGCTATGGAAACCTTCCGAATATTTAGTGACGTATGTTTGACATCGTGTTTCCCTCTTCTACGCGTTCTCGGCTAAGTCTTCGTTTGTGGTTATCGGTCGCCACGCAACCAATGTTTAAATTACGTCCATGCACACTCTTCATTATTTCACAATTTTTATTAAATAAATTTCTTCTTTTAACTATCACACTCTGTGATCTCCCACAGTATCCCAATATTCACAACTCTGTAGGACCATCAGGTCGAGCAGACCGAATTTTGTTTTAATGTGATCATTGAGCTACAATATCGAAGTCATGAATACTACCTGGCGGGGCCATCGAGTGAAATGAGATTAAATTATGGCAGCCGTTTAGAGTGCGCTACTCACTGATATAGTACCTCTTAGCTACATTTGGTTTCTCCTATCAGTTCTCCAATCATTGCTCTCAAATAGTTGAATTTATCGCTCCTAGGTGCCCCCTGTTGTCAAGACCAAGACTGTAATTCGACACTCTTGTATCCACCAAGATTTTGAGGGAAGTCAAGTCGTCAGGAAAGAAAAAAACACCACTCTTCGCCGCCCGGACCGGTTCTGGCGCGCGGTTGGCCCAGGTCGGGGTCCCTCGGGACGTTGGAGGGGGTAGGCACTGGCTTGCGTAAGGCGGCCCGCCCGGGAGACGCCGAGCGCGTGCCGCTGGCTTGAGGCACCACGTGGCCCGCCGCGCTAACGGTTTTATGCGTATTTACGCTGATTACGTTTGAGGGCGATCGAATGAAGATTAAATGTTGAATTCTCGGCAAATGATCGGTTTGTGGATATTCGAAGTTCCGAGATGCAAAATTCTGGAGGCGCCGGGTATCGATCCCGGTACCTCTCACATGCTAAGCGAGCGCTCTACCATCTGAGCTACGCCCCCAGGACACAAGTTGTTCTCGTAAAACAGTTACTGCTCTCTCAAGTTACCAACATTTGTCACACTGTTTCTGCATCGAAAAAAAAATCATTAATATTAATATACAATTATAATTATTATATTAAGTTTTTGTTAATACAATTTATTATAAAATTTAATTATCCTTAATATACAACAAATCAGACCGTAAGACCAGCTCAAGTATTCGTAGTCGGTGTGTTGTGTTTGCTTTGTATTCAATATTTTAAGATTGTTTTTTTTCTAAATTAAATTTATTCAGAGAAATAAATGTTCAAATCTTTAAATGGTAAAGAAGTGTTAATGAATTTTCAGTTTTCAAACGTCCAATGGAACACGTTTCAAAATGATATTTTATTGAAAGAATGAGTTTAAAATTAAATGTGTGTTAAAAATATATCTCTACAACCAACCCATATCCCGTCTGACGTTTAAGGACGAGTTAAGCTTTATGTTATTTTTGCACTCAGCGCTGTCTCACAATGGTCATCGGAAAATTAAAAAAAAGTTTCAAATGAGTCACTTAAAATAATGAGTTTTTTTTATTTGACAAAAATTGAATTTGATTATGTTATCACTTGAGGCTCAAAATAATTAATACTTATTTTCATTAATGGACACCTTAAAAGAAGTTGTAATCAATCTTTTACATCTTTTTAGTAGTTAATTGATTTATTGGAACATTTGAAGTGTAGCCATAAGAAAGGTTAGAGATATATTCATTAAGAAATAAAAAAAAGTGAAAATAATTCTAATGGACACCTTAAAAGATGTTGTAATAATTTTTTTACATATTTTCAGCAGTCAGCTGATTTCTCGGAACATTTGCAATATAGCTATAAAAATGTTTAGAAATAAATAGATTTTCTAATTCCTCTATTGATATTAGTACTACGCATTTTGATTTGAAAATCATTAATTATTAATTTCAAAATTATTTATTGTCGTCTCGATAATAACTCATTGTGAAGTTAACTGAACAGTACGAAACGAAACTTATTGTAAAGGTAACTGAACAGTACGGTAGGTAATTGGTAAATAGACAATTATAAACAGGTAAGTTTTGTTTAAAAATCTAGAACACTTTTTAACTGGCCTATACAACGCATTTTGGCCCGCTCTCATTTCTTGAAAACATTAATATCATTTCACTGCAACTGTACATTCGACCCCAGGGTTCCTGAGCAATGGATACTCGAACGCACGGTTTGTATTCGCTAACGAATTCACAGGCAAGGGCTACGAATTACACGGCAGATTCCTGGGCAGTGTACTGTAAATGGCTTGGATGCCGTATTGCGGCTATGAATGGAGCAGAGCGACAGGCATGACGTGCGGTGAATTCAGAGGTAGGAAAACTAGAAACGTCAGGTGCGACTCGTGTCGAGTAGATTGTCCACAGTCCTGAACTGGATAACTCACGAGGACAACACATGTGTGTGCCGCTGCGTAAAAGCAACAGGATACAAAACGACTGTACTTAAATTGCTCTGCATGTTATTGAAGGAGCCAGAACAACACGATTACAATCCACATTTATTGCATTACAAAAATTACTTAATAGAGAGTTCTTTCACTTCAATTCCCCTAACGGCAATTCCTTCAATGAATCTACGACAATGCAGTTAAGTTTGATTAGACCACTCGTATGAATGTTATCAGGACACTCATGTTTATTATGGCACGACAGCTATAATGGATTTATCATATGAGCATCGTAGTATCATTATGATTTCTTTTTACTATACTTTTTTCTTAGACGAACGAATTGTTTTGTAAATAATGAGCAATAATTGACATAACTATCCTAAAGCAGTCGTTATGTAAAATAGAAGAGTTGTTTGGGAATAATGAGTAATAATTAACATTACTATTCTAACAGCGTCATTATATAAAATAAACAACAAATTTGGTAATTGCGACCAAAATACATTATATCACAAATAAAATGCACAATTTCATTGCAACTCATCTTTGTTGACCAAGAAGTTTAAAAACAGAAATTTATCGTAGACCGTCATCGCAAAATGAGGAACATGTATGACACAAAGCTGTTATTATTAGGGATAGGTTTTGATGACCTAAAACATCACCAAAAATGATCAATAAAATGCTCTTAAAATGTTTTTAAAATTTCTTAAAAGCAAATAAAAATGGCGTAAAATGTTATTAAAACCATTTCGGATAAACAACTCAAGCTGTTGGATATGTTATTGGTGTAATCAAGGCTATTTCTATTCGTTAAAGTGAACTCTGCTTTCAAACTTTTGGTTTGGACTGTTCTTTCCTTGTTGTTCTGACCGTTGTTACTCTCTGTCTTTAGTTTTCCCGAAATAGGCTGAACTGACAATGGAGCTGATAGGCGTCACAGGAACCTCAGATTACATTCTCACAAAAATGCATTACAATTTTTGAGCGAAGAAATCAAATAGGCCACTCAAGAATATATGGAGAACATTTGTTACATCTCGTAAAGATTATTTGAAGCAAGAACCATTAAAATGAAATTTAAATCAATTAAATCAGCGAAAATACATTAAAAAATGATAGAAAATAGAAAAAATGACTTATTGGTCGAGAAAAATGCGAAACAAATGACATAAAAATGGATCATTTCCTTTTGTCATAACATAAAATGAATTTTTATACTAAACAGCATTTTTCTAACGTGAAAAGAAAAAAAATGACATTTCATCAAAAACCGCCCCCTTGTTATCATTGATCGAGAAGTTCGATAGTGCTTGACCTGACCTCGTACACTCAAGTTTTGTCTTGGAGAGATGGGGTCACCGAGGTCACACCTGTGCCCGGGTTTGGAAGGAAGCGGGTCGAGGAGGAAAGGAACGAGGAAAACAGTGGCAACCGCCTCATCGTCGCGACTCAGGCAGCCGGCCGGCGCCGTGCCAAGAGGCGTGGCTGCGGCTGTTTCTGGCAGTCAATGAATTCGGGTGCGGCGAGTGCTCTACAAAGGTCCCAAACACGCGCTAAGGTCGTCCGCAACATGTCCGTTCATTTTTTAAATGTCTCTCACTATTTGCTTACAGGTTCTGTTTAAGTTTTAATACATTTTGAATTGTAAATAAAAATAAATTATTAAAATCATTTTAACTATACTAATGTTAAAATATAATTTGTGAATAATGATGCATTTTTCCACTAGTGGTAATAAGCATTTTAGTTTGAGGCATCTAATTTTAATATGAATATATTTACTTTTATTCATTTTATAGCATTTTTTTTTCATATTGTGTTTTTTGTGCTCTTTATTGGTCAGTCAAAAGTTTAGTTAAAACGTGTTTCTTCTGTGGAGTGTAGTTGCATGCGGCTTATTTAACCTTTTATTGCTTGATTTTTTATTTTTACTTGCAATAATTATATTTCATTACATTTTTTTATTTTAACTAAGAGAAAAATAGAAAAAATCAAAAGTAAATATTTTTTGAGAAAAACACAAAATTAAATTATGTATACACATGATGTTACATAACAAAACATGCTATATTTCACGATTTAAAGAAATGTACTTACTTTTCAAATTGTTTGTGGGATAAAGCCAAAATCAAGCAATATTTTATGTATTTTAGTTTGATTTTTTCCTAAAAACGTTTTGTTTCTGATATACGCAAATGGCCTGTGTAGTTTTCGTGTTGGTTTTGTAGTTTGAGTGTGAAATTTTGATTCACGATGCCACTAGATTACTATCTCTTCAACTCGTTACCTTATCGCACTTATCACATAACAATGCATGGGGGTGATATGAACGCATTATGAACATAGCATATAATATAAAATAGTTCATAATTAAATCGTTAGAATGCGTTTATGACATGAAAAACATTTTTCTAGTTTCTAGAAATCTTATTTACAAATGTTTTGTTTCCAATGTTGTTTTTGTAGGTTACGTGTGTATTTTGGCCCAGTAGATATTGTTGCACCACATTTAGGGCACAGTTCTGGGTCGGAATTTTTGAATATGTGACAATGTTTCAGATTAAAGTGGCCAATCCGTAATCTAGTGATGATAACTTGCTCTCATCTTTTAAGGCAGATTTTCGGTAGGGCTGGATCCAGTACAGGGTTCCTAACTACATGAAATTTCTATGGCAGTTTCCATTGTGAGTCCCTATATTTGAAACAGGATGCCTTAAAGAGCTTTCTAATGTATTTTGTGGTGCCATTGTAATTTCATCATTAAATTATTTAATTTTGAAAATTATTTTTTTTTGTTATGGTTAAAAAACAAGATTTATACATTACTTCGTAATTTTTATTTATAATCAATTTTACTGTAAAATTACTTCTTCCATTTTGAAATGCCACTTACTTCAACCTCAAGAATCACATCAAATTTTAATTCGGCAATTTCAAAGTTAAGTCTTAGAAATTTAGTGTTCTCTTTCTAGTCCCTCGCACTTACTTCGTAAGAAGTGACAGTATTGTAATCCTGCACCGGAAAAAGGCCAATTTTAGGCAGAAAATTTCTTATTACCGGGGCATGGTATGAAATAAGTGGGTAAATCATGTTCCTGTATTAAGTAAATTACTTCTTGTAACGTGTTGGGATGCCAGAATCCATGTTTTGGGGATCCTTGATACCAAATAATCGATTGTCGACAAAACGTCTGTCTAACCATCTATCTGTCCATCTGGCAGTTAGTGTGTGGTCAAAGCTAGCGCGTAAACCGTTCGGCCGATTTTCTATAAAATTGGTAATCCCCAAACGATTTAAATGAAAACGACGTCCTGTTAGTTTGTAACGGATATTGTAATTTTTGGAGGGTACTTTGCA